>CM037592.1:84242400-84867400 GCA_021018995.1 Chloranthus sessilifolius
CCACGCTCCCTTCCAAAACGCCTAGCAGGCCCTCTGTCGATCGGCCCACGGGGTGGCGCACAAATACCACACCCGAGCCAAAGTGTTGCCTTGAATCTGATTTGCATAAGTGTGAAACCGTCGATCCACTGCCGAAAGCACATCGCCGAATCGACGTCTAGCGCTTGAAATCAACTCCTACGCAGCACGCCCAATGTGGGTGCCCCTCGATCGATCTTAAAATATTCAACTTTTTATTTTAATAATAATAAGAATAAATATATATATATATATATATATATATATATATTAAATGAATATCTATTTATCTTATTTAGGTATTCAAAAGTTATATATATACATGTATTTCGGTGTGTATAATAACATAAATCCTATACATGGACATATAATAGTTGCCCTTGATATATATAGATATAAAATGAATATATATAGTGTTTTGTATTGCTTATATAGGTGTTTACAGTGGAGAGAGAGAGAGAGAGAGAGAGAGCTCTTCTTCTCCACAATTTAAAGGAAGATAAGATATATTTGGATCATCACACCAACTAAACGCCGACAATGCCGGTGATAACTTGCCCGTGCCAACTATTGTAGTTGGGCACTTTGAAGAATTTTACTTGATATGTGTACTTTGGTGCAACCATCCTTTTAGCACCATTGATTTTAAATGAAATAGATTCAAGGTTGGACTGTGGGCCCAACCCAAGAAATAGAAAGAGATGGACCATCTCCACAAATTGAAATCCTCGAGACATCTAATGGTTCAGAACTCGAGAATTTGGCCCACAAATCAAGAAAATTAAAAGGCTATTTAGAGATCAGTGAACATGAAGGATTTGACCCTTAGATTTGAGACCTTAGAGGTCAAAATAAATTGGGCCCAACCACCTAATACCTCAGAATCATTTCTCTTAAATATCTGATGGTGCAGATCTATTCAATGATCGACACATGGTAGGTACACTAAGTGTGCACTTGATCGCTAGATCTTGTAAAACGTTATTTGGAAGATCTAGTGTGCTAGAGATCGAACTGGGATCGGGACAAAAGAGTCAACCTTACGTAAAATTTTATTGTCCAACCATCCAATGGTTCGATTAGAGGATAAATGACTCAAAGTTCGTGCCTTCTTATTTTAGCCTTAGGTACCACATGGAATAATACATGGGTTACCTTTGACCCTTAATTTTTGAGAATTAAAGGCATAAGTGGCCCATAGGACCAACTACACACCGATCTCACTAGTAACTCAATGTAATCTAATGGATCAGAAAGTCACTAAAATTTCTAGGACGCGCTTTGAGGCTCACAAATTGGAAAATTTAGTGAGGGATATCAACCCTTGTATAACTAGGCTAAGGGGATCATATGACTGGCACATTGACCCACTCTTAGGTCAAATTAGTAAAAGGTGTCGATACTAAGAATTGCACAAATATTATGAAACTTAAAAAAAAAAGCAAGGCCTCCGATGTCGATTCTCCAAATTTTTTGTATGAAATATCTTGGTTCAAATATTAATTATTATTTTATATTCACAAGTATGTAAGGTGTATGAAATAGTTTCTTTAGTCCAAGTTAGTCCTTTCATCATATAGCATGCACCACATAGAAAAATCACGATAGGGCATACGCACAATTAAAAAGAAATAAGCTATGCCTCACGACTTTTAAGCCTTCGACATGGTGGGGTCCCCGGCACGGTCACGTAGAACTTGGAATGTAGGCATCCATGTACGGATGCAACACCTCTATGGGAGTATGGGCTGACACACGAAGTACATCCAGTTACTACGAACCCGTCCTTGAAAGCGTGATTTTGTGAATCTTATCGTGGCTCACTTCAAATTAAGTTTTAAGCAAGAAGAGATGATGTAAGATAAGGTAAGCTACGAATACAAATAACTAAGTTACGCTGTGAAGGCCAACAAAATACAAATTAAGTTTCTACCGTGCCATGTCTTGCGTGTACAATCAAGATCTAACGTCTATGCCAAGACGGGTCTTAAGGACAATATGATACGGACGTGTCCCAATGTAAGGGGACACCGATTTAAATGCATGCAACCACATCGTGGATGGTGGTATACGATATGATGTGGGGGTTAGGTGGTTATCTATACGTGGACCTCGCGTGATAGGCTCGGCGTGACGCACAGGTCGTATACGAAAATTAGGTAAGATGTAAAGTACGTTGTGTAGGCGTATGGAGCAATATTAAGTCTTAAGATATGCCACATAGGAAAAGTCGACAAAGCAGACACAAAAGGAGATCAGAACTTGATGCATCATATTTATTTCATGTCATGTCAGGTCTTTTCATTTTATGTTACTTCTTTTTCTTTTTATGCTATATTTTTCAATTTTGTTATGATAGATATGAGATCTTAGATATTTTTGTAATCATTTATAGCTGTTTGATTTATTTCAAAATGTATCGCAACTCAAGCGATTGCACACACGATCACCTGAGTATTTTATGGTGGATCGATTGTGCAACCTGCTGAGTTTACGTGACTGAGTAAACTCACCCCCTCCCCAAAACTAACAGTTGCAGGTGAGAACTCTGATTTTTCCATCACTGAGGATGGGGATGTCATTCTCGATGCGGCTCAAGAGCGTGAAGACGTCGGCTACCATCTGGACGAGGGAATAGATCCGGCGGATTACTTTGAGCATTGAGAGATTCTTAGTCATAGTTTTATTATTTTCAGGGGAGATTTGTTATTAGATACTTTTATTTTTCAGCACCAATTTTGGGTTGCGTTGGGACTGTTTTATTCTACGTAAAACCTCTGCTTGCTTTCGATTATAGATGCATGGTTAGGATTTATCACTTAATTAACGTCATCTACGTTTTCCGCTGTTGTTTTCTTGAATAATTTATTTTTAAATGATGCTATTAAATGCCTTGATCCATATGCTAAATCGGTATAAGAATTATGTGTATGTCCGCTTATCGCCTTAACAAGCGTGCGGTGTTATAACACGAAATTCTAGGCCCTTGAGATCGGGTAAGGATTTTGGGTCGTGACAGAAACCCTTGTCTAGTGGTGGAGTGGGTCTAGAAAATCATTGAAAGTCCTCACTGTGTCGGGGTTGGTGAGGATCAACACTCCACCCTACCATCATGGCCCACGACAACATGAAGAAAATGCCTCCGGGCTATCGTCCAACCCAAAGTTACTTAGTTCGTGCAGTTCGAATTCTGGTTCACAATTCGTAATTCACTACTATCAAGTGAACCCGATTCACTAGGTGTAGATGACTTTTAAAAGTATTTATAATTTTATACTATAAATTTTCACTCTTCGATAAAAGATATACAACTGATTACTTGATTAGATATAAAACTTACAAATTATAAAGTTTTAGGATCAAAACCCTTCTATATTCTTTCAAAATTTTATTTTAAACAAAATTTTTAGCATTAACCAATCAATTGGTGATTCGCTACGCTAGGTGAGTGAGCGAATTAAATAACATAGGTCCAGCCCTCGCCAACATCACGTGCTTGTTGTTTAGAAAGGATTGATTGATTGCAAGAACGAACATTCTTAACTTCATCATTTGCATTCTTGACAATCCAACCCTCTGATATACCTGCATAGCAGCCACAACAATGATAGACCCTTCTTCTGACAAAGTTGGCGTTTCTACAACGCCCACAACCCCAGCCTCTGACTCTAAGGGCAACCGGTTTTGTCTAATGGCACCTACCTTCCATCAGAAAACTAGTTTGGAATGTAAGAACTTTAAGTGCAAGACAGCAGAAGCTTAACATTACAAATTTCTACAATATGCAATCTATTATCTTTATTATGGTCAACAATTCCAAAGATTATTAAATTTGACATAGAACTTACAGTTGCCATGGCCCCCAAAAACATAAGCCTTCAGCACGCTACAACTCCAAAATGTTGATAGCATCATCACTGTTAGCTGCTTTGAGAGAAACCTTTAAGCAAAAAGGATATATAACATTAATACTTACATGTCTTCAAAAAGTTTAACATTGTGCAAATTATATAGTCATTTAGTAAACTAAAGGCTCATGATACTACAAAACTATTAGACAAGCCATGGAGATGGAGGCAATAGTACCTCTACAATGGGAGCCAGCATGAGCTCTAACTATATACTATCATTGGAGTTCAGGGGAGGCTGCATGACAGAGAAATTTTCATGTTACTAGTAATAGATATTTTAATAACTTGTCAATTGTATTCTACACTAACAAATTTATAGAATTGTTTCTAACCTTATTTTGTTCATCTTAGGAGAGGAACCACACCTTAAGCAGCAGGTAAATTTTTCCTCCTACGCCCCACGCCTCACTCCTTCCTTCAGGCAGCTCACTTGTTTCTCCAACTCAATCATGACTTCAATATTTTTTATGTGGACTTTTTTTGGGTGTTTTCCTAAGAAAACATCTACTTTATCTAATAACATTCAACTAACATAGTACAATTCAAGTGAGAAAAGGTAGGTATTGAGGTAAATGATCGAATACCCCATTTTTTCTCTTGCTTCCACCATCCCCATCGAGAGCATTTTTTTCCCTTCATCACCTGGGATTCCTGCCTCTTCCTCACCCTTTTCATCCTCTTCCCTTTCCTATTACGCAGTCATAGTCTAAGAGAACACTGTCAACAAATTACATAAATGAATACAAACTCTAAAAGGAGTTTTATAATTGGATTAGATGTTTTAATCTAATGACAGCATAGCATATTTTCACTCTAAAGTAGGGGGCACTGGGAAGTGGCAAGGACGGTGTTGGGCCAGTCATTTTGAAGAAAAGAGGTAAGAGCGCTAACTGTTATAGATAAAGAAGACATAAGAGAAGATGTTATTTACTCTTAATATCTAAGGTATATCTACAATTCAAAAATGTTATGTACCCAAACGGCTAGAAGATCTAAAACAACAACTATGAATTAAATCAGAACAAATTACCTTTACAGATAGCTGTGACTGTGAGGGACAGTCCCTTTACTTATTTTTGCTAGTTCTCAAGAGCCTTCCCTATTTTTTCCTCCATCTCCTCCTCTGTGGGTGTAGCGACCCGACCTTATCTGAGGCTGCCAGGTAGATTATGGTAATTTTTATAAGCTTTATGGTTAGTCATATTGTAGCCGACCCCAAATAGATGGGATAAGGCTATGATGATGATGCTGTATGTGGGAATATTTTTGTCAGTTTTTGGTAATTTATTATAATAAAAATTTATCATAAAAGGGTACGTTGAGGATAGGGTGGTCATTGAAGGTATATGGGTATTTTCTATATACACTTGGAATTTATGAAACTATATGAGGGTTTGAAGTATTTCAATAACTAAACAGTAAATTGGGTATTTAAGTGATTAGAAAGGGGTGTATTCATAATTCAATATATATTGAGGGGTACAGTAGGAGCTATCGGTTAGTGGGCTAGATAATTCAGAAAATGCAGAGGGATAATTTACCTCCACAGCTCTACTCTACGAATCTTTTAGTCTTACAGACATACAAATAGATGACTTTTTGTTATCGCTAAAAAGCAACTTTATGAAAAAAAGCATAAAAGAAAACATACCTGCGCTTTGACGAGACACTACAGCACAAATAACACAAGAAAACTTTACTAAAAAACCAGCAAGCTCCAAACAGAACAGACAGCAACAACAAACCCAGCTCCTACAAGATGCACCAGTGGCCTGCCCATAAATAGGTGGAAATTTCTAATATTATATATAAATAATAATAATAATAATAATAATATAAAAAATTATTAATAATAATAATAATTAACCTCCTGGGCTCCAAAGAAAGGCTGCTACTTTCTTATTTTCTTTTTTTTCCTTCTTTTCTCTGTGGAAAAGGGGATCTGGACCAAGGTGCAGCGTTCAAACACTGCACCAGTCCGCTTCTTTCCTTGATTTTGAGTGCCACGTGGCACCCATCCCCCTAGGGTTCACCCTCCCGAGGGCTTTGTAGAAAAAAAAACCTGTAATATATATATATATATATATATATATATATATATATATATATATATATATATATAAATGAATGATGAATTGCTGAGATGTTTCATCCTGCATTCTTTAAACCATTGGCCACAGTTAGATCAACAGTCGTCAATGCTTAAAAAAGGAAGTTAATGGATTGATCTGGCACTCGAGTTTGTGGCACCTATACTTGTGTTTGGGCATCACATGTCAGTCATCTGGCTTGGGTGCAAAGTTCAAACATTATACCCTTCCCCAGTGTAGCAGCAGTGTTCTTTTTTTTTTTTTTGCTGATGGAATTTTTATTCAACCATTAGCAACCATGGTTCCAAGCTACATCGATAATAGTAACAAACTACACAACTAAATAACCTATGGCTGTGTTTTGGATTGCTCTTTCACTCTCCGAAAGACCTAAGAGCACTTACAACCAAACACAGTCACATACTAAAGTGCTCTGCACCAGAGCAAAGAACTGCTCTTTGCCTCCAAAGAGCAATCCCAAACACAGCCAATAAAAATTCCATCAGCAATGTGAAACATGCTCCTAGGAAATAGTTGTTCTCTAAATGACCATCACAGGTGACTTGATGATGAGGCCAATGCAGTGAAAACCGACGAATAGCACTAGCCCACACACAAGGGTTAACACTAAAATTGTGGTGCAGATCTAAGACCCCTATGAATCAATATCATCCTCCATAACATTGCTCCACTTTATCGCCATGACCTTCAGATTGCTCTGTTCTCCAAAGCAAGACTGCCTTTTTTTGTTGGCCATGATTTAGGGCTACATTGACAACAAAAACAAAAATACCACCACAAGTTACCTATTTACTCGGTATCTGTAATGGATGAGCTTCCAACACGAGACTAGAGAATAGTGGTTCATAGCTATCAGAACACCAGTCAAATATCTGTAAGAAAAACAGCGGGTCTTCTTCAAATTACTCAACAACCCCAAATACAATGGATATTAGCTCGATCACCACGGCTGCACCAACCATCCTTCTTGAGCCCCATCGGTTCCCCATCGGTTCCGTTTTCGGAATTTGGCCTTCTCTAAAGAGGCCACTTAACTTTCACAACATAAAATTTCAATTTTCATTTCCTAGAATTTCCCACAAATGTAATATAAGCCTTAAACGATGCAATCAATGATTCAGTGCTAATAAACTCACCTTCGAATGTAGGAAGCGATTTCATAAATTTGTGATATTGACCCTCATCCGATGCCAAGTTTACTAATATGGAAGCAGTTGATTCATCTGGTAAAAACCCTCTTTGAGCCATTTTTGGAAGAAGATCCATAGCCTTATCAATCTCATCCATTTGGAGACAGCCCCTGACAATAGTATTAAATGTGCAGGAATTTGGAGAGTGGCCCTTTTCTTCCATTTGCAAGAATAATTTGTATGCCTCTAGGAACAACCCTTCTTTTACAAGACCATTGATAACTGTAGTATATGTCACAACATCTGGGTCCAAGCCTTTGAAATAGATACCATTAAAGAGTTCCATCGCAACTTCAATATTGCCAATGCTACACAGCCCGTCAATGAGAACATTACAAAATTCAATATTGGGGTTAATTTTGTTGGATACCATGGCTTCGAAGAGTTGCAATGCCTTGTCGAGGCACCGGGTTTTGCAAAATCCGTGCAACATTATGGAATACGTAGACAGGTCTGGGCTGTGACCATGGGCTTCCATGTCACTAAATACTTGTTGTGCATCCTCAATTCTGTTAGCATCACACAGCCCGGTTAACAAGGCATTATAAGTACAAATAGCAGGCATCAATCCCTTTTGGGGCATTTCCTCAAACAGTATAATAGCCTCATTTATCATTTTGCTTCGACAATATCCGTTGATCAATGTAGTGTAGGTACCAACATTGAGTTCGTGTCCCTTATCCGCCATGCATTCAAAAATTTTAATCGCTTCCTCCATCTGACCCACCATACAAAATCCATCCATAAGTGTAGTGTATGAAATTATATCAGGTTCATGACCTCTTCTAATCATTATCTCCAATAATTTGTGTGCTTCGTCAGCTTTTCCTTCTTTGCAAAGAGCAGCAATCAATATGTTGAATGTTACAACATCAAGTGAAATTTTTCGATCCATCATTTCCATGAGAAATTTTGTGGCTTCTCCCCAATTGGCAGATCTACAATGGGCTAGAAATAAATTATTGTATGTGCCAACATCAAGCGGAATTTCTTTATCAACCATTTCCTTGTAATATCTCATAGCTTCTTCCCACTGCCCCGAACTGCAAAAGCCGTGGATTAAAGAAGAATATGTGACAACATTTGGACAAACCCCCCGATCAACCATAGCCCGAAAGAGAGATTCGGCATCCTCCATTCTACCAACCTTACACAATCCACTCAATAAACTACTATAGGTGACAACATTCGGAGAAATGCTCCCATGAATCATTTCATCAAACAATTTAAGGGCTTCATTTACAGATCCCACTTTGCAAAGACCATCAATGATCGTGGTGTATGTGACCACATTGGGCTCACAATTCTCCATAACCATTTGCCTACGCAAATCAAGAGCCATGTCAGTGTTACCCATTTCACAAAGCCCTTTAATAAGCGTAGTATATGTAATCACATCACACTTACACTTCACTCGAACCATTTGCTTCTGCAAATCAAGAGCTCTGTCGATGTTGCCAGTTCCGCAAAGCCCTTTAATTAGAGTATTATAAGTAACGACATTAGGGCAACAACCTGTCTCTCCCATTTGATAAAACAACTCAATTGCTCGAGTAATCCGATCCGTCGATCCCATTTTACAAAGACCATCAATAACTGTGCTATATGTGACCACATTGGGCTCACAATTCTGTTGAGTCATTTTATCAAATAACTCAACTGCATTATCAATCCTATCCAACCTACAAAGCCCCTTAATCAGAGTATTGAATAATACGGTCTCGGGTTTGTAACCCCGCTTCAGTATTTCTCCGAAAACCGCAAACCCGTAATCGACCCGATTCAAATGGCAATAACAATTAATTAACGTAGCCAGAGTATAATTATCTGGAGAGATCCCAATCGCAATGGAGTTCATCTTCTTATAGAGAGATAAGACGATCGAATGCTGTTTAATTTTGGCAATCGACCCCAACAAGCAATTAAATGTATAGATGGAGGGTGTGGGCTGCTGCTTATCCACCATAAGCTCGAAATATTCTAAAGCATTTTCTAGATTAATGGTGCCTGATCGACACTGATCAATCACCAAACTTTCAAACCGTCTGATGTCGGGGAACGATTTATGTGAAGTTTTAGAAAGAGAAACGGGTGGAACTGAATGCAGGTGACCGTAGAGAGAGAAACGAGTTGTAACTGTATATTGAGAGAGCCACCATGCCGCAATCTTCATCACCATTTTCATCTCTCTCTCTCTCTCTCTCTCTCTCTCTCTCTCTCTTCTTAGGTTTATCGAGAGAATAAGATAAACCACTTCTATTTCCTCTGAGGTTATGATGGGGATGCAAAATGGGTGTACCAACCGAACCAAAACCCAATTTTTTGGTTTTCGGTTCGGTTCAGTATAAACTCATTCCGCACGGAAATGAAATTGGTTTCGATTTCCCCAGAATTCTAAACTTCCACAGCTGAAACCGAACTCAAACTTTCGGTTTTGGCTAGTTTTTTTTTTCTATTTTTTTTCATATTTTCATCCTACCCCTTCAATTTTCGGTTCTTGCCACTCAAAACCAAAACCTAATCGGAGTCGATTTTGCTCGAATCAGTTTTTGGGCCTATTGGGACCAATTTGGTTCGCTTGATTTTCTGTTTGGTTTCGGGCTTTGGGTCAAAGCATGCATCCCTATGACCGTATACAAATTTGTGTGAGGGTGCCTCTTTCGTGCCTACAGGTTTAGCGAAAAACACCTACATCCGAAATCCCATCAAATCTATTGAATGCTTGGAATCAAATGACGAAGATAACTTTCAACCTCAATCTTCGACGCAATAAATTTACTCTTAGATGGTAAGTTTTATATTTTAAGACATTTTTTAAAGATGTGTCAAGTGAAATTAAAAACTAATCGTTTATGGTAGGCTCATGGTCTCAAGAAATCGCTGTGTGAAAGAATGAGTGAAAGACTATCTCCATAGTCTAATTGTAAAAAATTATGAGTTTCATTGGGTTGTAAATGTAAGACCTTTCAATAAAACGTATAGGCCTGAACAGAGGTACCTTTCATGAAGTCCACTCACCTTCTAGCCAGCATAGGCACGTGCTTAAGTGAAAAAAAACTATATTTATTAGAATTCATATCATTCAATTAATGCACTTTAATATTGATTATTAAAAATTGAATTAGCGGCTATTCTAGCTTGTATGGGTCAGATGACTCAGATCTGTCGATGAGTACAATTTTTAGCCCACTTTAGTTTAATATATGAATTACCTTTTTTTAGTGATTTTGGATTATTAAAGAAGTGTGGCATGGTGCAATAAGTGGACCTGTTTTTGTATCACATTAAAAAACGCAATGGACTTTTTATGAAATAATAATTTGTCAAAAAAGTGGTCATCTACTAATTAAGCCTTAATTGTTAATCCAAGTTTCTTCCTTTTCAACTTAGAATTTTATGTGTTTAAACTATTGACGGCTTTAAATTATATGATAGAAATTGCTTTTCCTTCCAATGCTCGACATCATGATCCTATTCTTAGATAGGCAGATTTTGATTATCTATCACACATCCCAAAAAGTTATATGAGAACATGGTTTATGTATGCTCATGATCATGATATTTTTTAGGATGTATAACACGTGGAATCAGAATACCCATGATCTCAAGATCTATTATGTCAAAGATTGAGAAGAAAAACAATATCCATCATTTGATTCAAAGCAATCAATAATTTGAGCATGTGAGTTGAGAATGAAGTATCGTGGTTTGTAAATAAAGGTACCGGTACCAATCGAGATTATTTCTTCCCAACGGGGAACATCATGTGCTAAAAATATTGCCTGCTTTGAATAAGATAATTGAGATTGTCTCAATCATCCACATAATGGATCTTCATATCTTATGCCTATCATATTTCGATTCCAAGTGACACACATCTTAAAAACTGATATTGTTATTTGGCATATCTACCTCAATCTATACCCAGCCCATTTTGGATCATGCCAGGCTCAAGCCTGACCCATTGAGAACCTTATGTAAAACACGATAATAGCTCCTGGCTGACATTTTAACTTGGTGTTAAAATGATCCTACACCATTAAAATTAGACCTTTTATCTCATTGGATTATGTTTCAGCTCAATGAAACATGTTGATAAGTGGATGTGAACTATCTGATCGATGAACTTTAATATCAACCATTAAAACTAAAAACAACAACGGATTGAATGATTTAAATCTCCCTAACACACTATTTTTAGGAATGTTACACTTCAATCTCTAATTTATCACTTTGAGGGTTCGAATCACCCACATCTTAAACCACTGATAGTGTAAAATCATTTAAACACTATTTTGGCATTTAAAGGGCAGTTAGGACAGTGGTCCCCATTTGGGATAATGGCTCCTGACTTAACATTTAAAATTTTAAATAGCAAAATGGTGTTGAAACGATTGATTTTTTTTTTTTTGATATAAATTGGGTGGCTTCAAGGGAAGAGAGGATTTGAACTCAGGTCTCCTACTTTTGAAAGCAAGTACTTGGTCAACTCGCCAATCCCCTTGAGGTTGTATCCAATTGACAATTTATCATTGAAATATCTCATAGCCCAAAGGAACATGCAGATAAGTGAATATGAACCATTCAGTTGATACATTTTAATATCAGCCATTAAAATTATAAACAACGGCTCATAGTATAGTGCACAAATCGGATGATTTAAAAGTCCTTGAAACACTATTTTTGGATCTATTGCACTTCAGTTTATGATATATCACTTTGACAGTACGGATCACCCACATCTAAAACTAATGTTGATGTAAGATTATTTGAACGTGTTTAATTGACTGTGAGGAGAGTCGTGCCCTTCTCATATTGTGTGGTATGGTTGGGCGCTTCCAGTATTTGCTCTATAAAAAGGGTTTCATGAACGATGATGTAAGTCGCCAATATCAAGTAATACAAGATTATTTTCTTGGGTTAGTGGCTAAGCTTTTCTGTCTCCCTCCCCTTGTCCGTAGGGCTCTTGATGGGGATCCGGCCGAGTCAAATTTTGGCTGCAACAATAGAGATTGGCATATGACCATGGTATTAAAAATCACTCGATATTGATACGACGGCACTACGTGATGAGCAGACGTAAATATGTTTAAAAAAATACATACATGCATATATATATAGAGGTTGATACGTATCGGTATCGACCGTGTTGTGTCGGTCCTCCCAGGACCGATACCCGATACGAGTCTGATTTTGTTACCTTGCATATGACCAACCTGGTCCAACTCCATGGTGCACCTGACCTAACTCGACCCAACCTAACTTGAAAACCCGATCTCATCAGGTAAAAAGTCCTCATTTGCTATGATTTTTATATAAAAACTATCAGGTTGGTGTTGGTACGCGTTTTCGAGAACCCTTTTAGATTCGGGAAAATGACCTTAATATGGTTATAGGGACTTTGTTTGTAAAGAGGGGGCAAAGAGATTTAAACAAAAAAAAGGGTATTTTATATGTACCTGCAGACCAAAGAAGCATTAGCCCAGTTGGTACACTCCTTCCATTGCAAGGGAGTAGGTCGTGGGTTCAATACTCGTCCTCCACGCTGTTTCCCACCAGGCATTAGCCCAGTTGGTACACTCCCTCCATTGTGAGAGAGTAGGTCGTGGGTTCAATACTCGTCCTCCATGTTGTTTCCCACCCTTGTCTTTACAAGGTGTGGGTTGGGTTTTGTTAGTTAACCCCCACCACTGTAGTTGGTGCTCCCTCATGCTACTCCACAACTATCATATGTGTATGCGTGCCTGCTCTTCGGTTCTCGAGGCTATCTTGACTGAATGACCGTATTAAAAAAAAAAAGAGTCTGCAGAAAGATATTATTAATTACAACTTAATTGAAAATACCTTATTTGTAATCACCATCTACAAATGTTTATCGACACTGTAGAATGTCAGTGATCGTGAGACTAAGGTAGGGGATTGCCCGCTTTAGCAACTAGGGTTGCCTAAGGTTTAACTAATTTGGGTATTCTCTAACCCGAAGAAATTTAACTAAAAGGGGTATGTTGGCCCGTTATGCACGGGGGGATCAAACCCGTTCCCGAGTACCCGCCGTTGACTCCCTTAGGCAAAACAGTTTAAATGCTATGATGATTTTGAGAACATGCATGAGTGGTGTGAACCTAATTGGATCTAAGCTAGAAATTTTGCCAGCCCTACAAAAATAAGGTGTTTTAGCGGCACTTGCTATTAAGGCAATTTTTGGTAGCAGCAAGACTAATAGCGACAATTTTTGGTAGCAACATGACTAATAGCAGTAGTTTTTTGTTAAAAAAACTGCCATTGATGGTCTTGTTTTTTATAGTGCAAAGGCTCCTAAGGGTTGGATCTAGGGTACGTTAGCCTTATCTCTCTTTGGATCACTCAAGAGTCGGGTCAGTTGGGCCAGTTCCAACGTGAGCAACTACCCAGCGAGATTCCTAAAATAAAGTTGACCTTCTATGCCCAAACACATAGAGCCCAACTGGATTCTAATTCGAAATCTCAGAGCCAGCCTCGAAAGTTCCAAAGAGAATAAGCAGAAGAATGATGTGTGGAATGAGGTGGGGTAAGGGGTTATTAATAGTCTCGAGTAATTATACGCACTAAGGCTAAGCGTATATTCCGGATTGTACGCCACTAATTCGTGCGTATAATGAATTATATGCCAAGGTTAAAGCATATAATTCGGGCGGTCACCGGCTCAGCCGGTCATGGTGACCAAATACGCATGGACACAAAATCCGATCGGATTCTTCTTGATTATACGTTGTTGGATACAACTTATAATCAAGAGTCCGGATAAGCCACGGCTCGTAGAGCCAGTTTAAGCTTTATCTGGCCTCATCGGGTCCTTCTCAGGTGTCCTAGTCTGTGATAGCTCGAATTTCACTAACCTAAAATCCATGTCGTCGGATTAGCCATTAAGGCGATCCACAAATCATGAACACTTGGTACATCCACACAAGGAAGAAAACAAAGCAGATACCTCTAACAAAGCAGATAGAATTATCGTATTCAACAAAAGAAAACTACATTTCTATATCCAAAAATATTTCAAAATAATGGTTCTAATCTCATGCCAAATACATGGACAAAGAACCGAAATGAACAACCGATGATGGACAACTATCACCAAAACAATGGTTTACCAAAATAATTATCTAAAATGAATTACATGATTCACATTCAAATTCAAAATAGTTGGACGTACCAAGCCCTAAGCACAACCAAATGTCAAATTCTAACACAATCCCTATCTAGGGAAAAACTCCTCAGGCAGGGGCTCAATCTCCTCCTTAGGAACGTATTCTGGATCGCTCTCTTGATCTAAGTCATTCTCTAAATCCTCATCTGTGATATATAGTCGAAGGGTGAGCTAACAGTCTAAGCTCAATAGAGGCAAACATTAGTAGCATTTAATCTCATATTTCAAAGCATAAAGTTTCATAATTAATTTCATATGCACATTTCACATTTCACATTTTTCATATAATTTCCAAATGTTGAACTTTAAATCACACACATGCATAACTCAAATGATTGTTTTAAAATATTGGACATAACTTAAACAATAACTTAAAATACTATTCCAAGCATATATAGTATCAAAAGTCACACATATACAGATGAAAATCCCTAATCATTGTTGTTCAATGATCCATTTTCACAATTTGCCCAAGCCCCTGCGTTGTAAGGGATACTTGCACCGAACGAAGCATTACCATTGGTCGGTAGAAAATGTACAGATATCCCGCCGTACCAGAGCATAAGAAATTTGTTTCACATAAATCTTAAATCATAGTACAAGTCTAACTTATAGTTTTCACACCGTGTAAAGTGATTACATTATACTATCTTTGGAAAAATAATAATCATACTTGATTTCGGAACTTACAAGAACACACTTATCACATCACATTTCAAATATCACATTTTGAATATCATATCTTTTACTTTCACAAAACTTATCTGAAAGATTTGAAAATCACAACTTAATTTCACATAAATTATCATGACTTACCTTATCATATTATTCAACTTATACATAGCACATCAAATCAAATGGTCGTAAGTTTTCCCCTACCCCAATTCACGTTTCAAGCGCAATCACACGAAGTCTTTCGAGAACTCACACGACGCTTATTACTTTAACCTACATTCTAAAATATCCAAGGACCCTTTAGAAATGTCTAAAAAGGCCTAATGGTCGAAGTCTCCAAAGAAAACTCAAGAAAATATTAAAAAATGCCTTAACTCTGTATCTTGCCTAAGTGAGTTGTAGGCTCACGCGAGCGAGCTCAAAAAGCCTAGCTCGGGTGAGCGACAACACACAACACACAACACACATAATATTTCATATACATTGGATCTCGCGTGCGTGAGAAACAGGGTCGCGCGAGTGAGTCCAATGACACCTCTCAGCTAGCGCGAGCGAATCTGAGAGGCTTACTGGAGTCTCTTTTCACATTCGTGCGAGGCACGATTCAGCATTTCTGACGCGCGTGAGTTTCAGAAACTCCTCAGATATGAGTTTTTCCAACCACTTCCACACTTCTCACATAACTTATAAAACATCAAATTTTATAATTGTTATTTAATTGGATGACATTTTCTTACCTTCTAAACTAGCGAATCACATGATAATCGGAGCATCCTCTCTCTTCACAGCAAATGAGTTTCAAAACCCATTCGGTTGGATTCCACACTCCGAAATCTCCTCAATTGTGGCAATCGACTGCTACTTCACTCTCAAACAAACTCGCTAAATTTCAGGAAGGCCTAAAGATTTGGAGTACACGAGTCCGGTGCAGTTCTTCTCCCGCACAATCTCCCCTTTCACACTCTTTCTCTCTCTAAGAACACAAAGCAAGAAAACCTTTGCAATGTGTGGTGCACGTAAGTCACCCCTCACATATCCAAGAGTGTTGCTTCATTGTGAAGCACAAACACATTCTTGTGTGTTTGTCCTATCCAAAAGCTTATCCAAAGCTTTCTATTAGTGTGAGGCCTAAACACCTATATGTTAGTTCTTACAAAATTTTGGGGATATTACATTCTCCCCCCTATAAAATTTTCGTCATCGAAAATTAACATAGGGCACCTGGCATCAACACGTAAATCACGTAATACGCTCGAGTCTAATTACACAGCAAATGGCAACACTCGCACCCAGATACCAAAACCACATAATTTTCATTCCCTGCATAAAAACACAGTTACATATCCACGAGTAATACACATATCTAAGATTTGTGGAATTAACCACAGCTAATACACATCCACAATCCATACGTACTCACCCCCATGGTCCACACATCTACACAAGCCATACTTGATACAATCACACATGTACTTGCTGAAAATACATCCACAATCCACACACACATACACATCCATAGTCTACTCATCTACATGCCCACAATCAACATATCCACACAAACACCTACACGGAAAAAAATATTTAGCTCTACCTCCACACATCCACAATCATATTCACAACCTACACGAACATCCGTTCACAATCCACCGAAAGGTGTATAGTGCATCCCATATCACGCACCCATAAAACAATTAAAATACAATGGGATTTCATATCCCAATGGTTCCCGCATGGAAAACTCATAACCAAAACATCCATTTATGCAAATTTTGAAAATAAAATAGCCACTCAAATTTCAATTTAAACCTGAGATTTCTAAATTTCCATCTGCATAAGAAAGCCAAACCAAAGCCATTCACATTCTAATTAATCCACCCATTCATATTCACATTCAAAACTTAAGATTCAAGCGCATTAAAATTAAATGAACCCATTTTCATAAAGATTTAACCTTTTACCATAAAACCATTCTCATCAAAATTAAACGATTAATACGTGACAACCATGTCACAATAGTCTCACCTAAGTTAACCTATTCACATGTGGCAACCATACCACCATAGTTTTAGGACTTACACATCAACAAATTACAAAATGAGCATTCTTTGACATTCCCAAAACAAGTTTAAAAAAATAATCTCTATAAGCTAAACTCTCTAATCAGTCATCAACATCTCCAAGCTGCTCATCAAAATCCTCAGGTCCACTTGCTCAAGAACTGGAAGCCTCGGGTAGTAGGCTCATGCAGCCGCCATGCGCTGTAAATAGTCTGAAGGGTACATGTAGCACGTCGAGTTGGTTAGCAAGACCTCATGATAATGGAGCTAGCATGCAATCCTCTGCTCGAATCCCTACAGTTCCAAGTCACCTTAAATCCATTAAATCGAAAGAGTTACGCCCGCGAAATCCGCACCACGGTAGAGGAACATCTTGTGATACTAGAACTGTGGTGGTATTAATCGGTGTTTGGTGGAGTGTGTGGGTTGTTGTTGTCCTTGTTCTTGTTCTTGCGCATGTTGCACAATTTCTCTCTCTCTCTCTCTCTCTCTCTCTCTTCCGCCTAACATTGTCTTGGAGGCTAGTGTAGCTTAGGTTCAAATCATGGACTCAGTAGACTTTGAAATTGTCAGCAAATAGGGTTTCATCTTGGAAAACCTTATAAACATCAACGTCTGGTGAGGGTTCATACTGGTCAATCATCTTTGAAATTAATCGGGCATAGGGTAAATGGTTTATAATAGTTGGAACGGCTCCTGGTCTAGTATGTTCATGGGCATACTTGAGTCCTTCAAGCACCAATGCAGGTGCGTTGAACCACCTACCCTGGTAAGCTGCAAACAAAGCTTGAAGGAATGGGCTCCGCCATTCTTGCTCATGGCCCAAAGGGTACATAGTCTTCCTCATGATGATATCCAATGGCCACATGCACTCTAGCAATTGGACCCGCGTAACTGATTTCCCAGTTCTAGTTCCCCATTTGTCAGTTGTGTTGCAATATGATGATAATTAACAATTTCACAAATCGGGGATCCCGCACCGTCTTCCTCATCCAAATATACCCAAGAGCAACTTATTGCTCTACCAATGTCGGTTTGGTCAAATGTTAGGGTTTTATCATCAACTGTGACGATCAACTTGGTTTCAAATTCCAACCTCAAAGTTTGATAAAATAGTTTGACTGATCGCGGGTAGTAACTATCGTAGAATGGCCGTAAAATGGAGATCATTCTGGTCAAGGTAAGATATTCTTTGGCCACTCGGTGACCGGTTGATCCTTGAAAAGATCTTTGTGAAAAGACCATTCAAGCTCAAATGTCTTTACTTCCCAAGACTCGGTAGGTTGAACACTTTTGTTGGGTGGAGGAACCACCTTGGCTCGCTTAGAACTCGGCGGTATGACCGCTTTCTTCTTAGGGTTTGGGGATTTCGACGCCATTCTAGGGTTTTCTACAAATTTAAAGGAATTCAACTTTAAAAAAAATGTAAAACTCACCTTCTTTGCGAATAATATTCAAAGAATGTCATTGGAAATGGATGGCACGATGGATTTGGAAGAAAATTTGATCGACTATGCAAAGAAAGGAGAAGAAACCCTAAAAGCCCTCTTTCGTTTCATGCAAAATGGCCAAGAAAAAAGTTTAAAATCCTTTTATATCCCGATTCTTGCACGCACGACAACTTAAGCTCGGGCGCGCGAGTCTCAGTCCTTCACTGGAACTTGAAGTCCCTTATATTTTTTTTTTCTTTCTGAGTGACTCACGCAAGCGAATTTCGAATCTCGGGCGCACGAGTTTCAGTAACTCTCAGGGAATCGAATTCCCTCTCTCATGCTTTCTTTCTTAAGTGACTCGCGTAGCGAGATGTGAATCTCGGGCGTACGAGTTTCACTAAACTTAAAGGAATCGAAATTTCTTCTTATTTTCCCCTTTTGAGTGCCTCGCGTGAGCAAGCACTAAAACTCCGGTGCGTGAGAACACAGCTACCTCATTTTTGAGTTGTTTCGTACCTATCCCTTGAAACTTTTGCCATCCCTTCTTGAAATGCGGAACTAAAGTCTAGTCTCGTACCCATTCCTTTTTGAAAATTCTGCCAAAATTGTGAAGTATACAACGGATCTCTATTTGAGACAATACTCACAAGAATACCATGCAGTCGGACAATCTCCTTCATGTACATTTCTACAAGCCTACTTACTATATATGTTGTATTGTATGGCAAGAAATAGGCTGACTTGGTTAGTCTATCGACGACCACCCAAGTCGCATTGTGCTCCCTCACTGTACATGGTAATCCCAAAATAAAATCTATGGAAATGGATTCCCACTTCCACTCTGGTATCGATAATGGTTGCAACAAATCAAATGGATGCCTGTGATCTACCTTTACTTGCTGACACACCAAACATCTTGAGACGTACTCAACTACATCTTTCTTCAAACTTCTCCACCAAAATTTTTTCTTTAGACCTTGGTACATCTTGGTACCACCAGGATGGATCGTATATTTTGACTTATGGGCTTCTTCTAATATGGTATGCCGTAGATCGGCACCGATTGGTACACATGCATCCTCTGAACACTAATGATCCATCACTCTTGATAGAGAAATCCTGACTAGTATCGTCTATCACCCCTTGTTGGATCTTTAATAACTCTTCATCTCTTATTTGAAGCTCATAAATGTGATCGAAGATCGTTGGTCTGATTATGACATTTGCTAGAAAAGATCCCAGAGCTTTCACCTTGATCCGCATGTCATACAATGATATATTTTCTAATAGTTTCCACCTATGGAGCCCCATAATAAGGCTCGATAATTGAGCCGAAGTTTTCTGACTCAATGCATCTGCTACCAAATTAGCCTTGCCTGAGTGATATTGAATGGAGCAATCATAGTCTTTAAGAAACTCCATCCACCTTCTTTGTCTCATATTCAGGTCCTTCTGTATAAATAGATACTTAAGACTCTTATGGTCTGTGAAGATCTCAAAGGTTTTCCCATACAAGTAATGTCTCCATATCTTCAGCACAAATATCGCTGTAGCTAACTCAAGATCATGTGTTGGATAATTCTTTTCATGATCTTTAAGCTATCGCGACCTGTAGGCATTAACTCTATGATTTTGGTTGAGCACAAACCTAAGCCGCATTACTATAAATAGCAAAACCTCCACTCCCTACTAGAATGGCTAACACTGGTGTTGAGGTCAATCTTTTCTTGAGTTCTTGGACACTCTCTTCACATGCTTCAATACACTCAAACTTAACATCCTTTTCTCGTAAGTCTCATGAGTGGTCTCAAAATCTTGGAGAACCCTCTACAAACCTTCGATAATACCCAGCCAGACTGAGGAAACTGTGAATCTCTGTTTCAGTCTTTTGTTATTCCAAGTTTATCACAGCCTAGATTTTTGTTAGATTCACTGTAACACCTGCTTCTGAAACTACATGTCCTAAAAAGTGCACTTCTTCTAGCCAAAATTCACACTTGCTGAGTTTTACATATAATTGGTGTAGACACCCAAATTCGGCCCAAGGCCCGATCAATCTGTACTTCGGGAGAGATGTACTCCTGTGCTTCCGATGGCACCCCCTGAGCCCTTAGGAACCTACCTAGACCAGTAGAAATCACCCTAAGACCTTTAGAGCCATTCCCCCAATCCTTAGAAGTCGCCCCTACACCCTAGAATCCCTTCCCAGACCTAACTTAAACCCTTCTGGCGGTTGATGGGATGAGAGCCACAAAATTTCACATAGACCATTACCATAGATGTGCCATATACTATTGGAAAGAGGACTTCTCTAGCTTTCCAACAAGCCAAAGATCATCCAATTTGGAGCTACGGTTCAAAAGTTATGGTCGTTTTAAGTTTCACATAAAATCATGGATTTTAGGCAGGCGTATATATTACATATGCCCAGCCAATTTGGCCCCAGATTGGTCAGGCGTATATATTATATACGCCTGCCTTTTTTAGGAGAAATTTGGCCGGGCGTATATAATATATACGCCCAGTATAGGTGGGACCCACCACGGGCTTCATCTTTCCAAGGCTCCCCTGTTTTTGGTGAAGTTTACTGTTCCTAAACTGGGCGTATATAATATATACGCCCAGCTTAGCTACAGTAACTGTCATCAGTAGCTCGAATTTCCTCCATCTAGTTTGACCCTTTGACCATCCCCTTGGTTGAGGTGGGTGTCTTGAGATTGGTTGCACCCCCTTTGAGCTTATTGGCAACCCTTAAGTCACCCATGGTCTCACCCCATCATCCGCCATTGAAACCAGTTTCTCAAAACCCTAGGACCTTGAAAACCTAAAAAAACCTTAGATGGGGGATTACCTAATTGCTAAACCAATTAGCTCTTAAGTAATCCCTTAACCCCTCCCTTCTCTATAAATAGATAGGTCCCCCTCTTCCCAAAGGGTTGAATTTCCTCTTTGGTATTCGATCAGTAATGATCGGATGCCAAAGAATTGGTGTTCACGCAACGTTTGCAGAGTGATCTTCAGATGCTGCTCATGCTCTTCTCGAGATCGTGAGTAGATGAGTATTTCATCCATAAATACAACCACACACGTATCCAAATGTGGTTTAAACACCCTGTTCATGAGATCCATAAATGAATCTGGTGCGTTAGTTAAACCGAAAGACGTCACAAGGAACTTAAAATGCCCATATCTAGTTTAAAATGCCATCTTCTGAACATTCTTAGCTTTCATCTTCAGCTAATGATAACCAGATCTCAAGTCGATCTTGAAAAAGAACCTTGCCCCTTGCAATTGATTAAAGAGATCATCGATTTTGGGTAAAGGATATCGGTTCTTGATCGTCAATTTATTCAACTGACGGTAGTCGATACACAACCTCATCAACTCGTCCTTCTTTACAAATAAAATCAGTGCTCCCCAAGGAGACACACTTGGTCTTATAAAACCTTTGTCTAAAAGCTTTTGTAGCTGATCTTTTAATTCCTTTAATTTCGCTAAAGCCATCCAATAAGGCGCTTTAAATACTGGCTCAGTACTTGAGGCTAAGTCTATCGCAAACTCAACCTCTCAATCAGGCGGCAATCCCAATAACTCTTCAGGAAAAACATCTTGAAACTCACAAGCCACCGGAATTTCTGTTATAATGTTCTTCTCTTTCCGCTGCTCCTGTAAAAATGCTAAGCATCCACAACATCCATTTCTCATCATCCGTTCTCGAATCGTGGAGATGATTGGTACAATGGTTGATTGCATGCTGAGAAATATGAATGATCTACTCCCTCTTGGGTGAAAAGTAACTATCTTTCTCTGGAAATCGACATTTGTGTCATGAGTGGATAACTAGTCCATGCCAAGGATCACATTGAATCCTTGCATATCCAACAGGATCAGATCTGCCACTAATTCATGATCTTCGTAATCCCTGACAGCGACTATGACTGATCGACATGCTGTGTCTGTGCTAACTGAATTTCTCGTTGAAACTGATACTGCTAAAATAAAATCTAAGGGCTCGAGAATGACCTTTACTCTTACTGTAAATTGAGGGGTCATAAACGAGTGAGTGGACCTTGGGTCTATCAAAACTCGTGCTTCATAACAACAATAATCTTCCTTACTATACATTTGCAAGGTACCTATGCTATATACATACTACAAATCATATATACACTAAAAGAAATATAGCATTCCATTTAAGAATTTAAAATACTGTTTTTAAATTTATGCACCTTCTTCATCTAAAAATTTTAAATAAGAATATACTGACAATAAATGGGAAATTATACCTTGGATTATATCGTTATTGGTCTAAGCGTCCTTGGCATTCACTGCATAAGCATGACCTTGCATAGTAGATTTTACAAACTGCATCAGTCGTGTAGGTCTTTGTGTTGCAGCCAAGGATCAAAATTTCGACCGAAATGACCAAAAATTTGGTCATATTTTGTATGGGAGCAAATTTTTGGTCGAAATTTTGTCCAAATTATCGATTTTTGACCGAAATTTTAGTCGAAATTTTTGGTTTCGGTCATGCCCGAAATCAAAATTTTGATCCTTGGTTGCAGCTGACACCTTCCCTTCATTTTTTAATTATGGACAGTCTCTGATTATATACTCCATCTTACCACATTTGAAACATGCCCCTATACCTCTTCTACAGTCAGTGGTCTTGTGCGATTTACCACAACGTGCACATGTTTCCTGCGGAGTCAATGAAGCAGCCCTCGAGAATCCTTGAGCCACTAATCCTCTTGTAGTAGTAGTAGGGTCAAACAGGTGAAATGTCCTAACTGGGGTAGATAAGGATGGCCTCACATAAGTAACCTTGGTAAACTGCTTTGGAGCTGGTGCTGTGAACCTCAGCTTTTTATTCACCGATTCATAGTTACCAAACCTTCCCTGACTTGCCTTTCCTTTGCTCTGTTGGTCCCTTCTCTTGTACATTTCATCGATGTCATCCTCGGCCACCAGAGTTAACTCATTAACTCTCCATACGTCTCCAACTGGAACACTGAAATTCGATCACGGATATTTGGCCTCAATCCGCGCTGATATTTCTTTACTTTCACCCGATCAGAGGCTACATGCTCTAATGCAAACCTTGACAACCTTGTAAATTCTATTCCATACTCTCGTACGAACATTTTCTCTTGTTCAAGATTTTTGAACTTTACCTCCATCTGATCCCTCACTTGCTTAGGAAAATATTCCTTATTAAATTCCTCAAGGAACTCTTCCCAAGTCCATAACATTTCTAGAGCATCTTGTTCCCTCGTCCTTGATACTGACTTCCACCATGGGCCTGCTTCCCTATCTAGCTTAAATGTAGCCCATCTAACTCTTTCGTCCTCAATGCATGGAAGCACACTAAAGATCTTTTCCATTTCATTAATCCAATTCTCTGCCTCTAAGGGATCAGCTTGTCCTGAAAAATTTGGTGGACGCATTCTTCTAAATTCTATGAATGCAAAAAGTTGAGGTGGTGGCGTATATCTATTTGCATTATTCTCTGCCATCAACTCAAATTGTTGAGCCATAGCATTGGCCACTATTTCTAGGACTTGTGCCATTTTCTCCCTTTCCACTCTTCCTTGGTCTTGATCTCCTTGTTCAGGAGGATTTCTATCTCTAATTGGATCCCTATTCGGACCCGTAGCCACATTCTCACCCATCACCACATTGTCATCTCTGGTGTCAAGTCCTTCACCACTCCTTGTGGTTCGGGCTCGACCACCTCTCGATTGTCCACTACCTCTAGGAGGCATACAGTTCTGTTAACATGAAACAAAGTTTTATTAACAGATGGTCCCTATACTCTGACAAAATCTTAAACACATAATACAAGTCTAAGATCTATCAGACATTTCTAAAGTTGATGCTTTGATACCAACTGTGTTAGCCAGAATTTCACAAACTCGAAATCCGTGCCGTTAGATCACCCATTAAGGAGATCCACAAATCATGAACACTTGGTACATCCACACAAGATAAAAAATAAAGTAGATACCTTTAGCAAAGTAGATAGAATCATCATATTCAGCAAAAGAAAACTTCATTTCTATATCTAAAAATATTTCAAAATAACGATTCTAATCTCATGCCAAATACATGGACAAAGAATTGAAACAAACCACCAATGATGGACAAGTGATCAGTCACATAATTTACCATTTTATCACCCTTAACTTTGTGATGCTAGGCTTTAGTTTACTACTAATAACTTGATGATGTGCAGAAAATAAGGATAAACAGTAAAAGAGAGCCTAAGTGTTAATATTCATCAAAATGAACTCAAAAAGCAGTAAAAAGATGATTGAGCGTTAAAGACGATTCGCGGCTAATGAAAGTTGAAAAATTGTACTTAACGATTAAAGCGTTACTACTGAAGCCAAAGAAAGAGAAGTAAGAAATTGTGATTTTATGATTCTTCAAAAGACAATTCTTCAGAAGGCGACAAAAGAGTAGAAGGCGATACAAGAAAAAAGGAAAAAGTGATCGTTTGTTATAGAAATCGTCCACTAAAGAAAAGCCGAAGATAGAAAATTATGATTTACGATTTTTTAGTTAAAGAAGAAAATCGTTATCTATGATGACGATTATAGAAGCTTTCTTATTGTTGATAATACTGTTGCTGATCACGTGCATATTACACCGCTATGACCAGAATTAGAAGAATATTTGAATTAGAAGTTCTACTAATCACAGATCTGAGAAGATTGATGAAGAATATTTTTAGAAGGACTCTGCTACTGAAAATTAAAGAAAGTTCTAAAAGCATCAACTAAAGAAAGTAAGGAAAGATAAATTAGAATTAGAGTTCTATTAGGATAATTTTTATTTATTTTATTAGAATTAGAAGTTTTGTAAATTGACTCCTTATGATCTATAAATAAGAGAGCCTGGTCTAGGAATAAGGTATCAAAGAATTTCCTTTCATCAATTGACGCTTGAGGTTGAGTTTTCTTTCGATCAATGGTATAAAATAGTTAGAGTAGATTAGATATCCGAAGTTTCTCAAGAGCAATTGACGCCTGCTATTAGGTGCTATAGTTTCTCAGAAGCAATTGACGCCTGCGGCTGAGGGGTGAAGGATATATTTTACTTTGCTTTCTAGTTTAGATTTTATTTTGTTTTATTTATTGCTTTGTAAATATCTCCAAGTTTTGATTTGAATTGACAACTTAGGTTAGAATTTGCAGATTAGTGTAATGGTATTTATTTTTCTATCTTCAATTTTCTAGAGTTTGATTGACGCCCAAATTTCTGATTGATTAGATTAAATCTGTATTGATAGGAATTTAGTATTGATTAATGACTAATGCTAGAAAACTAGAGATATAGTTTAACAGTATTGTTTAATTTTATAAATATCTAATAGTTGAAGATTGTGATTGAGGACCTCAATTTGAAGAAGGATTAGGATTTAATTTATGCGCTTTAGATTTTAGAAAAATTCTTTTATTCATATTTCTCTAGTAGATTAGATCTTAAGGATAAATAAAAGTTTTTAAAATAAAAATTTAAATATAAGGATATAGATGAGAGATAAAAGATAAACAAACTTTCTCGTGGGAACGATCCTATGCTAGTACTATAATTTCCATTGTGCACTTACAATAGGTTAAGACTTGACTTTAATTAATTAGAATATACATAGTTAGCAGCTATCAAGTTTTTCGTGCCGCTGTCGGGGAAACGAATTTATCTTTATTGTTATTCGTATCCTACTATTTTTATTCTTTTAAAACTGACATTTATCTTTCTCTTTTTATGTTTCTTTATATTTTATATTTTCTTTGATCACTTCTTGAATCTTTTGCAAGTTTATTCGGAACAAGCAAATCAAAGTTTCAACTTCCCCTAATCAGAGAAGCAACACACCTAGATTTGTTTCTCTCCCTGCTTTCCTCTAAAATAAAAAGAAAAAAAATTAATTAAAAAAAAATATACAAAAAGATTGTTTTTCTAGTGTTTGCATCATACTCGGTCTAGAAGTCTAGACTCTTTTGCATACGACTCAGAAATTGAGCGGACTCTCCTGCGCAGGCTCGCAATAAATCGATCCTCTGCAAGAGATTCTCAAACTATGGCTGATGAACTTTCAATCCAAGCACACTTCAGCCCAGTTTCTTTGACCGAGCCCTCTTGCATAGTAATACCAGTAGCAGTAGGTCAAAAATTCTGAGATCAAGTCCCACATACTGCAATCGCTACCAACTTTTCATGGATTTGACCAAGAAGATCCCTATCAACACTTTAGGGATTTCATAGAACTTGCACCATGTTCCAAGCTCCGAACACCAATGGTGAAGCCTTTAAATTACGACTGTTTCCCCTCTCTCTCAAGGATAGGGCAAAGGCGTGGTTAATTTCGCTACCCGCCAGAAGTATTACAACCTAGGAAGCACTCTAGTCCAAGTTTTTGGGTGAGTACTTTCCAATTGGTAGGACTAATCAAAGTTGTCAAGCCATCTAAGACTTCCAGTAATTGCTTGGAGAATTATTCCATGAGAGTTAGGCCATGATGAAAGATTTATTGTGAAAGTACCCTCATCACGATGTACCGAACTGGTCCATTGCGTAAAGTTTCAATCAGGGATTAACTGAGATCAACCAGTCGACAGTTGATGCCGTTAGTGGAGGAGCCTTTATGGCTCAAAATGACCAACAGTCGTGAAATTTATTTGAAAAATTGGTTGATGATTCAAAGCAGAAACAAGCTTTGCTTAGATCTGACCCAGATGTTACTCGTTGCACCCCGCTCGCGAGGGGTGGTATTTACGATATCAGTAAGAATAAAGTAAAGAATAAAGGTTGCGGCTCTTGAGCAACAAATCACGACTTTAATGTCTGGCAGACCATGCACTGTGGAGAGATCCATGGCAAACTATTCAAATTGCCAAACTTTCACTGAGAACCCTGTTGCGTTATCACACTAAGAGGTGATGGAGATTGAACAAGTAATGGCCTTTCAGAGAGGAGATTATGGAAATTCATATAATCCAGCTTGGAGGAACCATCCTGGATTTAATTATGGTTCGTTAGTGGGAGCACAACTAGCACCACAAATTGCGCAACCTCGATTTTCTCAGACTCAAGTTTTCCATCAAATACCTCCTATGCCAACTGCACAACAACAATTTGTCCCCCAGAGCAATCCGACTGATGCCACAGTTGTTCAAATCCTCTGAGATTTACAGCAATAATCACATCAACATTTCAAGGAATTGCATCAACTTGTCCAATTCTCTCAGACACTACATTCACATACTCAGTCCATTACGAAGTTAAAAAGCCAGATTGGTTAGCTAGCCTCGCAAGTGGCAAGGAGAGAAAGTGGACAGTTGCCATCCAGCCGATCAATAATCGAAGAGAATAAATACTTTTGGGGGAGACGTCTGTCTCCCACACTCCGAATTGAAATCCTCAAGGAATCATCAAGCTATTGACTCATCCGTAGCACCAATTGTAAAATATGTAAACTATTTCTTTTATTTTCATTTCTTTTAAGTATCATACTACGATCTAAATCGTTGAAAAATGATAAATCATAGTTTAGACTTATTGTTTATTATAACGAACAATCGTATGGATTTACAATTGATAGTGAGTGTGACTATGTAGAAGTGCAACTATTGCGATTCTTATTCACTGAAGGCTAGAATCAACCTACGATTCTAGGTTAACCTCATGCGATGACCGGTTTAGCAGGTCATCACTAAAAATAGGACCTACACATTCATCAAAAGGGGATATGTTAGTCCCATTTTTAAAACTCTTTAGTTTTCTTTCCTCTCTTAGCTTCCCTCTCTTTTTCAAATCGTTCGAAATCTCAACCGTTCTGCTATCCAATCCAACCATTTATTCCCTTCGTTCTTTCGTTTCATTTTGAGAGAACCTTATGAGCATTCTCTAGCATAATTTCAAATTAGGGTTTCAAACATCAAACAAGGTAAGGGAACAATTTTTAAATGAAAAGGGTACCTGCATGAAATATTTATTCAATACATGGTATTTACAGTTTAATTAATGGTGTTGATTATTTTTTTTTTATAGAAAAAGAGTAGGAGAATGATGAACGAGCAGGGCAAGCGATAAAGGGAAGACGGGGATGAAGAAGGGGGTCCCACAGACACAACTGAGAAAGAACCTATGTCTGTCCCTAAAAAGGGGCTTAAATTAGATAAAGGCAAAAGGCTAGTGTCCTCTGATGCACCGACGGATAAACTCCCTATTTCGATAAAAAAACATATCATGGGAGCCGAGGTTGCAGTGGACGTTGACATCCTGGAAAAATTGGAGATGGGAGGAGAGGCAATAAAGTATTTTAAGGATGCAGGACTCCATTATTTTCTAAAGTCTGGAGTTACTCAAGTCTACCCTAGATTGGTACGACTATTTTATGCATATATGAGCAATAGCAGCACGGGACCAGTCCCAACTCTGTCAACGACCATTGATGGATTTCCAATTGCGATTATAAAAGAAATGGTTGCTGGGGTGATGAATGCACCCTTGGAAAGATATGGGTTGTCCTCCAGCATTCCGGAAGAAAATATCCTAAGACCTTCACCCGAGGCCCTGCCAGATTTTATTCAAATGGCCACAGATTTGCTAGGCAAACCACCAAATGATAAATCATTTTTTTTGCATAAAGACTTGGAGGAGCGGAACTTATCCTTTCACTTTTTCGATGTTTTAATTCACAAAACTGTTCACCCCATGGGACATGGGATCCAGCGAAGATCCCTCTTTGCAAGAGCCTTGTACCTAATGGCAAACCGCTATTGGTTTGATGTTCCCTCTTCCCTTTTGGAGGTAAGAGGTTTGTACCTAATTACAAATTTGTTGGTAAATGTGGGATACAATATTGATCCTAAGGAAAAAAGCATTGCCCCGTAGCAATGAGAACCTGACACCTCAGACCTATCAAAGAACTTTAAATGTCACAAACAAAAAGAGATTCCCTATTTCGGCACAACCAAAGGAGGTCTTATCCAAACTAGAAACCATCCAAGAATAGATAGAGACTGCCATAGAACAGACAACAGAAATTGAAGCCCCTGAAGCAGTGGTAATGGAAGAAGGTGTGAGTACTTTCACTCCATCCCTTGAGAAAACTAGAAACCATCCCTAGTACCAGTGAGAGTACCTGAGGAAAGAATACCAGTTGTAGACCAAGCCTGTCTGTATGACCCTACATTGGATTCACCAACAGGGCCTATTTTGCCCCCTTCAATAGAGACAGTTACATTTCCTATTACCACTGAAGCAGAGCCTGAGAATCTGTGTAGATTAGCACTAGAAGAATACTACCCAATAGAGAATCTAATCAGTGAGGCAGCAGAGGAAAATCTTGCACCAATGGAACAACAGAATGTTGGAGTGGGTATTTCTAGCCAAGTCCCTGTCAGTCTCCAACCGATCGCCCCATCAGAAATATTATCAATTCAACTTCCCGTGTCTCAAGCAATAGGAATTGAAGCCCCACTCCATGCTGATCCTAGAACCAACATCACAGTACCTACAATCCCAGCACCAGAGCAGACTCATAGATCTCAAACTACAGATCCAAGACTACATCTCAGAGCTACAAGGGAGAGCTTAAGTGCATTATTACAATAGGAGCTGACTCTTCCAGCCACTACTTCAGCAGTTCCAATGATCGAACAATCTGATCTTGAAAGAAGACTAAAAGAAGTAGAGCAATGGGAAATTAATAATGCCTAATTACCAAGTGCCGTGAGAAGGATGATAAAAGATATCCAAATGTTAAAAAGTAGATTCCGAAATAATATGCCTAATAAACAAGAACGCCAGGAGTTGATAGCAAAAATATGAACAGATCCTGAATAGCTTGTTGAGTGAAAAAACTTAGGAACTAACAATAGCTCAAGGGAAATCGGTTAAACTAAAAGAAGAAAAAGATCCCTTGGTCCTTATTTGTGCCGAACAAAAGGAAAAGATTGAGTCTATCATAAAGAACTTCTGGGTCACAGTAACAAAAGAGAAAGCTGTCTCTGAGCAATTAAGGGATGAAAATGATGCCAAGTTTGCTGTAATTTGCCAACTCTAAAGAGAAGCAAAAGGAAGGGATACAGAGTTGAGAGCATTAAAGGAAAAATATGAAACATTAATAGCTGAGAAAGAAGACATCTTTGTCTCCTATAAAGTTGCTGACAAAGAACAAAAACCAGCACTTGCGGTAAGGGAAAGTCTGACTATTCCACGGTCGTAATGACAGACTCTGATGAAGAATTGTCAAGCAGTCATTCTCCACTATTGGCCTTACAAGAACCAGCTCGACCAAGTATCTCAAATGTACCTTACCCATCATCCTTAAGTGAGTAACAGAGAAAAATATACATCATTAAAGCCTCACAGGTAGGAATTTTTAAAATTTTGAGAATTGTTTATCTTTTATTCATTGTAAATAGTAGTTCATATATATAGAGTTTTCTTTTTTAACTACTTTACTAGTTGTGCCACTACCATCTAACTTTTAGTTTCCATTAAACTAGAAGTAACCTCTCCCAAGTTTGGGGGAGGATTCTTGAATATTTTTGCAGATTATAAACCTGATAAATAACCAACACAAAATAAGGTAATGAATCTTTTGTGTCCCCTGTTTTGCACAATGAGGACATTATCCTATTTAAGTATGGGGGGATACACCATTTTTGTGTATTTCGATAGTTCAATTTTTTGTTAATTTTTCGTTTAATTTAGATAGTTTACTAAAAAAAGATTTGTTATGTTAGTCATGTTGATCATTATATGAAATTTATATGAAAACAAACAAAAATACGAAAATAAAAAATTCTTAGTAATCCATCATAGTAGTAGCTCAAAAAAAATCAAAACTTAAGCACCTTTAGAACACTATCAGAAGAATGTTTGCAACTATACGATTGATCTGAACTGTAACCATTTTAGATTATAGTTTCAAAATTATATAATCAGTGAGCTTTAGAGCCATATTTCCTCTTTTTATTCTGAGAAAGAGAGACTGTTTCTATTCATATAAGAGTTTTTGAACTTCTCTATATCAAAATAAAATCTCATATTGCTGAACCTAGAGTTGAGATATTCTGTAAATATGATGATTTATTTATTTAAAACTATGTATTAAATGTATCAAAGTAATAAGACATCCATGCTAGTAAATCGTGAAAATGACCAAAGGCCATCTTTTGATAAATTAGAGCCAAAAAGTTAAAATCCCAGAAAATATTTATCCTTTGAACCCATATTAGAAGCTTAAACAGAAATTTCTTCGTATCATGATATTATAAATTTTCAACCATATGTACTACCCAAAGCTTTCAACCTTTGACCCTTACAATTTCTGAGAATTTAAAATGTGAAAGAAGGGAAGAAGAGGGAGTGAACGGAGTATGCACTTAAATAGATAAAGGATCTACTGAAAAGGGTACAACTGAGAAGAAATAATTGAATGAAAATATGAGAAAAGAAGAAGAAAATTGTAAAACACGATTTTACAAATTGAAGAAGATTTCAAAAGGATAAAGAAAAGAAGAAAAATCATAAAAAGACGATTTAGAAAGAAAAATAGAGAAAAAAAAGAACTGGGATTTATAATAGAAAAAAATTGGAAGAAGTTATCCAACTTTTTGGATACATACTGAAGCTGGAAAAAAGAAGAAGAGCAGAAAGAGCTAAATTCTTAGAAAAACTTTGAATCCTCTCTACCTTTCTTTGAAATCTTAGAAACCCAAAGCCCCATTACAAGCTGAAGGAAAGTCCTTTGTGATTTGTGATTTGCAAAAGTTTGAATCTAGTAGAGATGTATGAAAGGGATACTATGAATAAATAAAGCAATCATATGAACAGGATTGATTATCCATTTTATGAGATTTATCTTCTTAGTTAATTATCCTATGAAAATTATCATCTATATTATATTGTGAAAACTCATAATTTTGATTATTTTTGAGAGTATGCCAATAAATGAGAGTTTAGATAAAAATATTTTTTAAAAACTGCAGTTTAGAAAAATCTATGATGAATAAACTTTTCACTGATATACACACACTCCACGCTATACTGAATTAAAATTATTGAGTTTTGGTAAAGGATAATTACGATGATGGACAACTAAAAATAAAGTATTTGAAATTTTTTTGAAAAATAATGAACATATGATGATTGACTGAGTAATTAGTAAAAATTAGTTTATATTTTGAAATTTAGTTTTGAAAATTATTTTGAAAAGAAAAAAAAAAAATATTTGAAGTTTGTAGGTAACTTTTTCTGAAAACCTTCAAGTGACTACAACTCCTCCACTAGGGATCACCTAGGGGTTTAAAGGCTTGTTGCATCTGCTAAATGCAGTCGCTCTCCCTACAAAAGTGACAGTTTAAATTTTTAGTTTAAGATAGTTATTTTTCTTGTTTTCTAGGGACTAGCAAAGCTTAAGTTTGGGGGTGTGATCAGTCACATAATTTACCATTTTATCACCCTTAACTTAGTGATGCTAGGCTTTAGTTTACTAATAAGTTGATAATTTACAAATAATGAGGATAAACAGTAAAAGAGAGCCTAAGTGTTAATATTCATCAAAATGAACTGAAAAAATAGTAAAAAGACGATTGAGCATTAAAGACAATTCTTCGCTAATGAAAGATGAAAAATCGTACTTTACGATTAAAGCGCTACTACTGAAGCCAAAGAAAGAGAAGTAAGAAATCGTGATTTTACGATTCTTCAAAAGACGATTCTTTAGAAGGCGACAAAAGAGTAGAAGGCGATACAAGAAAAAAGGAAAAAGCGATCGTTCGTTATAGAAAATCGTCCACTAAAGAAAAGCCGAAGATAGAAAATCGTGATTTACGATTTTCCAGTTAAAGAAGAAAATTGTTATCTATGATGACGATTATAGAAGTTTTCTTATTGTCGATAATATTGCTGCTAATCAGGTGCATATTACACCATTATGACCAGAATTAGAAGAATATTTTAATTAAAAGTTCTACTAATAGAGGATTTGAGAAGATTGATGAAGAATTTTTAGATAGACTCTGCTACTGAAAATTAAAGAAAGTTCTAGAAGCATCAACTAAAGAAAGTAAAGAAAGATATAATTAGAATTAGTGTTGTATTAGGATAGTTTTTATTTCTTTTATTAGAATTATAAGTTTTGTAAACCGACTCTTTATGATCTATAAATAAGAGAGCCTGGTCTAGGAATAAGGTATCAAAGAATTTCCTTTTATCAATTGACGCCTGAGGTTGGGTTCTCTTCCGATTAGTAGTGTAAAATAGTTAGAGTAGATTAGATATTCGAAGTTTCTCAAGAGCAATTGATGCCTGCTATTGGGTGCTGAAGATTAGTGTAGATATCTGTAGTTTCTCAAAAGCAATTGACGCTTATGGCTGAGGGGAGAAGGATATATTTTACTTTATTTTCTAGTTTAAATTTTTATTTTTTTATTTACTGCTTTGTAAACATTTCCAAGTTTTGATTTGAATTGACGACTCAAGTTAGAAATTGCAGATTAGTGTAATGATTTTTATTTTTTCATCTTCAATTTTTTAGAGTTTGATTGACGCCCAAATTTCTGGTTGATTGTTGATTAGATTAAATCTGTATTAATAAGATTTTAGTATTGATTGACGACCAATGCTAGAAAACTAGAGATACAATATAACGGTATTGTTTAATTTTATAAATATCCCATAGCTAAAGATTGTGATTGGCGACCTCAATCTGAAGGAGGATTAAGATTTAATTTATGCACTTCAGATTTTAGAAAAATTCTTTTATTCATATTTCTCCAGTAGATTCGATCTTAAGGATAAATAGAAGTTTTTAAAATAAGAATTTAAATATAAAGATATAGATGAGAGATAAAAGATAAATAAACTTTCTCGTGGGAACGATCCTATGCTAGTACTATAATTTCCATTGTGCACTTGCAATAGGTTAAGACTTGACTTTAATTAATTAGAATATACATAGCAGCTATCAACAACCATCACAAAAACAATGGTTCACCAAAATAATTACCCAAAATGAATTACATGAATCACGTTCAAATTCAAAATGGCTGGATGTACCAAGCCCTAAGCACAACCAAAAGTCAAATTCTAACACTATATATCCCTATCTAGGGAAAAACTCCTCAGGCAGTGGCTTAATCTCCTCTTTAGGAACGTATTCTGGATCGCTCTCTTGATCCAAGTCCTCTAAATCATCACCTGTGACGTATAGTCGAAGGGTGAGCTAACAGTCTAAGCTCAATAGGGGCTAACGTTAGTAGTATTTAATCTCATATTTCAAAGCATAAAGTTTCATAATCGATTTCATATGCACATTTCACATTTCCCATTTTTCACATAATTTCCAAATGTTGAACTTTAATCACACACATGCATAACTCAAATGTTTGCTTTAAAAGATTGGACATAACTTAAATAGTAACTTAAATACTATTCCAAGCATATATAGCATTAGAAGCCACACATATACCGATAGAAATCTCTAACCATCGTCGGTCAATGAATTATTTTCACAATTTGCCCAAGCCCCTGCGTTATGAGGGATACTTGTGTCGAATGAAGCATTACCGTTGCCCGGTAGAAAATGTACGGATATCTTGCCGTACCAGAGCACAAGGAATTCGTTTCATATGAACCTTAAATCATAGTGCAAGTCTAACTTTTAGTTTTCACAGCGTGTAAAGTGATTACATTATACTATTTTTGAAAAACTAATAATCATACTTGATTTCCGAACTTACAAGAACACACTTATCACATCACATTTAAAATATCACATTTCGAATATCACATCTTGTACTTTCACAAAACTTGTTTGAAAGATTCGAAAATCACATCTTAATTTCACATAAATTATCATGGCTTATCTTATCACATTATTCAACTTATACAGAGCACATCAAATCAAATGATTGTAAGTTTTCCCCTACCTTAAGTCACATTCCAAGCACAATCACACGAACCGTTTTGAGAACTCATGCGACGCTCATTACTTTTACCTATATTCCAAAATATCCATAGACCCTTTAGAAATATCTAAGAAGGCCTAATGGTCGAAGTCTCCGAAGAAAACTCAAGAAAATATTACAAAATGCCTTAACTCTATATCTCGTGCGAGCGAGTTGTAGGCTCGCACGAGAAAGGTCGTGGGAGGGATCTCAAAAAGCCTACAACTTGGGCAAGCGACAACACACAACACACATAATATTTCATATACATTGGATCTCATGCATGCAAGAAATAGTGTCGCGCAAGCGAGTCCAATGGCACATCTCAGCTCGTGCGAGCGAATCTCAGATGCTCACTAGAGTCTCTTTTCTCGTTCGCATGAGGCACGATTTAGCATTTCTGATGGCTCCTTGCATGCGCGAGGAACAAAACTCGCGTGAGCGAGTTTCAGAAACTCCTTAGATCTAAAATTTTCCAACTCGATCTTCTTACGATTTCTCCTCCAATCACTTCCACACTTCTCACATAACTTATAAAACATCAAATTCTATAATTATTATATAATTGGATGGCATTTTCTTACCTTCTAAACTAGCGAATCACGTGATAATCGGAGCATCCTCTCTCTTCACAAGCAAATGGATTTCAAAACCCCATTCGGTCGCAATCCACACTCTAAAATCTCGTCAATCGTTGCAATTGACAACTATTGCACTCTCAAACAAACTAGCTAAATTTCACGAAGGCCTAAAGCTTCGGAGTACACAAGTCCGGTGAAGTTCTTCTTCTCCCTCAAAATCCCCCCTTTCAAAGGAATTATGAAGACGATGCGCAAGTAGGCCCGCCAATCGGCTAAGGCACGTAAATGACAGAAAAGTAGGGGTAAGTAGAAACAAGACCGAATCGTAGGGGTGAGTAGAATAAAAAAAAAATAACAAAGTATTAGTAAAAATAAAGAAAAAAAAAGCCAAATTTCAAGGGGAAGCTCTACTAGCTACTCCCTAGCAGAGTCACCATCTGTGCAACTGTGGATTTTCATAAAACTCGTCGCGACGATGCGCTCTTGTGAAAAATATAGAGTCGTCACCCGGAGCTTTTGGTATCCCGGGAAACCTAGATCAATTTTATAAGCACCGAAGTGCCACAAATATGACTCTAATTCCGGTCTACGCCAAAGGCTCTTGGGTAAGGGCTTCAGTAATCGATCGAGAAGGTGTTAGGCACCCGATCAACCCGCTCGTAAGTAGTCTCTACTATGGATGTTTGGATGTGTATAATATATATATATATATATATATATATATATATATATATATATATAAGAAAAGAAAATGAGCGACACTTTCCCTTGCCCGAAGGCACACTGATCCTACTGAGCCCCTCCTGCTTGCCAAAATTTGGGCAGCATAGTGGCTCAATTCTAGGATAGAGGAAAAGCAAAGAAGGTAGAGGAATAGAGAGGAGAGCCAAAGCTCTCGGGCCCCTGTAGCATCGCTGTGGTCCTTTGCATGAGAGTGATGGATGAGCTTCCGAAAGCAAATCATTAGAGAAACGGGTTTTGATCTCTAAGGCTAGGAAGCTAAGAGGTAGGAGAAGAAGGCTAGGAGATAAATCTAGCTCAAACTCACTAATTTATGATGGATAATGGGGTGTCAAGGATGAACTAGGGTGTTGGAATTATATGAGTTTAGTGGAGGCAAATGGTAGGGGAGCTCACTAGAATTTTCTCTCTTTGAAAATTTTCCAACCCCCAAACAAGAGGGGTGGCTTTCTATTTATAGACAATGGGAGGATTAGTGAGGGGTTAAAGGGGCTAATTAGGTTAGCAATTAGGTAATCTTCTAATCTAAGGTTTCCTACGATTTTGAGAGCTTGGAAAAGTGGGCAATGGGCTTCAATGGTAGATGATAGGGTGGGGTTTCAAATGACTAGAGGGTTGCAAATAGAGTAAATGAGGGTGCAATAGTCCTAATAAAACCCACCCTAAACATTGAGATGGTCAACAAGTCAAACCTCAAAAGTGGATTTCAAGCAAAAACCCATAGTTACTGTAGCTAAGCCTGGTGCATGTATTACATGCACCAAGCATTGCTACAGTATCACGAAGTTTAGAACTCGTCACAATGATCTGGTGAGGTTTTGTCTATTCTTGGCGTGTGTATTACATGCACCAAGCCATTTTTGGGAGAAAATGGCTTGGCGTATGTATTACATGCGCCAAGAAATATCCTATAAAATAGCCTGATTTTCAAATCATTATAACTTTTGATATATAATTTCGATTGAAGCGATGTTTGGCTTGTTGAAAAGCTGGGGAAGTCATCTTTCTAATGATATATAACTCAGCTTTAGAAGAGCTTTGTGCAAATTTTGGTACTGCTCTCTCTAACCATTGCTCTGGAGGGTTCCAAATTGGCCCGAGTAGGGTTCTAATGGGTCTGAGAAGGCTAGGGTTGATTCCTAAGGGTTTGGGATGATTCCTAAGGGTTTTGAGATGACTCCTAGGGATTTTGAGATGATTCCTAAGGGTTTGGGAAATGCTTTCGGAAGCTCAGGGGTGCGCTGTTTTGATCGGGCCTTGGGCCAATTTTGGGTGTCAACAATGGAGCTTGATTTCAAAGTTTTGACCTTCAGTTGCCTCCAATATAACTATACAAGAGGGCTTGGTCAACGCTATTGGGCCGAAATGCACTTCAATTGAAAGCTTGTTTGTCATTGTTTGAGGATCTCTTGCAGAGGATCGGTTTAATGTGGGTTTGCGCAGGAGAGTCCGCTCAATTTCTGGGTCGTATTCAAAATAGTCTAGATTTCTAGATTAGGTATGATGCATACACTAGAAAATCAATATATATATATATATATATATATATATATATATATATATATATATAATCATTTATATAATTTTTATTTTAGAAGAGCTGGGAGAGTGAATAAATCTAGGCCTTTGGCTTCTCTGATCAGGAAAAATTGAAACCTTGATTTACTTATTCTGAATGAACTTGTAAAAGAGTAAGAAGTGATCAAAGAAAAATAAAAATATAAAAAAATATAAAAAGAGAAAGATGAATATTGGTTTCTAAAAGAATAAAAATATTAGATAAAAATAGAAATAAAGATAAATTCTGCTTCCCCGGCAACAACGCCAAAAACTTGGTTGGCTTAATATATGTATTATATTAAATTCAAGTCTTAACCTATTACAAGCGTACAATGGAAATCATAGTACTAGCATAGGATTGTTCCCCCGAGGAAGTTAATTTATCTATTTATTTCTTATCTATATCTTCTATTTAAATCCTTATTTTTAAAAACTTCTATTTATCTTTAAGATCTAATCTACTGGAGAAATATGAATAACATAATGGTTTTTTAATCTAAAGTGCATTAAATAAATCTAAATCCTCCTTTTTCTGATTGAGTTTGTCAATCCCAATCTTCAACTATTGAATATTTATGAATTTAAACAGTACCATTACACCATATTTCTAGTTTCCTAGCATTTGTCGTCAATCAAGTCTAAGATCCTATCAATACAGATTTAATCTAATCAATAACTTCCTAAAATCTAGGCGTCAATCAAACTTTAGAAACCTGAAGATGGAAAAGTAAAAACTGTTACACTAATCTGCAAATTCTAACTTGAGTCGTCAATTCAAATTAAAACTTAGAGATGTTTACAAAGTAAGAAATAAAAAAAAATAAAATCTATCTAGAATGCAAAGTGAAATATATCCTTCACCCCTCGCCTTTACACGCTCAATCGTCATTCTTACTGCTATTTGAGTTCCTTTTGATGAATATTAACACTTGGCTCTCTTTTACTGTTTATCTTTAATATTTGCATATCAGTAACTTATTGGTAACAAACTAAAGCCTAGCATCACTAAGTTAAGGGTAATAAAATGATAAATTATGTGACTGATCAGTACCCTGTTGAGCTAGTCAGCCAGTCACTCATTGAGTCAATCACCGATTCAAAGTGATTGAGCCCTTGTAGTCAGGCACACGATTCAATTAAGCACACCAAACAGGGCACGTAATTGAATTTCACCGACCAATTGAGCACACCCCACAGGGCGCGCAATTGGCCAAAACCCTATAAATAGGACCCACCACCACGACCTCAAAACACACAATTCTTTTGACAACACACGATTTTCTTAGAGATCTCTCCTCTCTCGAGTTCCTCACTTTCAAGCCTAGGAGTTCCAGATTTCTCCCTGCGGTCCTGCCCTCAGGTATACTTTTTTTCTAGTTCTTAATTCTAATTTTTCGTTCTAGATCTTAGGTTCTAATTTTATATATTAATTCTAGATTCTTTTATTTTATTTTCTTATCACTGGTTCTAGTTCTTAGTTACTAGAACTAGTCCTTAGTTTTAGCTTTTCTTATTTCTCTTCATATTCTTAGATCTCAGATTTTAATTCATAGTTTTAATTTTAGTTTTTAGCCCTGAATTTCGTTCTAAATTTCTAGAGCTTAGGTCTTCAATTTTTAAATCTTAACTTCTATGTTCTAGATTTTAGTTCAAGTCTCAGTCCTAGAACCATTAATCCTTAGTTTCAGATTTTCTACCCATAGCTCTTAATTTTTAAGTTTCTAATCCTTTAAAATCTATGATTTTGATCTTTAAATTCATAATTTCTTAATTAAAAATCAGTCTTTCAATCCTTAGCCACCCGATTTGCCCAAGGGAGCTTACGGAGGATACCCGGGAACGAAGCCGATCCTCCTTAGCATAGCGGGCCAAAACCCGTTTTTTTTAGATTTTCAATAAAATTTGTATATTCACTTTAATTGGAATTTTAGTAGAATTACTATAATTTTAACTAATTAGAGTTTCAATAGAATTTGTATATTCTTAATTAGTTTCCGTAGAATTAATATATTTGCACTCCCAAAAGGATTAGGAAACCTAATTTATTAGACTTCTAATAGGATAACTAGATCCCCGCTAATGTCAAGTAATTAAGACACTCAAGAGTTATAACAAGAATAGGAAAGGTAAAGCAACTAGAAGAGAAAACTTCAGAAAATTAGCTTAACTAAACTTATAGGCGACCCAGTGTTGTTGACATCGGCCGGCCAATGATTCAGTAAAGAGAACAACCCATATCTCCACCCCAAAAGGTGTGATCAGTGATGTGTTGCAGCGTCGATAAATATCTGCAGTTAGCGATCGCAACGAATCAGGCATTTCCCTGAGATTTACCTCTTTACTTTTAGTATTTAATTCCCCTTTTAAAACACTGCCTTTGTTAGAGTCCACTTGGACCGAATTGGACCACTCTTTCCGAGGGCCGAAAGCAACCTAGAAAAAGTGCGTACCAACAGGTTGGTCTACGATTATATTTGATTTAGACAGTATTTTAAAGCTTGGACACTTCGTTCTCGAAGCGACAATGCTTTTTCTTAAAGCGACACCGCTTCGTATTTGAAGTGTGAGCACTTCATACTGGGACAATTGACTTTGGTAATTCTTCATTTTAAGAAGGCAAGGAAGCATTTGTCAAGAATATTTATCAAGCCAAACGACTTCATTTATCCAGCAAAATAATTTCATTAGAACCTTAAAACTATTTCTTTACATTATTGAAAAAAAAATCTACAAAAGTGGAGTTGGTAACGTTGGCAGTGATGGGTTAGTTATGCTGGCATTGGTTGGTTGGGGGAGGAGCCATTCATGGAAGATGCAATGTCTTACGAGATTGCCGATGGTGGTTGCGGTGGTTGTGGCTGGGGGGAAGAGGAAGAAGTGGAGGCGGAAGAAGAAGCACTGGCACTGGAGCCAGGCGAAGAAGGGTCGGTTGCGACGATGGGGCTTCCACCACCGCACTATGGCAAAGTCGCCATCCTCCGAAATCATGATAACTTCAGTGGGGGGAGGGGGCTGGTTGTGGCCGGGGGCGACAACCAACTCGTGGTTGGGGATGCCAATAACCGAACTATCGTAGGAGTGGATGAAAAGCTGGTGCGCGAGCCGATGGCACCTCCTTAGAATGTTGCGACGTGTTTTGGTATGGGCTGAGGCAGATAAAATGCTAATCTAAGAAAATACTCAAGATGAAACAAACTGAGTGCCATGATGCCCTTTAAATAGCATTTTATCATGCAACCTCATTAAATAGATTGTGGGAAGTCATTATTGTGCGTTGCTGTCACAAAGGAGTCCTGATTGCTGGGAGTTCCTAACTCTTTGCGCTTAAAATTTATTACATCGACTATTTGTATTCCGTCATGGATTCCAATAAGAAGTGTTGCCGCATAGATCGAGGCGTTGTTACTTCTTCATAGAAGCGCTCGCGCTTCATTGTATGGGCATCTTCACTTCTTGTTAGAAGGAGATGCCACCATTTCGAGGCGCCGGTGATTCATTAAAGAAAAATTGGAAGGAGTTATAAAAAAATTATGTCGTCGATATTAGTTGTGCAATGCCCCATAGGAGCGCTGACGGTTGGGTTAGGAGTTAAAATGAAATAGTCTTTTCCAACATTATTGCAGCAGCGACTATTTATATTCCATCATTAAGGCTAGTGGTTTTCACGCATTATCAAAACATATGTCAATAGTGATCGCTTGCGATTTGAGGATCACCATCAACGTGACCAATGGGGAGCGTTGGTGTGTCATGTTAGATGCATTAGTGAATTCAATAAGGAGCACTGGCGCACCCTAGTAGACGCTACAACTAGTCGAATAAGGAGCGCTGACGCGTCATGGTAGCATCGTTAACACTTTGAAATAGGGTTTACAAAATTTTCAGGGATAAATTTTAAGAAAGTACAACCAAAACTTTGAAGGAGGGGTAACAACACATCCTGTGAATAATTTTTGTGTATAAATTAAATAATTTTCCATTTACATTGTATCAATCCTGTTTAAGGAGGTATAACAACAAATTTTAAGGGCATGCTCTGTAAAACAACAAATGTTAAAGTACATTTATTTATAATAACAAATTTAAATCAGCGATTCAACATTGTCACTGACATCTCAATTCTCTTCCTCATGCGTCGCGATGGCGTGCCCAATCTCATCCCTGAAACGAGGAATGTCATCCTGTGCGAATGTCAGTTGGATGTTCTTGCTGAAATAATCAACGTACTTCATCACGAAAATCCCATAGTCATAACCATTTCTTTGGCGTGGCACGTTGCTTACACCCTGACAACCCCAAGGATATCCCCTAGAAATTGCATCGAAAATTGCAAACTCCCCGTTTTTGCCCCCTCGAAGTATACAAACATGTTCGGTCAACCATTGACCTTGCTCATGATTTCTGGAAAGGCCAGCCATCTCCAAAAATCCCCAAAAACTCATAACTCAGGAATTATACGTTGGAATCTCGACGTATAATCGGTTATGCGCTTAGGATCATGCGCATCCATAATCACCCAAGTGTCCCACCAAGACTCTCTCTCAATGACCGACTCCCCAGGATTATACGATGGATTTCCAGCACAAAATTCGATTATGCATCAGACTTCCTGTGTATAATCAATCTAATTTGGAATGGGTTTGTCTTCTTTAACCTTCTCAAATTTCTCGATTATGCGCCATAGTAATAGCGCATAATTGTAGGAATTGCCACTCGGACTCTAACTTGGAATCCATTCGGTCACCCGGTCACTTGACCGAGGAGACCGGTTTGCCGCCTGAATTATACACAGTAACCACAGTGCATAATTCGTTATGTGCTATTTGTTCTGCACACAATTCGGATTATGCGTTGTCTTTACAACGCATAATTCGGAATTATGCACCAGATTTATGGAGTATAATTGGCCAAATAGTATAAATAGGGCCTTTGCCCTCCCATTCTAGACTAATTTCTCTTTCCTTAATCCTTTTGGAAAACTCAAGGTTCGTACTGAGGTTTTGAAAAAAGGAGTTGAGCTGCACTTTAAGTCTCTGACTCTTAGAACTACACACTCTTCTCTAGAAACCTTAAGGGTAATCAAGCAAGTGGGGCTGACCCACTCGCTCCGATTCTCGGAGTATGAAAGGGAGAAAATCGTAGCCTTAGATCGAACCCCTAGGAAAACCCTATCAAAATTCTTAGCTTAGTACAAATTATGCCCCTATCCTTTTCCCATATTTACAAAACTACCATTGCCTTGACTGTTTGCCTAAGGGAGATAACGGGGGGTACCCGGGAACGGGGCCAATCCTCCGAAGCATAACCGGCCACAAGCTCCCTTTCTTAGATAGACCTAGTAGGAATAGGAAACCAAACTAGTCAAACCTAGGGCAACCATAGATGCTAAAGTCGGCAGGCCGGTGTTTAGCATAGGAGTCCAACCCATAAGCCCCTGCTTATCCTCACGATCAATCAATGATGTTCTACAGCGTCTATAAATCTGTAGGTGGCGATCATAATTGGTATATTTAGATTCAGCTGTAACTAACGATTTCCCTGTAGGTGCATTTAAAATAACCCTTCTTTTATTGCATTATTATTTTCCGCCCACCTTTGAAAACATAGTCTACAGTGACCAATTTGGGCCACTATTTCGGGACCCAAAAGGGACCTAGAAAAGCACGTACCAATAGAAATTACATCAGTTTTATCATGCATATATACTAGGGCTGAGAAATAATGTGTCTAGCAAAAAAAAAAGAGAAAGTTACACATACTTTTATAAAATAGAAGGGGGCGCTAACGCAACAATACAAAACCGATGAGAGCGCTGACACCTCGAGGTGAAAGCGATGGCGCTACTAATAAGAAGTGTGGATGCTTCAACTAGGAGGGATTAGCGCTCATGGTCTTGATCTCCTCGCCAAATTTGGCGGCCGGAGGCTTATCCAAGAGCCGGTCCAGGACAAGGATATTATGGTTTGAGGGGGTGTCCACGGCAAGCACCCAGTGGGGTGGCTGATTGATGTGAATCGAAATAAATATTTCTTCACAATCCATCGCGGACAAGATGCAGTTCTTATTGATGAGGAAACGTTGCATCAGCTTCGTGCCATTTTATGCCTCAAAAAATTTGGCATATGCTGTGCTCAGTCTCGCTATGTCGGTCGGGAGGAAAGCTATATTCTCCTTATTATTCTTTTCAAATGCTTTAAAATCGAAGGTCATGCATTTGAGTGCAACGAGGGACATCTGGAAAGTCTTCTTAATCAGCCCAGGTTGCATGTCCTCCCACTTGTCCATGATCCTAAAGTATGCAGACATTATCTACATACGAAGGTAAAAATATAAATATGGAATCAGGGAAGCGACGCGTTTCAATATGGATTAAAACTTATTGGTTCTTCTATTTTCATTGGTTCTCGTAGGTTGCACAGTAGCTCGACGGTGATATGTCGGGACCCAACAATCGAGATGACAATCCTATGTTCAAATTCAAACATAAGTTAAAACATAAGGGGATGACAGTCCAATAAGGAGTGTTGAAGCTTCCTGGTGGACGCATTAGCGAGTCCAATAAGGAGCGTTGACACTTCCTGGTAGATGGATCAACGCCTCCAATAAGGAGCGTTGGCGCTTCCTGGTAGACTCGTCAACGAGTCCAATAAGGAGTGTTGCGCTTCCTAGTAGATGGGTCAACGCCTCCTATAAGGAGCACTGACGCTCCCTGGTAGACTCATCAGCGAGTCCAATAAAGAGCATTGGTGCTTCCTGCAAGACGGGTCAGCACCTCCAATAAGAAGCACCAACTCGTTCTGGTAGAAGTGTCGACGCTTCAACACAAACACGTTGGCGCTCTGATACCATTAAGAAGCGTTGGTGGTTCCAAATAGGGTTTTGCAAATCTTTCAAGCATAGATTTTAAAAGTTTACAATAATAAATTGTAAGGAGGGGATATACTTGTTCTCACCGATGGGCTTTCCCAAATAGCCTTCATATAGGCCTGAGCTGATGCGGCGGGGGGGGGGGCTTGTTTCGGCCTTCTTTTTACAATGCTGGGAGATTAGCTCTCCCTTTCTTTTAGAGAGAGTTTGTGAAGGAGGAATCGTGATGAAGGCTTTACCTCAGTTCCTCTCACTTCTCTTGAAGATGGTTGGGCCATCTTCGTCGTCCTCTTCTTCTTCACCTTGCACTGAAGACTTCTCCTCGGTGTATAGGTTCGTCAGGGGCATCTCAGGACCGGAGTCATGAGACGCAGTTGGTGGTGGTGGTGGAGGCAGAAGTCTCGATATGAGTTGGGGTTTGGACTTTGTAGGAGGTTGGGGTTTAGACTTTGTAGGTGATTGGACTTTGGATTGGGTAGGAGGTTGGGGTTTGGACTTTGTAGGGGATTGGACTTTGGATTGGGTAGGAGGTTGGGGCTGGGCTACGGGTTTGGAGGGAGTAGGAGGATTGGTAGGAGGATCGGGTCGGGGTTAGGGCTGGGACTGGGGGTTGGGGCTGGGGTTGGGGTTGGGACTTGGGTTTGGAGGCCTGAGATGGGATCGGTGCCGTTGGTAGGCGATGCACATCGTCGGAGGTTGGGTTTGAGGCAGACCTTTCTGTTGGGAGACAGCTGTCTCATGTTCCCCAACAAGCCCCAATAGACTTCTCGTCACACTGTGGACCTATAATATGAGAAAAAGACCAGTTATTGTTTAGTCAAGACTTCTCATGTATAAGCGTTCACGCTCATAGACGAAGCATCGACACTTCATAGACAAAGCGTCGACGCTTCATATATGAAGCGTAGGCACCTCATAGTCGAAGCGTTGGTACTTTCTTTCACCTATTCCAACTAGAGAACCTTTATACTGAGGTTGTCGAAGCCTTTACTCCACTCTCTAATTAACCTCTCACAGTCTGCAATTCTTGAATTGACAGACTCCATCCATTTCCCAAGAGCCCGCAGTCTCGAAGACTTAATGGCTTTGGGAGCCTCTTCTTCTTTCTCATCTTCTTCTTCTTCTCCTTCTCCTTCTTCTTCTCTTTCTTCCTCTTCCTCGTACTGTCATTCACCTCCCATTTCAGTAGCCTTGGGACGGACCCTAGTGCCCTCACTGGGGCACACTTCGGGTTGATATTGTATGCCTAGATCTAAGGAACGACATATTGATGAGTTTTTTAATAGCCGACCTTCGTAGGAAATAAAACATGAAATTATTGGAGACGACGTTACCTGTAGGGCAATAGTGCAGCCATAAATATTGTAATCCTGTTAATCAATGAAAAATACTATTTTTCACCTCCTAACCTAACCTTTGATGGCCCTCTTGAGCCAGTTAATAATGATTTGTAAGTATGTTTTGTAGATAGCAGGAAAATAATGATTTAGTGATGCAATCTCTCAATTTCAAGTCAAGGAGAAGGAATCATTTGTTAAACTGAGGAGCTAATGAATCTACATTGAATACACCATGGTGAACCATGCATTGGTATCCTAGAAGGCCTGTTGAGGATGAAAGATGGTGTCTAAATCTTGGGAGAGCTGCTACATTGCATTAAATAGAACAACATGTCAAGTTGCAGCTGAGAGGTCAACATGCATAGCATTTGTGCAGATCTTTGGTCCAATTGATGGAACCAGCAACAGATCAAAGAGCAGCTACACACTAGAGCAAACCAGGTTGCTTGAGCAGATTAAATAGCAGCAATTGCATTTGATGAAGAATGGACTTTGAATGGTACTGCAATGCAAAGCAATTGAAAAAAGAAATTGTTGAGAGGTTCCTAGAACCTCTCGAGAGGTTTACATGCTATTGAGCAAGCTAAAGTGAAGCTGTCGAGGGGATCTAATGCTGGAAATGAACCTGTCAAGAGATTCTCTAAACCTGTCGGGTAATTTAGACTGAAGAAGAGATCCTATCGATCACTGCAATTGAACTACTCGAGAGGTTACCTGAAGCCAACCATCCGCGAGAAGTGAATGACATTACAATTGAACTACTCGAGAGGTTACTTAAAGTTGCACTGATGAGTTCGAGCAGTACAAGTTAACCTGTCGACTACATGCCTGAAGCTACTATGAATCTCGAGTAGTTAAGTTATCCTGTCAAGAGACTGCTAAAGCTAATTAAGAAGTTGAGCAGTTCAAAGCAACCTATCGAATTGATGAAATTAGCAGCTGAAACCTCTCAAATGGAACTCTAAACCTCTCGAAGTGCAAATTCAGAGGCTTTAATCTGTCAAACTGAGAGACTTGGGGTTTAATGAGTTGATGCATGTGTCCAGAAGTAGTCCGATAGCCTTGGTGGGAATTTTTGGAACTCCAAAGGAACCTTTGATCTAACTGCCCCACATGGGCTCAACTGAGTCTAACAAATTGGAGTAAATGTTTGATGGAAATTCAGCCACATTAGTAAGGTTTTAACATAATTGATACCTTTCTTCTCTAATTGGCTAAAACAGATCTGAGGCAGTTAGGGAATTTGTATAAATAGGGGTGAAGACAACAAATAAAAGACATCCAGAGTTTGAGCAATTTTGAATTGTGTTTCCCACCAAAAACTCTAGTCTTCTTCTCTCTTCTCTATTCTCTCTTTAGCCCAACCATGGTTGGCTAAAGTCTTCTAACAACTACGATGAGGTTAGATCTGTAAATTGAGAGGCGAGATAACATTGTATGAGGATCGGAAAATACAGAGACTCCAAATCTGAGAGTAATTTGTTGTAAGCAGTGTTAGATCAATGAATTGCTAGTTTCAAAGTTCATTTAATTTGTAGATTTTTTTATTTCCATCAAATTTTCATAGATTTTAAGCTCCTGTGGATGCCTGAGCTTGTAGCCTTACATCCACAACATCTGTAGTGGTTTTCTTGTTCCAAATTTATCCCTAATGACTAGATTACATCCATGGGATACTCTATGACCATTTAAGTGGATAGAGTATACCCCTAGGACTAGTCCATATCTCAGGGCAGATCTGGATTATTCTATCTTGCATTTGAGCTTGTAGCCAAATGAAGGATGACTGTAGATCCATCCTCTGCTCTGTTATCTGACAAATCAATTTAACAGTGAGACTAATCCCAAGCTGTACTTCTCCACATTTGATTTTTAATTCAAAACCTTTGCTCCCTTCTTCACATCTTTCTTTTGCTCATCTCTGGTTCAACATTTAAATTTGTTTACAATTAAATTTAATTTACTGTAGTTTTAGTTTAAAGTGACAATTAAACTCTATCTCTCTTCTCTTGTTTTGCTTTTAGGATAAATAGGAACAGCCAGATCTGTAGCAGATCTGAAGATTTACTAAAAATTTAGATCACATTTCCCTGTGGACTAACTCTTACATTTAAAACTTGCTACAACAGCCTTGGATCTTGCATGACTGAGTTTAGAATTGCTGTTGTTGTGCTGATTTCATTCCATTCCACTTCTACTTTTCATCTGTGTTTACCACATTTTCTAACAAAATAATAGCACATTAATTTTAATCAATAAGTTTTTGGTGCCGCTGCCAGGAAATTGTAGATCTAGAATTGGTAGATCAATGCTTTTTTTTATGTTATATTTTAGATCTGTTAGTTGTCTGTGTTGTATATGAATAATTGCTGCTGTAATTTTTGTTTGGAGTCTTCTAATTTTTTTTTACAAATCTAGAGCTGTAGTTTGGAGAGGATCTACTTGCCTATAGTTGGAGCATATCTTGCTTGAGTTTGCATTTCCTATTATTTTTATTGAAGTTTCAGTTCTTTCATTTGTTGTTTTACTTCAGCGATATTTTGTGTGCTGAGTGGTGGTCTTGTCTTTGCTGTTTTGTATATGCTGGGTAGAAGATCTCTAAACTCGGACTTAGAACCTCTAAATCCAGAGTTAGAGAGAGCCCTTATAGCTAGACAAACCATACACATCCCTGCTACTATTCTTGAACCAGCTGAGATGGGTGAACATCAAAGAACCTTGAAGGAATTCAATGCACCAGGGGCATATACATCCCCTTTCTGCATTCAATTCCCTGCTGTTCAAGGTAATTATAAAATCAAATCATCAATCATCCAGATGCTGCCTTCATTTCATGGGCTGAGCAAGGAGGATCCTTATAAGCATATTGATGAATTTCATGGGAGAAGAAGCCACCAAACTGAGGCTCTTTCCTTTTTTACTAAAGGACAAAGCCAGAACTTGGCTCTCCATGCTCCTAGCCAACAACATCCAGTCTTAGAATGATCTCTAATGCCATTTTTTAGCCAAATTCTTTCCCATGTCTAGAACCAATCAATTGAGGAAAAGTATAATTTCATTTGCTCAATCCCCAACTGAGGATTTTCATCAGGCATGGGAGAGGTTTAAGGAATTGTTAAAATAATGTCCCGACCACCAAATTCCTGAGTGGCAGTTTGTTCAAATCTTCTACCAAGGAATTGATCCCAAGAGCAGGGATATGGTGGATGCCTCATGTGGGGGTACTTATCTCCACAAGACTGCTAATGAGGCTTGGGAGCTTTTTGATGTAATCAGTGAGAATTCCATACAGTAAGAGTCTCTATCTCACAATGATATTGAGACTCCAGCTAAAATGGTAAGGGAAGCCACCTCTAGAGGAAGAATGTATGAGGTCATTATGTTAAATGACCTAGAAAAGAAGGTAGACAGTTTAAGTATGAAATTTGATAAGCTGATGAGTGTGATGCAGTCTAAAATGATTGCACAAATTGAGGAGGCATGTCTGATATGCCAGTCCCCTACACAATCTATTTAAGATTGTCTTTCTGCTGGTCAGTACCCAGAGCTTGTCATGGAGCATGCAAATGCTGCTCAGTCTTTTGGGCAGCAACAGTCTGCTGAGTATGCTTGGAGGAACCACCCCAATCTAAGGTGGAGGCAAGACAATTTTCAATCCCAGCAACAACAGGCTATGCCCTATAGACCTTTCCAACCATATCAACAAAATTACTTCCCAAGGCATCGGCTCAGCCAAGTCACCAAAGTCCACCAGCACCAGCTCCACCACCAGAAGCTAGAGTATCCTCCTTTGAGGAACATATTCTGTCCTCATTACAGAACCTCAGCTCTTTGTCCCAAACTATAAATTCTCATAGCAAAGTATAAAAAAGATAGAGGACCATCTTGGTCAACTATCTAATACTTTGACTAGGAGAGAAGAGGGCAGATTGCCAAGTCGGCCAATGAACAATCCTATGGGGCAGTATATGGTGGGTGAGTCTTTTTCAACTCATGAAGAAGCTAAGGCCATAACTACTTTGAGAAGTGGTAGGTTGGTGGATAACAAAATTGATGGTTAGATTCCAAGGAATGCAGGACAAGAGAAAACAGTCTATGACAATATGCAGCAGGAGCAGCATGTGAAAAATAAAGAGGTTGCTGTTGAGTCCCAACAGAAAAATGAAAATGAAAATACAAATAAAGAAACAATTGAAAAAAGTGCAAAGGCTGCAGATGAGAGACCAGTATCCCATCTGCCATTTCCTCACGCCCTTCAAGCACCTTCTCCTTTTGATAAGGGGAATGTTAAGGTGCAGGAAATGATGGAGAACTTTAAGCAGGTAAAAATTAATTTACAATTGCTTGATGCCATGAAACAAGTTTCAGCCTATGCAAAACTTTTAAAGGATTTGTACACCCATAAAAGACAATCTAGGATTCATCTATCCAAGAAAGTCTTTTCTGCTGAGAAAGTAAGCTAGATTTTGTCCATTGCAACCCCAACTAAACTCTAAGATCCTGGAGTTCCTAAAATTCCCTGCATTATTAGGGATCATACCATTGAGAAAGCCTTGTTAGATATGGGAGCTAGTGTTAACTTACTTCCATATTCTGTATATGAGAAGTTAGGTTTGGGGGAGTTAAAGCCCATACATTTTGTCTTGCAACTGGCTCACAGATCTGAAGAGAGACCTGTGGGCATTTTTGACGATGTGCTGGTTGGGGTTGACAAATTTTTTTTATCCAGCAAATTTTCTAGTATTGGACATGAGCCTAGTAAGTGCACTACCTCCATCCCTGTGATATTGGGCAAGCCATTCTTGGACACTGCCAATACCTGCATTCAGTGCGGATCTGGGGTGATGGAGATATCTTTTGAAAATATGAAGGTAAAGCTCAATGTCTATAATGCAACCAATCAACCTCACTTTGAAAGTGAAGACTGTTTCATGGTTGATGTCATTGATGAGCTTGTTGATGAGTCCATACCCAAGTTTCTGAATTGGAATGATGTTGTTGATGAATTTGAGGAAATATGGACTGAGACTATTGCAGAGGAAGCCCCCACACATTTTATTGAAGAGGCGAAAACCCTAAACTCTTCAATGGGGACAGCAAGGCACTCTCATTAGAAACCTGTTGTGCTACCTCTCCCTTCACCTTCTAAGACACCTTTGCTGCCTTCTCTTGTCAGTCCACCTGATGTGGAGCTGAAACAACTCCCAAGCAATCTCAAGTATGCATTCTTGGGGCACGATCAGAAGTTGCCTGTGATTATTTCATCTTCCCTCACTAAGGAGCAGGAAGAGAAATTGTGTTGTGTGCTTAAGATGCATAAAAAGACAATTGGATGGACTATTGCTGATCTAGGAGGGATCAACCCAACTGTGTGCATGAACAAAATTCACTTGAAAGAGGGTTTCAAACCCTCTAGGGAGATGTAGAGGAAGTTGAATCCTCATATGTAGGAGGTAGTGATGAAGGAAGTGGTAAAACTACTTGATGCTGGAGTAATATACCCAATTTCTGACTTTTAATGGGTGTCACCTACACAAGTGGTGCCTAAGAAGTCTAGCATCACTGTAGTAACTAATGAGTTTGGAGAATTAATGCCAACCAGAGAGACCATTAGTTGGAGGGTCTGTATTGATTACAGAAAATTGAACTCCAAGAGTAGGAAGGACCATTTCCCATTGCCCTTCATTAACCAGGTTCTGGATAAGTTAGCAGGCAAAGCTTACTATTACTTCTTTGGTGGATACTCTGGTTACAACCAGATCCCCGTGTATCCACAAGATCAGGAGAAAACAACTTTTACTTATCCCATTGGCACCTTTGCTTACAGAAGGATGCCTTTTGGACTGTGTAATGCTCCTGCTACTTTCCAGAGATGCATGTTTGCAATTTTTTCTGACATGTTAGACAAGTGTTTGGATATTTTTATGGATGATTTTTCATTGTATGATGATGATTTTGATCAATGTTTGCATCATCTATCCCTTGTGATTCAGAGATGTGAGGAAACCAACCTAGTGTTGAGCTGGAAAAAGAACAATTTCATGGTTACCCATGGAATTGTTCTTGGTCATGTGGTTTCCAACAAAGGAATTGAGATAGATAAGGTAAAAATTGATCTGATCTCACATTTTCCTCCTCCAAAAACTATCAAGCAAGTGAGATCTTTCCTTGGGCATGCTAGTTTCTATAGAAGGTTCATCAAGGATTTTTCAAAAATTTCTAAACCTCTGTGCCACCTGTTGTGTCAGGATGTGCCTTTTGTATTCACTGTTGAGTGCTTGACAACCTTTGAGGTTCTAAAAAATTGCTTGACTTCTACTCCCATCATGCAAGCTCCTGATTACTCCCTCCCTTTTGAGCTCATGTGTGATGCTTCATATTTAGCCATTGGTGCAATTTTGGGGTAGATAAAAGATAAACTACCTAGTGTGGTTTATTATGCTAGCAAGACACTGGCTGATGTTCAACTCAATTACACCACCACTGAGAAAGAGCTGTTGGCTGTTATCTTTGCCTTGGAGAAATTTAGGCCTTATGTCTTAGGGTCTAAAATCATTATGTTCATTGACCACTCAGCCCTGAATACATGTTGTCTAAAAAGGAAGCCAAGCCTAGGTTGATCAGATGGATCCTCCTACTACAGGAGTTTGATCTAGAGATCAAGGATAAAAAGGGAGTGGAGAATGTGGTTGCAGACCACTTGTCTAGAATTGTCATTGTTGATTGTGCAGATATACCTGTGAATGAGTCTTTCCCGGATGAGCAACTTTTTGCCATCACTGTGAGTGTGTCTTGGTTTGCAAACATTGTAAACTATCTTGCTGCAGGAAGGATTCCCGTACATTGGTCCAAGATGGACAAAGACTTATATTTCTCTCAAGTCAAATATTTTTTTTGGGAGGATCCTTACCTTTATAAGTGTTGTGCAGATCAAATTGTGAGGAGGTGTGTTCCTGAAACTAAATTTCACAGCATTCTTTCAATGTGTCATGAGCAGGTCTATGGAGGTCATTTCAGTAGCAAAAAAACTGCTGCCAAGGTGCTCCAAAGTGGACTTTATTAGCCATACTTGTTCAAGGATGCAATGGAGCACTGCAAGGCCTATCAAAGATGTCAACAAATGGGGGGCATATCCAAAAGAGACTCAATGCCATTGCACTCCATCCTTGTGGTGGAACTAATTGATGTATAGGGAATAGACTTTATGGGCCCATTTCCTCCTTCCTATGGGTTTAATTTCATTCTTGTGGCTATGGACTATATGTCCAAATGGGTTGAAGCCATTTTCACAAGAACCAATGACCATATAGTTGTCCTTAGATTTTTGAAGGATAATATCTTCCCTAGATTTGGCACCTCCAGAGCCATCGTTAGTGATGGGGAGAGTCATTTCTGCAACAGACACTTTGCAAGCTTGCTTAAAAAGTACTCTGTTACACACAGGATAGCCACTCCCTACCACCCACAGACCAGTGGGTAAGCTAAAATTTTTAATAGGGAGATTAAGCACATCTTAGAGAAAACTGTGAGGACTGACAGGAAGGACTCGTCCCTGAAGTTGCAAGATGCCCTGTGGGCTTATAGGACTGCCTATAAGACCCTAATAGGAATGTCCCCTTTCAAATTGGTTTATGGTAAGGCTTGTCATCTACCAGTATAGTTAGAACATAGAGCCTACTGGGCTATTAAGACTCTGAAATTTTGATCTAACTACTGCTGGTTCACATAGGAAATTGCAGCTGGCTGAGCTCGAGGAGCTGAGATTGGAAGCCTATGCCAATTCAAGAATTTACAAAGAGAAAGCCAAGGCTTTCTTTGATAAAAGCCTGCTGAGAAAGGACTTTGAGGCTAGTGCCAAGGTATGGCTATTCAACTCTAAACTGAAATTTTTCTCAGGAAAATTAAAATCCAGATGGGATGGACCTTACACTGTGTTGCATGTATCCCCATCTGGAGCTATTAAGATCATGAACCCCAAGAATGGAAGGGTCATGAAAGTGAATGGTCAAAGGCTGAAAATTTGTGTTGAAAATACAATGGAGCCTGCTAAGACCATTAACCTTCAGGAACCTCCCAATTTTGTGTGATTTTCACCACTGTAAATTGTGTAACATAACTGTCAGTTAGAATGTTTTTGTTGTTTTTAATTTTGTCTTGTAATTTACATAGAGTCTGTAATTTTTATTTGATTTTTCACTTTGTACAATGTTTGATCCATGGTGGGTTCTGTGATGTTTGTTTGATTGAGAAATGAGTTGATATTGCGGTGGATTTGTGATTTTTGTTGAAAATGGATAGTATACATGTGAGGGGTAAACATGAATGAAGAACTGAGACCTGTCGAGAGGATGGAAATCCTATTCGACAGGTTCTGAAGGTGTTTCATATGAATTCGATAGGTACTAAGACTTGTCGAGAGGTTGAAAAGAGGTTTCGATAGGCTCTGAAGAGATTTAATGAGGATTCGACAGAGAACCTATCGAGAGGTTTGGGGTAACCTCTCGAATCTAATTTACTGAAGGAATTAAACCTGTCGAGAGGTTTGAAGAACCTCTCGAACCCATCTTTTGGAGTTATTTGCATTGTCGAGTGGTTTCATCTATTCGACAGGCTGTTATAAAATGCTCAATAGCTTGGTTCTTGGAATCTTCAACTTGTTGAAGTCGTATTTTTAGGTTTAAAAACCCTTCTACAGGTGTCTTTTGAGCATTTTCTACTTTTGCTCGAAACCTTCTCTTTCTTCTTCACAAAAACTCTGCTGTTTCTTTCCTATCCAGCTCACAGGTTACATTTTCAATTGATCCATATTTTTTCCTATTGGATCGCCCTTGAGAAGTCGTCATTTTGCACCTAGTTGCTGCCAATTTGGTTCTCTGTGCTACATTTGTTGTGAAACCCTAGGTTTTGGGTAAGTTCTTCATCGATTCTGCCTTTTGAATATGTCATTTCTGTGGTTTGCATTTCTGGATCCTCTGCCGTGTGTGAGAGTGATTTCAGTGGAGTAGAATTGTGGTAGGTGAAGGGCCTCTGTGTGAAATTTGTTAAGTTCTATGTTTTTAATGGCCGATCCTAAGCAATTTGAGGGTCCTTTGTCTGACTTACTTCAACCTCCTTTCAAATCCACTAGGAAATCCAGTAGGATAGCTGCTTCATAGTCTCAAGTGGATCCACCTGCTAAGAGGAAGTTGAGTATGGACAAACCCAAGAACACTCAGAAATCTAAGAAAGCCAAAACTAGTGAGGACATTGCTGAAGAGTTTCCTGTTGTACCTATGCCTCTAACAACTCCTAATGAATTAGTGGATACTTTGGGTCTGATAGCTGAGACAGTCTTTGATTTACCCTATTTCACCAAGTTAGAGGAGTGTAGTGACACTTTAACCTATTTGGAAAAGGCTTCTTTGAAACCTCTGTTGACCCCATTGAATGAGAAGGTATACCCCAGAATAGTGAAATTGTGGTATTAGAATATAAGGCTGAAGAATAAGCCAGGGGCAACTGACCCTGTGCTTATGGTTCTGATTGATGACTGGGAGATTGTAGTAGATTACAAGGGCATTGCTTTGGTGTAGGGGGTTTCATTTCAGTATGATCCTGCCAGCAGTTTAGGAGATCTTGACTGTGTATCATTTAGAGTCATGGTCAAACACTTGACTCAGGCAATTGTGGGATCTGGAGAGTCTTTGATGAGGAGAGATTTGGATCCCAGTTTATTCTTCATTGATACGATTTTGAGGAAGACTGTTTTTGTGACTGGGCATCAACAAGAAAGAAGGCACCCCATTGTGGATGCCTTTTATTTTTACTCCAAGGGCCAATTTTTCAATGCCCCACAGTTGATATTTGAAGGAATAGTGGATATTCATGATAAAATCAAGAAAGCACAGCTTGTGCCAGGTTTATCATTGTAGACACCCAAATTTGGCCTAAGGCCTGATCAAAACACATTTCAAGAGATTCATGTTTCTGAGCTTTTGATGGCACATAGGAATCACCCTAGATCCCTTAGGAACCTACCCCGAACCTTTAGAAACTAATCCCAACCCATAGAAACCCTTCCGGACCCTAAACCTAACCTTCCCGGGCAATGGATGAAGAGTAGTGCATCGGGACTAGCCGAGGTCTTCTATTACTATCAAATCATATACCATTGGAAAGAAGACTTCTTCAGCTTTCCAACGAGCCAAGAATTGCCTAATCAGAGTTCTATAGCAAAAGTTATGACGATTTGAAAACGGAGCAGTTTTGTAGGATTTTGGCTTGGCACAACTAATAGTTGCGCCAAGCCATTCTGTGCCCAAAAGTGGCTTGGTGCAACTAATAGTTGCGCCAGTTATAAGTGGGTCCCCTCGCACAGGTTATCAACTTCCCAAACTCCCTATTTTCACTGTATTATTGTACATATGCTTGGCGCAACTATTAGTTGCGCTAGGCATATGAACAATGACCTTTGATTTTTGTCTTGAATTTCGAGATTGGGGTTTGACTTGTTGACCATCTTGACCTTTAGGGTATGTTTTGATAGTTCTATTGCACCCATTTACTATTTATGTGCAACCCCTTAAGTGGTCTAAAGCCTCATCCAATCATCCACCATTGGAGCACCTCTTCACATATTTTAAGGCTCCAAAAACCCTAGGAAACCTTAGATGCTAGATTACCTAATTCCTAATCTTGCTTAGCCTCTAAGAAGCCTCCTAACCCACTCTTTTCCTATAAATAGAGCCCCCCACCCCTTGGTTTATAGGTTGAGAATTTTGCCTAAGAGAGAAAGAGCTTAAAGTGAGAAGACCTTTCTCCCTTTAGTGCACATTTCTCATACAAAAATCAGAATTCAAAACCTCTTTCCCACCCTTGCCTCTCATGAAAAGCCTCTAGGTTAAGTGTGTGTTCTACCCTAGCAACCTCCCTCTACCTCTTAGCTATCTCCCTTAAGTGTTAGAACCCATTCCTAAGCTTTGCAAGTCATCAAGAGTTCATCAAAAGCAAGTCACACAAGACTCTCCTACGGTGTTACAAGGGCCTGAGGGCTCCGGCTCTCCCCTTTCTTCTCCTATCTCTTTTTAGCTCTCCTCATTCTCCCATTTATGCCGTTACGCCACCGAATTTCTAGAACTAAAAAAAACTTCCATAAATAAAAAAAGGCTTTGAAAAAAAAATTAAAATTGAACCAAGCTTGGGAACTTAATTAATTTATTTTTGCGGGTTAAATTTTTAAAAGGGGTTGGGTTATTAGACAAACATACAACCACCCGGGTCTTAGTATGGCGGCAGCCCCTAGTGGTGATGATCGAGAAAAGTCCCAGGCCACCTAGTATCTGAGAAGGCTCTTGCGCCGGAGGTATATCGGGTGGGTTCCCATTCCTACAAGCTTAAAACCTGTTGGGGAGCGCGCTAGCGAGTTATACCAGACTCACACCCTTTAGGTGTGGTAAGGAGAGAATCGATCATATAAAAATCAGTCAGTTCTCAGAGGCTACACAAAAACCAAAAAAACAGACCCATTTCAGGTTGCAGTCCCCTACTGTCAAAAGTTATGGAGTCTCATTTTTGCCTGGCGCAAGTATTAGTTGCGCTAGTGCAAAAATCTCAAAATTATAACTGTTACTACTAATAGATGCGCTATCTTTAAATCCACCAACTTTTATCTTGGTGTAACTAATAGTTGCGCCAGTGTAAAAAGGAGGCCCTGCTAACTTGGCGCATGTAGTAGTTGCGCTAAGCCTACCTGGACAACAATAGCCCAAAATCTGAGGCTTTCTCACCTCCCGAGTACCCCAATTAGTGTGCTTAGTGCCTTTCTTTGGGCCCCGCCATCGCTGGCAGCCAATACACCCTCGCCGATCAAAACAAGGTGACTCTTTTTTGGCTCATTCCGGGGATCGAGTTGTTCACCTCGATTTCCGTGCCTTCAATAGATCAAAGGTTTTCTTTTAATTCTTTCGAAGTGCTTCAGAATCGTCGCTGTGGGTCTTAAATTAGGGTACGAAGGCCACCCGAGAAGGGAATTCTAAGGCCTCGGAACCTTTATTTTTATAAAAAAAAATAGAGTTTTCTAAAAAAAAAATTAATTAATTAAAAATAAAAAAACTAAAAAAAAAAGAAAAAGTAGAACCTATGTGGTACCGGCACAACGACATCATCTTGCCCTCCATCGTCCCGCAGGGGAAGAAGAAGGAAGATTTTTGGACCTTATCCAAGGCATCCTTACCCAACTCGCCAACGAGTAATGTCGTGGGTAGTGGACCCAACTTACGTCGATCCTGACTCATCCTTGCCACATTCTCCAACCCACTCCCATTCGGGAGAAGTCTTTTCCACCATCCCCCTCGCCCAATCACCCTTTACCGTTACCAGCCGGTTTGGCGCCCCCATTTTCCCAACCACCATTTCACAAATTATCCAAATCAACCCCCCCATTCTCCATCTTTTTTCCAAGCCACTTTTCCCCCATATCCATGCCAAACCAACCACCCATTCCATCCACATCCCCTAAAAATCCAATACATTTCCCACCCCCATCCATAATAAACCTAACCCAAATTTCCACATCCACACTCATGCCCCATTTTCCATCTTTCCCATATAGACCCAACCCACCATCCTTTACCTATGTCACCTCCACCCTATCCAACCCACCACAAGTTCCCCCATCTACCCAGGTCATGCCCATTTTTATCGGGGCCATGCCAGGTTTTTCCCAAACACCCACACTTTACCCTTCATCATCCTTAAACATCCCCAATCCATCCCCCTTTGCCAATGCCCCACCCCATTCCTTCAATCCATCCCATATCCCATCACTTACCATGGCCATGCCCAATTTTCCCCCCACATCCACTCCATCTATACCCAATCACCCCTTAAATCCACCATCCACATTCCATGACCATGATGGAGGAGATGTTCCAAGCCTACTCCTTATGGAAGGCTTCCCAAAACACCTCCCATCATCCACATCCCACTTCCATGAACCCATTCGATACCTTAGCCAACCTCCATGCTTCACTCCCCCATGATCCCCATTAACCCCTCATAATTCACACCATCCAAACCCCCATCTCCCATATTCCTCAAGGCCCATTGGCCCAAAACCCCACCACCCATGATCTCCAAGGCCCAATGGCCCAAAACCCCATCCCCCATACCCAAAGGCCCATGGCCTAAACCCATCTAGGGCCCATGGCCCAAACCCACCATGGCCCATTGGCCCAAAATCCCACCACCCATGATCTCCAAGGCCCAATGGCCCAACTCCCCATCCCCCATACCCAAGGGCCCATGGCCCAAACCCATCTAGGGCTCATGGCCCAAACCCACCAAGGCCCATTAGCCCAAAATCCCACCACCCATGATCTCCAAGGCCCAATGGCCCAACACCCCTCCCCCCATACTCAAGGGCCCATGGCCCAAACCCATCTAAGACCCATGGCCCAAACCCAACAATGGCCCATGGCCCATACCCCTCAAAACCCAATGAGCCCAACCCACATACATCAAGGGCCCATGGCCCAAACCCATTGGGCTTAGGCCCAAACCCTCTAAGGACCCATGGCCCATACCCCTCAAGACCCAATGGGCCAGACCTACTCACCCAAGGGCCCACAGCTCAGACCGATCTGGCCCAGGCCCATACCCACCAGTGGCCCATGGCCCAAACCCTCAAAAACCCAATGTGTTATACCCATCAAATCCTAATGGGCCAAGACCCTCCAAATCCCAGACCCTCAGCCCAAACCTACCCAGGGCCCATGGCCCAGGCCCCATACTCATACCCTCCACAATACCCCCACAATTCCACCCACCCCCAACCTTCACAACTGGTCAAACCCATGCCATACCTTAGACCCAATTTTTCCATGGCCCCACACCCCAAGGCCATCTCCAAACCTTCCCCCATGTCCAATGGCCCCATCAGGCCCCACCCCTAAACCAAACTACCAGTCATCCCATCACCCCACAACACTTCCCTTACATTCAAGGGGCTCACCCAACCCATATCCAATCCAATCCCATTCAGTCCATGCAACAACAGTTTGAGAATCTCGTCCTCATTGCACCTTACACAGATTAGCAGTATGAGGAGGGCGAGATCAGAAACAGTAGTGCCTACGTCAGGGCAGTGACTACTGTTAATCCTCCGCTTATAATTACCCCACCCTTGATAGCACAGAGCAAGTCCAGACCAGCTATTGAAAAAGTAGCCCCCATGACCAAAGAATCAGAACAGTTAAGGGAGCAGCTGGACAAGATCCATAAACAGTTGTTGAAGATGGGTGGTGCTGAAATCCACGCCACTGATTTTTCATATTTGTGTCTGTTTGCCGAGGTCCCCTTGCCCCCCAAATTTAAAATGCCGGTATTTGACAAGTACAATGGCACGGGCAACCCGATTACACACCTCAAGTCCTATTATGGGGACATGTACCAGTACGGGGGGGACGAGAGACTGCTAATAAAAGTCTTTCAGAAAAGCTTGACCGGTCCGGCCCTGAGGTGGTTCATGTCTCTTGAATCATCCATGATAAAGACATGGAAGGATTTGACGCATTTATTCCAGGAATAATATGTTTACAATACTAATATTAAATCACACAAGTCCGATTTGGCCCATTTAAAACAGAATCCCAACGAGACCTTCAGCGACTACTTGGGGCATTGGAGAGCATTGGCAGCTCAAGTTAGAAATGGAATACCGGATGATGAGCAGATAGAGATGATTTTAAAGAATACTTTGCCAGTAATTTTTATTTTCTTGTCTACCAACAGCAATCCAATTTTGCTGATTTAGTAAAGAATGCCAACCGCTGTGAGGATGCCATCAGGGAAGGACGGCTAAGCAAGAATGCTTCAGGGGGACCTAGCGGGGTTAGGAGGTTTACCGAGCAGAAGAACCATAGGAGGACAGGGGCAGAAGTGCAGAACGTGACCAATAGCCAGCCCAATAACAATGTTGTCCCCTTTCAATTTAAAGCAGCACAACCTGCTCTCGTTAGGACAGGGCCAGTTCAGAGAGCAGGGAATGGGCAGGGGGCAATGACCCCGGAAAGGAGAGCCCATTATAATCTTATTTTTATACCCTTAGGGCAATCTTTAAGTGCACTTTTACCTTTATTAATTGAAAAGGGATTAGTAACTGCGCTCCAACCACAACCTCCTCCCAATCCGATCCCATATAATTTTGACCCAAATAGTCATTGTAATTTCCACCATGGTTTGGGTCACCCGACTGATTGCTGCTTCCCATTGAAGCACGCGATCCAAAATTTAATCGATGTTGGGAAGATCATTCCTCTTGTACCCACCCAAGCAAACCAGCATGCAAATATTCACCAGGTGCCTTTACCACCACACCCTACCGGAATAGCAGGCCCTAGACCCACCATAGGGATGGTAGAGGAAATTGATGAAGAATATGAGTTTAACCCCTCTGATTACATCAATAACAGAGAGAATTTTGTGGTCCCGAGGTAGCAAGACCGAGCAGAAAGAACCATTGGGGTGATTGAGCCCTTGAATCTGGCGGATTACTTTCCCATCCCTGCACCGCAGATCGAACCCCTAGATCTTAGAGCCTATTTTTTGCCACCCACCCCCATGAACTACGTGTGAATAAATGCGTATCAACCATATCCCACCTCCCCCTTAAAATACCCCATAAGCCACCAGGCCCCCAATCCTCCACCCGCACCCGTAAGTTACCCGTGGCCCATGCCCACCCCATTACCCCTGGTTCAACCACCTGCAAACTGCACCACCCCCGTCAATTACAAAAATGATCCATCAAACCCTCGATCCTCCACCTATCAGCCACCCATGACCTACCCCTACCCCTTTTCCCTCGGCACCGCCACTCACAAGCTTCACCACCCCCGTCTGGCCCAATTTTGCTACCCAACCTTCTATCACCGAAGTAAACCATGTGATGCCCACACCTCATGAACTCATAGTACAAATACCTCCGATACCAGTAGCCATACCATTCCAGCTCTCAGGACCAACCTATGATCTACACCAGGTCTCGCTGAGCTATGAGAAAACTAATGCTAACATCGAAAGCAGCAACAGGGAAGGGGCAATGGACTTCATTACCAGATCGGGAAGAATCTCGAAACAGCCTGAGGCAACAACAACAACAACAGCAACAACAGCAGCACCAGCATGGCCAGAGGGAAAGAAGGACAGTGCAGTCCACCCATTTGAGAAAATGAGCCGGGAGCACAGTCTCGAGACTCAGTTAAGAAGGATGTCAGCCCATATCACTGTCTAGGATCTTTTGATGACGTCCCCACTCCATTTCCAAGCTCTAATGGGGGTGTTAAAGAATGTACATGTGTCCCAATAAGTGAGCCCAGACGAGGTCGGGCAAATAATTGGACAGGTGATGGCACGCAATGCCATTTCATTTTCGGACGTAGATCTACCTGAGGAGGGGAACAGTCATGCTAAATCCCTCAACATTACTGTCGAATCCAGGAACATGATAATTCCCTCGGTTCTAATTGATAACGGGTCAGCTCTGAATGTGTGCCCATTGAGGACTGCCACCAAGATCGGTGTGGACCACCCCTGTATGCTAAGGCCGACAAGGACTAGTGCTCGGGGATTTGATAATACAAGAAGAGAAATAATGGGAGATGTTGATCTGGAATTAGTAATTGGGCCCATGACCTTCTCTATACCTTTTCAAGTGATGGATATCAAATCTTCTTTTAATTTACTGATAGGACGCCCATGGTTACATGAGGTCGGGGCGATACCTTCTACCCTCTATTAAAAGTTAAAATTCATATCTGGACAGAAGGTGATCACCATCATTGGTGAAGGGCATGACGAAATGGATGTGCCACATACTGAGGAAGACACCGACCTCCGCAGTTTCGAATATGAGGTGTTAGCAGTAGGCCTGGAACCCCCGAAAAGCATCACATCAACAACCGACGGTGAAATGGAAATAGCAGTGGCCATGCTCCAGAAATGGGGCTATCAGAAAGGCAAAGGGATCGGGCCTAGACTGCAGGGCAAAAGAGAGCTAGTTATTGCCAAGGGGCAGAAAGTCTGATTCGGGTTAGTTTACAAGCCCATAGAGGAAGAGGTCTGAGAGGCCAAAGAGAAAGCCAGGGTCGCTACAGCTGCAAGGCAAGAGGAATCAACATGGAAGAGAAGCTTCATCCTAGGCCACACATTAGGGAATCCTTTGTCAGCACTGGGGTCATAAAGATTGATAGGAATGGGGTAACCCATTTGACCCTACACAATCCCACAGCCCCTGTCCATCCCACCAATCCCAACATCTCCCTTCCCAATCTCGAAATAGATCTGGCTACCCTATCCCTATTTGAGGAGCAGCATTCCATACCTGAACAAACTCCTCCTATAGTAAACCACCACAGGACGCTGCTGACATTTGAGGATGAAATCTCGGACAAAACTATGGTCAATATGATGGAGGCCAGTCCAGAAAAGCCACATTCGCCAGCCTCCTACATCCAAAAAGGTATGCAATTAGGCATCTTTGCCCCAAACTCTGGAAGCAGGGAGTGGCCTACAATTTGGCACCTGTTTCCCAAAAAAAACAACCTGTCAAAAGTGAGACAAACCCTTGGCAGGCCATACCTTGTATATACACAAACTCGTGCTGCCAAGGGTCTGTCTCCGAAGAAAACAAAAATCTCAAAAATATTGGAAAAATATAAAATCTCAAAAACATGAAAAAAATACGAAATCCCAAAAACATTGAAAAAGTTTAAAGTCCAAAAACATCATCATTTAAAATTCCAGATAAAGTCCCACGAAAAGACGCCTGAATTGAAATACCTGTCCCACGTAAAGTCGACCCCTTTCCTGTAGAAATACAAGAAGAGGTAGGAGTTACGAGTCTGGATGAGGATATCCCTTTGGAGGAGCTCCCTAATGAGCTCCTTGACCGGTTCATCAAATTTGAGCATGGCCCTACCTCCATGTCGAAGAAACGAAAGATATCAATCTAGGAATTGAGGAGATTCCCTGAATTACCAAAATTGGAACATCGCTGTCTCTCGAAGAAAGAAAAAGCATGATCGATTTCCTTTGGTCATACCAAGACATTTTTGTCTGGCCATACGAGGACATGCCTGGTCTAGACACCGATTTGGTCGAGCATGAGTTGCCTCTCTACCCTGATGTGAAGCCAGTTGAGCAGAAGCTGAGACGTCTCTGACCCGAGTGGATACTAAAAGTCAAGGACAAGGTCATCAAGCAGTATGATGTAGGGTTTCTCATAGTATCCAAATACCCGCAGTGGCTAGCCAACATTGTCCCAGTACCAAAGAAGGGTGGAAAGGTCTGTATGTGCATAGACTTTAGAAACTTGAATAGGGAGAGCCCGAAGGATGATTTTCCATTGCCGCACATCAATATCTTGGTCGATAACATTGCTAAACATGAGATGCTTTTATTTATGGATGGATTCTCGGGATACAACCAGATTAAGATGGCGGAGGAAGACCGAGAAAAGACGACATTTATCACTCCTTGGGGAACCTTTTGCTACAGAGTCATGCCATTTAGGTTGAAGAATGCCGATGCAACATACCAGAGAGCCATGACCGCACTGTTTCATGACATGATGCACCGAGAAATTGAAGTGTATGTCGATGATATGATAGCCAAGTCACCGGAGTGAAGAGATCACTTGGTAAACCTCTAGAAGCTATTTGAGAGGCTAAGAAAGTATTGGTTGTCTGAATCCACAGAAGTGCCCATTTGGCACTATGTCCGAAAAATTGTTAGGATTCATCATCAGCAGGAGAGGGATTGAGATCGACCCAGTCAAAGTCAAAGCTATCACAGAAATGCTGCCACCATCAATTGAGTAAGAGGTTAGAGGGTTCTTGGGCAGAATACAGTATATCAGTCGGTTCATTGCACAGCTAACTCCAATTTGCACGCCGATCTTCAGGTTACTAAGGAAGAACTCGCCCATTGAATGGATCGACGATTGTCAGGCAGCGTTCGATAAAATTAAAAGCTACCTCCTCAATCCACCTATTTCTGGTACCACCTGAGCCAGGGAGACCACTCTTGATGTATCTCTCCACGATGAAAGTTTCGATGGGATGTGGCCTAGGGCAGCATGATGAGACGGGAAGAAAAGAGTAGGCCATTTACTATCTGAGTAAGAAATTCACTGATTATGAGACACACTATTCTCATTTGGAGAAAGCATGCCTGGCTCTTGTATGGGCTACCCAGAGGCTCCGCCACTACTTGCTATCCCAAGCCATTCTACTTTTGGCCCGAATGGACCCGTTGAAATACTTGTTTGAGAAGCCAGCTCTCACTAGGCGAATCGTGCAATGGCAGCTTTTATTGTTTGAGTTCTACATCACATACGTCACTCAGAAGTCGATTAAGGGGTAGGCACTCGCAGATCATCTTCCCGACAATCCTTTTCCAGATTACGAGCCTTTGAGAATTGAGTTCCCTGATGAGGACATCCTGTTCATGACGAAAGACGATACTGAAGAAGCAGAAGAATCTTGGGTAATGCACTTTGATAGGGCAACAAATCCAAGGGTCAAGGAGTTGGCGCCATTTTGATTTTGCCAAAAGGATCCCACATTCCCGTCTCTATCAAACTCAACTTCCCTTATACTAACAACATGGCTGAGTATGAAGCTTGTGTTGCCAGTTTGTAGGCGACTCTCGATCTGAATGTAACTCACCTTCGAGTGTTTGGAGATTTGCAATTGATCATATGCCAGATGAATGGTGACTGGAAGATGAAAGACGAGAAACTAATCCCTTACCATGAGCACCTCGAGGATCTGACAGCTTGATGCCAAGACATGACATTCTCATATGTCCCCTGGATAAGGAATCGCTTCACCGATGTACTAACAACTTTGGCATAAATGATAGAAATCCCATTTGGTGCTGAGATGAAGCCAATCATGATCGAGCAAAGAAATGAGCCGGCTTTCTGCCTCCAGATTGAGGAACCTACAAATCCTGAAGATGAGCCACCTTGGTTCTCAGACATCAAGAATTTCCTCGAGACTCTGACTTTCCTTGAGGGTACATCCAAGACGGACCGGCAAACCATTCAACGTTTAGCAGCAAGCTACATCATTTGCGGGGTATGCCTTTACAAGCGATCCTACAATAATATCTTACTCAAGTGCCCTACTGAAAGTGAAGCGATCAATATCATGAAGGAGATCCACGAGGGAGTATGCAGTGTCTACGTCAGCGGTCACATGCTTGCTAAGAAAATTCGACGGCAGGGATACTTTTGGACCACTATGGAATCGGATTGTTGCAAACATGTTCAGAAATGCTACAAGCGTCAGGAACACTCCAGTCTGATACACGCTCCTACCATCGATCTTCACTGCATGACCACTCCTTGGTCATTTGCCTACTGGGGCCTTGACAATGTTGGAATGATTAATCCAAAAGCATCAAACGTACATTGGTTCATCCTCGTTACTATTGAATACTTAACCAAGTGGGTAGAAGTGGCATCATATGCCAACATCACAGCCAGCCACATCGATAAGTTTCTCAAGAATAATATTGTATACCGATTTGGAGTACCCAAAGATATCATCATGGACAACGGTACAAACTTTGTGAATAAGTGCATCCGAGCCTTTTGCAAGCAATACAAAATCAAGCACCACTGCTCGTTGCCTTATCGGTCTCAAACAAATGGAGATGTGGAAGCTGCGAAGAAGATAGTCGTTCGCATCCTAGAGAAGATGGTCATCACTTACCGAGATTGGAGCGAAATACTGCCATTTGCTTTATGGGCCTACAGAACGTCGATCCGTACCGCTACAGGGGCAACACCATTCTCCCTTGTGTATGGAACCGAGGTCATCCTACCGATAGAGGTTGAAGTACCCTCGCTTCGAATCTTCATGGAATCAGGCTTACCCGAAAGAAAGAGGGAGATCCCACTTTGAACGATTGAATCTACTGGACGAGAAGAGGCTCCTAGCCTTGTATCACACTCAAGTTTACCAGGAGCGAATTGTACACGCTTATAATAAACGTGTCCGTGGTCGAGATCTGAAGGTAGGAGACACTGTGCTGAAGAAGATCTTCCCATCCCTCCACACCGATTCGAGAGGAAAGTTCAGGTCGAACTGGGAAGGACCTTACGTAGTCTGAGAAGTGCTACCGGGATACGCCATCTACCTCGCTACCATGGACGGAGATCATCTTCCTGAGCCTATTAATGCTAGATATGTCTGCCGGTTCTACTCTTAGTCTATCGCAATAAGGTAAGTATTGGTAAAACAGATGCGCCACTGCTTAAGAACTACCCAACAGAGGCCATCATTCCAAGCACAGTAGCCAAAAAGCATCCCTAAAAATTGATGATATCCTCTACTACCCCATTTGAGCCTGGGCCTTTTCTTTCAGTAAACCCCTTCCCCGAAAAAGAAAAAGTATATACATATACTAAAAAATGAAGAGAGAGAGGAAGTAGAATTACTATCAGAAAACAAAAAAAAATCGAAAAAGTAAAACCTCAAAAAGAGATTGCCTGAAATAAAACAAAAAGAATAAAAAAATGTAGAAGAATCATGGGGCATGTACAGTAAAAATCCCCCAAGGAAGAAAGTATGTTGAGAAAACTGGAGCCGTATTAAGAAAACCCTTTTAGCCCAGCATACCTTCAAATCCTAACCTAACCCATGGCCAAGCTACACCCTGAAGAAAGTCCTCTTTTTAGGTTCACAAGCAGTCATAGTATCTGTTAAGTCAATGTGAGTCAAGTTGTGAGACGACACCAGAACCCCATCTAGCCGGCTATGATGGAATCGACGTCTATGTCGTGGCTTTTAAAATTGAAAAAAATAAAAAAATAAAAAAATAAAGAAAAAAAATAAAATAAAAATACAAGCTCAAAGTAAATGGACGTGGTGAAAACCTAAAAGAACACTATGGGTAAAAAAAGTGAGTTTGTGCGGACTAGGTGAAAACCCGAAAGGGCGCTTGGGGTAAAAGAGCTAAACCCATGTATGTGGTGAAAAGCCGAAAGGGCGCCACGGGTAAAAAGAGGGCAAAACGGGCACGACGAACCCACCTTGGGCATTGTGAGTAAAAGAGTTTTAAAAGAAAAACATTAAAAAGAAACGTTTGATTTGATTGATAGATTGATGTTTGAAGAGCCCTCTTAGTTACTCTCCCTGATAACCTTTTTCTGGGCTGCTCATGTTAGTTTAAATAGGGCCCCAACCAGAATTGTCTTTATTAAATGGCTTTGTCAAACGTATGACTCAAGGTAAGGAAAAAGGTTTGACTCAGTCCAAGGGGATTGACGTTCTAGTATTGGTAAAGTTGCTGAAACTCTCTCAGGCCAGACTATTTAAAAAGGGGGGTTTGACCATGCTCAAAAGGGGACCCGAGATCTCACCCTGTGATTAAGGCATCAAACCAAACAAAAAGAGAATAAAAGGCAGGGAGGATGGCCCCTTTCATCAAAGATAATAATTTCCTTTTTCCACTTTCATGCCCACACTTTGTGCACCTGGGCGGGAAGGCCTTCTCATCAAAGATAATAATTTCTGTTTTTCACTTCCATACCCACACTTTATGCACCAGGACGGAAAGACCAATTTTTGCTAAAGATAATAGACTTTCCTTTTCCATTGTTGTGTCCAAGACTATGCACATTCCGTCTCAAAAGGGACCCGTTACTTCGCCTCACTGATAAGGCATCAATCCAAAAAAAAGAAGAAAAGCCAAAAAAGAAGAAAAAAATCAAGAAAAATCGAAATACAAAAAAATTGTATATATTTCTACTCTTTTGCATATGTACAATATTGTACTTCAATCTAAAAAATGAAGAAAAAGAACAAAAAAAATCAATCAATCAAAAATCTAAAAAAATAAATATACATATATCCCCACTTTCTTTATGTCCATGTACATATGTACAACATCATACTTCTATCTCAAAATAAAGAAAAAGAAAAAAAAATCTAAAAATAAAAGTCCAAAAAATATATATAAACCTTGAAAATGAAAAAAATATAGGTAAAAGTTTGCTTCTCCTTCTGTTAATTAGGATGCATTTGTTACTTATATAAACAAAAAAGGGATTAACGTTTTCTCGAGAATATGCAGGAACATCACACGGTCCAAAGCCTCAAAGCGGGCAACTTCTCAGAGATGGACAAATCAGATGAAGCATCTCACCACTGACGTCAAGTCTATTCAAAAAAAAAAAGAGAAAATCATTTTGAAAAAGAGAGAATAAATATGAGTTTTCACAGCATGCACAGCTACACACTTGCGTATTTTTTTGATGCGGTAAAATGTCAATATTTTATCGGCAACGCAGTTGTGGAAAATTGATGTCTTGAGTCTAAGGTTCGCCTCAGATCTTCAGATCCTACTTTAAAGTAGGAGCAATGAGGTCAACCATGATTAGATGGTCAATGTATTGATCAGAACAATTCCACTACTAAATTGTTGAGCAAAGCGCTCTGTCTTTGATTCATATGAATGTGAGAGTCTAAGCTTCAGATTTTTCATGAACTTTTTAGAGGTGCGGATTCTTGATCCGCATGGTCTAGGCGCGCGCCTATGGGATTTGAGGTTTGAATAACTCCGTTGGAAAAGGTCAATTGTTGGTTGAGACCAACCTGGTGAGAATGAGATTACGTATCAATCAAACTATGTGCAATCATGCATCTAGAAGGGTTCATTTCTCCTTTATTTTCTACAGATTTAAAACTTGTATTGGCAGTGGTATCCCTGTAAAGTGTATGCAATGGGTCTGGGTATCCGTATGATGGTCGTTTATTCTCATAAATTATACCCGGACAGGTCTGGCTCGGGGCTTTCATTGCCTATATTGCTTATCGCCCTAATGGGTGCATGATTATGCATAGTTAAATGATGTTTATGATCATTGTTGGCAGAGATTAGGACTGGATGTCTCTTTTAGTAGACACCCAATTTTGGTTGGATCTATTCAGGATTATTTGAAGTTGGATGCTCTAGGTCATGTGGATCTAGGGCACATTTTTGAAAATGGCACGTACTCCCTAAAAAGCATTGCGACCTCTATTCGCTCCGCTATGGTAGTCATGCTAAATAAATTCCGGGATCGATGGGTTCGCCCAAAGGCCTCGAACCTTGCTTCAGGCAAGGGCACCCGCGAATAGTCAGATGGGGCAATCAAACGCCTCGTAGGATTGAACGCAAATTGCGGAGCCTTGCGTATGTTTACTTCACGTCTATCTTTGAATATAGATCGATCACCCCTCTTACTTACGAAGTTATTATATTCAGAATGAATCTTAAATATCAAATACCTTCAAATCATCTTGGGAAGCAAATGTTTGGCCTGACATACAGGGCTTTCACAACTCGTTCCACCTTGGTTATGCCCAGTAATGTCACTAAGTGCTTGGGGACCGATTACCTTGAGAAACGAATATTTAGCCTGACATCCGAGGCTTTTATTTTCTCACCATGTTACCCGTCTGATATTTGAAGTTTGTTTTGAATACAACAGACCCGTCAGTAATGCCTTGGGCCTCTTCGGATGTCTCTTTTCTTTGGCATTCGATCATTAGTGATCGGATACCAAAGAGGGGCATCTATAGACACTCAAATTTGGCCCAAGGCCTGATCGAAACACATTTCAAGAGAGGCGCATTTTTGAGCTTTTGATGACATGTATGGAACCCTTAGGAATTACCCCAAACCCTTGAGAATCACCCTAGATCCCTCAGGAACCTATCCCAAACCTTTAGAAACCAATCCCAACCCTTAGAACCCCTTCCGAACCCCTAAACCTAACCTTTCCGGGCAATGGATGAAGAGTGGTATACAAAAACTCGGTAGACCATTCTTTGCCACCGTCAACACATGCATAAATTATAAAACTGGTATGATGGAGGCCTCTTTCGGGAACATGAGAATTTAGGTCAATGTCTTTTCAACGACCAACCAGATGGCCTCTATTGACGATGACGAGTGCTTCTATGGGGATTACATAAAGAATTAGTTGAAGAAGAACTCCCCCTTGTCTGGTCTAAGGATTCTATTGAAACAGTGATGTGGTGCACGAATTTGGAAGAGATTGAACCACACTCTAAAGCGAAGGCATACTTTGTACATGCCCCTTCTTCTAAGTCTCAACCAAGTACATGGAAGCCACCGGTGAAGCCTTTGCCCACCACTTCTAGTGACCCGCTGTTACATTTAATTTAAAAAGCACCATCCTTAGAATTGAAAACACTTCCTGGCACCCTAAAGTATGCTTTCCTTGGGCCCAATAAAATTCTCCTAGTCATTATGTCCTCAATTCTCACTTCTGATCAGGAGAGTAAATTGGCCGCCATTCTTACAAAGTATAAGGGTGCTATAGGGTAGACTATTGCTAATTCTAAAGGGCTTGATCCATCAATTTGTATGCATAGGATTCATATGGAGGACAATCCCAAGACCTCTAGAGAAAGTCAACGACGATTAAATCCAAACATGAGGGAAGTAGTACAAAAAGTAGTTAAGCTACTTGATGCGGGTATCACTTACCCAATTTCTGATACTGAGTGGGTGAGTCCCATTCAGGTAGTCCCAAAGAAATAGGGGATTACGGTCAAGGAGAATTCAACCGATAAATTAGTACCATTACGCAAGACCACAGGTTAGTGCATATATATCGACTACCGAAAGTTAAACTCAATGACCCGCAAGGATCACTTTCTACTTCTGTTCAATGATCAAATTTTGGAATAGCTTGCGGGTCAGGAGTATTTCTATTTCCTGGGTGGATATTTAGGGTATAATCAAGTTCTGATATATCTAAAAGATCAAGAAAAGACTACTTTCACATGCCTTTTTGGTACGTTTGCTTATCGCCGCATGCCCTTTGGGTTATGCAATGCGCCAACAACGATCCAAAGACGCATGCCCTTTGGGTTCCTCGAAGTGGTCATGGATGACTTTTTAGTATTTGGCCGAACCTTCTACACTTGTCTAGATCACCTTGCCCTAGTCTTGGAAAGATGTGATGAAACAAATTTAGTGTTAAGTTGGGAGAAGAGCCATTTCATGGTTCAAGAAGGCATTGTCTTCGGGCACATAGTTTCTAAAAGAAGGATAGAGATTGACAAGGCTAAGATTGATATTATAGTAAATTTTTCCACACTAACTTCAATGAAGCAGATCCGATCTTTTCTTGGTCATGCAAGCTTTTATCATCGTTTTATCAAAGACTTTTCAAAAGTCTTGAGACCCCTATGCCACCTTTTGGCTAACGATGTCACTTTTGACTTTGAACATGCTTACCTTGAAGCATTTCATAAGCTTCGTGTGTTTCTCTCATCTGCGCCTATCATTCAACCTCCAGATTACCCCTTGCTATTCAAGCTAATGTGTGATGCTTCCAATTACACAATAGGTGCAGTTCTCGGGCAGCACAAAGATAAGGTACCTCACGTAATTTATTACGCGAGTCGAACCTTAATAAATGCTCAGCTAAACTATACAACCATTGAGAAAGAGCTTCTCGTTGTCGTCTTTACAAAAGATAAATTCAGACCATACCTATTGGGATTGAAGATTATTATTTTCTCTGATCACTCTGCACTAACATATTTGTTAACTAAAAAGGATGTCAAATCAAGACTAAATAGGAGGATCCTCTTATTGCAGGAGTTTAACTTCAAAATCAAAGATAAAAAAGGCATTGAGAAATGTGGTGGGGGACCACTTGTCGAGAATACAATTCCCTGAAATCGCCAACGATGAATCTTTGCAAGATCCATTCCTGGATGAGCAACTTCTTGCCATCCAAACTGTAGTACCATGGTACGTTAATATAGTGAACTATTTGGCAACAGGTAAAATCCCTCCAAACTAGTCCAAATAGGACCGGTCAGTATTCTTTTCATGAGTAAAATTTTATATTTAGGAGGACTCGAACCTGTTTAAAATATGCCCATACTAGATAATTAGAAATGTGTCACTGAGAGTGATGCCCACTGTATTTTTCAATTTTGTCGTACTTATGCTTGAGGGGGTCACTTCGGTGGAAAGAAAATTGTGGCAAAGGTACTACAGTCTGGTTTTTATTGGCCGTCATTGTTTAAAAATGCTCAAAATTTTTGCATGGCTTGTGACCGCTGTCGAAAGACAAGTGTCATGTCTCGTAGAGACATGATGCCTCTCCAATCGATATTGGTTGTTGAACCGTTTGATGCACGAGGCATTGACTTCATGGGCCCTTTTCCACCTTCATTCAGATTTATGTGCATCCTCGTGGTCACCGACTACGTGTCTAAATGGGTCAAAGTTGTGGCCATGAGAACCAATGATCATAAGGTGGTGATATTTTTTATTAGGGAGAATATTTTCTCTCGGTTTGGAACTCCACATGCCATCATAAGTGATGGGGGTAGTCATTTTTGTAATAAATATTTTGAGAGTTTACTCAAGAAGTACTTTGTTACGCATAAATTTGCAATCCCTTATCACCCGCAAACTAGTGGGCAAGTAGAGGTTTCAAATTGGGAAATAAAGAAAATACTTTAGAGAACTGTTCGCCCCGATAGAAAAGATTGATCCCTAAAACTGCATGATGGCCTGAGGGCATACAGGACTGCCTATAAAACACCCATTGGCATGTCTCTCTACTGTCTAGTGTATGGGAGAGTTTGCCATTTACCCGTTGAACTGGAACACAGAGCACTCTGGGCTATTAAGGTATTAAATTTTGAGTTGTCCACATTTGGTGAACAACGGAAACTTGAACACAATGAATTAGAAGAAATTCATAATGATGCCTATGAGAATGCTTGAATTTATAAAGCTAAAACCAAAGCATTTCATGACCGACATATCTTACACAAAAGTTTTGAGCCTGGTCAAAATGTTTATCTTTTCAATTCTAGACTTCGGTTATTCCCGGGTAAACTGCGAAGTCGTTGGGACGGACCCTATAATGTCATGGAGGCATCCCCTCATGAGGCTGTTACCATCCAAGATCCTAAGGACAATCGTATTTTTAAACTCAATGGGCAAAAGCTCAAGCTGGTGATTACACCAGAAGAACAAGGGACAGTGATCACCATGTCACTAGAAGATCCTGAGTATGTCTTATATCACAGACACCGTCACGCTACCGACTCATCAGCAGCATATTCTGTACAGTATGTGATTAGTAGTATTTTTATTTTTTTCTTTATATTTTTCTCTCTTTAGGAAAAAAACTTGTGAGAATGACATTACGATTGCATGTAACCACTTACGTGCGCTCGCACAGCCTTCTCCATTGTTTTTTAATAGAGTTGTTAAAATACGATAGCATGTAATGACTTACGTGCGTTCGTAAATTAATGCTCTTTATTTTGTACTTTGTTCAAGCGGATCGTAGCGATTATGAATCCTAGTAGTAGGATTGTTACTCTTTGCAACCTTGCACCATGGTCGATCGTATTTCACGATCAATCAAGAGGGTAACATGTTATCACAGAGACGACACACTCAACAATCGTGAGATTGCGATAACATTGTAAATTCATTAGTGTTTAATGCAACTCCTCGAATGCACACATGACCCCCTGCATTTAATGTTACCAACTGCCCCTCGCCAATTTTTAATGCATATTTATTTTGAGGCTTGTCTCAATTTTATGACGGTTTTTCACATTTCACTTCCTTTCCATTTTAAATACATGTCTCATCCATCTTGCTTTCATCCCGCAAACATTCCCTTTGGTTCTATCTACTTTTAGCAAAATCCACAGCCATGGCTGACGAACCCAGCTGGGAGGAAATTCGCCAAATCCTTGAGCGTTGTATCCAACAGGAGAAGACCGAGTCGTAAGCTCTTGGCCGAGAAGGAGATGCTGGAGCAGCTGCTCCAGATCTTCTCTGACACCGAGTCGTCTACCTCTACCCCCCCTCCCTCACCGTCCCCTCCTCACTCCCCACCCTCTCCATGTTCTTAAACCACTCACCCCCTCCTGACTTGCCGATTCTCTACCAAGGCGGAAAGTTGAGGACATCCCAAAGTAGGGGGGTGGCAATCTTTTTAAGCCGTGCATTTTGAAGACACCCATGACAAACTGTTGTGCACATCTTCATGAAGTTTGAGGGGCTGCTACGAGTGTGTGTCTAGATTTTTCCTAAGTTTTATTTTTAGTTTTTGCACATGTACAAAGTATTTTTGTAATTAGTTTCTTTTTATATAAATAGAAGTTAAAATTTTTTTAAGATTGATGTGCCCCACCATTCTTTTCTCTTGTTGTTTTTATTTTTGGCTAGTTTTGTTGGTGTCATTTCCACTTCTATGCTTGCCTGTAAGAACTCTGTTTTCTCCAAGTTTGGGGGGGGGGGGGGGACTTGATTTTTGCACTTAATGTTGTGCCATATGCACTCGACACCAGGACCATGAGCTACAAACAGATCGCGCCCTGTGTTCAAATTTTTACAATGAAGAAATTGTCCGATTTAAGTTTGGGGGAATACACTGCTGTGTATTTAAAAAAAAAATTATATAAATTTTAGGTTTGTTTTACTTGTTTAGTTTAGTATAATTTTTTTGTTTAGATTTTTCTTAAATTTTTGTAGTTAATCATTGCATATGAGGAAAAAATTTGATTCCAAAATAGTTACCATCATCCTAAAAAAAGTTCATAATCAATGATAGGATGTAGTTGATATTCATGCTTAGTTCAATTACACACAGTATTAACACTGAATTTTTAAATCTATAAATTTCTTTGAATTGCAGAATTTAGATTTTAGTTTCAGAAATCATAAACCAGTGAGCTTTTGAGCTATTCCTATTCATTGAGAGGGTACAATGCCGAATATTTCTAATTTTTCTTTAAACTTCTTGCTTAAAAACTGAAATCTCATACTTTGTCTTATTTGAATCCATGACTACAATTGTGTCATCTGTTATTCTAGAACTGCTTATCATGAGTATTGACACAATATGGCAGCATTACTAGTGAAACTTGGAAACGAGAGGAGGCCCTTTTCTGATAAATCTGAGACATAAAAAAGGCAAAAATCTCTTATATTTTATCTCTTGAACCCACACTTGTAGCCTGTAGCCAAATTTCTTTGTACCTAAATCAAATTACCAATAACCAAATTAATATACTAAAATTCTTAGTCTTTTACCCTTGTACTTCTGAGAATTTAGAACAAAGGAAAAATAGGAGAGTTGAAGGGTGTGAAAAGGTTGTAAGATGAGAATGCTCTAAAAAATGGATACTTCTGAAAAAGAAAAAAATCTTAATGTGAAAATTGTGGGAAGAAAAAAAAAAAGAGAAGCAAAAAGGCTTCCAATATTTGAGAAAAAAAATCAAGAGAGTAAGTTAGAAAAGAAAAGAAAGAAGAGAGATATCAAAAAGATCAAAAGAACAAGAAAAAGAGCGATAAACATTAGAAATTGAGAAGAAGTGATCCAACTCTTTGGATCCTTACTAAAAAGAAAAAAGAAAGATGAAGAAGAATAGGTTAGATTTAAGCTGAATTCTTAGAAATTTTGAATCCTCTTACCCTTTGTTTGAAAACTTAACCCAAGCCCAATCACAAGCCAATTAAAGACCACCTTGATCCAAGAATCACCACAGTAAGAGCCTAGTAGAGATTTCTAATTAGTACTATGGAATTCTGATAGCACAAAAGTAGAATAGATGGATTATCTTTCCATGAGATTCAATTTTCAGTATCCTTGCATTATTCATCATATATATCATTTTGTGAGAACCTAGCAACATCAACATCTTTTGAGAGTGTATGCCACAGTGAGAATTGCATGACAATGTCTTCTAAATCTGCAATTTAGAAAAATTTATAATGAATGGAATTTTATCACTGATATGCACACACTACACACTTTGCATGAGTTAAGACTGTTGAGAATTTGATAAAGGATAACTAATGGGATGGGAAGCAACTTATAGATGGAAAAGACTTGCAACCATGTTGAGAATAGCTATTGTATTTTATTATTCTGAAAATTTGTTAAAAAATTTAAAAAAATTTAAAGTTTGTAGGTACCTTTACTGAAAACCTTCAGGAGACACAACTCCTCCACTAGGGATCACCTAGGGGTTTAAAGGCTTGTTGCATCTGCTAATTGCAATTGTGCTCCCTACAAAAATGGCATTTCTTTATTTAGTTAGAAACACATATCTTTCCCATGTTTACTAGGGACTAGCAAAACTCAAGTTTGTAGGTGTGATCATTCATAGATTTTACCATCTTGATACCCTCATATGAGTGTTGTTAGTTCATAGTTTGATACTAACAACTTTTTAATAGTGGTAATTTAGATCAACAAATAAAAGAAAAAGATAAGAAATATTTGTGTAAAAAGATACTTTAATAGTACAAGATCTGAAATCGTAGTTGAAATCTCAATTATACGAGCAAGCAAAGGAGAATCGTAGCCTTACGATCTCCTCACGATGCAGTCACAGAGCATAAAGATATAATCGTAAGCTCAAAGCTAGAGAAAAAATAGAATTGCAGTCTTGCGATAGAACGAGAAGAGGAATCGTAAGCATACGATTATACTACGAGAGCATTCAAAGCAATACGAGAGTAGCTGAGAAGCCTGCGAGAAAACAAGAAAGGATTACGAGCGATTGAAGAGCGAAATGTATGAAGAACGCAGTGAACCATCTTAATTGTGATCTCGATTTCGCTAGTTAAAGCTACACGATTCGATCCTGAAAGCTCATGACACCATTATAAGTTGGTGCAACATAATGCAAAATTATAATTCACGAGAAGAGCCCATGCATTCCACAATTCTAGGAAATCCTGCAAGATTTGCTGCTGAAAACAAGGAAGAAAGATCTCACGGTTCTAGAAGAAGTTTCAAAAGAAGGATACATGTTAGGAAGAATAGTTTTAGAAAAAGTATATACTAGGTAGTTTGCTTATAATAGAGTCCTAAATTATTGTAATCGGGCTCTTATAAATCTATAAATAAGAGTCAGCGTCCAGGATAAAAACCATCCAAGGAGTTCTCAATCATAGCTGACAACTAAGATTGAGATCAAAGTAGTTTAGATTTTAATTCAGTTTTTAGATCATTGAAGGAATTCTCGCTGACAACTAAATCTAGGAGACCGAAGATTAAAATAGTTTAGATTTAATTTCAGTACTTTTAAATTCTGTCATTTGTAATTGTTTTCGATTCAATAGAATAATGAGTAGTTAAAATTCTTTTGAAGTTTAGGAACCTGATATCAAAGATTAGTATGAATAATTCAGAGTTTCTTACTTTTTTGAATTAGAAATTATGATTGGTTAATAAATATGAGTTTTAAAACTTGTCTTTTGAGTTTTGAAAGGTTTTCACAGTTTCTATGATTCTTCTCTTTGTTATCGTTGTTGCCCTAGGATTGAGATTATTAGACTTCCATCACCAACTACGTTGGCGTTGTTGTCTTAGTATCATTAACGATTTTCATGCTAGAAAAGTTTATGTTGTCATTGTGTCTTAAACCGATCATTTATTCTTTTTATGTTGTCATTGACGCCTTAAGATAATTACATGCAATTCAGATAAATAAGTTATAATTAATTATAATTACAAATTCTGCGATAGAGAACCTAAGCTTATTCATTTAAATAATTTTATTTCAATCCTTGCACTTTAGTTTTAAACAAAAATAATGTTTTATTCTTTAAAGGCAAATAGATGAATTTTTAGGAATACTGTCATACCCCGAAATCTCTAAGAACTAAAATGGGTGAACCTTAATCAAGAGGCAATTCAAACCCGACTCAAATTTCGCCCGACCCAACCTGAGTAGAATTGGACAACCGCTCCATAGTCACACAAATGTTGTTAAGAAGTTTGCCTTGTGAGAAAATAATTTGAACATAGAAAAGTAATCCCAAATTCACCCACTTTTAGACACATGTCATCACTATCTCACCATTGGATATCTTATCCATGATGTCAAGATCCATTGTACGAAAGATTGAGTAGAAATTTGATCACCTTCATCGGAACTAAAACAGTCACTATGAACTGCCTTGGGAGAGGTTGCCTAACTTGCAATGGTGTGTCCTCAAAATTGAATGGGTGTGCCTAGCACCCTCCCTTCTCTTGTGAAAATGGACCATCGTATAGATGAAATGGGCTTGTGAACTTGAAAACTCACCATTGGATGAGTGTGCCATGATCTCATGATCACTTGTGTGAAAGATTGGAACTTAAAACAATCTCCATCGTCTGATTCAGGCGGTCAATGCTAATCGGTGTTCAAAATTGGGTACATTCGCTTGTGAAAATGGCCCATCGTATGGATGATGTGTGCCTTGTGAAATCTTGAAATCTAAATCTGGCCATTTGATAGGTGAAACATAACCTCAAGATCAAGTATGTAAAAGATGGGCGTTGAAAACAATCCCCATCGTCTCGTTCAATCAGTTAAACATGGACGGGAGTCTAATGGGCACCTTTAAGAGATGGGGGCACTTAAACCAAATTTATGGGTGCAAATAAAGTCACCCACTTTCTTATCTAAAATCTGCAACGCCTTACTAAACTTGTCGGCCATGCTCCGGTGTTTACGGCGACGGGATCGGCCAACTACCCCCTCGTCCCTCTATAAATGAAGGGGTACATGCAATGACTTGTTGGCCGATCACCGAAGGGGTACATGCAATTACTCGCAAGAACATGTAGATTGCATAATTTTCTCATAAATCTTTCAATTGGTGCATGCAATGACTGGCGTTTTGAGATCCATAGGAAATTCTATTTCTTCCTAAATTAGCCATAGTATATGGGCCCTACAAGGGCTAGTAAGAGTATTATAAAATCTTAAATTTGGCATGTCTCTACTTGGTTTAGATTGTGAAAATAATATTGCCAAATTTGATTAATGATTACAGATTTTTGGAGTTATATGCAATTATACATAAGTTCATTATAAAATCTGCATTGAGGTGGGTTAATAGAGTGTTTTGGGAATTTTTTTTACCTATAACCCAAAGCTCATAGTAGTGGTTAGTTTTTGTTGGACAATCCAGTGCTCTCGAACCAACTCAAGACCAATCACATATAGCTGTAAAAAATATACAAGTTCCTATCTTACCCGGAACACAAACTCATGAACTAAACACAGTTCAACTTTATAATTTTCAGTCAAAAAATGCTGAAATTTTATTTTCTCCTAGTTATGGAAAAAGAAGATATACATACGTCTTAGGAAATTTTATGTTTCAAAATTATAAACCATATAATTTATGTGTCTTAATGGATACCGGAGCCACAATAAGTGCTTATCGGTATAATGCTTTGCCTTCTGAAAAATGGGTTAACATTAAACATCCCATCAAAGTCAAAGGCATTAAAGGAAGAGAAACTGTTATTGAGTTAAAAGCAAAAAATATTTCTATTTGGCTTAATGATAAAAAATTTATTATTCCTAAAATTTTATGTTTTCCCAACATACATGGAGATTTCTTGTTAAGTAACAATTTCATTGCTGCCTATTTACCAATAACCTTAACCATAGGTTCTATTGGTCTCTCCCTCAAAAAACTGGTCCACATTCTACTTCTTCAAGTTTATAACTCTAAATGTTATAAAGGCTTTGCCCCCAACAAGCGTGGTGAGGTTATTACACAACTTTCTCAAATTCATTGGCTTTTCACCATCCTTAAAGACAATTTTAGTGACAACCCACTAAAATTATGATATAAAAGTCCACGCTACTGTACCATAACTTTAAAAGATCCTAATATTATAATTAGGGTGAAACCTATGGTCTATACAAAAATAGACATAGATGAATTTGAAATACAAATTAAAGATTTATTAGAGAAAAAACTCATTGAAACAAATAAAACAAGATATTCAAGATTGTCCTACTGTTTATCTTCCCACAACCGGAGATAAATTAATTCTCGAAACAGATACTTCAGATAACTGTTGGGGATGTGTTTTAAAAGTCATTCCTGCTGAAGATTGGAAAGAAAAAGATTCTTGTCAATCTAATGGGATAAAACCAAGAAAATCACCTTTAACAAAAAAATTACAAAATAAAGAAAAATTATGTGGTTATAATTTTGGAAAATTTAAACCAAATGAATAGAATTATATCATCTTTGAAAAAGAATTATTAACAATAAAACTTGCCCTCAAAAGATTTCATATATATCTAGCCCCGGAAGTTTTTATTGTCAGAATTGATAATAAAGCAGTTTGAGACTTTTTAATTAATAAACGAGATATTTTAGATGGAAGACGATTGAAATAGTATAATCAAATAGCACTTTATACCTTTGAAGTTGAACATGTTAAAGGAAGTACTAACGTTTTGGCTGATTTCTTAAGCAGAGACCCAAGTTTAAACCACTAACCAAAGTGGCCATATTTATTGCAGGAAAAAGATTTATGTTACCACTAAACCAGTGGATTGAACTCTGTAAACGACAGAAGATGACAGAAGAAGGAAACTCCTCTTCTCAACCACCTCCAATCATAAGAAAATCTTATGTTGGAAAAACCTTTGTTGGAAAAACCTATGTTGTGTTAAGAGGCCACCAACCAAGACTATATACCTCCTTTTTAGCTTGCCAAAAACAAATTACCAACTTTCCAAACTCTCTTTACCAAGTTGACGATAATTTCAATGAAGCTAAATCAACTTTTACTTTGTATCAAGTACAACAATCACAATATTTGCTAGAACAAACTAGCATTTCGATGAATAATGTTCCTGATTTTTATAATCCTGGAATAAGTCTAGAACTTTATCACGAGATTAATGGAGCCTGAAAATGCCGACTTCTAAATGAGAAGAAACAGTTCAGGCATCACATGAGCAATCTCTCTCATAAAATTCATGAAAAAGAATAAAAGCTAGAAAAGCTACAAGATAGTACGAATGCCTTGTTAAATCCATAGCATGGGATTCTGAAACGTTCGCAGAAAACTTCTCTCTTGAAAAAATCAATCACTTTTTAGAATAAGCAGATCTTATGAATTCATATTATCCAGACCCCACTTTTCACAAATTAAAAAGAATTTGTTTGTTTGAAAAAATAAAACATATTCTGTCATGTGACATCAGTACCCCTGATAGCACAAATTGAAGATATAGAGGTTTAAATTAAACAGATCTTAATGGATAATTATAATATAGCTGAGTGTTATGAAGATTTCCTTCCAAAATTGTCAGTTTATACGAAAAATCTCATGTATAATCTGGAAGAAAGCCTTGATTGGGGATTAGTAAAACAATTAATCTTTCCTGGTTATCCTATCAATGAATTCCCGATGATGATTAAAACAATGGTCTATCATCTCACCAAAAATCTTAATCGCACCGTCTACTATACATTTTGGATCACAACCACAATTGGATGGAGATCAAAAGAAAATTTTTATCAACCATATCAAATCTGGTTTTTAGATAAACCTAAAGACTACGAGTTCGATGAAGTCGAAGACCTCATGGCTAAAGCAAGCATCATGGCCATTAATCCTAAATCCTATTGGATTCATTCTCTTAAAATATTCTCTGCAATGGCAAGGCAAATTCGTGCTGCCGATAATCTATTCAACATATTGGATGGTCGGAGAATTTTCACTACAAATTTACCAATTGAATACATGAGGACTCAAGAGCAAAAAATTGAAGCAACTTCATTATTATTAAAGTTCGATTCTCGAAAAGATCTTGACCTCCCGAAAAATCTCGAGATCGAAACGACGATCCTCGAAGAAGATGAAATGCAAGATAGCTATAATTATCATAGTCCTACCTCAGAAGATTCGGTTTTCTATCATAGTCTGGAAAATCGTATGGAAGCATAGTGGACCACACCACTACCACCAGTAGCAAGAACGATTTCAGCTCATCCAGGACACGTTGCTACTCAGAATCATCAGCCTTGACGTTCCAAACCAGAAGTGTCATCTATGACATCACCCATTATCTTACTTTAAGAAAAAAGTATGGCATGCATTGAGAAAGGAGAAAGCATCTTACTGATGTAAATAAAGTAGTTTGTCTTGATGTGAGTAAAGGCTTTGAAAAAGGAGAAAGCATCTTTACTATTGACAAGAAAGTAGTTTGTCTAGATGTGTGTGTAAAGTCTATTTAAGGGCATAGCTCACCCTTGATTAAGGCATCGAGTTGAGAAAATAATCCGCAGTTTGTAAATGATATCAGAGCCTTGTTCAAGTGTTAGAGTTTGGTGTTAGCATTGGCACCTACAATGATTTTTACTAGTCATTGTAAGTATGTAATATAATGGAACCGATAGATGTTATTATCTTCAATATATTTATTGTTATATTTTTCTTATTTGTATCATAATGTTGGTTATCTATCTACTTTGGGATCATATCAGTCAAAGTTCTAAAAAAGAGTCTTTTTACTAAATCTTTCTGTCTACTTATTTGATATAAAACTCATATATTTATCGTTTGGTAAAGCCCATATCCCTTCAAAGACTTTGGTAGCTATAAAAGCTTTTTGTCCATTTGGGAACGGTTTAGACACCAACCATACGTTAAGCGATTTTAGGTACCTGTATCAAATAATATGACAGAAACATCTAGTAAAAATCTTGAAGTACCTATTGATTGTATATGTTCTCGAACAAATAAAAACTAAAAAGATTATAGGCATATATTCCATATAGATAAAAATTCTGAAAGTAATATGCATATAATAAGTGGTTGTATAAATAGTCTATTATATATAATGGGTACTTGGTTAAAGAAAATATATAAGAAACAAGACGATATGGAAATACAACTATATGCTATTCACAATAAAGTAATGATAAATAAAGAAAATATTTTTGCCTTAGGCAAATTAATCGATTTGGATTTAAAAGAAGAAACCAAATCAAAAATAGAAAATCTAATAACCAAATTAGAGCAGTTAAATTTAGAAAAATAAAAAGATGAATATTCGAATACCCGATTATTCTACGGAACCGATGGAATTGATGAAATCAATAACGATGACATCTGTGTCTTACACGAAAATATTGAATATAATTATCAAGAATACTTGAATGTAAAAGAAATCATCGAATATTGGCAATATTTTTTTATGGATGAAACTCTTCCAGTTGAAGATAGAAATAATATAATTTCTCAAATAAAAGAAGTTTCTTTAAAACATGAACCTCTTTTAACATACTTCCAAAACCAGGAAATAAATGAAGAATCAGAAACTGATACAATGAATATCACTTCTGATCACTCAGATACTTCTTCAGATCTTAATGAGTCACAAACTCCTCTGACTCCGAGAAAGATAAAAGCTGAAGAGCCATTAGAGGAATTTGAAATTTTAGAAACATATTTGAAAACATTAACTCTTGAAGAACAAGAGGAATATCTAAAATATCATATTCATATGAATGATGGCAGTTCATCATCCGAAGTAAAAGATAAGAAATTCCCAATTCCTACAAATAATAGAAGAGATGATTTGAACAAACAAAACGTAGCTCAAGGTGGTACATATATGGATTTAACAAATGTTCCTTTTAAAGATCAAGAAAAGGTAATTGATGATTGGGCACAATCCATGTCCATAATAATTACAAACCAGAACCGTTTGGTCCAAAGAAAGATTTCTTGACTATATTGCAGCAACACTTCAAGGTGATGTTTTGCAATGGTTAAAACAATGGGAAAAATCCAATGATGAAAAAATATAAAAAGCATCCTTATTAGGAAGTTTCAATAATCTTGATGATATCTTAAGACACTTTACGATAATCATTAAAGAACATCTTTGTGGATATACAGGTGAACAAAACCTACAAGAAGATGCGATATATATTTTATCAAAATTAGAATTATGCAATATTTAATGCAGGGCTAGAATGAGGACTTTTTGTAGTTTCAATGAGTTTTTTCTCTAATAAATCTTTAATTTGTATTTCAAATTCATCTATGTCTATTTTTGTATAGACCATAGGTTTCACCCTAATTATGATATTAGGATCTTTTAAAGTTATGGTACAGTACCGTGGACTTTTATGCCATAATTTTAGTGGGTTGTCACTAAAATTGTCTTTAAGGATGGTGAAAAGCTAATGAGTTTTAGAAAGTTGTGTGGAAACAACAGAGTAATGTTATAGGATGGTGACCAATGGTCCAAGGCCGCATATATGCTCTCACACAAAAAGATGCAAAGGCTTCACCGGTGGTAATCTCGGGTATGGTCTAGATCTCAAATAATCTTGTTAAAACTTTAATAGACCCTGGCTCGTCACATTCATTTGTTTCACCATCTTTTGCATGTCATCTTTTTAAGAGTCCAATTGTTTTGCCTTATGACTTGTCAATTGCCACACCCGTGGGAATATCTGTAGAAACAAATATTATTTATGCAGTATGTTCTATTAAAATAGGAAAACTACATCTAGAGGTAGATTTAATCGTTTTAGATATGCGAGATTTTGATGTTATTCTTGGCATGGAATGGCTTGTTGCTTGTCATGCATCAGTTAATTATTTCAATAAGTCTGTCACTTTCAGTATCCTCGGGGAGTCTGAAACTTCTATAACCATGTTCAAAGAACCCTTCAGGTCCCGATGTACCTCTCAATTGGCCTCCACTTTTGTACACGAAGGACCCCTTCTAGAAATGTCTAATATTCTGGTAATTAAAGAGTTTAGCGATGTATTCCCTGACCTACCCGGTCTGCCACCCCTTAAGGGGATAAACTTTCGAATTGAGCCGATTCCCTGGACGGCCCTTATATCATAACAGGCCTATTGAATGGCACCAAAAGAAATGGCTGAATTGAAAGTCCAATTGCAAGAACTGGTGGATAAGGACTTCATTAGGCAAAGCACATCTCCATAGGAAACTCTAGTGTTGTTTGTGAAAAAGAAAGAGGGAACCCTTCGATTATGAATCGATTACCGATAGATAAACTAGGTTACTATTGATCGGACTCAAATATTGTATAAATTATCCCCAAATCCCACCTTTGTTAATCCTCACTTAGGTACTATTATATGCTTTTAGTTCATGTTGTGTTGCAATAGGTGTAAGGCTGATTAAAGGTAAAATGAGTTAAAAGAGCAAAGATAAGAAGAAACCCAAGAAAACGGCAATGATCCAAGGAGATGTAGTCGAAAGGAATGTCTACAAAGGTTTAATGGACCGGTCGAAACTATAAAATCGACAGGCCAGAACAGCGCAATAGAGAAGGTCCCCAGTTGAAGAGAATTAAGCTTAAATGGACTGGTCGAAGCATCACTTTCGATCGGTCAAAACTCCAAAAGGCTTCAGGAACGCAAAGTGAGACTGGTCAAGACTCAACCGACCGGTCAGAAGGAGAACATACAGAATGTAAAAGAGCCAGAGGAATTAATCGACCAGTCAGAACTTGAGTCGACCGGTCTGTTAATTCAAGTAACTGAAGCCTCCACTGGTCGTCTTCTACCTGGAGAAGGAAACTAAAGCCGGTCGGTCGGTTCTCCAATACTGACCGGTCGAAATAAATTTTTTGAGCGAGAATTAAGGTCTGCACAACTGTGGATGATGCCTAACTTCGAAATCTTCTCCGAAATTCTCTACAACAGCTGGATAACTCCAAATCGGCACAGATTACCATTCGAAATCATCATCCTTGGAGGATTTATAGGATCTAGAGAATATTTGTCGTGTACATCTATTCTTGGGCATTGTAATCTATAAATAAGGACCCTAGGTTTTGTTTTAGGGGACTCGCACGCTGGAACTTTTCTAGAGGGCTCTGACACGAGTTTTTGTAGGTTTAGGTTAGGAATAGTTCTAGAGTAGGAGGGAACTGGATGTAATCATCCATCAGAGCCTGCATCAGCAATGATGGAGATTTCTAAGTCGATGCGCGTTTAAGGCTTCTGGCTGGATCTCTTCTATTTTGGACAATTGAGGCTTTGGCTATGGAGCTTTGGCTGAAGAAGGTTGAGCACTTGCTATAAAGCATAAGGTACCCTGAGAACGAATGGGTAGAACTAGCCACCAACCTCTTCGACGGAGAGTCTAATCATTGGTGGATGGTCGTCAGAGATAGCATCCCAGAGGCAGAACACCCAATTCCCTGGGCTAGGTTTACTGAGTTATTTAACAAGAAGTATTTCACGGAGAAACAAAAATAGAAGAAAGAAAGAGTTTTTAGAATTAGTCCAAGGAAATTTTAGTGTGAGCCAATATGAAGCTCTCTTTACCCAATTATCCCGTTATGCACCCCGTTTGGTTCAAGACGAAAAAGTGGAAAGTTAGGAGGTTTGAGCGTGGCCTTAAGCAAATATTTGAAGGTTTGTGACCACTCAAAAACTCCAGACCTATGCGGATGTGTTAGAAAGGGCTCTCATGGTGGAGAGTGAACACAAGGAATACCTGGTGAATAAAGATGAACAAAATGAATGAAAGAGAAAGGCTAACCAAGGAGACACAAGGTGAAGAAATGGTAATGATGGGAGAGACAGAACTAATTGAAAGACACCGAAGTTTGAGGGAGTGGAAGCCTCGACAATACCTTGCACGAATTCTTCAGAAGCTTGTCAGAGTTGTGGCAAACACGGGCATGCCACTATTAATTGTTATCGCGGTAGCAGAGCCTGCTACAATTGTGGCATGAAGGGCCACTTTGTAAAAGATTGCCCAACAGGGAAACAACAGAGTAACATTATAGGAGGGAGACCAATGGTCCAAGGATGCATATATGCTCTCACACAAAAAGATGCAAAGGCTTCACTGGTGGTAATCACGGTTATGGTCTAGATCTCAAATAATCTTGCTAAAACTTTAATAGACCCCGGCTCATCACATTCATTTGTTTCACCATCTTTTGTATGTCATCTTGATAAGAGTCCAATTATTTTGCCCTATGACTTGTCAATTGCCACACCCGTGGGAATATTTGTAGAAACAAATATTATGTATGCAGTATGTCATGTAAAATAGGAAAACTACATCTAGAGCTAGATTTAATCATTTTTTATATGCGAAATTTTGATGTTATTCTTGGCATGGAATGGCTTGTTGTTTGTCATGCATCAGTTTACTGTTTCGATAAGTCTATCACTTTCACTATCCTTGAGGAGTCTGAAACTTCTATAACCATGTTCAAAGAACCCTTCGGGTCCTGATGTACCTTTTAATTAGCCTCCACTTTTGTACACGAAGGACCCCTTCTAGAAGTGTCTAATATTCCTGTAATTAAAGAGTTTACCGATGTATTCCTGTGCAACCGTGGGCTCTCGCGAGTCCGTCGCGACGATGCGCTCGTATTGGCAAATATAGAGTCGCTACTCTTAGATTTTGGTGTCCCGGGAAACCTAAATCAATATTGGAAGCACCGAGGTGTAAAAATATGACTGATTCCAATCTACGCCAAAGGATCTTGGCTTCGGTTATTGATCGGGAAGGTGTTAGGCACCTGATCAACTCACTCATGAGCGGTCTCTACTTATAGCCAAATACAAAGAAAAAATATAGAAAAAATAAAACAGCACTTCCTCTTGCCTGAAGGTACTATGATCCTATTTAAGCCTCCCGCAATTACCGAAATTTTGACAACATAACGGCTCAAATTCTAGGATAGAGAAAAAGCAAAGAAGGTAGAGGAATAGAGGGGAGAGTGGGGGCTCTCAGGCCCTTGTAGCGCAACCGTGGACCTTCGCTTGGCTGCGTTCTGATGAGCTTTCGATAGCAAATGGTTGGAAAAACAGGTTTTGACCTCTAAAGCTAGGGAGCTAGGAGGTAGGGGAAGAAGGCTAGGGGCTAGTTCTCACCTAAGCTAAGGGATTAATGGTGGAAAATGGAGTATAAAAGGCAAACTAAGGTGCTGGAATTTTTTAGGTATTGGTGCTGGAAAATGGGTGGGGAGCTCACTAGAATTTTCTCTCTTTTGAAAAAATTTTCAAGCCTTTAACAAGGGAGGGGTGCCTCTCTATTTATAGAAAAGGAGAGGATTAGTGAGATTCTTAAGTCCTAATGGGTTTAGCAATTAGATAATAGAAAATCTAAGGATTTTGGGCTTTTCAAGGTTTTGGAAAGGTGTGAATTGGGTTTAATAGTAGATGATAGGGGGGCTCTAAATGGCTAAAGGGTTGCAAAAAAAACAAATGGGGGTGCAACAGTCCTATCAAAACCCACCCCAAACATTGCAGTGGTCAACAAGTCAAACCCCAAAAATGAATTTCGGACAAAATCCCAAAAACACTGTAGCTTAGCCTAGCGTGTTATACATGCTAGGCTTAGGAACAGTGTCCCTGAGAAGTCCAGAGCCCATTCTGGAGCTCAAATATGGAGGAAGGAGGCTAATTTTTCCTAGCGTATATATTATACACGCTAGGCAAAATTCAATCAAAAAATGACCTAACGTATATATTATACATGTTAGGCCAAATCCCTGCATTTCAGCCCTATTTTCAAACCGCCCTAACTTTTGATATATAACTCCGATTGAGGTGCCTCTTGGCTCATTGGAAAGCTGAGAACATCCCCTTTTGGATGGGATAGGTCTCAACTCCAGTAGAGGTCTATTCAAACCTTGGCACCCCTCCTCCCATCCACTATTCAAGAGGATTCAAAACGGGTTCGAAAAGGGTTTTAATGGTTTATGATTGATTCCTAAGGGCTTGGGAAAGTTCCTAAGGGTTTGGGAAATACTATCAGAATCTCGGGGGTGCACCTTTCTTGAAGTATGTGTCGATCAGGCCTTAGGCCAAATTTGGGTGTCTACAGATGCCCTCTTTAGTATATGATCACCAATGATCGAATGCCAAAGAAAAAGAGATATCCGGGGAGGGCCAAGGCAATGCTAATGGGTCTGTCGTATTCAAAGTGAACGTCAAACATCAGATGGTAACATGGTGAGTATACAGAAGCCCTGTATGTCAGGAAAAATGTCTATTCCTTAAGGTTATCAGTCCCCAAGCGTTTAGCGACATTACTGGTCATGACCGTAATGAAGCGAGTAGTGGAAGCCCAACGTGTTGAGAAAAACATTCGTTTCCTCGATATGATTGAAGAGGTGTGATGCTTGAGTTTCATTCTGAATGAAACAAACCTACGAGCGGGCGGGTGATCGACCCCATACCTAAAGACTGGCGCGAAGAAAAGACGTGAAGATCCATAGTTTGTGCCCGCTCTTATGAGGCATTGATCGCCCCATTTGATTAGACACAAGTGCCCCTACACGAAGCAGAGTTCAAGATTTTTGGGCGCCCTTGACCCCGAGGTTACTTTAGCACAACTACCCAAGCAGAACGAATATTAATGTCGCAACGCTTTTTAGAAGTGTGTGCCATGTTTTTATACCACCTTTTTTTTTTTTATGTTGTCTATTTATATATTCTATTCTTATTATTATTTTATTATTATTATTATTATTATTATTATATATATTATTATTATTTAGAAAAGGGGCACACATACACACATATGAGAGGATTTAAGCCTAGCGTGTATATTATACACGCTAGGCCAAATCATGGCTTAAATCAGTCGGTTACGAGCAGAAACCCGAAAACTGAGTATTTTTCAAAATTTTCTTTCTCCCTCTCTCCAAACCAAAACCAGAGACCCTCCTTGTGTTCTTTTGCCGGTGTTTGATATTACCGATCAACCACGCATTCTCCCGCCGATCAACCATGCATTTTCAACCAAGGTAATCATTTTGAACCCTATTTCTTTTGATTTATCTTCATTTATCTCCAATGTGGCTAGGGTTTTTGGATCTAGATGATTTTCTTTGTATATGTGACCTATTTTATGATTGTTGCATCCATATGCATGAATTTTTGTTTGAAAAATGGGTGTATTTTAATCTTTTATACCTATTTTTTTTTAAATGGATGGCGTTTCTTTTGAAATTCTTGATTTCCCCCACACAAATGTAACTAGGATTTTTGACATAAATGGTGGAAAAAGGTGATTTTTATGAATGTATCCCCACCCATAATCTCCATGTGTATGCATTGTGGGGATTTTTAACCGAAAATTTTGAGAGGATTTGGAAGAAAGAGGCTTTTCTCATGACTGAAATGTGGGGGCTGTTTTGAGACTGTCATTTGACGCCCTCTCCGGATCTAACACGAAAATGATGATGGTTTTTCTTCTTCTTTCTCTTTCCCCTTCTCTTTTTTGTTAAAGGGCATATGACCTGATGATGATTTTTTTGGTTTGCTTTTTTTAGAATTTAAATGGCGAGGTGTGCCCCTCTATGATTGATTTTTTTTTTTTTTTTAAATCTCGTGCGAATGAGGCATACTTACCTTCCTTCGATCTGATATTTTTAGTGATGCACTTGATGATTTGATTCTGAATTTTGATTGCTTTTTGTTTTTTTTACCTGTTGCCTGTACCCTTTTTAGGATATCGACTGAGGAGGACCAGGGCCATGAGGGTGGTCCTGATCTGATTTGTGGTATATGGGGTGAGCACCTTATTCAGGTGCAGCGTTCCTCCCGTACTTGGTATGAGATATAGGGAGAAGCAGCCCGTAGTGGGTTACTTCAACAGTAGTACACCCATATTTCTAACTTTGGGGTCTCCAGCAAGGTAAGAAAAACTTCTGTGCTGCTTCCTTTTGTGCGGGCTTTTTTTTAGTTTTTTTTGTTCCAGGATCTAACACTCCTCATTCTTTTTTTCCTGCAGCCTTTACCTCCAATCATGTTCTGCGGAGGTTGGTTCAATCTTCAGTGTTTTTACGCCCATCTCCCTCACGTCATGAGATTTCTCTTGGCCCAGGCCGGCTTCGGGGATTTCTTGTCATGCCCCGCCATGAGGGGGGATTCGGCCTATGTGAAGGCCCTGGTGGAAAGGTTTCGTCCGGAGATGATGACCTTCCACATGTCCGTAGCCGAGATAACCATCACTCCGATGGATTGGTCCATGATCACCGGGCTTGGGATAGGAGGGGTGCTCGTGGTCTGTCCCCACATTCCAGATCGTGCACAGGTGATCCGACTGATTGGGGATTATCCCCCTTCCGCCCATTTGATCAGCTCTGAGGTCAAGCGATCCTAGCTGGCCGATATGTTCGAGGCTAAAAAGTTGGTGAATTCGGACCAGCCGAATTGGGATATCATCATTGAGCCTGAGCATGCCTTGGTGCTGGCCTGTATCGAGCTTCTCTTCATTTGGGGCAAGACAATTCTTGTCAATGCCAATGGAGGTCGCGTCTCGCTATCCCTGCTCAGCCTAATGGAGAATTGGGAGAATGTGCATCATTTTGATTGGGACGGCGCCGGATATGCGGTGTTGATAGATAGTTTGGCCAGAGCTTCTGTTGGGGGCGTTGCTTCTGTCCTCGGCTTTTGGCCTGTGATCGAGGTAACCCATCACTTCAGTTCTTTCATCATTTTTTACTTATCCTTCCTTACTTTAGATTTTTCATTTGACACATTTTCTTGTTTGTTCATCTTTTTAGATTTGGGGGTACCTGCACTTCCAACCTGGTCGCTCCCTCCTCTTCTCTGATGAGTACACATATCTTTTGATGAGTTGCTCGCACAAGGATCGTCATCGGGACCTGGGGATGAAGCATTTGGAACTGGGCTTGAGGTCCCAATTTGACTTGATGATTTAAGAGCAAGTTTGACACTTCCCCTCACTTTGATGGTTTAAACCTTTGGAATCTTAATTGTTTTGCCTTGACTAATGGGGCACCTCTCTTTTTTGAAAATTTCATTTGTTCCCTACGTCCACTTCCCTTTCTTAGACCATGGTGTTGTTGGCCGGTCATGACTATTCATGGATCGACGCATTGTCTTCTTTTACGGTTCATGGGTCTGGGCCTATTATCTGGGGGAGAGGGTGGCGCATCAGTACTGGGACTACTTTGACGTGCCGTATGATCCTCTTGAGGACATTATGGGGCTAGAGGATACTTCCAAGGAGCTCGGAGGCCAGCTCCTTCGTCATGGAGTTCCTGTTGATGACCTCTATGAGCACAGGGGTATCAGAAATGGTATGATTCTCTCCCCTATCAATCCATTCTTCCACGTTTTGTGCCTGACGCAAAATTTTTGGCGTTTGGAGGCCCATTGTTGGTTAAATCTTTGTGTTTATTAAAATGGCAAAACAATGGAAAAAATAAAGAAGAAAGACTAAAAGGGTTTTCACAGACAAATTTAAACACAGCCTACAAAATACAAGGCTATTGTAGCAAGTTTTGATAGGTAAGAGTTTGTGCCACAGAGAATTTTGATCTAAAAATACAAGGTTGAATTGTAGACCTCCAGATCTGGCTATAGATTTGGCAGCACTAACCTATACTAGAAAGCAAAGGTAAAGGATGGGAGTTTTGGGGTTTCACAATCTAAACTAAAATAAAAAATTAAATCACAGATCTACACTACAAGAAAGGTTTTAGGAAGGGTGGAAATGGATTTGGAAAATTGGTGAGAAGCAATAAAATAGGGACTGGATTTTTTACTGAAAAATGGCTGGTGAAGCAGAGCAAGGATTGATTCTACATCAGTCCTTCATTTGGCTACAAGCTCAAATGCAAGGTTAAAGAATCCAATCCAACCCTGAGATACAGAATAGTCTTAGGGTTATGATATGTACACTGAGTGGTCACAGATCATCCCAGAGATATACTCCAGTCAGGGGGTTGAAAGCAGAACATTAAAATCACTGCAGCCTCTATGTACGCAAGGCTACAAGCTCTTGTATCCATAGGTGCATACAATTCATAAAAATCTTAATGAGAAACATAAAAACGTTACAGATTGCATGAATCAATAAAAATAGCTTTGCATTGCATATGAAAGAACTTACAATGGTCAGCCCTCAAGGCTACAGTTAATGCAAAATTCTATGCCCCTTATAAGCTTATACAAGTCTTTATTACAGTAGAAATTTAGACCTACCTATCACAAAAAGGACTCAGCCAACAAATGCTAAGCTAAGGAGGGAAGAAAAAGGAAAAAGATGACCTAACCCTAGCAGTGACCTAAGCATAGAAAACCTCCTGGCTCAGAGCAAAATTTGGTTATGTTAGATGCCTATTTTTGGCTATCTTTACTGCTTATATACAATCCCCACAAAAAATATCTTGTGCCGTGGCCAATCAGAAAATAGAAGAGAACTGCCATTTTTTGAGCTACTGTCGTGGCCCATTTGTGGCCAAGTAATTGCCTTGGGATGTGGGGGATAGCTAGGCACCTTGGGATGTATGCCCTAGAAGTTGTGGAATCCTAAAAGTACCCTTGAATGCTGAATGGGAAGTCTGGAACCCGACCTCAAGAGGCTGAATGCTCATATTTTGCATCTCGAGTGGATCTTGAGAGGTTAGATTAATTCCTGAATATGGCTCGACAGGCTGAAGTGCTGAGACTTATGCATCTCAACAGGATGGGGCTTCAGGTATTTTAGCTCGACGGGCTCTCGATAGGATGAAGCTTCAGATAGTTTTGCCCGAGAGGCTGTCGACAAGCTGACTTGCTTTCAACTACAGATCGAGAGGTTGGAATTTCACTACTCGACAGGTTCTTTTAGAGCTTCTCGAGTGGTTGAATTCAACCTTGAACTGTTTAAGAGCTTCTCGTGGTAAGTTTCTGAAGGTGTATCTACTTGAGAACCTATCGAGCAGGTATTCTCTGAAATGTCTGAACATCCCAAGATGTGCTCGAGATGGTTTTTTGAAGCTGTCTTACAATGAACTACTCGAGAACTTGTCGAGCTGTTAATTTTCTGCATGTCTGAACTAATCGAGATATGTTCGAGAGAGCTTTCTAAAGGCTTTAACTGCTCGAGTACCACTCGAGCTGATTTAAGCTGAACTTGAACTGCTCGAGCCTTCATTTTTTATCCTCTGCAGCTGTGCACAGCCTGCTACAGTACTCTTCTTTGCTTGGGTCCATCCTTCTTTCCTCTGTTGGGCTTTTAGGGCTCCTTAGGCAAGCAAAATGGTCCTAATGTTGGGGACCACCATGGTGTACTCACTATTCTCTCATCAGCTTCAAGATTTGACTCTAAATTCTTTCTTCTTGGCCTCTAAAATATGGATTGTTGCAGTAGGCTGCATCTTATTTCTAACTACAAAAACATGCTCAAAAGACAATTATTAGATGGCTCAAATGTGTAGTAAAGGCCAGATTAGGAGGTGAAAAATGGCATTTTTCAGTGATTAACACACCCCCAAACCTAATCTTTGCTAGTCCTCGAGCAAAGGAAAAATTAAACAATTACTCTAAAAATTTTAATGCCACTTTCATAGGGAGCACGGATGCATTTAGCTTATGCATCAAGCCTTTTAAACCACTAGGTGATCCCTAGTGGAGGAGTGAAGTCTCCCGAGGGTTTTCAGTGAAGGTACCCACAAACTTCCTAATGAAAATAGCTAAACCAAGTGCACACATTACCAAGTCAGATTTCAACACATAAAATTTTATTCCACCCTTGATCTTTCAATTTAGAGGAGTTTTAAAATAGTGAATGCAGACAATTTAATAACTGAATCATGTATGTATGCTCATTACAACCTATCAATTTATATCAAGAGTGTATTGCATGTAAAACAGTACCAAGCTCACCATTAAATAAAAAATCAGGACCTCAAATAGGCCTGCAAGCATGAGCATGGGCATTTGTATCTAAGCTCTGACATCCTCATGTACTTTCACCATGGATTAGACATCTCCTCATCTTCACATGACAGCTCATTTCACTTTGAATCAATAAGGTCTTTTTGATGGGTTGTAATGTGGTTTATGGGCGAGATTTATAAAGAATAAAGGGGGTAGAATGGATTCAAAATTGAGAAATCAGCAAGGGGAGGAGGTGATTCATGACTTCACAACCTTCATTAAAGCACATCTTCATCTTCATGTGTGTTTTTCAGATCCGAAGTGGCCAACTTCTTCTCTTTTCAATTTTCAGATGAAGTACTTCACTTGACTTCTCTTTCTTTTTCTCTTATATATATATATATATTTATTTATTTATTTATTTATTCTGATGATGAATTGCCACACAAATACTACTGCTACGTTGCTGTTTATAAGTTGATTTTCTTCTCCTTCTACCAATTGTTGGACCCCTCTTAACTATCTTCAACTTCTTCTCCTTTACCTTCTAATTTCTCAGAGTGAGGGACAGGTTGAATCAGGTTATGAGGTTTAGGTGCAAGTACTCCAGTGTTTGTCAAAGAAAAATAGGATTTTAAAGGCTCAAAGAGTGTATGCAAAGGGCAGTTGAATAGGTAGAAATTTTTTAAGCTCAAACTGTCCAAATGAAGGCTTTAGATCATCTCCTTAGTGTCATGAGTGCTGCCTTCGGGTGTGCCTAACTTCTAGTGAAAAGGGTTAAGTCAATCAGTCCTTAGCACACAAGAATTGCTAAATACCTCTAAAAAGAAAATTTGTATAGGCTAAATTCTCACTGAGTATGGTCTTCAATTGAACTCAAGGGACATGCCCTCACCTTTTTCTCTCTTTATTTGTTCACTATGTACTAATTGGTGCAAAATTTTCTTGATGATCACTTAATGGAGGTGTTGAATTTTAAAAATTTCAGTGTTAAAAAGTCTGCACAATTTTAAATTTCCTCTTTCACAATAGGTTAGGTGGAATTTCACTCCATTTCTTCCTGACTAATACTACTGCACTTAGCTTAGCTGCTTATATTGGTCTGCCCTGCCATACCCCCAAACCTAATATAAACAGTGTCCTCACTGTTACAAGGGACAGGGAGGTAGGGGAAGCAGGATATGCAAAGGAATAACCATACTCAGCAGAAAATAGGAAAGTAACAACAAATATGAAAAAGTAAACAAAGAAGCACAATGCAAACCCAAAACACAAAAGAGAATGTCATGAACAAAATCGATATGACACAAGAGTATATACAAAATGAACAAGAGACTGAAACTATACAACTAGTGCTAACACAAACAAAGAAGACAGAACCTAAGTACAAAATGCTACACTAAATCCTAATCAAAATCTTACTCTGAATCTAAGTCAATGGGGTCCCATTCAGCTCTGTCCTTCCCTTTTTCACCATCTCAGCTTGTGTAACACCATCCTTGGTTCGAGTAACAACTGGTTTCTAGGGCTTGGTACTGCTCTTCTCCATGGAAGGTTCCTTGAAACACACACCCTTGGGCACTGAAAGAGTCATGACTGAAATGGTGAAGGTTAGGGTGTCTACCATCCTAGCCAACTGGATTGACTTCTGCTTGTACACTTGATACAGGGACAAAGCATTTAGCACTTGTTGCCACAACACCTTCTTCTCCTTCTGTCAATCCTCCCAGGCTTGCTTTGTAAGCTTCAAGTGATCAGACTTCATGAGGGCTGTCACATATTCCACCACTAATTGGACATCCCTCCGAACATAAGGATCCGCATTCATAGATTTGGCGAGGGTGTATAACTGGGGAATGGGGATGGATGAAGCAAGGACAATGGAACTCTCATCAGGGTTAGGTATACAAGGAAAGGTGGTGGCCAAGTCAGTAGCAGTGGGTGGGGATGATGGTGGAATAGATGATGAGGGTGGAAGGAGAGGTGTCAGCTCCTCCTCAATGGGATCAGTCTGGGTAAAGGTTGAGGTGAAGGTTAATGGTATCAGGGACAGCTCATCTATCTCAAAATCAGTTTGTATGGTAACAGAGGTGGAGGTAGATGGGATAAGTGTAAGCTCTTCATAATCAAGGTCTGTCTGTGTAACAGCAGCTGTTGTTGCCACTAAAGTTGAAGGCTGGGGTGAAGGAGGTGGTGTGGGTACAGGTATGGGTGTAGGAGTAGGCTATTGGGCTGTTGGGTGTAAGGTCTGAAGGGTTGATTGTATGGAATGTAGGCTGGCTTGTATGGTGGCCTGGTGTTCAGTATTGGTAAGGAGTTGGGTTTGGAGATAGGTAAGGAGGGAAATTATTTGGGAAAAGGGGTCTGGCATGGCTGGGGTTATAGGTTGGGTGGGTGGTATTGGTTGGAAAGGGGAAGTAGGTGCATGGTGGAAATGGGAGGGCTGGGAGAGTCTGAGAGGGGTGTGTACTCATGCCTGATATCCTCCACAATGGAGTCTGTCATGGCTGAGTATCCCTCAGTTGTGAACAGGTCATGGATAGGTGTAGGTTAGAGAGAATGGGTAGGAGAGGGAATTGGGCACTGTCATCATGTGGGGTAGGGTGGTTCAATGTCAGTGGCCATAAGTTCATTGTCATCATGTGTACATGGGGTAGGTTGGTCTGGTGTTGGTCTGGGTATGTGAGTGGGTTCAGGTATTGGAATGAACTCTATTATGGGGAGGGATTGGCTAGGCATAGTGGTTGTTGTTGCTGGCTGATGGGTCTTCCTTTTATAGGTTCTTTTGATGATGGGAGTGGGTAAGTTAAGTGGGAATGGGACTTGAGTTGGATCTAACACAGGGCTGGTGGTAATGATTGGGGAAGGTGTTGGAGATAGAAAAGTAGGCATGGGAGTGGGAATGGTAATGATTGGGGTGGATGCTGTGGGAGGTAGGTGGCACTGAGCTGGCTGCTGATTGCTCTGCTGATAGAGTGGGAAATGTGGATGAGCTGACAGCAGTGGTGGCCACAGGAGTTGGTGCTGAAGTGGGCAATGAAGCTGAGCTCATAGCAGGGATGGGAACAAAGGTAGCTGCAGGGATGGCAACTTTAGGAGCCTCCTTTGGAATGCCTGCTGATGATTGTTCGGATTTCTTCTTCTTCTTCTTCTTCCCCATCATAGTCATGCTGATGGTCCATAGCTTCTTTTCAAAAACTAATGGGGGTAATTTCTCAGTTGGCTCTCCCATCTTCTAAATATAACCCCCCTATTTGAGCAGGGTTGTGATCAGCCTACTGTAGGGAAGTTCATGGGGCTTCAGCTACTTCTGGACCTTGATGTGGGTGCCCTTCATCCCCTCAAAAATTAACTGAGCTGCATTGAAGCAGTGCCCTTGGGAGAAGGAGTAGATGGCATCAACAATGGGGTGACTCCTCTCCTGCTGGTGTCCAGCCACAAAAATGTTCGTTCTAAGAACACTATCCATGAAGAGCAGGTTGGGGCTGAAGTCACTCCTCATGAGGGGGTCCCCAGATGCTTTCTTTCCCTTGGTCAACTTCTCAGTGATCTTTGAGATTGATGTAGTAAGAGGTGCTAGCAGGGTCATAGGAAACTGGAATGCCTAGAGCCTGTGCAATATTAGTTGCATCCACAACTATTGCAAAGTCATCAATGACAATGACTAGCATGGGGTCTTCTCTATTAGGACCACCCCTAGAATCCTTGACTCTAATATTTTGGTACCGCAACTTTACTAGCCTGGGGTATAACTCCTCTAAAGGTATCAATAGGTTATCCAAGGAAGCCTTGGTAAAAAATTCCATGGTTTCAATAGCCAAAGCTTCCTTTGAGAAAAATGCCTTGTCAAAGGCAGTTTCAGGCTCCAATCCCATGGCATCCATGAAGTCATTGGGTGTGGTCAATGGATCAACTTCTAGGGTGGCTTCCTCCTGATGCTTTTGTTTCTTGGACTTTCCAGATTTTGGCTTTGTGGTGGTAATCCTTGCCCTTTTCTTAGGAGCAGCCCTCTTCTTAGGTTTTTCCACTTGGGGTGCTGGGGCATCAGGAGCCAAGGATGTCGCAATCCTCTGAGATTTCCTAGTGAGAGTGGGAGGTTCAGTTTGGGCAGGGCTCAATAGCGCTTGCAGGTTTTCTCCAAAGTCCATGTTCTTAGCCATTAAAAACCCTAGGTTTTTATCAATCAAAATACAAACACTAGGGTCCCAAACTCCAAATAGAAACAACCCGGTAAAAATCCTCTAACGGCTAACTAATATCCTATAACAATTTTCTTGAGAGAAGCACAACTGAGAAGAGTTTGAATCTTACCCCGAAAGCTAGGGTTTTGCTCAAGAAGTTGCACAGTGGATGAAATTGAATGTTACCAGGTGCAAAATGCTCGGTTTTGGTAGCTCAGCAATGTGACCAAAGTAGAGGATGGGTGGTGAAACAGAAACAGCAGTGAAGAAGAAAGATGAAAAGTCCGGATTGGGTTTGTTCTTGATTGCTTAAGGCAGAGAGTGAGAATGAGAGTGAACTATCGAGGGGTTTAAATTAGGCAAACCCGTGCTTCGAGAAGCTGTTTAGTGAGCTCGAGAAGCTCTCGAGTAGATGATTTCACGCGGAAATAGCCTCTCGAGATGTTGAATGCAATGAAATTAGCTTCTCGAGCAGTTCAATGTGAATTGCTCAACAGACCCATTTGGTTAAAGTTAGGGCCTCGAGGGGTTGAACTTCAGGTGATTCTGCTCGAACAGATGCTTTTTGTGCCTCAGAGCCTGTCGAGGGCTCTATTTTCTTCAGGGGATGATGCTCGAGAGGTTCCCAGAGTCACTCGAGATAGTAAAATTTGCCTTGGCAAAGGCTCGAGAAGATGACTGATCTTCTTGAGACAGCTAACTTCAGTGACATTTCATACTTAACTGTCAGGCCCGTTGCCATGTTGCCCCAGCACACTTCTCAATCAATGAAATAATGGATTCCTAGCCTACATCCCTCCTTATAGCACAATAGATTAGACAAAGGCTCATTTCATGATTCATGCACACAGATTATCCAAAACATAGATTCCTTATATCACACAAGCAGGTCATATTAAACCACAGAAAACAAAGATTCATACAGACAGGTCAAGATTCTCAAAAACCACAGTAAATGACAAAAAACAAATCACACAAAAGCACGCAAAAATAGCTATGTTACACAGTGTACAAGGCTGGGGATCACTCATCCCTAGGAGGTTCTTAGAAGTGCATGGTTTCAGAGAACTCCATAAAATTTTTCACACAAGGTTTGAGTCTCTGACCATTTACTTTCATAACCTTACCAGAAGAGGGGTCCATGATCTCTATAGCCCCAGATGGGAATGCATGGAGTACAATGAAGGGTCCATCCCATCTGGATCTTAACTTCCTTGGAAAGAACTTAAGTTTAGAGTTGAAAAGCCATACCTTGTCCCCATCAGCAAATTCCTTCCTCAGCAAGTTCTTGTCAAAGAAGGCTTTGGCTTTTTCCTTGTAAATTCTGGAACTTGAGTAGGCATCCAGCCTTAGTTCCTCCAGCTCAGACAGCTACAATTTCCTATTTGCACCAGCAGAAGTTAGGTCCATGTTCAACCTTTTAATGATCCAAAAGGCCTTGTGCTCTAACTCCATAGGAAGATGACACGCTTTACCATAGACTAATCTGAATGGGAACATTCCTATTGGGGTCTTATAGGATGTCCTATAAGCCCACAAAGCATCATTTAATTTCATTGGCTAGTCCTTTCTATCAGTCTTAATTGTTTTCTCCAGAATATGCTTGATTTCTCTGTTGAAAATCTCCACTTTCCCACTGATCTGTGGGTGGTATGGAGTAGCAATCCTATGTGTAACAGCATACTTCTTGAGCAGGCTCTCAAAGTGTCTGTTACAGAAGTGGCTTCCCCCATCACTAATGATGGTTCTTGGGGTAAAAAATCTAGAAAATATGTTTTCTTTGAAATTTTTGAGGACATCTTTGTGATCATTTATCCTTGTGGCAGCAGCTTCTACCCATTTGAAAGCATAATCCACAAACACAAGGAAAAAGCTAAATCCCATTGAAGGAGGAAAGGGGCCCATAAAATCTATCCCTCAAATATCAAATAGCTCCACAACAAGGATGGGTTGCAATGGAATTGAGTCTCTCTTTGATATGTCACCCATCCTTTGACATCTTACACAGGTTTTGTAGTGTACATGGGCATCCTTAAACAATGAAGACCAGTCATTGCAATACCTTTGGTGCTGTCTTTTTTCAACTAAAGTGACCCCCACAAGCCGATTCATGACACATTGTTAGAATACTGTGGGTGTCACTTTTAGGGGCACATCTTCTAATGACCTGGTCTACACAATATTTATAAAGGTATGGATCCTCCCGGAAAAAATATTTGATCTATGAGAAGAACAAGTCCTTGTCCATTTTAGACCAGCGGGAAAGGGTCCTACTATTAGGATATTGTAAGTGCTTGCTACTGACTTTATTGGAGACAGTAATAAGAATGGGTTAGTGAAAATAAATCAAAGGTCGATTGAAAACTACAGAGTAGCAAGCCTAAAAATACACTGTCCTGCAAGATACAGGGCCTGTTATAGCAAGTTTTAATAAGTAAGAGTTTGTCCCACAGGGAAAGTTGATCTAAAGCTCCAAGGGAGCTATCTTTAGTAGGAGCTCCAGATCTGGCTACAGATCTAGCAATTCTAAATGGAAGGGGATTTAAGGTCACTATTGTCTAAATCCTAAGGTAACCTAATGCCTAAACTACAGAAAGGGTTGAGAAGAATGATGGAGTGTGAGAAAATAAATATAAAAGGATGAGAAGTAAGCTATTAGGTACAGATCTGATGGGTCTTATAACTCAGACTCAGATCTGCTGTTATAGAAATCTTGTCTAATGGCACGCGCCCCTGTGCCATGATCCAACTCACCCCTGCTCAAGAAAGGTACCTTTTATCTCGGGGATGCTCTGGTCATCGCGGGATTGCTCTTTCCATTTGAATGCCGCGAGAATTGCACGCGCAGTTCGTTCCTTGGTGAATCCCGTGGGGATCCTCGCGAAGAAGCAAGGTGGACCCTTCTTGCGCGATAGCTGAGAATGCCTGGAGCTCTCTCTCCTCAGTGAATCGCACGAAGATTAAAGGTACCTTTCTTGAGCGAGACTGCGAGACTTATGAGCTTATGGTGAGTCACGCGTATGCGAAGTCTACTTTGGCTCTTCATCATTCATCTGCCTTGAGCAGTGCGACGGTTGGTGCGTTGCCTTCAGAAGCCCACGACAACTGCGCGAAGCATTCTTTCTGGTTCAATTGAGTCCTGCGACATCTGCGCGAGACTCACTTCTTGACTTGTTTCTGCTTTGCTGTGCCTAAGCTGCAGCCAGTTCTATCTAGGTCTAACTTTCTTTCTCCTGAGGCACTTCTGGGGTAAAAAGGTAAGCTTCTTGGCATGGTTAGGGCCTTATTTACAGCTGCTGCTTATTACCTACAAAATGGGCTTAGCACACATTTATTAAATGACTAAGGGTCTAACAGAGATTAAGTTAAGGGGTGAAAAGTGATACTTTTCAGGTCTTAACACACCCCCAAACCAAATCTTTGCTAGTCCTTTAGCAAAGCTTTAACTAATTAAATACCACTTTCGTAGGGATCATGGGTACATTTAGCATATGTACCAAGCCTTTTAAACCCCTAGGTGATCCCTAGTGGAGGAGTGAAGTCTCCTGAGGGTTTTCAGTGAAGATACCCACAAACTTCACCATTAGAACAGTTAAGTATAGTGCAGTTAATGATAACACAGATTTCAATGTATAAAGCTTCATTCCACACCCATTCTTTAACATTTAGAGGGAACTGCAGCAGTAATGCAGGTCATTCAAAACTCAAATTTTAGCAAGTGTTTGCGTCACCACCATTCATTTTACATTAGAAATTCAATGTATAAAATCAGTACCCAGCTTGCCTTAAATTCAAAATTCAGGTTGGATACAACCCCAATGAGGTTTAAATTCAGACCCAATTCTCACCAGGGCTATCTCTCAACATTGACAATCTGAGGGTGTTCACATTCAAAATAGCTCAAGAGCAGTTACAGACCCCAAATGGGCCTGCAAGCATGAGCATAGGCAAGGCTCCTAATTTCTGGCATCCTCATGACTTTTCACCATAGATTGGACAACTCTTCATCTCCACATGACAGCTCATTTCACTTTGGATCTACAAGGTCTTTTTAAATGGGTTGTAATGTGGCTTATGGGTGAGGGATATAAAGAATCAAGGGATAAAAAGGGAATCAAAATTAAGAAATCAGCAAGGTAAGGAGTGATTCATGACTTCACAACCTTCATTTCAGCAAAACTTCATCTTACTTGATCTATTCCAGAATCAAAGTGGCCAGCTTCTCCTCTTCTTTTCAATTTTCAGATGATGTTCTTCTCTAGACTTCTCTTTCTTTTTCTCTGTTTATTTTTATTCAATATTTTTATGATTTTCATGATGAACTGCCACACAAATACCATTGGTACACTGTTGTTCATAAGTTGCTTTTCTTCACCTTCCACAGAATGTTGGACCACTCTCACTATCTTTAACTCCTTCTCCTTTACCTTCTGAATTCTCAGAGTGAGGGTGAGGTTGAATCAGGGCATGAGGTTAAGGTGCAAGTATCCTGGTATTTGTCAAAGAAATGTATGATTTTTAAGGCTCAACTAGTGTATGCAAAAGGGCAGCTTTTAAAAGGTTGGATTTTCAGGCTCAAACTATCCAAATGAAGGCCTTGGATCATTTCCTTAGTATCATGAGTGTTGTCAATCAGTTTTGATTTGGAGGTGACTAACTTCTAGTGAAAAGGTCTTGATTCAATCAGTCCTCAGAGCATAAATAATGCCAAAAACACTCTTCACAAGAAAATGATGGGCCCAAATCTCACTAGGTATGGTCCTCAAATGAACCCATGGGGTGTATTTTCATTTGTTTCTCTCCTCTTAGGTTCACTGAGTACTAACTAAAATTTTTTCTGATGTTAGCTTCATAGTGTAGTCAAGATTTTAACATTTTCAGTTTCGAAAAGTCTGCAAAAATATTTTAAATTTTTCACAAATTTCCTCATTGTATCAAGTTAGGTGGAAATTGACTTTATTCATCCCAGTTACACCACCATTACTGCACTAAAGTTAACTATTCTATACTACTCACACACCCCAAACCATGAGGAGCAGTGTCCTCACTGGTTCAAAATGTGAGATGTGCAGCAAGCATAAAACCTAAAAATAAGAAAATAGAAACTATAAAAGCGAAAATGAACACACAAAAATGAATGAGGATTTACACACACATATAAGCAAAATATTGACAGAATTTATTATAGAGACAAAAGCAAACAGATTACAAAAAGATAGAAAATTGTAAACCTAAGAACAATCTAAGCAACACTTCTTGTCAGACAAAATGGTTCTTCCTCCTGGCTCAGGGATATGCTCAGCCTACCATGGAAGAGGAACTATAAGCCGAGAGGAGGTGGAAGATGAGGATCATGGAGATGGGTGTTGAGCAGGTGGGGGGGGGGGGGGGGGGGGTTGGAAGAAGATGGTAGGGGAGATGCAGGTGGTTCGATTTTTTGCTTCTTCTTCTCTCTCTTCTCCTTTTTCTTCTCCTCCTTAGCCAGCATCCGCTGGACTTCTTCATACTCATCCCAAAGAAATTGTAATGGGTCCGACTCCTTAGGCGGTGGGGGATCCAACCACATAGGATAGAATTTGTTTGGGAACTCGGTGGGTTTGTCATTCGCCATGGTTATGGGTAGGGCCGGACTGCTAAGGTTAGAGGAGAAAGGATGAGATGAAGACGAACTAACTGTGTATTTATAATACTTGGACGGTGGAATATGAATCGGCATATTAAAGTTTTATCCCTTTCCAAGCATGGCAATAAATTGTGATTGTTCGGGGAATGATAAATCGCACAACTGATTATGGGAAATGAGAGCTCACAGTAAATGATGGTCTAATTTTAGCCTTGGTAATTAAGGTAATCCCATGTATAGCGCAGCTACACACTGGTATTCGCGGACTAATATTCTTGCATAGTACAACTGTACATTTATGAGAAGGAAAAGCGCGCAGAAGAATCATAGCTCCGTGAGTACAAAATCACAAATGATAAAACACTTAGTCGAAAAATAGTCATAGTTGCTAGTACTTTGCTCAAAATTCTCTCCCATGTTACTGACAAAAGTGAACAATATTAAGATTAATTTAAAAAAATAAACAAGCACACAGAACAGATATGACACATAAATCAATATACAAAAAGAAGAAAAATTCTATTAACTGAGAAGATATGTACTTGTAAGGGTCTTCCTTGCTAAGCCCATGGAAAGAGGGAAGTATTTGGATGATTGAGGTTTTAATCTCATAGTTTCCCTGAACATCTGGGAATTGAATGCTGAATGGGTAATTATAATCATCATGAGCATTCAATTCCTTCAATATTCTGGGTTGCTCTTCACCCATGACTATTGTCTCGATTTCAGTAGGGGGCTCAACTGTGGTGTGTATGGGCCTTCTTGGTCTTCTGCCCCTTTCTATCTCAGGGTTAGGAGGCTCTAATGTGGGACTGAGGGATCTCCTTCCTAACATGCACACACACCAACAGCAGGGAAGACTACTTGCAGACACATTGCAATTAACAAAATTACAACTATCCTAATCAACTGCTATGGAATTTTCAAAGGAGAAATAGACTGAGTTTTTGAGGGTTAGAGAAGTGCAAACAGAGGTAGCTAGACTCCCAGTGCAATTCTACTTTCCTTCTCTGCTGCTATCCAGATCTGCAAGAAAAATTGCAAATGTAAATTAACAGTATCAATTATTCACAAGCACAGCTACCAAAGAATAAAGAATACAAAAATCTAGGGTCTACTAATAGATCAAGATTCCCCGACAGCGGCGCCAAAAACTTGTTAGGCTATGTTAAGTGCTTGCTACTGACTTTATTAGAGACAGTGATAAGAATGGGGTTAGTGAAAATAAATCAAAGGTCTATTGAAAACTATAGAGCAGCAAGCCTAAAAATACACAGTCCTGCAAGATACAAGGCCTATTATAGCAAGTTTTAATAAGAGTTTGTCCCACAGAGAAAGTTGATCTAAAGCTCCAAGGGAGCTATCTTTAGTAGGCCCTCCAGATCTGGCTACAGATCTGGCAATCCTAAATGGAAGGGGATTTAAGGTCATTATTGTCTAAATTCTAAGGTAACCTAATGCCTAAACTACAGAAAGGGTTGAGAAGAATTATGGAGTGTGAGAAAATAAATATAAAAGGGTGAGAAGTAAGCTATTAGGTACAGATCTAATGGGTCTTATAACTCATACTCAAATCTGCTGCTATAGAAATCCTGTCCAATGGCTACATTATCACCAAAGAGGAGAAAGGATCCAACTCACCCCTGTGCCATGATCCAATCCCTTATGGCTATAACCTATCCACTTGAATGGTCACAGACTATCCAATAGGGGAACCACAATCCAGAGATGGGTCAGAACAAATTTATCATTATAGGCACTACTTCTTCCAGGCTACCAGCTCAAGAATCCATAGGAACCTCAACCTCTAAAGTTCTGTGTGTGGGGCTAGGCCTGCAATGTGCACTAGCCTGGACACATAAAACCAGCAAGAGTTTGAGTACTATCTTTTAAGATTAGCTATTCACTACTTTAGAAAGATAGCAGTAATCCAGTCACAAGCCTACAATCTCTACAACTAGATCAGATCTGCTATCTGATGGTGGTTCTATACAAATACAGGGGAGTCTGTCTCTGCACAATCTCTCACAAGGCTACAAGCACAAGTGCAGAGAAGAAGGATCTGTCTTAGATCTGTGGATTGACCTCACCCTTGGGCTATAATCTGTCCACTTAAATGGTCACAGACTATCCACAGAGGCTATCCTCCTCACAGAGGTCTAAGACAGAACAAGAACATTACTGCCACCACCATATTCACAAGGCTACCAGCTCAAGCTCCCATGGGGATTCAGATTTAGTGGATCCTGTGGTGGGGCATAGGCCTGCAATCTGCCTAACCTGGACACACAGGTCACTTGGATCTAAATAAACCCTTAAAAACAATCCTCCATTGCTTACAATCCAACTTAGCAATGGAGGATCTCAAGGTAGCAGCCTTGTACAGAACAACTCTCAAAACACCAATCCCATACATGCATAAGATCCTATTATAAAAATCTATTAAAATTATTCCAAATAGACATACAAAGGCATAGCCAACAAATGCTGGACTATGGAGAGAAGAAAAAGGGGAAAAAAAACTACCTAAACCCTAACCTTAGCCTACTGCAATTCTACAGTTGGTTTCAAGAAGAAGGAGTACAGAAGTCCCCTAAACCTAAACCAGGCTTAGGCTTATATAGCAGTCAGCTCTGTGAAAATTAGAACCCTAATTTATCAATACTATCATGGCCTATTTCTGTTCCTTGGATGCCTCGGGGCATGAGCACGGAGATTGGAGCATTGGAGTGTGTGCCCTAGTTCTGAAAATTCCCAGATTACCCCTGCAGAAGAGGGAAGAAGTTAAGATCCTGAGCCTCGCTAGGTAGAAATGAGTTCAAGGTCTTGTCGCGTGATAGAATTTGTGTCGCGAGATTGGATTGACTTGAAGCACTTGCAGTCGCGGGATTGGTACTTTGGTTATCTCGGGGATGCTCTGGTCATCGCGGGATTGCTCTTTCCATTTGAATGGCGCGAGAATTGCGCGCGCAGTTCATTCCTTGGTGAATCCCGTGGGGATCCTCGCGAAGAAGCAAGGTGCATGGGCTTCTGGATCGCGCGAGCAGTTCCCTGAAGGTCTGTATCCCGCGGCCACTGCGCGACAGCTGCGCGCAGGAATGCCTGGAGCTCTCTCTCCTCAGTGAATCGCGCGAAGATTAAAGGTGCCTTTCTTAAGCTGCGCGAGACTTCACGAGAGCTTATGACTGAGTCATGCGAGAACTGTGTGAAGTCTACTTTCTGGGCTCTTTTGTCATTCATCTGCGCGAGAACGGCGCGACCAATTGGTGTGCTGCCTTTCGAAGCCTGCGACAACTGCGCGAAGCATTCTTTCTGGTTCAATTGAGTCCTGCGACATCTGCGCGAGGCTCACTTCTTGACTTATTTCTGCTTTGTTGTGCCTAAGCTGCAGCCAGTTCTGTCTGGGTCTAACTTTCTTTCTCCTGAGGCACTTCTGGGGTAAAAAGGTAAGCTTCTTAGCATGGTTAGGGCCTTATTTGCAGCTGCTACTTATTACCTACAAAATGGGCCTAGCACACATTTATTAAATGACTAAAGGTCTAACAGAGATTAAGTTAAGGGGTGAAAAGTGGTACTTTTCAAGTCTTAACACCTACCTACAGCAAGGTAGATGACTATATTGGCAAACTAAGGTAAAACTGACTGGATGGCAAATAATTTCTCATCAGGGAATGTATCTCTCACTAGTGTTGCAGCACACTCTTCAACTAAAATCCAGGACAAATGATCAGCCACTACATTCTCTACCCCTTTTTTGTCCTTGATTTTAAGATCAAACTCCTGCAGCTGGAGGATCCATCTAATCAACCTTGGCTTTGAATCTTTCTTCTCTAGCAGGTACTTTAGGGCAGAGTGGTCAGTAAATATTATAATTTTAGACCTCAATAAATAAGATCTAAATTTATCCACAGCAAACACCATTGCCAGAAGCTCTTTCTCAATTATTGTATAATTTAGTTGAGCTTCTGTCAATGATTTGCTAGCATAATAAATCACACAAGGCAGTTTTTCTTTCCTCTAACCTAACATAGCTCCCACAGCAAAATCAGATGCATCACACATTAACTCAAATGGTAGGGCATAATTAGGGACTTGGATCACAGGGGCAGAGGTTAGACATTTCTTCAACACCTCAAATGCTTAAAGACATTCAACATCAAAATCAAATGGCACATCTTGACGCAGCAAGTGGCACAAAGGTTTGAAAATTTTGTTGAAGTCTTTGATAAACCTTCTGTAAAATCCTGTATGTCCTAAAAAGGACCTGATTTGCTTAACTATTTTTGGTGGGGGCAAGTGTGAAATCAAGTCAATTTTTTGCTTTGTCAACCTCAATGCCCTTATGGGAGACCACATGGCCAAGCACAATGCCTTGGGTGACCATGAAATTGCTTTTCTCCCAGCTCAAGACCAGGCTGGTCTCTTCACATCTTTGAAGAACCAGGCTGAGGTGATGTAAGCATTGACTGAAATTATTTCCAAACACAAAGAAAACATCCATAAATGGCAAGAGCATTTCATAGTCTAAATGGCATTCTTCTATAAGGAAAAGTGCCAAATAGACAAGTAAAAGTGGTCTTTTCCTGATCCTGTGGATATACTAGTATTTGATTGTAACCAGAGTATCCATCCAAGAAGCAGTAAAATGCTCTACCAGCCAGCTTATCCAAAATTTGATCAATGAAGGGTAATGGGAAGTGGTCTTTTCTTGTCTTAGAATTTAGTTTCCTATAGTCTATGCACACTCTCCAACCAGTGGTCTACCTAGTTGGTATTAACTCCCCAGGTTCAGTAGTTATAACTGTGATGCCAGACTTTTTGGGGACCACCTGGATAGGTGAGACCCACTCAGTGTCTGAAATGGAGTAAATTATCCCAACACCCAACAGTTTCACAATTACTTTTAAGACAACTTCCTGCATATGAGGGTTAAATTTCCTCTGCATTTCCCTTGAGGGCTTGGAACCCTCTTCCAAATGGATCTTGTGCATACACTAGATCTTGTGCATACCTGATGGGTCTATCTCCCCCCCCCCCAAATCTGTAATAGTCTAGCCAATTGCTCTTCTATGTTTCCTAAGGACACATGATAATTCTTCTTCCTGCTCCACAGTAAGAGAGGAAGAGATAATTATAGGAAGTTTTTTATCCTACCCTAGGAAGGCATATTTCAATGTTTCTGGTAGCTACTTGAGCTCCAGATCAGGTGGACTAACTACTGAAGGCAGCAATGGTGCCTTGGAGGGCTGAGGTAGGGGCAGCAATTTGGGTCTCCATATGGAGTGCTGCACTAGGCCCACTGAAGACTTTGATGTGTTGCTTTCTTCAGCAATGTAAATTGGGGCCTCCTGCTCAGTCACCTCAGTCCACACATCTCTAAAATCAGCACAAATTTTATGCAGATTGGATAAATTTTCTTTCACTAATTCCTCTAGTACATCAACTACAAAACAGTCCTCATTGTCCAGCTGATGCTGCTTTGCAGCATTATACACATTTAACTTCACTTTCATGTTTCCAAATGTGACTTCCATCACCCCAGACCTGCATTGAATGCAGGCATTGGCAGTGGCCAGAAATGGCCTGCTCAGGATCATAGGAATTGGGGTGCTACTCTTTGAAGGTTCCATGTCCAATACTAGAAAAATCAACAGGGTAGAAGAATTTATCCACCCCCACCAACACATCTTCAACCATTTCCATAGGCTTTCTCTCTGACCTATCAGCCAACTTGAGCACAATAGGTGTTGATTTCAGTTCCCCAAACCCGGCTATTCATACACTGAGTATGACAACAGGTTTACATTGGCCCCCAAGTCTAAGAGAGCTCTACCTATGGTGTGATCACCAATAATGCAGGGGATGGTAGGCACCCTTGGGTCCTAAAGTTTGGCTAGTTTAGTTATAGATAAAACTGACTTGACTTTTTCAGCTGCAGCAACCTTCTTGGACAAATGGATCCTTGCTTTCCTTTTCTGGGTACATAAGTCCTTGAGGAACTTGGCATAAGCTGGGACCTGTTTAATTATATCAACTAGAGGTAAATTGATCTTAACTTGCTTGAAGGTCTCCAACATTTCCTCCATTCTAACATTTCCCTTGTCAGAAGGAGAGGAGCCTTTAAGAGCATGAGGAAATGGCAGCCGGGGTACTGCTTGTACCTCAACTGCTATTCATCATCAATTTTTTGCTTTTTTCTTTTTTCATTTTTTTCTTTTTGTTAGGGTTCAACAGTAGCCCCATTATTGTGCTCCTACTACACAGCAGCAGGACATGAGTTCTTTTTCTCCTTTACACTCTCCTCTTTCTCCTTGCCCACCTGGTTGTCTACCACCATACCACTCCTTAGGGTTGTGATTGCGTTAGCCTCCTCATGGGTTGAGGAGACTTCACCAATTATATATTGACCCTTAGGATTGGTTATGGTTTGGCTTGAAAGCCTGCCCTCTTCTCTCTTAGTCAGAGCATTGGAATTTGACCAAGTTGATCCTCTATTTTTTTTTACTCTGACTGTGAGAGTTCACAGTCTGTGACAAGGAGTTCAGGTTTTGCAGTGATGACAAAACTTGCTCCTCAAAAGAGGGGGCTTTAGGTTGTGGTGGGGGCAAAGTCAATTGGTTTGGCTATGGGGCAGACTGAGGGAAAGGTTGTCTACATACATAACCCTGATTATACTATTGTTATGGTCTGTATTGCAATGCATGCTGCTATTGTTGGGGTGACTGATAATTGTCCTGTCTCCACCTCAGATTGGGGTGGTTTCTCCATGGGTACCCAACAGGTTGCTGCCCATATGATTGGACAGCATTAGCATGCTCCATGACCATTTCAGGGTATTGACCAGCTGATAGACAGTCCTCGAGTGAGTTTGTTGATGGCTGGCATATCAGACATGCCTCTTCAACTTGTGCAGCCATTTTAGGTTACATCACACTCATTAACTTTTCAAATTTTTGGGTCAGACTGTCCACCTTTCTTTCAGGTCATTGTACACATTGACTTCATACATCTTTCCTCTAGAAGTTTATTCTTTTACCATTTTAGCGAGAGTCTTAATGTCATTTCATGACAGAGTCTCTTGTTGCATAAAATTTTCACTGATGACATCAAAAAGTTCCCAAGCCTCTTCAACAGTCTTATTGAGGTAAGTACCACCACATGAAGCACCCACCATATCCCTACTCTTGAGATCAATCCCTTGGTAGAAGCTCTGGACAAGCTGCCACTTAGGGATTTTGTGGTTTGGACATTGCCTCAACAGCTCTCTAAACCTTTTCTATGTTTCATGGAAATCTTCAGTTGAGAATGGAGCAAAGGAGATTATGCTCTTCCTCAACTGACTGGCTCTGGATATAGGGAAAAATTTAGCCAAAAACTAGCATTGGAGGTCATTCCAGGATGTAATGCTGTTTGGTGGGAGCATGTTAAGCCAATTCCTAGCTTTGTTCTTTAATGAAAAAGGAAAAAGCTTCATTTTTGTGGCTTCATCTCCCAACCCAATAATAGTAAATGTGGTGCATAAGGCAAGGAACTCCTCTATGTGCTTATAAGGGTCCTTTTTACTTAACCCATGGAATGATGGCAACATTTGGATGCTCTAAGCTTTAATCTCATAATTTCCTTCAGCTGCAAGGAATTGAATACAAAAGGGGGATGAATATACCCCTGGTGCATAGTATTCCCTCAGTGGTCTTGGTTGCTCTCCTATCACAACTAGCTCAATATTAACAGCATGGGTTTGTGTGGTTTGCCTAAGTTTAAGGGCTCTCTCTATCTCAGGATCTAGAGGTTCTAAGTCAGGGTTAAGAGACCTCCTACCCAGCATGCACACACACAAAACAACAACTAAAGACAGGCACTTACAGCACACTTAAAGAATAATAATTAAAAATTACTACTAAAAACTACTACTGAATTTAAGGCATTAACAAAAAGGAAACATAAAGCAACGTAGAGGGGGTACAAACTAAGGCAAACAAGCTCCAGCTGCAACTTCCAACTCCTCCTTTTTGCTACTGTTCCAGATCTGCAGAAAACTAAATTAAATTCAGTAGTACTTTTATTCAAACATAGGAACTGCAACAAATGAATTTATAAACACACAAATAAAAACTCAGATCTACTATTTAGATCAAACGTCCCCGGCAACAGCGCCAAAAACATGTTGGTTAAATCTTTGTGTTTATTAAAATTGTAAAACAATGGCCAATATAAAGAAGAAAGACAAAGGGTTTTCACACACAGATTTAAACACAACCTGCAAGATATAGGACTATTGTAGCAAATTTTGATAAGTAAGAGTTTATCCCTTAGAGAAATTTAATCTAAAAATACAAGGTTGAATAGTAAACCTCCAGATCCCAGATCTAGCTACACATCTGGCAGCACTAACCTATATTAGAAAGCAAAGCTAAAGGAAGGGAGTTTTAGGGTGTCACAATCTAAACTAAAACAGAAAATAAAATCACAAATCTACACTACAAGAAAGGGTTTTAGGAAAGGGTGGAAATGGATTTGGAAAATCAAATGGAAAATTGGTGAGAAGTAATAAAATAGGGACTGAACTTTTTACTGAAAAATGGCTGGTCATGCAGAGCAAGGATTGATTCTACATCAGTCCTTCATTTGGCTACAAGCTCAAATGCAAGTTTAAGAATCCAATCCAACCCTGAGATATGGAATAGTCTTAGGGTTATGATCTATCCACTGAGTGGTCACAGATCATCCCAGGGATATACTCCAGTCAAGGGTTGAAAGCAAAACATTAAAATCACTGCAGCCTCTATGTATGCAAGGCTACAAGCTCTTGCATCCATAGGTGCATACAATCCATAAAAATCTTAATGAGAAACATAAAAACATTACAAATTGCATGAATCAATAAAAATAGGTTTGCATTGCATGTGAAAGAACTTACAATGGTTAGCCCTCATGGCTACAGTCAATGCAGAATTATATGCCCCTTACAAGTTTACACAAGTCTTTATTACAGCAGAAATTCATGCCTACCTAGCACAAAAAGGACTTCGCCAGCAAATGCTAAGCTAAGGACGGAAGAAAAAGGAAAAAGATGACCTAACCCTAGCAGTGATCTAAGCACAGAAAACCTCCTAGCTCAGAGCAAAATTTGGTTATGTTAGATGCCTATTTTTGGCTATCTTTACAGCTTATATACAATCCCCACAAAAAATATCTTGTGCCTTGGCCAATAAGAAAACATAAGAGAACTACCATTTTTGGAACTGCTGTTGTGGCCCATTTGTGGCCAAGTAATTACCTTGGGATGTGGGGGACAGCTAAGCACCTCGGGATGTATGCCCTAGAAGCTGTGAAATCTCAAAAGTACCCTTGAATGCTGAATGGGTAGTATGGAACCCGAGCCTCGAGAGGCTGAATGCTCATATTTTACATCTCGAGAGGTTGGATTAATTGCTGAAGATGGCTCGACAGGCTGAAGTGTTGAGACTTATGCATCTCGACAAGCTCTCGATAGGATGAAGCTTCATATAGTTTTGCTCGAGAGGTTGTCGGCAGTCTGACTTGCTTTCATCTGTAGCTCGAGAGGTTCGAATTTCACTGCTTGACAGGTTCTTTCAAAGCTTCTCGAGTGGCTGAATTCATCCTTGAAGTGCTCGGGAACTACTCGATAGCTTCTCGTGGCAAGTTTCTGAAGGTGTATCTACTCGAGAACCTGTCGAGCAGATATTCTATGGAATGTCTGAACCTCTAAAGATTTGCTTGAGATGGTTTTCTAAAGATGTCTTGCAATGAACTACTCGAGAACTTGTCAAGATGTTAATTTGCTGCAGGTCTGAACTAATCGAGATCTGCTCGAGAGAGCTTTCTGAAGGCTTTAACTGCTCGAGAACCACTCAAGCTGATTTAAGTTGAGCTTGAACTGCTCGAGAACTTCTCGAGCCTTCATTTTTTATCCACTGCAGCTATGCATAGCTTGCTGCAGCACTCTACTCTGCTTGGGTCCATCCTTCTTTCCTCTATTGGACTTCTAGGGCTCCTTAGGCAAGCAAAATGGTCCTAATAGTGGGGACCACCATGGTGTACTCACTATTCTCTCATCAGCTTCAAGATTTGTCTTAGGGGCATGCTCACTTTCATATTGTTTTTCTATGTTGCTGATTTCTTTCTTCCTTTTGCAGGATTATGATCCACCAAGTGGAGTATTACCGTCACATTACTGACCTTCGGGATGCTGAAGTCGTATGTATGACGTTTGATTCACTCCGTCCATTTCTTTGTTACCCTATGCTTTCCTTTAACTGATCCTAACTGGCCTTTCTAGTGTGATGCTTTCAGCGCGCTCATGAAAAGGAGTCACGTTCACTATTCAGCAGGCTGTCCTAAGCATGGTCGCGAGTGAGGAATGTTCGGACATATCAAAAGACCTCGCGCCAACGAAAGAAGACGAAGGGCACTGATTAGGAGCAGCGTTCACTTTTTCCCCTCTTTGATGAACATTTTTGAATTTTTGAACATTCTCTTTTTGTTTGGAAGCCATGTAATAATTATGAATGGTTGGACGTATTTGAGCGAATCATGGAATGGATGTTCTTGCTCTCCTTTTCTATTTGTTATATCCCTTCTTTTTTTAATGTAATATGCTTGATCTCTCACAAGATGGGCCATGAATTTTGGTAAGTGGGGGAATGACCCTTAAATTCTATATTGGCTAAAATCGTCGAACTCTGCATGTTTGTTCTGCATGTGGTACCTGAAACAAAAATGAAACAGGTAGATAGGTTAAGTGTGAACTTTGGCATCCCAGCTCGTGATTTGGGGTGTTAAAAAAGAAAAGAATGTGTGCCGGTAGACTGGTCCAAGGGATGGGGAAAAAAAATTTTCTCTCCCTCCTTTTTCTTTTTTTTTTGACTTTCTGGCGTAGCATGTATAATTTACACGCTAGGCAATTTTTTGGGATTTTTTGGCCTAGCGTGTGTAATATACACACTAGGCAAAATCTGGGGAATTTTGAACAAGCGTGTATATTACACACACTAGGTGCTTTCTGGTAAGTGGGGGGCCTATAAAGCCCGAGAATGCACTCCTTTTTTATTGTTTTGAGTTGAGTTTTGAGTTTTACTCCCATATTTTTTTTCTTTTCTTCCTGAGGGTGGGTTCATTGTCCTACATCGAATTGTGATTCTTTAAACATATTTGTATGACCATGGACCCACTTCCGACCCCATCTCCCTTAGGGGGTCCGAGACCTTTATACTCCCTTGGGTGTGGGGCCCAATTTTATGAAAGAATGGCTCAATAGCTTGAACGAGAGCGAGCTTGCATATTTGGATCAACTAGGGCTGGCCCATCTCTCATCTTTCCTTGATGTTTCTCTATTGTGGGACCTCATTCACGCGGCGGTCTCGCATTGGGACATGGAAACCCATGTTTTCCATTTTGGGACCCATGAGCTAACTCCAACACTCGAAGAGATCTCCATTTTATTGAGCTTGAGGCTACACCGAAGCCTTTCTAAGGTGGTATCGAAATTGGGTTATGCCAAGGCCATCCATACAACTCTATGCTTGAAAAAGATGATTATGAGAAAAGCCTTGTCGGTGGGCCCACCAGGTGTTCGATGAAATTCTTGAGAGAACTTTTTAGTGACGAAAGTTTGCAAAAATTGTCGATCAAGAATATTCATAATGTAAAATCTTTCACTCTTTGCCTTCTCTCAGAGGTCCTTTTTTACACTGGGGGGAAGAGCTTCTCTTTTGCACTCTGCGACATATTGGCGGAGCTTGAAGGGGGTCGAACCGTGATGCATCTGGTATTGGCTGAGCTTTATCACTGCCTTGACGCCTTTGACTTGGGCAAGGTGGAATGCCTCCGGGGATGCCCTGTTCTGCTTTAGGTTTGGCTTGAGGAGCATCTTGCCATTTTGGGGTCCATGCCCCACTTTGATGTTGTTCGAGGGGAGGTGGCTCACTATTTTTTGGGCCGATGCCATAAGTTACCACAGGGGAATACACGTGAGCTGAATCTTTGGTTGACTGAGGCCGAGCTAGTATGGAGGCTACCATGGCATGATAGAACCTTCCCGATAGTTATATCTAGAGACTATGAGGGCATCACTCTTCTTAGCTTGACATGTAGTACCTATTACTTCCCATTTTGGGTGTTGCACCAGTTTGATTGTACTCAGCAGTTGCCTTGTGTGTCAAAACCACCCATGTGCTCCTTGATTTTCTCTCATGGGTCCTCTAGGGATTTGGATAAGATAGCCGCTCTTGGGGATACTCGTCAGTCGACGCTTATGTAACGTTTGGAGCAATGGGATTCTTTTTCGACTTCTCCAAGGTATGAGGCTTGGCTACTATCTGAGAGGCCTTATGCCCGTTACTTGAATCAGGTGGAGAGCAGTGGTGCAAAGGGCCCTTGGCCGAGGAAGGAGTCAGTACTTCAGACCCGGATCAAGTTGCTAATAGATGAGAAGTGGGTCCTGCACAAGCATTTACAGAAAGAACAAGTTAGAGCTGATGTTGCAGAAGCAAGAGCCGGTGTTGCCAAATGTGAGGTTCTTCATCTAGAAGGAGCCTTGAGTGATGCTCTTGGTGCTACTGATGCTTCCTAGAAGTGATATAAGGGCCTTCATGGCCCCTGGATGACAGATCTGAATGTTTGGGGGGATGCTTTACGTTCAAAGATTCGTGCCTTGAAGCACGAGTTGGGTCGTTGACCTGGCCCTGCACATTCTTTTTGGATAGATCAAACATCATAGGAAGGGCATAAGGACCCCTGACAGATATCTTTTTTTTTGTATCTATATTTTCTTAATGTTTTTATTGCCTTTTCAATTTTATAAATGGGGAAGCAAGGCATCACACTGATTATCTTTTTGAGATGTGGTGTAAACACAATGCAGACATGTAAATGGAAAAGAGAAATCTATTCTCTTACATGAGTATTATCTTTCTTTTCTTTTGATGATTTTTTGTTGCTTTGTAAAGGGAGGAACCGAGTGTCACACCGATCATCCTTTTAAGATGTGGTGTACACATAGTGCCGGCATGAAAATAGGAAAGGGAAATTTATTATTTTTTATAAGTGTGGTCTTCTCCTCTCTCTTTTTGTTTGATGCCTTAACCATAGGATGAGGAGACGGGTCCTCTTTTGAGCATAGTCGAACCCAATCATTTGGTCGGACCTAAGAGAGGTCCCAAGCTTTTACCATGGTTGGAAAGCCCATCCCTTTGGATCGAATCAAACCCCCTATCCTTACCCTGGGTCATACGTTTGACGGTGCGGTTATGAAGACATTCCTGGTCGGGACCCAATTTGAGCTAACATGAGTGGCCCAATTGAAGACCAAGTAGCACGGAGATGTAACCGAAGTATTAGTTGAATGATTCTTCTTTTTTTCTTTTTGTTTCTTTTCTTTTGGAATATTTTCACTCACAGTGCTCAAGATGGATTTTCGCCATACCCGTTGTTGCCCTCTTTTTTACCCGCAGTGCCCTTTCAGGTTTTCACTATATCCATGGGTATGCAGTTTTACCCCAGGTGCCTTTTCAGGTTTTCACTTGGTCCGCACAAGCTTGCCCTTTTTACCCGTAGCGTCCTTTCGGGTTTTCACCACATCTATTTTGCTTTGAGCTTGTAAATTTTCATTCATTTTTTTTCTTTTAAAGGCCACGTCACGGAAGTTGATTCCATCATAGCCAGCGGGATGGAATTCTTTTGTCGTCACTCAGCTTGGCTCGTGCTGACTCAATGGATACTGTGACTGCTCGTAGGCCTTAAAGAGGGCTTTCTTCAGGGATGTATCTTGGCCATGGATTTGAAAGGGATAGGTTAGGAATTTTGAAGGTATTCTCAAGTTAAAAGGTTTCTTTGATTAGGTTCCCGCTGTCGTAATACACTTCTTCCTTAGAAGATTTTACGATACATGCCCCATGATATTTCTATCTCTTTTTTTTCTATATATATATATATATATTTTATTCTTTTTCTTTTTAGACAATCTCTTTTTTTGGGGGGTTTTGCTTTTCTGCTTTTTTTGGATTTTGATGATGACTCTTTTCTTTTTGTTGGTATATACATACATTTTTCCTTTTTTTGAGAGGGGTTGTTGAAAGAAAGGTTGATGGCTCAATGAGTATAGCAAAGGGTATGAGTATTTAGGGACGCTTTTTGGCTATTGGGCTTTGAAATGATGGCCTCTTTTGTGGGGTCCTTAAGTAGTCACATATCTATTTTATCAATACTTACCATGTTGTAGGGAACTTAGGAATAGAACCGTCGAACGTATCCAACATTTTTGGGCTCAGGAAAGTGATCTCCATCCATGATGGTGAGGTAGATCGAGTATCCTGGGAGTACTTCTCGAATGACATAAGGCCCTTTCCAGTTGGGCCTGAATTTCCCTCTCGAATCGGCATGGAGAGAAGGAAAGATTTTCTTAAGTACAGTGTCACCCACTTTCAAATCTTGAGTGTGAACACGCTTGTTGTAAGCACCAGTGATGCTTCTCTGATAGGCCTGGGTGTGACATAAGGCTAGGAGCCTTTTCTCATCTAGCAGGTTCAGGTGCTCAAAGCGGGACCTCTCTCTTTCTGCTTCCGGTAGATCAGATTCGACAAGAATGCGGAGTGAAGGTACTTCAACCTCGACTGGCAGGATGACCTTGGTTCCATACACAAGGGAAAATGGCATTGCCTCTGTAGCGGTACGAATCGATGTTCGATAAGCCCATAGTACAAATGGTAACATTTCGCTCCAGTCGCGGTATGTGACAACCATCTTCTCTAGGATTCGAACGATTGTCTTGTTAGCAGCTTCTACAGCCCCATTAGTTTACGATCGATATGGTGATGAGTGATGATGGTTGATTCTATATTGTTCACATAAGGTTCTGATGTGCTTATTTGTAAAATTGGTGTCGTTATCTGTGATGATGTCCTTGGGCATGCCGAATCGACAAATGATGTTGTTCTTGATGAACTTATCTACATGGCTGGTCGTAATGCTCGCGTAAGATGCTGCAGTATTCAATGGCGATGAGGAAACATTGATGCCCATTTGAAGCTTTTGGATTGACTTTTTCGACGACTCGAGGCCCCAAGTAGCAAATGGCCAAGAAGTGGTCATGTTGTGTAGATCTATGGCAGGAGCATATATCAAACTGGAGTGCTCTTAGCATTTGTAGCATTTTTGCACGTGCTTGCAACAGTCAGTTTCCATGGTGCTCTAAAAATACTCTTGCCGTAGGATATTCTTGGTGAGCATGTGCCCATATTTGTGGGCCTCGTATACTCCTTCGTGGATCTCTTTCATGATGTTGGCTACCTCGCCCTCAGTTAGACATTGGAGCAAGATATTGTTATATGATCGCTTTTAGAGACACTCATCACAGATGATGTAATTAGTCTCTAAACACTGAATAGTCTACCTATCTATCTTGGATGTCCCCTCAGAGAAAGCTCGAGTTTCGAGGAAATTTTTTATATATGAGAACCAGGGTGGCTCATCATCTAAGCTTTCGGGTCCCTCAATCTGAAGGCAGGAGGTAGGCTCGTCCTTCCATTCGATCATGATTGGCTTCATCTCGACGCCATAGGGGATTTCTACCATTGATGCCAACGCTGCTAGTGTCTCGGTAAAGCAATTTCTTACTTGCGAAACATAGGAGAAGGTAACATCATCGAAGCATGCTATCATATCTTCGAGGTGTTCGTGGTATGGGATCAAGTTTTTGTCCTTCATCTTTCAATCTCCATTTTTCTAGCATGTGAACAACTGTGAGTCGCCAAACACCCTGAGATGAGTTACATTCAGGCCTAAGGCTGCCTGTAGGTCTGCTACACAGGGTTCATATTCCATCATGTTATTCATGCAGGGGAAATTGAGCTTTATGGAGATTGGTACATGAGATCCTTTTAGCGAGATTAGAATAGCGCCAACTCCATCGAAGTGCATTACCCAGGACTCCTCTATCTCCTCCATGTCAGCCTCTATTATAAACAAGATGTCTTCATCTGGGAATTCAGTTCTCAAAGGCTCGTAGTCAGGTAAGGGATTCTTGGCCAGATGATCAGCTAGTTCTTGCCCCTTGATCAACTTATGAGTGACATACGTGATGCCAAATTCTGATAAGAGAAGTTATCAGCATGCAGTTCGGCTAATGAGAGCCGGCTTTTTGAATAGGTACTTCAACGGGCCCATTCGCGTCGGGAGTAGCACGGCTTGAGATAGCAAGTAGTAGTGGAGCTTCTGTGTAGCCCATACGAGAGCCAAGCATGCTTTCTCCAGATGAGAATACCGTATTGTAATCAATGAATTTCTTGCTCAGGCAGTAGATGGTCTGCTTTCTTCTTCTTATCTCATCATGCTACCCTAAATCGCATCCCATTGAAACTTCCATTGCGGAGAGGTACATTAAGAGTGGTCTCCCCAGTACTTGTGGTACCAGCATTGCCAGGTTGAGCAGGTAACTCTTGATCTTATCAAACTCTGCTTGACAGTCGTCATTCCACTTAACGATCGAATCTTTTTTTAGTAGCTTGAAGATCAGCGTGCAGATAGGAGTGAGTTGTGTAATGAACCAACTGATGTATTGTATCCTGCCTAAGAAGCCTCTTACCTCTTTCTCGGTAGATGGTGGTGGCATTTCGACAATAACTTTTACCTTCACCGAATCGACCTTGATACCTCTTCTGCTAACGATGAAGCCTAGTAGCTTTCCGGACATGGCACCGAATGCACATTTCTAAGGGTTCATACATAGCCTGTATTTCCTCAGTCTTTCAAATAGCTTTTGGAGGTTTATCAGATGGTCACCTCTCTTTAGTGACTTGGCAATCATGTCATCGACATATACCTCAATTTCTCGGTGCATCATGTCGTGGAACAACACTGTCATGGCCCTTTGGTATGTCGCTCCAGCATTTTTCAACCCTAATGGCATGACTCGATAACAGAAAGTTCCCCATGGAGTGATGAATGTCTTCTTTTCTTGGTCTGCTTTTGCAATCTTGATCTGATTGTATCTGGAAAATCCATCCATGAAAGAGAGCATCTCATGCCTTGCGGTGTTATCGACCAAGTTATCGATGTGTGGCAATGGGAAGTCATACTTTGGGCTCGCTTTGTTTAGATTTTTGAAGTCGATATACATGCGGACCTTTTCATCTTTCTTCGGTACAAGGACGATGTTGGCCAGCCACTGTGGGTAATTGGAGAATATGAGAAACCCTGCATCATACTATTTGATGACCTCATCCTTCACTGTTAGCATCCATTATGGCCGGCGTCTCAACTTCTGGTTGATCGGCTTAACATCTAGATATAGCAACAGCTCATGCTCGACCAAATCGATATCCAAACTAGGCATGTCCTCATATGACCATGCGAAGTCATTTTGGCATGCCCAAAGGAAATCAATTATGCCTTTTCTTTCCTCGAGAGATAGCAACATTTCGATCTTGGTGATTCTAGGAACCGCCTCGATACCTAGATTGACATCCTCTATTTCTTCAATGATTGGGGTAGGGCCATGTTCAAAATCAGTAAATTGGTCAAGGAGCTCATTGGGAAGCTCCTCAACAGGGATCTTCTTGTCCAGACTCGTGACTCCTACCTCTTCTTATATTTCTATAAGAAAGGGGTAGATTTCACGTGGGACGAGTTTTTCAACTAAGACATCATTTTTCTTTTTCTCGAGAATTTTAAAAGACAATTTTTTTAGATTATGCATTTTCTCTATTTTTTTAGGATTTTTCTTTTCTTCGAAAATTGGTCCTTGGCAACGCGGGTCTCTATACATACATGGTATTGCCTGTCAAGGGCTAATCTCACTTTTTATAAGTTGTCTTTTTTTGGGAAGCTGATATCATATTTATGGCCATGCGATGCTTCTAGAGTTAGGGGCATTGACGCATAATTCCTCACCTGAGGTGTCGCCCTTTCACCTGGCCTCTTGGAAGAGGTCGATCGAGATGACTTTTGGGAGTCTACCTCCATGTTTATCATGGGCTCGTCCAAGACCCGGTCCTCGAACGTCAACCTGGATTTGTGATGGTTTACCATAGAGTGGCGTATTGATGGGGGAACCTCTTCCTCAAAGAGGGACAGGGATGCCAGATCTATTTCCATAGCATGGGGGATGATTTGGGGATTGGTTGGGTGAATAGCGGCTACCGGCTTGTGTGGGTCAACTGTGTTGCCCCATTCTGATCAATTTTCACAACCCCTGCACTCACGAACGTGCTCCGGATGTGAGGTCATGGACGGGGTTCGACTTCCAGGTCTATTCCCCGGGCTTTAGCTACAGTGATGGTTCGGGCCTTTTCCTTTGCTTCCTGAACTTCTTCCTCGGTGGGCTTGTAACCTAAGCTAAATCTAACTTGCTATCCGCCATTGGCCCTAACTAGTTCCTTCCTGTCTTACAAATGCAGTCCCAATCCTTTACCTTTTTTATAGCCCTATTTTTAGAGCATGGCCACAGCTGCGACCATTTCGCTTATGGTCCTTATGGTGATCCTCTCGAGGGACTCAGGGATTACTTCAAAGTTGTGGAGGTCTGTGTCTTCAGCCGTGTGTGGCACGTTCAATACTTTGAGTTTTTCGATGTTGTGGGTAATCTTTTCTCCTTCCTCTACCCTTCACCCAAAATGGTGACGATCTTCTGCTCTGAAACAAATCTAAGCTTTTGATGCAAGGTTGAAGGAATTGCCCCAACCTTGTGTAACCATGGTCACCTTAATAGTAGATTAAATGTGGATTTGATGTCCACAACTTAGAATGGTATGGAAAAGGTCATTGGCCCAATGATGATCTCAAGATCAACTTCTCCAATTATTTCTTTTCTTGTATTATCAAATCCTCTGGCACTCGTTCTAGATGGCCTGAATGTGGAGGGATCCACCCTATCTTGGTTGTGGTTCTCAGAGAGCACACATTCAAGGTTGATCCATTGTCTATTAGTATTAATGGAATCACCAGGTTTCTTGCTTCTACCGTGATGTTGAGGGGTTTGGAATGATTATTTTCCTCATTCGGTAGATCAGCATCTGAAAAAGAGATGGCATTAGGAGTCAACACATGCCCAATTATCTGCTTTACTTCATTTGGGGTTAATTGGATGGTCACATGTGCATCTTTTAATGCTCCCATCAGAGCTTGAAAATTGAGTGGAGATGTCATTAACAGGTCCCAGACTATGATGTGGGCTGGCATTCTTATCAACCGTGTTTCTAGTATGTGCTCTCTGCTCATTTTTTCAAAGGGGTGTACCATAGTAGGCTCCTTCTTCTCTTCCGATCATACTAGTATCGATACTTCAGGTTCTTTAGAGATTCTTCCTGATCGAGTAACGAAATCCACTACCGCCTCCCTGCTGCTGCCTGTATTGATGTCCGTCTGATCATAATTGAGTGGAACTTGGCGGGGATCGTAGGTTAGTCCCGGGATTTGGAATGGAATGGATGCAGGCCTCGGGGGTGCTTGTATTGGTGGATTGGGATGGGTGGATAACACTTGGTTAACCTCTGCTAGAGGTGGATTGGTTGGAGGAGTGCCAAAAGTGGGGCAAATGGGGTTGATGGGGTTGGTGGATATCTGTATTGGCGGTGGTGTGCTGGGGGTGGGCCACTAGTAATTAATCGGTGTCGGAGGGGGAGATGGGGAAAAATTGGCCATTGGGTAATTGATAGGGGTTGCTGCTGTGGATGGTTGATATTGATATAAGATGGGTTAGACATAGCTGACGGGAGCTGGTGGTGGAAAATACATCCTCAAATCTAAGGGTTCTGCCTGGGGTGCGGGATTGGGAAAGTAATCAGCCAAGTTCAGGAGCTTGATTACTCCTATGCTTCTATCTTCCTGATCTCTCTTCTTCGGTGCTATAAAGTCTTCCCAGATGGCGATATACTCCGAAGGATCAAACTCTTTGCCATCTTCCTCTATCATGTTAACGGTAGGCCTCGGGCCCATTCCACCTGGTGGATGTAGTGCCAACGGAACCTGATGTATATTGGCATGCTAGTTTGCCTGGGGAAGTGCAATGGGAATGATTTTGTCGACCTCTATTAGATCTTGTATTCAAGGACTGCCCCAAAGGGGTAAAGACTCGATCGAAATGGGTCCTTCTCTATTATGGGGTCATCTGCGCCCCTTGTCCATTTTTGGTTCTCTGTATTTGTTTGCTTCGTGTTGGGGCTGGTTGTACTGCCTTAAACTAGAATGGGGTTATGCTAGTATTGGGCCGTGTATTTACGACTGTCTGTATATCTGCCCTAGTTCTTCTCTCATTCCTCTGTTCAGTAAACTTTCGAACCCCACTGTTTACGGTTTTGTTTAACCGCCCTTCTCTTATGGCATCTTCACAACGATTGGCATTCCTTACCAAGTCAAAAAAGTTTGACTGTTGTTGGTACACTAGGAAATTCGAGATGACCGGCAAAGTGTTTTTTGAGATCATCTCGATTTGCTCATCATCTGGTATTCTATTTCTCACTTGAGCTGCCAATGCCCTCCACTGCCCAAGGTAGTCACTGAATGCTTCGTCGGGCTTCTACTTTCGTCGAGCTAGATCTGACTTGCGGGGTTCAGTGTCTATATTATAGAAATATTGCTCTTGGAATAGGTGGGTTATATCCTTCCAGGTTTTAATCATGGAAGGTTCCAGGGAAATGAACCACCTCAAAGTCGGGCCCGTAAGGCTCTTCTGAAACACTTTGATGAGGAGTTGTATCCGTTGTAATAACACATGTCCCCATAGTAGGACTTGAGGTATGCAATGGGGTTTCCCATGCCATTGTATTTGTCAAAGATTAGAACCTCGAATTTTTGGGGTAAAGGGACATCCGCAAATAGGCACAAGTCAGAAAAGTTTATGGCATAGATTTCAGCTCCACCCATCTTCACCAGCTATTTTTGGATTTTATTCATTTGTTCTTTTAACAGATCTGACTCCCTGGATGGTGAGGTCGGCCCCTCAACAAGCTGCCTCCACTCACTTTGGGCTACCGGTGGGTTGGTGAACACGAGTGGTGGGGAATTGAAACTGGTGAATGCCCCTACATAGGCCCCACTATTCCTGATCCCATCCTCCTCATACGGTGGATCCACATATGGCGGAGGGAGGGTGAGGTCATCCTATTGGTTCTGAGTGGGCTGGATGGGTGCTTGGTGTGACCACTGTACATGAGGGAAACTCTGATGAGTAACCTGCAGGGTGAGGGGATGAGTGAGTTGTGGATTTTGGGCCAGTGCTTGATGAGGCCACTACATTTGGAGGAAGCCTTGGGGTGGATTTGAGAGGTGGGAGGATGGGTGAATTGGGGGTGGTTGATGGTATGGGATGGATTCCCATGCTGGATTGGGTGTGAGGGATGTGGATGAGTGAAGCCCATGCCATGTTAAGAGATTGGAGGGGATGGGTGCATTATTTGAGGGGGGATGGGGGACTGTTAGACGAATGTGAAATATTGTGGGAATTGTGGAGGGTTTGAAAATGGGGCTCCTGATTTTGGGCATTGATGGGCTTGGGCATAGAGCGTTGGGCCTTGATGGGCTTGGGGTATTGGGCCTTGATGGGCTTGGTATAGGGTGTTGTGCCTTGAGGCCCACTTAAATGGCCCCATGCTTAATTGGAGCCTTGGATGGTATGGACAATGGGAGGTTGGTTAGGATTTTGGGGGATTGAAGTATAGAGATTTTGGAGTGTAAGGGATGGGTTTGGAGATGTGTGGGATGGATGAGGGATATGGGAGAATTGGGCATGCCTTGGGTGTATGTGGGAAAATGGGGGATGTTTAAATTGGATGTGGGGGGAAAATGGGGCACATTGGGGTTGGGTGTGGAGAAATTCAGGGTATCTTGATTTAATGTGGAAGGATTGGCGATGCTTTGATTTGAGGTGAAGGGAAATGGAGGCGTGTGTGGGATGGATGTGGAAGGTGAGTTTGGAGTGGATATGGGGAAAAAGTGGGATGGATTTTGAGGGAATGTGGAGGGTGTGGATGGAAATATGGGTGCACCAAAGGGTCCGGTGATGGTAAATGGGGGTTGGGCGATGGAGATAGCAATCTCTTTTGATTGGGAGTGCAATGGGGAATGTGGTGGGGATGAAACGGGTCGGCATAGGTTAGATCAACCGCCCACGACATGGTTTGTTGGCGGGTTGGGTACGGGTTCCTCGGGTGAGGACCAAAAACCATCTTCTTCTTCCCCTACGGGAGGACGGAGGATAAGGCGATGTGTTATTCCGACGCCACAAAGTTTCTATTTTGAATTTTAGTTTTTTCTTGATTTTTTTTTTATTTTTTTGTTTGGATAAAAAGTTTGAACCTCTTTATGGTGCTTTTTCAGAGCCTTGGAATTCCTGTTTCGGGTGGCATTCACACCCTAATATTTCCTACAGTGGGATCCCGATGCACTTTGAAAGAAACATAAGAAACCCTTTATTCTATGTGAAGGCACAGAAGTCCATGCGACGACCCGATCCCTCGATAAAAGTCAATAAGAGGGTGACCTCTTTTGACCGGCGAGGGCGTATTAGGTGTCGAAACGTGTGAAATTTATCGGGGATACTAAACCACTAAGCGGGGGATTCTAAGAACAGTAAAAAAGGCCTCAGATTCAGGCTGCCCAGCCAAAATAGGCTAGCATATGTATTATACATGCTAGGCTAAAAAATTTGGAGATTTGGCTTAGCGTGTATATTATACAACCCTTATAAATTCCTCAATGGAAGACGGAACACATTACAATGGACTTTGTTTCGGGCCTGCCCAAGACCCGAAATGGACACAATAGGATTTGGGTAATTGTCGATCGCCTCACAAAGACTTCACACTTTTTGGCGGCAAGAGTCATGACACCTTTAGAGCAATTGGCAAAACTTTATATAAGTGAGATTGTAAGACTGCATGGTGTGCCCATCTCCATTGTGTCAGATCGAGATGCTCCCTTCACATCCACCTTCTGGGAAAGTTTTCAAGAAGCCTTGGGCACTAAGTTAGAAATGAGCACTGCCTATCACCCAACGACTGATGGACAATCGGAACGTACCATTCAAACCCTCGAAGATGTACTCACAGCTTGAGTACTTGATTTTCAAGGAAAATGGGAGCAATACCTACCTTTATGCGAGTTCGCGTACAACAATAGTTATCATACCAGTATCCAGATGGCTCCATATGAAGCCTTGTATGGAATAAGTTGTCGATCACTGTTATGCTGGGATGAAGTAGGGGAGCGTCAGATTCTTGGACCAGAACTAGTGCAACAAACTGTGGAAAAAATTCGGGTGGTTCATGATCAACTTATAACCACCCAAAGTCGTCAAAAGTATTATGCAGACAAGAAGCGAAGAGTAGTAACCTTTTTACCAGGAGACAAAGTGTTCCTTAAAGTGTCTCCAACCAAGGGCGTAGTCCATTTTGGAAAAAGAGGCAAATTGTGTCCTAGGTATATCGAACTGTATACAATGTTGAAGAAGGCGGGGGCAGTGACCTATCGGTTAGAATTGCCCTCAGAAATGTCTCAAGTCCACAACGTATTCCAATTTTTCCATGCTTTGACCTTATGTAGCTGATGCATCTCATAATATTCTTAAGGAATCAATTGATTTGCAGGAGGATCTTACTTACGAAGAAAAATCGGTGCAAATCATTGAATGAAAGTGATCGGCCTCAAAAGTAGCATAATTTATCCCCAGATCTCTACCTTGTTAGCCCTTATTTAAACACTAATGTATGCTTTTAGTTCATGTTGTGTTGCAACAGGTGTAAAGGCTGCATAATCGATAAATGTGTTAAATGACCAAAGCTATGAAGAAACTTGAAGTAAGGGCAAGAACCCAAGGAAGAACTGATGAAGGCACAGAAAGGCTACCCTGACCGATCAAAAATGCAGATTCAACCGATCAGGATCCTACAATAGAGAGGAGTCCAGGAGTAAAACAGAGGAAAAGAATAGAACTTGAATGGACCGATCGAAATGCTAGTTTCTACCGGTCAGCATTCTCAGCGGCTTCAGAAATACCAAGACGGACCTATCTAAGCCAAGTCGACCGGTTGACAATCAAGCAAGCAAAACACTACAAATATCCTTACATATTTTTGACTGGTCACAGTTTAGTCGACCAGTCAAGAGTTCAAGAAAATCTGAAGCCCGCGAAGCGTCTTTAACCTGCAGAAGAAATCTGAAGCCCGACAAGTCGAGAATCCAATTTCGATCGGTCAGAATAGAGTTTCTGCGTGAAAGTTAGCTCTCCAGCTATGGATAAACTCTGGCTCTGAGATCCTCTCTTGATTTCTCTCCTACATGATGGATTACTCAAAATGATGCAGATTCCTTTTTGGATTATCTTCATTGGAGGATTTTTAGGGATCCTTAGAGTAACTTGTCGTGTACAATGTTCTAGGGCCTTGTAATCTATAAATAAGGACCCTAGGGTTAGGTTTTAGAGGACTCGCATGGTGGAAGTTTTTAGAAGGCTCTAACATGAGTTTTCGTAGTTTAGGTTAGGAATAGTTTGGAATAGAGGGAGATTGAATGTGATTATCGGCCAGAGCCTGATTCAACAATGATGAAGGTCTCTGGATCGATGAGTGCTTAAAGCTTCGGCCTGGGATCTCTTGTAAATTTCATATAAGTATTCAATAAAATTCTATTTTTTTTCTTTATTTTGCATTTTGTTTATAGCACGATTGCATGTTTGAGGTTCTGACTAGATTGACAACGGGATGGTAACATTGTAATCTTATTTAGAATAATTCTAGTGGCCTTGTAGGGATTGGGGTTAGCCTAGTTAGGATACTCACCGATGGACTAGGCCTTGTAGGGTAGTTTTTGTTGGTTCGTGCCTTAACGATTAGATTTAGCTAACTCACGATTAGATCTCTCTAATTCATAAATGAAGTGACTGAGCTTGTAGCCAGGAGCGGTACCTTGGATTCATTATAGAAAAGAAATAGGTTTTATTGTTTACGAATCTGAAATCTAAGAGAGATTCCAGACTGCCTTCTCTTCTCTTATTTCAAAACTATTTAGATTTTCTTTTATTTATTTAATAATTTAGGAAATCTGATATGATAAAGTATTTTATAAAACATAAATTAAATCGAGATAAATGATAAATCTCTTTGGTTCGACACCCTTGTACTTACCCTAGTACATCTAAACTTGTGCACTTGCAAGGTCATATTTTAAGATGATCATGTTTTTGGCGACGTAGCCGGTGATTTCACTTTATCTTATTTTATTTTATTTTTATTACATTTTCGTATCATTTTACTAACCCTAATTTATTTTATTTTTAAGGCTTGGGAGATCAAAGGCTTGAATACACCAAAGTTTGTCACGGGACACTGTGAGAGGCTAAGGTACGCGTCATTGGTTTCCAATTACTAGGTTAAATGTTTTATTTTTATTTTACCTTCGGTTTATGCCAAGGTTGAGATCATAATTTCCCTCTCTTGAACGACTAGACCTTGAGATTGAGAGAATGTGTTGGTGCATTCGCGCTAGCTCTTGTTCCTCTCAACACGTCGTAAGTTTTGAACATTCTAGCCACCCCGCCCTGCCCCCAATTCGATTTAATATGGTGGGAGAAGAACAACAACCTGCTAAAATGTTGAGGGAATATTGTACACCATCCACTCTTACAACTCCCTCGTGTATACAATTACCCGCAGCAGTAGGTAATGGGAACGTCAAAATCAAGCCTAACCTGATTCAAATGCTTCCTAGTTTTCATGGGCTTAGCTACGAGGATCCCTTTGACCATCTCACAACCTTTCTAAAAGTTTTCACTCTATTTAAAATAAACAAGTTGTCAGAAGAGGCTACTCATATGAGGCTCTTCCCGTTCTCATTAAAGGATAAGGAAAAGAGGTGGTTGAATTCTTTGCCTAGGGATTAGATTACCACTTGGGATGAGATACCAACAAATTTCCTAGTCAAGTACTTCCCGATTGGTAAGAGGAACACTATTCGAAAAATCATAACATATTTCAAGCAAGATCCGAACAAATCCATTCATGAGAGTTGGGAGCGCTTAAACAAACTTCTGTGCAAGTGTCCCCATCATGGGATTTCGAATTACCAAATAGTGCAAGGCTTCTATGAAGGGTTGACTGAGTCAAATCGATAGATGGTAGATGCCTCTTATGGGGGTATGTTTCTCACAAAGACCATAGACGACGCTTGGGAATTTTTGAGAACTTAAGTGAGAATTCGATGCAACAAGCCGCATCGAGTCTGATCAATCCAGAGGTTTCACGAACTATACCTCCTAAGCGAGGTGGTATATACGAACTGAAACCTACAACGGATATTTCCACCACGGTCGAGGCCTTGGAAAAGAAATTTAAATCCATGTTCAGTGCAAAGTAACACTCAATAGCTCAAATAAGTGAGGTTTGTAGAATATGTGAGAGCCCAACTCACTCCCCTCCCAATTGTCCGGCTACACCATTATACCCCGAGGCGGTGCAAGAGCATGATCAGTCATATAATATACCATTTTATTACCCTTAATTTAGTGATGCTAGACCTTAGTTTGCTACTAACAAGTTACTGATGTGCAGATATTAAGGAAAAATAGCAAAAGAGAGTAAAAGTATTAATATTAGTCAAAATAAACTCATAAAGCAATAAGAAAGACGATTGAACGAAAAAAATGAATCATCGCCTACTGAAAGACGAAAAATCCTACTTTACGATTGAGCGGAATGCTGCAAAAGAAGAAGTAAGAAATCATAATTTACGATTCCTCATAAAAGCCGTTCAAATACAAAGTGTGATACAAAAGAGAAAAGCGATCGATCATAAATTAAGGAATCATTTAGAGAGTGAAAGCGGAAGCTTTCTGAAGCTGCTGATCATGTGAGGATTTACACTGCCATGTATATAATTAGAAGAATTCTTGAATTAGAAATCTGGCCACTCACGAATCTGAGGAGCTTGACGAAGGAAGACTCCTAAAGGACTCTGTTGCTGAAATAAAGGAGAAAATCCAGACGAACATCGACTGTTGAAAGCAAGGAAAGATAAGATTAGAAGTAGAGTTATAATAGGAATCTTTTATTTTATTAGTTTCTTTTGTTAGAATTAGATCAATGTAAATCGACTCCTTATGATCTATAAATAAGAGAGATTGGTAAAGGAATTAATCATCGAAGAAATTCTCAGCATATATTAACAACTGAGGTTAGGTTTTCTTTCGATCATTAGAGTAGTTTAGTTTAGATATCCAAAGTCCCTTTATCACAATTGATGATTGGGATTGAGAGCTGAAAGATTAGTGGAGATATCTGTAGTATCTCATAAGCAATTGACGCCTGTGGCTGAGGGGTGAAAGATATAATTTCTATTGCTTTCTAGTTTATTATTTTTATTATAATTTACTACTTTCTAAACATCTTCAAGTTTTGATTTGAATTGACGACTTAGGTTGAGATTTACAGATTAGTGTAATGATTTTTATTTTCCATCTTTGATTTTCGGGAGTTTGATTGACGCCCAAATTTCTGGTAGATTAAATATTAGTATAGATCTATATTAAAGGATGCTAGTTTTTTATTGATGCCCAAATTCGGGTATTTTAAATTTATAAACATCTGATAACTGAAGATTGTGATTAACAACCACAATCTGAAGGAGGATTTAGGATTTATTTTTCTACAAATTAGTTTAAGAAACCATTCTTTCATTCATATTTCTCAAGTAGTTTAGGATCTTAAAAGATAAATATAAGTTTTCCTAAAATTAATAAATATAAGATAAAACACTTCCTCGTGGGAATGATCCTATGCTAGTATTACAATTTTCATTGTACGCTTGCAGTAGGTTAAGACTTAATTAGAACAACGTAAATAGCAAGTGCAGAGCACATAAATGCTACAAATTCCTTTCAGAGGTCGGATCAAAATAATTTCGGAAACGCTTATAATCCGAGCTGGAGGAATCACCCGAATCTGGCCTGGAAAAGCAATGAGGGTCAGGGTACTAATCAGCCTTTTAGGAATGCATTTAACTCACAATTCTAAGGCTAGCAGTAGTATAAACCTCGTTGGAGTAACAATAACTTAGAAGAGGCTATTTGGAGGCAGCCCAAAGCTAGCAGCAACAGTCTCAACAGCAAACGCAGTTACTCCATTCCCATACGCAGTCAATTTCCAAGCTAGAAACCCAACTTGGGCAATTAGCAATTGCATTAAACAAAAGGGACAAGGGTTGGTTACCATCTCAACCGATAAATAATCCAAAAGGTCATGTGATGGTTAGGGAGACCTTGTCTTCCCCTGACCCGCCAGTACCACAATGAGCATTGACCTAGTCGAGCTAGCGACACATCCGTAGCGCTTCCTGGAAGGCAACCCAAGTTCATTGTAAAATACTAGTTTAGGATTTGATTGTTTTTATTAGAATTAATGTGTTTGGATGTGTGCAGGTAGTAGGAAAATAGTATAAAGATAAAATGAAAAAGAACATAAAAAAAGATAGGTAAGTTGGTAAAATCTGGACTGAGAACGAAGTTCTCTACCAAATTTTGACCAATCGAAATAGATTTCGATTGGTCAACTTACTTTAGAAGAGAAGAATTCAACAAAATTGTGACTGGTCAAATTTGAATCAACAGGTCGATGCTAGAAACCCAGGTTTCTATTGCTTTTATTGCACTCTAACTAGTCGAAACTATATTCGACCGGTCAATCAATAGGGATGTCTCTTCAAAATTGAAGTGTTGTTGGAGAAATCAATTTTCTCCTAATTTAGTGACTGGTCAAAATGGCTTCGACCAGTCAAGATCTTTTGAGCTTAGGGCTATATAAGGACCTAAGACAGGTTGAAATCCCATTTCGACCGGTCTTACCCTAGCTCCCCTGCATTCTCTTCTTCCCTAAGCCCCCCGCGAAAACCCCTGTAAATTTTTTAATCGTTCGCACGTCACTTTGCATTCCACGCCTATTATTTCAGTACAAAAGTTGACAGCCTGCTCTTTGTGGCCGCATTCGATGTTTTACATGCTTCAAGGGAAATCCCAAGCTTTTCTTTTTGTTTTTATTTTGTGTGAGTTTAATTTAGGAAAATAGTTACGAAGAGTAACAAAGGCAAGGCACCCATGGTAGATGCCCCGCCTAAGAAAAAGACACGAACCACTATGTCGTTGAACCCTAGTGCTAGTATTCGTATTGGCACAAGGTCGTCCGCTGTTGCGTCATAGCCACCACAGGTTGTTCCTGAGACTCAATCCTTACAGTGGGAAACCCCAAACCCGTCAATGATGCATCACAATTTGTTTGTCAAACCCGAGTTCGACAGGAAATATTTCAAATAGCTGCTCAAGGCCCAGTTTGCACTGGCCTTTTTTAGGCGAGCCGGCCTTGAGGGCCTGTTGACTCCATCAATGACGGTGATTTACCCTCGCCTTGTTCGGCTTTTCTATCAAAATCTTAGCTATAGTCCTGACGAACAAGAAAAAATTTCAACTAAGGTCGACGGTTTTGACCTTTCGATTGATAGGGCAGTGTTGACTACTGCTTTTGGCCTCCCAGCTATGTACCCTATGGGAAGTGGCCTAGTGAGAGGTCAAAAATTCCCAGAATTTGTTGAATTGGTGAATGTCATTTTCGGTAAACCACCAGTTGTCCCACTTTTACCACCTGTACCGCCCTCTTACCCGATCTTTTCTTTGCAGACGTAGTGTTCTATAAAACACTATGTCTCATTTCACACAAGACCCAACACCGTGGGGACCTTTTGTGGGTCCTTTATACTGTCATTAAGGGTTGGTGGGTGGCACTAGTTCAATTGATTTTCTATGGATTCCTTGATACCCTTAAGAAACTGGCAGCACCCCGCTCCCACAAGAAGTCAATTCGACTCCCGTATGAGTGAGCCAATGGAGAAAAGCATGGCCCATTGCTGCAAAGCGGGTTGTTGTGGTTTCTTCTCTGGTCGCGCCTCTGATGAAGACACTAGTTGTCTCCGTCCCTGGCCTTGCTAGATCTATTGTTGGGGCAGCCAGCTCCACTATTCGGTCCCTTCCTTTGCCCAGCCTATACCTTTTACGCCGTCACCATCTCCACCACTCGAGATGGGGGACATATTACACTCCCCTTCGTCTCCTCGACCCCCATCTCCATTCCCCTGGGTCGAGACTTCTTCCATGCCCACATCTATTGTTACACCTTCGGTCACCTTATTTTTCACAAACCCTATCATTACACCGGAGCGTGTACCCGCCCCATCCACTACTATCACTTCTATGCCTTCCACCACCTTCTTTACCAACACCTTTGATAATGGTGTCAGGGGTTATAGTCGCCTCTTAGAGGAGGTCATTCATGGGAGCACTGCTCCATTCGTGGACTCGTTTTTCCAGAGCACTTCTTAGTCCCCGGTGGAGCAGTGCCTCCATGCATTAGAGGTGGGGCAACTGGAGATTCATGTTAAGCTAGCTTCTATGAGAGGGATGCTACATGAGGTGTTAGGGGGCCTAGTGGGTCTTCCCATGCATGGAGCAGCTTTGGCCCTCTCGAGGTCGGGGTCTAGTGGATCTTCCCATGATGATGGACCTGTACCTCCACCCAATCCACCTCCCCCTACACCCCCTATAGATGGGACCTTCATCGATGAGGATTCAGTTTTAGCCCCACCTGAGGCCCCTACTTTGAAGCTCGCTAACTCGACTCCCCCATCTTCATCAGGGGAGCCTGAGGTCAGCGTTGCTCAGGGGTCGGTAGATTTGGAGGAGTCCATCTCCTTTTCTTCAGTTACAGAGGGGATTGTTTAAGAGGAACCCATTGATGGGACCTCTTTAGCCTCAGTTGTGTACAACGAGGAACCTCTTGCCCTCGTTGCGTCCAACCCTCCGACCTGGGCTATCATGCCTTACCAGGGTGAACCTACTCAGTCTCGGATCATTATTGATGTTTCTTTCATCCACGCTTTGGGCATGTATGCCGATGCACTTAAGGAAGAACTTCATAGATCCAATGCCGCTTTGGTGGCCGAGCGATCCCTGACAGTTTCTTTTTAGGATAATTGGTTTACACTGAAGGAGGACTATGAAGGAATAAAGCTGAAATTAAAATATGAGAGGTATTACCACAGGGAAGATGCTCGATCTTTAGTGGAGACTGCCTTAAAGCATGCAAAGGCACGTCGACAATGGGAGAAAGAGATGAACAACATGTGAAATCAATTGTCTCCCATTGTTCTAGATGTCGATGATGAAGATTTAAGCGGCACACATCCTTCCTCTCGTGGGAAGGGCATTGCTACACCTCCTCCTCCTGCCCCCTCCTCTACCCGAAAGCATACCGGACATTAGGCGACTTATCTTTGGTGCACAATTGTTTAGTTCCCTATTGTTGTTTTACTTTCTCTGTAGACACCCAAATTTGGCCCATGGCCCAATCAAGACATACTTCAAGAGGGACGCACCCTCGACCTTCTGATAGCATACCTCGAACCCTTAGGAATCGCCCTAGACCCTTTAAAACCCTCCCCAAACCATTAGAAACCAATCCAGGCACTTATAAACCTGCCCGAACAAATAGTTAACTTTCCCAGGCAATGGTTAGAGAGAGGTGTACTGGGGATGGCAGGGCCCACTACTGAGATTGAATTATATACCATTGAAAAGTAGAGGTTTCTAGCTTTCCAAAAAGCCAAGAATCACCTCAATTCGAGTTATGCATCAAAAGTTACGACAATTCGAAGTTTCGAACTCGAGGTGGCCCCATTTCGTAAAGAAGGATTGAACCTCGCGACAGGTTCAGAGCCTCGCGAGATCCTCACAAGGGGAATGAACCTCGCGAGAACCTCACGAGGAAAAAGGAGCATGGCGCATGTATTACATGCGCCAAGCCATTTTTTCCCAAAAATGGCTTGGCACATCTAATACTTGCTCCAAGTATGGGTGGGTCCCCCCGCGGGCTCTGGACTTTCAAGTACTGTAGTTATGCCTGGTACGAGTAATACATGCACCAGGCTTAGCTACAGTGACCTAATAGTTTTGGCTCGAATTTTACTTTTAGAGTTTGACTTGTTGACCATCTCAATGTGTAGGGTGGGTTTCATTAGGACTGTTGCACACATGTTTACCCTAGTTGCAACCCTCTAGTCATTTGAAACCTCAATCTATCATCTACCATTGAAGCCCCTTTGCCCACTTTTCTAAGATCTCAAAATCTTAGGAAACCTTAGATTAAGAGATTACCTAATTGCTAACCCTAATTAGCATCTAAGTAGCCTCCTAACCTACCCTTTTCTTATAAATAGAGGGCCCCTCCCCTTGGATTAGAGGCTTGCAAAAATTTCAAAAGAGAGAAAATATTAGAGACTTCTGTCTTCCCTTGTGAGCACTAAACCCATAAAATTCCATAACTGAGTTCATATCTTTCAATCCTATTTTCCTTCATCAATCTCCCAATTTTGGTAAGAACTAGGCCTTAGTCCTCTACTCCTACCCTCTAGCTTCCTAGCCTTAGAGTTTAGAACCCATCCAACAACCCGTTTGCTATCGGATGCTCACCGAAGTGCCCTCACGCGAAGGACCACATCAATGCTACAAGGGCTTGAGAGCTTTGGCTCTCCCCTCTACTCCTCTATCTTCTTAGCCTTTCTCCTATCCTCTAGTTTGTGATGTTACGTCGCCAAAATCTCGGCAAGTACAGAGGGGCACAAATAGGATCCAAGTGCCTTAGGGAAAGGGAAAGTATTCTTTCCTTTTCTTTTTTTATTTCATTTTTGGTCATAAGTAGAGACTGCTCTAGAGCGGGTTGATCGGGTGCCTAACACCTTCCCGATCGATAACCGAAGCCCCCACCCAAGACCCTTTAGTGTAGACCGAAATCAGAGTCATATTTAGCACTTCGGTGCATTCAATATTGATTTGAGGTTTTCCGAGACACCAAAAGCTACGGGTGGCGACTCTAAATTTTTTCTTTTAGAGAGTGCACATCGCTGCGATGGGTTCGACCCGAATCCACGGTTGCACAAATGGTGACTCTGTTGGGGATATTGTGATTTTTACTAACATTTATTTATTTTCTCTTAGTTTTACTCACCCCTACGATTCCGTCAATTTTCTCACCCCTACTTTTCCATCATTTACGTGCCTTGGCCGATTGACAGGCCTACTTACACATCGTCTTTACATTTCATTTACTTTTCTATCATTTACGTGCCTTAGCCGATCGGCAGGCCTACTTGCGCATCGTCTTTATAATTTCTTTACTTTCCATCATTTGCACGCCTTAGCAGATTGGCAGGCTTACGTGAGCATTTCAATTTTCACAATCATATCCTACCAGTGGATGCCGGCTCGTAGAGGCAGCACAGGACCATCACCACCCATTTTTGGAGTTAAAAGAAAACTCCCTTAAAATCTAAACTTAAAATTGAACCAAGAAGGGGGACTTAATTGAATTTTTATGGGGGTAGATTTTCAAGGGATGGGATTTTTTAGGCAAAGATACAAACACCCGATTCTTAGTACGGCGGCAGCCCCTAGTGGTGATGATCCGGAAAAGTACCATCCCATCCAGTATCTGAGAAGGCGCTTGCGCCAGAGGTATATAGGTTGGGGAACATATCCTGTTACAAAGCTTAAAACCCTCAGGGAGAGCACTAATAGTCTCGAATCGACCTTGTATCCCTAGGATTTGGTGAGGAGAGACCCGTTGCAATTAAGAGATCAGTCCCCGGAAGCATTGCTTCCAAAAAACCAGAAAATAGACTGAATTCGGGCTTGTTGTTCCGTTGTCAAAAAAATTGACCCCACTATATATACCAGGTGCATCTATTACACGCGCCAAGCCTGAAAATCCCATATTAGCTCTGGCGCATGTAATATATGCGCCAAGCATAAATTTGGCCCAGTTTGCCCTAGCGCGGGTAATACACGCGCCAAGTGTATTTATTCCCATTGAGAAATGCAGCCCGAAATCTGAGGCCTTTTTTGACATCCTCAAGTGCCCCACTTAGTGGTTTAGCACCGCTGATTAGGACCTGCATTATCCAACGCCCAATACGCCTTCGCTGATCAAAAGAGGGTAACATCTTATTGACTCGCTCCGAGGGATCGGGTTGTTTGCATTAATTTTCGTGCCTTCAATAGATCAAAGGGTTCCCCTTTGATTCTTCCAAAGCGCGTCGGGGTCTTGTCGCGGGATTTATTTAGGGTACAAAAGCCACCCAAAATGGGAATTCAAAAGCCCCGAAATTATTCATCATAAACATCCATTTATAAAACTTCAAAAAATTAAATAAATCAAAAACCGAAAAAAAGTAGATTTGTGGTGCCCGCACAACGGCATCGCCTTACCCTCCGTCATCCCATAGGGGAAGAAGGAGAAAACTTTACGGGCCCCATCCAAGGCACCCGTACCCAACCCGCCGCCAAGCCATGTCGTGGGTAGTGGATCTGGCATACTCCGATCCCGACTCATTCCTGCAATATTCTCCAACTCATTCCCATACGGAAGAGATGTTCACATCCATCCCCCTCACCCAATCTCTCTTTTCCGTCACCAGCCCCTTCTATGCCCCCATCTTCCCATCCACCACCTCTCAAAACACCCAAGATCCAACCCCATTCCCCATCATTCTCCCAAACCATGCCTATTTCTCCCCCCATATCCATGTCCAATCGATCATACATTCCACTCACATTCATCCAAAACCCAACCCAATTTTCCCCCTTCACCAACATACCCCATTTTTCATCCTCCCAACATGTATCCAATCCACCCACATTTACCAAAGCCACACCCAGCTTCTCCGATCCCCCCCATATCCCCCCATTTACCCAGGTCATGCTCAACTTTACTAGGGCCATGCCCATTTTTTTCCACACATCTACATCATCCACACCCCAAAGACTCTCAAATGAACCACCTCCATCCGATCCCTCTCCAATGGCCATAATGGATGAGATGATCCGGGCCTACACTAGTTGGAAAGCCCCCAAAACATCCCCCCTCATTCTCACCACACATCTTCCAACCCATCATACACTTTCCCAAGCCTCCATGCCTCATTACCTCAAACCCACATCATCCACACCCATTAAGGTCTAATGGGCTAGACCCATCAAGGTCCAACGGGCAAGACCCACCAAAGCCTAACAGCCAGACCCATGTTGGGCCACCAAGGCCCCATGGGCCAGACCCATCAAGGTCCAATGGGCTAGACCCACCAGGGCCCAATGGCCCAAACCCAATAAAGCCCAATGGGCCAAAATTCCCAAGGCCTGATGGCCCAAACCCCTCCAAGCTCCTTACCCTATACCCAAGCAGAGCAAGGCCCAAACCTTGGGTCCTCATACCCATACCCTCCACAATTCCCTCAGTATCACCCACACACACAAACCTCCCACCTGACCCAAGGCAGGTGCTTAGCACCTATCCTCCATCAACCCCAATTCACCCATGTCCCAGCACCTCAAAGCCATCTCCAAGCTTTTCCTCAAATACAGTGGCCCCATCAGGGCCCAACCCAAATTCTAAATTTCACTCATCCCATCACTCCACAGAATTTCCCTCACCTCCAATGGTCCCACTCGACACCCATTCAGCCTAGCCAGCACTAACAAGAAAATCTCACCCTCATTGCACCATATGTAGACCCACAATATGAGGAAGATGAGATCAGAAATAGCGGGGCTAACACAAGGGCGTTTGCCAGCACCAATCCCCCACCCATAATCACTAACCCCTAGGTAGCACAAAGTGAATCAAGGCTGACCATTAAAAAAATAGCCCCATTATCTAAAGAGTCTGAGCAGTTGAAAGAATAATTAGATAAGATTCAGAAGCAACTAATGAAGATGGGTGGAACCGAAATCCGTGCTACAGACTTCTCAGACTTGTATTTGTTTACAGAAGTCCCCCTGCCCCCAAAATTTGAAATGCCAGTTTTTGATAAATATAATGGCACAAGCAACCCTATTGCACACCTCAAGTCCTACTATGGGGACATGTGCTAATATGGGGGGACGAGCACCTGCTTATAAAGGTCTTTCAGAAAAGTCTGACGAGACCGGCCTTGAGGTGGTTCACATCCCTAGAACCATCCATGATAAAAACATGGAAAGATCTAATGCATTTATTCCAAGAGCAGTATATCTACAACATAGAAATTGAACCTCGCAAGTCTAATCTGACCCGATTAAAGCAAAACCCTAATGAGACCTTCAGTGATTACCTTGGGCTTCGTAGAGCACTGACAGCTCAAGTAAGAAACAGAATACATGACGATAAGCAGATTGAGATGATCTCAAAAAATACCTTGCCAGTTATCTCAGACTTTTTCATTTACCAACAGTAGTCCAACTTTACTAATTTGGTGAGGAACGCCAATCGTTGTGAGGACGCTATCAGAGAAGGGCGTTTAAGCAAAAATATATCCGATGGGGCCGGCGGAGTCTGGAGATTCTCTGAGTAGAGGAATGATAGAAGAACTGGGGCAGATGTGTAGAATGTCACAAATACCAGGCCCAACACTGGTATAATCCCATTCCAATTTAAAGCCGTACAGCCAGCTCCAGTCAGAAGCGAGCCGACACAGAGAACCGGGAATGGACAGGGGGCATAGATGACCCCAGAACAGAGAAAGGCTCTCTTTGACCAAGTTTTCACGCCCTTGGGGCAATCACTGAATGTCTTATTGCCCTTACTAATAGAAAAGGGATAGGTCAGTGCTCCAACCACAACCTCCGCCAAATCCCACCCCAAGGAACTACAACCCCAACACCCATTGTAACTTCCACCAGGGGCTGGGTCACCCAACTAATTGTTGCTTCCTATTGAAGTACATAATACAGGATTTGATCGAGGCCGATAAAATCATCCCCCCGGCTATTCCTCAAGCCACCCAGCATGCCAACACACACCAAGTATCGCTACCCCCACACCCTCTCGGAGGGGCAGGTCCGAGACCCATTGTCGGTATGATCGAAGAGGGTGATGAAGAATTTGAGTTTGACCCGTCAGATTACATTTACAGTCAGGAAACTTTTGTGGCCCCATTGCAGAGAGACTGGGCAGATAGAAGTATTAGAGTGATTAAACATCTAAATTTGGCAGATTACATCCCCAACCCCGCACCATAAATAGAACCCTTAGATCTTAGGGCATATTTTCCAGTGCCAGCTCCTGTTAATTATGTCCAAATAAACTCCTACCAACCATACGATGCATCCTCCACCAGTTACCCGATGGCCAATTATGTCCCCCATCTCCCTCCACCACCTATCAGTTATCAATGGCCCACCCCTGCCATACCACCCTCGATACAATCACCCCATTTTTTCCACCTACCCGACTCTTACAAAGGTTAACTAGGTTTGGCCCACCCATACCACTCCATCAACACCAATATCTCGAGCACTCCCTGTTACCCCATTCCAGATCCAAGGACCAGCGTACAATCCTCATCAGGTCCCTCTCAGTTATAATCAAACGAATGTCAATACGAGCAGCAGCCAGGAAAGGGCAGTTGATTTTGTCACTCGGTCAGGGAAGATCTCTAAACAATCCGACGCGCTTGCACTGGCACCAACCCAACCAGAGGGGAAGAAAGATACAAGTACAGTGAACCCATTTGAGAAAATGAGCATAGAACACATACTGAAAACTCAGTTGAGAAGAATGCCAGCCCACATCATGGTCTGGGACCTATTGATGACGTCCCCGCTTCATTTTCAAGGGCTAATGGGGGCGTTAAAGAATGTGCATGTGTCTATTCAAGTAAGCTCAGATGAAGTCAGGCAGATAATCGGGCAAGTGATGGCTCCCAATGCCATCTCGTTTTCTGATGTTGATTTATCGAAAGAGGAAAATAATCATTCCAAATCCCTCAACATCACTGTGGAATCCGGTAACATGATAATCCCATTGTTATTAATTAATAATAGGTCTACTTTGATGTATGCTCTTTGCAAACCACCACCAAAATAGGGGTAGACCCTTGCATGTTGAGACCAACCAGAATCAGCGCCAGAGGTTTTGATAACACAAGAAGAGAGATAATGGGAGAAGTTGACCTTGAGCTCATAATTGGGCCAATGACCTTTTCCATACTATTTCAAGTAACGGACATCAAGTCCTCCTTTAATTTATTATTAGGGCGACCTTGGTTGTATGAAGTTGGAGCGATATCGTCAACGCTACATCAAAAGCCCAAGTTTGTGTCCAGGCAAAAAATTATCACCATCATAGGTGAGGGGCATGATGAGCAGGAAAAGGCCACCCACAGCATTTAGAACCCAAAAGTGTTGGATGTGCCACACATAGCTGAAGATGCCGACCTCCATAGTTTTGAATACGAGGTATCAGCTATAGTCCCGGATCCCCCTGAAAGCATCACTTCAAAAACCGAAGGAGGAATAGTAGTGGCAGTGACCATGCTCCAGAAATGGGACTATCAAAAGGGTAAAAGACTAGGACCCCGATTACAAGGTAGGAGAGAACCGGTCAAGGCCGCAGAAGTGATGCCTTGACCGGTTACAAGCCCGCAGAAGAAGTCTGAGAGGCTAAAGAGAAAGTCTGAGCCACGACAGCTACAAGAGCCAAGGGAATAAACCTAGAGGAGAAATCTCGTCCTAGACCTCACATCCGAAACACCATTATGAGTGTCGGGATCATAGAGATAGATCAAAATGGGTCAACGCAGTTAACCCCACACAAACCAGCAGTCCCTATCCACCCCACCAATCCCTAAACTATCCCTCCCAACCTGGAAATAGACTTTGCTGTTATGTCCCTCTTTGAGGAAGAGTTTTGCATCCCTGCACAAGGCCCTCCTGTGGTAAACCACTATAGGACTTTACTGAAGTTTGAGGATAGAGTCTGAAACGAACCCATGATCAATATGATGGAGGCTGACTCTAAGGAATCACATCAGTCAACCCCCTCCATCCAAACAGGTAAAGGTGCAGCACCCCAAGTACGAAATTGGGCGTCTATGCCCCAAACTCTGGAAGCAGTGAGTGGCCTAAATTTTGGCACCCGTTTTTCAAAAAAAAAAAACCTATAAAAAGTGAGATGAGCCCTTAGAAGGTAATACCATGTACATATAGGGACTCGCTTTGCCAAGGGCCCGTTTCTGAAGAAAACAAAAATCCCAAAAACATAGAAAAAATACAAAACCCAGAAATATTGTCTTTCAAAATTCTGAATAAAATCAAAGAAAATGATGCCTTAAAGCCCGTCCCACGTGAAATCGACCCCTTTCCTATATAAATATAAGAAGAGGTAGGAGTCGCGAGTCTGGACAAGGAGATCCTTACTAAGGAGCTTCCCAATGAACTCCAAGAACGGTTTGCCGACTTTGAGCACGGTCCTACCCCTGTTGTTGAGGAAACAAAAGACGTTAATTTAGGGACCGAGGAGGTTCTAAAAATAACCAAGATCGGAACATCACTGTCTCCCGAAGAAAGAAAAAGTATGATTAATTTCCTTTAGTCATATCAAGATGTCTTCGCATGGTCATACGAGGACATGCCTGGTTTGGACACCGATTTGGTCGAGCATGAGTTGCCACTCTACCCTGATATCAAGTCGGTCAAGCAGAAGTTGAGACGACTCCAACCCGAGTGAATGCTAAAAGTTAAGGACGAGGTTATCAAGCAATACGATGCGGGATTTCTCATGGTCTCCAAGTACCCCCAATGGTTAGCCAATATTGTTCCAGTACCGAAGAAGGATGAAAAGGTCCGTATGTGCATTGATTTCAAAAATTTGAACAGGGCGAGCCCCGATAACACTGTTAAGCAAGGGATGCTCTCATTCATGGATGGATTCTCCGAATATAATCATTTCAGGATGGTTGAGGCCAATCAAGAAAAGACAGCGTTCATCACTCCCTGGGAAACTTTCTGTTATAGAGTCATGCCATTCGGGTTGAAGAATGTCGGCGCAACATATCAAAGAGCCATGACCGCACTATTTCATGACATGATGTACCGAGAGATCGAAGTATATGTCGACGACATGATCGCCAAGTCACCAAAGCGAAGTGGCCATCTGATAAACCTCCAAAAGCTATTTGAGAGGCTGAGAAAATACCGGCTATAGCTAAATCCTCAAAAATGAGCATTTAGTGCCATGTTCGAAAAACTATTGGGCTTCATCATCAGCAGGAGAGGTATCGAGGTTGTCCCGATCAAGGTGAAAGCCATCACAGAAATGCCACCACCGTCTTCCGAGAAAGAGGTCAGAGGGTTCTTGGGCAGGATACAGTATATCAGTCAGTTCATTGTGCAGTTTACTCTTATTTGCACTCCAATTTTTAAGCTACTGAGAAAAGACTCTCCCGTTGAGTGGTACGACGATTTTCAGGCAGCATTTGACAAGATCAAGGGCTACCTTCTCAACCCGCCAGTTTTAGTACCACTCGAGCTGGGGATACCACTCCTAATGTATCTCTCCATGACAAAAGTTTTGATAGGATGTGTCCTAGGGTAGCATGATGAGACAGGAAGAAGAGAGCAGGCCATCTACTATCTCAGCAAGAAGTTCACCGACTACAAGACGCGCTATTCTCATATGGAGAAAGCATGCCTAGCTCTTGTATGGGCTACACAGAGGCTTCACCATTACTTGTTATCCTAGGCCATTCTACTTTTAGCCTGAATGGATCTGTTGAAGTACCTGTTCGAAAAGCTAGCTCTCACTAGGTGGACTGCATGCTAGCAGCTCCTACTGTCCAAATTTGATATCACGTACGTCACTCAGAAATCGATCAAGGGGCAAGCACTCACTAATCATCTTGCCGATAATCCCTTAGCCGATTATGAGCCCTTAAGAACCGAGTTCCCAGATGAAGACATCTTATTTATGACAGAGGATGGAACAATAGAGACCGAATAATCCTGGGTAATGCATTTTGATGGGGCAACAAATGTCGAAGGTCAAGGAGTTGGCACTATCCTAATCTTGCCAAAGGGGTCACACGTACTAGTCTCCATCAAACTCAACTTCCCATGTACTAACAACATAATCGAGTATGAAGCCTGTGCAGCAGGATTGTAGGTGGCACATGACCTAAAGATAACTCACGTCAGGGTGTTTGTCGATTCACAGTTGATCATATATCAGACAAATGGAGAATGGAAGACCAAAGATGAGAAATTGATCCCCTACTGTAGACACTCAAATTCTGCCCAAGGCCCGATCAGTCTGTACTCTGAGAGAGATGTACCCCTGTGCTTTCGATGGCACCCCTAAACCCTTAGGAATCCACCCAGACCTTTAGGAATTGCCCTGAACCCTTTAGAACCATTCCCCAACCCTTAGAGATCACTCCTAAACCCTAGATTCCCTTCCCATACCTAACTTGAACATTTCTGAGAAGTTGATGGGAGAGGAGCTACAAATTTTTATACAGACCACCATCATGGATGAGCCACATACCATTGAAAAGAGGACCTCTCCAGCTTTCCTACAAGCTAAAAATCACCCAATTTGGAGCTTCGGTTCAAAAGTTATGGCCGATTGAAGTTTCACATAAAATCACAACTTTTACTCAGGCGTATATATTACATACGCCCAGCCAATTTAGCCCCAGATTGGTCAGGCGTATATATTATATACGCCTACCTCTTTTGGGGGGAATTTGGCCGGGCGTATATAATATATACGCCCAGTATAGGTGGGACCCACGACGGGCTTCATCTTCCCAAAGCTCCTCTGATTTTTGTAGAATTCACTGTTCCTAAACTGGGCGTATATAATATATACACCCAGCTTAGCTACAGTAACTGTCATCAGTTGCTCGAAATTCCTTCATCTGGTTTGACCCTTTGACCATCCCCTTGGTTAAGGTGGGTGTCTTGAGATTGGTTGCACCCCCTTTAAGCTTATTGGCAATCCTTAAGTCACCCATGGTCTCACCCCATCATCCGCCATTAAAATCAGTTTCCCAAAACCCTAGGACCTTGAAAACCTAGAAAACCTTAGATAGGGGATTACCTAATTGCTAAGCCAATTAGCTCTTAAGTAAGCCCCTAACCCACCTCTTCTCTATAAATAGAGAGGCCCCCCCTTCCCAAAGGGTTGAAAAATTGGATTGAAAGATTAGAGAGCTTAAGAGAGAGAACCCTAGTGAGAGAAAATGCCACTTATTTTCCAGAATTTCAGCAAGCTTAGTTCATCTTTTTTAATCCATTTCCACCATTAGATCACTCCCTTTAGCTAAAGTCTAGCCTTTGGCCTCCCCCTACACTTCCTACATTGTTAAATCCTAGCATTAGAATCCATTTCCATACCGTTTGAGCCATCGGAAGCACGCCAAAGCAAAAATCTTCCACGGTGCAACAAGGGCCCGTGAGCTTCGGCTCACCCCTCTCTTCCTCTACCTTCTTGGTATCTCCTCCGTCCAAGGATTCAAGCCGTTACGCCGCCGAAATTTCAATTTGGCTCAAAGCTTGATAGGATCGTATTGCCTTCGGGCAAAGGGGAAACTCCGCCCTTTTTATTTTCATTTTTGGCCATAGATAGAGACCGCTACATGCGGGTTGATCGGGTGCCTAAACCCTTCCCGATCGATAACCGAAGCCCCTACCCTAGAGCCTTTGGCAAAGACCGGTAAATCAGAGTCATATTTAGCACTTCGGTGCTCAAAATATCGATTTGAAGGTTTCCCGGGTCACCAAAAGCTCCGGGTGGAGACTCTACATTTTATTGAAGGCGAGCGCATCGCCGCGACGGGTTCGTGAGGATCCATGGTCGCACAGATGGCGACTATGCTGGAGATATCACCCTAGCGCTTCCCCTTTTGTTGGCCTTGCTTTTTTATTACTAACCATTGTTGTTCTCTTCTTATTTTCTGCTATTTTTTGTTATATTTTTTATATTTTTACTAACGTACTCACCCCTACGATTAAGTCCTTTAAGTGCCTTAGCCGATTGGCGGGCCTACGTGCGCCTTTAAATTTATGTTTTTCCGATTCTTGTCATTTAAGCCGCCTTAGCCGTTTGGCGGGCCCGCTCGCATTTACTTTTCACGTCATTTTAAATTTCAGTCATTTACGAGCCTTAGCCATTTGGCGGGCCTACTTGCGCACTTTATTTCGGTCATCATATCTCACCTTTGAACACCGACCCGTTGAGGCGACACGGCCTTGTCATCCCCGACCCAATTTTTGGACTTAATTTTACTCCCCTTTTAAAATTTGTAATTAAAAGTGAACCAATAGTGTGGGGACATAATTGAATTTATTTTTGCATTTTTGGGTAGTTTTCGGGGGGTTTAGGCGCAGATATATGTTACCCAGTTCCCAGTAAGGCGACCGCCCTAGTGGTGATGATCCTTAAAAGAACCACCGCTTCCAGTACCTGAGAAGGCGCTTGCGCCGGAGATATATCGGTTGGGTTGCCAATTCCGATCAAGCCGTAAAACCCACATTGGTGAGAGCGTAAACAACCCAAAATTCAGCCGTGTATCCCTAGGAAACGGAAAGGAGGGACCCGATAACATACACAGCAGTCCCCGGGAGTATTTCTCCTAAGAAACCAGTTCAAAGACCCACATTCGGGCTTGCTGTTCACTGTCAAAACTTCACTGACAGAACTATTTTGCCAGGCGTATATAATATATACGCCAGCAAAAATATCCCCAGATTTACTCAGGCGTATATAATATATACGCCCGGCCAAATCTGCCCTTTTTTGGTCAGGCGTGCATAATATATACGCCTAGTGTATACTGGGTCACAGTAGCCCGATCTGAGGCCCAATCCACCACCCAAGTTCCCCGATTAGCGGTATTAGTGCCCACAGTAGCCTCCCGCATTCTGTAACACCCAATATGCCCCCGCCCGATCAAAAGAGGCGACTTCTCATTGATTTGCTCCGAGGGATCGGGTCGTTTGCGTGGATTCCCTCACCTTCAATAGAACGAAAGGGTTCCCTTTCGCTTCTTTCAAGTGTGTTGGATCCTGCCGTGGGACCTACTAAAGGTGCATATATCACCCAAGACGGAAATTTTTCTAGGGCACTAGATCATCATTTATTTAAATAGGGGAGATGATTTTCATTTGAAAATTCCAAAAAAAATAATATATAGAAAAATCAAAAATCCGTATATACGCGCACTTTCGGTGCGACCGTCACTACGGCGACCTCAAACCCGGCCCGTAGGAGAAGAATCAGGAAGGTATTCGGCCCTTATCCGTGACATCGATACAACACTCGTCAGCGGATCATGTCAAGAGCCGATACATCCCCACCGTCATCCCCATCCCATTCCCATGTAGGAGAAGACCCGATCTCCGACACCTTCGCCCAAACCCGGTTCGATATCACGGGTCCTTTTGGGGCACCCGTGTTCACCTCCACTCCATCCCCTCCCTCACATTCTCTCAACATACCCCCTTTTCATCCCCTACTGAAACCCCTCATTTCTCAACCAATCCATACATCCCCATCTCCCATCCAAACACCCTTACCGCATCCCCATATTTCCAAAGACCCCATAGGGAGCCCCATCCCCCGCCTACTTCCCACGTTCCATCCCTCTCATCATCTATGCCCCCTGCATCCCACATCCCATCCACCTCATCTCACATACCATTCCCACCACATCACCCATCCACATCCCAACATACCCCCCCATTTACCCGGGTCATGCCCAATTTCTCCCAACCCCCTCCATCCTTAAGTGAGCCATCACCCCCCAATCTCACACCTGAATCCATGCCCTCAATGGAGGACATGAGAACGATGTACGCCCTGTGGGCTGCTTCTCGGAACCCTACATCTCAAACCCCGCATCCAAATCTCCAAAACCTCCATACCCCATTCCCTCCTAACCATGCCCAACCACCCATCGTCCATACCTCCCAAAATCCCCCACCTCAATGCCAAACCCAAACCCATACAAATCCATGGGCCCCAGCCCAAACACCTCGGGAGCCTTAGGCCCAAGCCCAAGCTCATCAGGCCCAAGCCCATCAGGCCCAGGCCCAAAACCCATGGGCCCAAGCCCCTTAGACCCAGGCCCAAACTCAAAACCCATGGGCCCAAGCCCATCAAGCCCAGGCCTAAGACCCTCAAAACCCATGAGCCCAAGCCCATTAGACCCAGGCCCAAGCCCAGAATCCTCAAGGCCCATGGACCCAAGCCCCTCAGGCTTAGATCCAGACCCGAAACCCTCAAAACCCATGGGCCCAAGCCCAAACCCATCAGACCCAGGCCCAAGTCCAAGCCCCCTAAGGGCTTTGGACCCAAATCTATCAAGCCCAAGCCCAAGGCCCATTGACCCAAAGTCATACTAACCCCCACACCCAAGCCCAAGGCCCATCAATCCAAGCCTTCCAAAACCATCAAACCCAAATCCCTCAAACCCAAGGCCATCCACCCACACTCATCAAGGCCCATTCACTAACCCTATACCCCCCCACCAGTACCCTTCATTCACCTATACCCCTTATGCCCCCATCCCGCCTCCAACAGAAAATCCAATCCATCCCATTCCTCAAACCCACAATATCCCGCCACCTCAACCACACCTCCCTCACCCCCAGAATGTGCACCCAGCTCAGCACATCACTTACCCATAAACCGCTCATCCATTTATCCCTTCTCATCCACTACAAACCATATGGCCCCACCAGGTCATCCAACCCCTCACCCCCCAAGTCCAAATAGCAGAACTCGCCCCTCACCAATACCATGACCAACAGTATGAGGAGGATGAGATCCGCAACAGTGGAGGAGTTGCCAGCTTCAACCCTCCCGGGCCCACCATCATCACACCTAGGGTCGAACAAAATCAGGGGGAAGCAGTCCCCACTACAGCCTCAAAAGAACCAGAACAGTTGAAAGAACAAATAGACAGAATACAGAAGCAACTGATGAAGATGGGAGGAGTAGAACTGCATTCAACAGACTTTTCAGACTTATGTCTGTTCTCTGATGTCCCCCTGCCACAGAAATTCAAAATGCCATCATTCGATAAGTATAATGGCACTGGCAACCCCATCGCCCATTTAAAATCTTACTGTGGGGATATGTGCCAGTATGGCGGAGATGAACGACTCCTCATCATAGTGTTCCAAAAAAGTCTAACGAGCCCAGCTCTGAGATGGTTTACATCCCTGGAGCCATCTATGATAAAAACTTGGAAGGATCTGACACACTTATTCCAAGAGCAGTATGTCTATAACATGGACATAGAGCCAAGGAAGTCAGATTTGGCCTGTCTAAAGCAAAGACATGATGAAACATTCAGTACTTACTTGGGAAGGTGGAGGGCGTTGGCCCCTCAGGTAACCCACCAGATTCCCGATGATGAGCAGATTGAATTGATAACACAGGGAGCCCTCCCAGTCATCGCAGATTTTTTAGTATATCAGCAGCAGTCTAGTTTTGCTGATCTGGTCCGAAATGCCAATCGTTGCGAAGACGCCATTAGAGAGGGCAGGTTAGGGAGAAACGTGTCCAGTGGGGCCACCGGGGTTCGATAAGCTGTCGAACCAAGAATTGAAAGAAGACCAGGGACAGAGGTACAGAACATTGTTTACCCCCAGGCCAATACCAATGCCCCCCCAATACAGCTCCAGGTCACACAACCACCTCCGGCCCGTTTCGAGCAAGCACCAAGGCCAAGCAACGGACCGAGAGCCCCGTTTACCCATGAACAGATGAAAGCACGGTTCGAACGAGTATTCACACCGTTGGGGCAATCTTTGAGTGTCTTATTGCCAGTGTTGCTACAGAAGGGCTTGGTCAATCTACTCCAGCCTCGCCCACCACCCCATCCCATCCCAAGAAACTATGACCCGAATTTGTACTGCAATTTCCACCAGGGACCGGGTCACCCTACGGACCGGTGCTTTCCACTGAAGCACGCGGTCCAAGATTTAATAGAGACGAGAAAAATTATTCCCCCATTGCTTCCTCAAGGGCAGAACCAGAGTATCCATCAAGCCCCTCTCCCACCGCACCCAGGAGGCCCCAGGCCTAATATTCATGGGATAGAAGAGGAAGAAGAAGAGTTTGACCCTTCGGATTATATCAGTAATCAGGAGGAGTTTTCATTCCCCAGAATGAACGAAGATGAGCCCTTTGTTGGGGTGATCGAACCATTATATTTGGCTGATTACTTTCCCACCCCGGCATACCAAGAGGAGCCCTTAGATTTAGGGCAGTATTTTTCCACTCCTGCTCCCGCCTATCAAATCCAAACGGGCGCAGCCCCGCCGCAATCATACACATATCCACCCCACGCCCAATTTACCCCATACACCCCTCCATCACACCCAAATCACCCCACGCCATACACAACTCCGCCATCCCCGTATTATCCTACCCCATACACACGCTCAAATCTCTACACCCAATACACTACTCCGCCATCCCCAAGTTACCCCATTCCATACACACCTTCAAATCCCACCACCCAATATACCATCCCACCACTCCCAAATCACCCCGCTCCATGCACAACTCCATCATCCCCAATCTATCCCATTTTATCCGCAAACCCATTATCACCCCACCATGCCACCCCCTATACAAACCCTTCATATCCCTATCACCCCGCTCCACCCGCACCTCAGACACCTCCCGATCCCTCCATCCCAGTCACACTCCCACCATCCCTTCGTTATTTCAGCCCCAATCCAACTCCACTGCCACCCAAGCAAGCAACCCCTCACCCAATCCCCTTATCACCTGCTCCCAATCACCACTGGTCTTACCAAGCTCAGGTAATACCTGTACAAGCCCCCTCTGCACCCACAAATCTAACCCCGCCAATTCCCGCCACTACCATTCCGCCCCCTATTGGAGTCAACCTGGTGGGACCCGAGAAACTGGCGTGTTCAACCCAATCCTCCCCAGAATTACCATACACTCCTTTCCTTATCCCGAAACCCGCCTACGACCCGCATCAGGTGCCGTTAAGCTATGAACAGACAGACATGAATGTCGGGTGCAACCAAGAGGAGACTGTTGAATTTATCACCAGGTCAGGCCAGATTTCTATACCACTGAAAGCATCAGGGGCCATTAGAGGAGAAGAGAAGAAGAAAGAACAGGCCGCAGGGAATCCCTTTGAAAAAATGGCCAGAGAACACATACTGGAGACACAGCTCAAGAGAACACTCACACATATTACTGTGTGGGATTTGTTAATCACGTCCCCGATCCACTTCCAAGCCTTAATGGGAGCACTCAAGGACGCACATGTCTCCACCCACGTAACTCCAGATGAAGTAGGAGAAATAATAGGGCAAGTGTTGGCCCCAAATGCCATCTCATTCACTGATGCAGACCTACCGATCGAAGGGAATGACAACTCTAAGCCCTTGAATATAACAGTAGAAATAGGTAACCTGGTGGTGCCATTGGTCTTAATAGATAATGGGTCGGCGCTGAACGTGTGCCCTCTAAGGACGGCAATCAAAATTGGTGCGAACCCCGACACCTTCCGGCCATCCATATCAAGCGCCAGGGGATTCGACAACACCAGAAGAGAAATCCTAGAAGTAGACCTCGACCTGATCCTCGGGCCACAAATCTTCACCACCCCCTTTCAGGTGATGGACATCAAGTCTACGTTCAATCTACTGTTGGGTTGGCCATGGATACATAAGCTCAGAGCAATACCATCTACCCTGCACCAAAAGCTCTGATTCATCTCGGAAGGAAAAATTGTCACCATCTTGGGTGAGAGCAGAGAAGACAGGGAAAGAAGCACTCTGCATATTGAAAATTCGAAAGTGCTAAACATACCGCACACAGCAGAGGACGCCAATCTTCATCGATTTGAGTATGACTTCTCAGCCGTCACCCTCGGACCAACTGAAAAGACCCCGAATAAAACTAGAGGAGGAATGGACACAGCTGTGTTCATGCTCCACATATGGGGCCATCAAAAAGGGAAAGGGCAGGGCCCACGCCTCCAAGGAAGAAGAGACCCCGTCAAGGCCAAGGGGCAACAAACCAAATTTGGCTTGGGCTACAGGCCCAGAGAAGAAGTCAGAGAGGCCAAGGAAAAGATGAGAGCCGTAGCAGTCACCAAGGTCAGAGGAATAATCTTGAAAGAAGAACCTCACGTTCGCCCCCACATCCGTGAAACCTTTGTGAGCGCCGGGGTAGTAAAAATTGATCTAAATGGGGAGACGGGGGTTACCCCACATAAGCCTGCTTTCGCCCACCCCACCAATCCCTACATCATTCCCCCAGACTTCGAGATGAACTTAGCCGCCCTTTCCTTATTTGAGGAAGAAGTTCCCCGGTCCACCCATCACTCCAGCACCAGCCACTCTGGACCCATCCTAACCATAGAGGACAGGGTCCCAGAGGATCCCTCTATAAATATGTTGAGGGAGGAACTGCAAGAGCCTACCGATGTCACTCCCAATCAAAGAGGTAAAGGCCAAGCCTCGCAGGTGAGTAACTGGGCATCCCTGCCCCAACTCCTGAGAGCCGCCAAATACCGTGAAAACGACACCGACTCTCCAAAAAAAAAATAACCTGTAAAAAGTGAGGTCAGCCTCTGGACCACTCTACCCTGTATATATAGAGATCCACCTCGCCAGGGACTGACCTCCAAAAAAATGCAAAAGACCATAAAAATAGAAAAAATACCAATTCCAAAAATATTATCCTTTAAAATTCCCAATAAAATTGAAGTTGATGTCGTGATACCCATCCCACGTGAAGCCGACCCCTTTCCTGTAGAAATACAAGAAGAGGTAGGAGTCACGAATCTGGACGAGGAAGGTCAAACCGATGAGCTCCCCAATGAGCTCCTCAAACAATTTGCCGATTTTGAGCATGGCCCTACCCCGATCGTCGAAGAGACGGAGGATGTCAATTTGGGCACCAAAGAGTCCCCCAGAATCACCAAAATTGGAACATCGTTGTCCCCCGCGGAGAGGAAAGGTATGATAGACTTCCTTCGGTCATACTAAGACGTCTTCACATGGTCGTATGAAGACATGCCTGGTTTGGATACCGATCTGGTTGAGCATGAGTTGCCACTCTACCCCGATGTTAAGCCGGTTAAACAAAAGCTGAGACGCCTCCAACCAGAATGGATGTTGAAAGTAAAGGATGAGGTCATCAAGCAGTATGACACGGGTTTCCTCATGGTATCCAAGTACACCCAATGGCTGGCCAATGTCGTCCCCGTACCGAAGAAGGATGGAAAGGTTCAAATGTGCATTGACTTCCGAAATCTCAACAAGGCAAGCCCTAAGGACGACTTCCCGCTACCCCACATTGATATCTTGGTCGATAATACTGCAAAGCATGGGATGCTCTCGTTCATGGATGGATTCTCAGGATACAATCAGATAAAGATGGCAGAGGTTGATCGTGAGAAGACAGTGTTCATTACCCCCTGGGGAACCTTCTGCTACAAAGTAATGCCATTCGAGCTGAAGAATGCTGGGGCAACCTACCAAAGAGCAATGATGGCCCTGTTCCACGACATGATGCACAGAGAGATTGAAGTATATGTCGACGACATGATTGCCAAATCACCAGAAAGGGAGGACCACTTGATAAACCTTCAGAAGCTATTCAAGAGGTTGAGAAAGTACAGGTTGCGGTTGAACCTCCAGAAGTGCGCCTTCGGCGCTATGTCAGGAAAGTTGTTGGGCTTTATTGTCAGCAGGAGAGGGATCGAGGTCGATCCGACCAAGATCAAGGCCATCACTGAAATGTCGCCACCATCTACCGAGAAGGAAGTCAGAGGCTTTTTAGGCAGAATCCAATACATCAGCCGATTCATCACACGGTTAACTCCGATATGTGCACCAATCTTCAAACTACTGAGAAAGGACTCACCGGTTGAATGGAATGATGACTGCCAAGCTGCATTCGACAAGATTAAAGGTTACCTCCTGAAACCTCCGGTATTGGTATCGCCTGTACCTGATAGACCTCTGATAATGTACCTATCAATGACAGAGTTTTCCATGGGCCGTGTGTTAGGATAGCATGATGAGACAGGAAGAAGAGAGCAGGCCATCTACTACCTGAGCAAGAAGTTCACTGATTACGAGATGCGCTATTCTCATCTGGAGAAAGCAAGCTTGGCGCTCGTTTGGGCTACTCAAAGACTTCGACACTACCTGTTATCCTAGGTCGTTCTACTTCTAGCACGGATGGATCCGTTGAAGTACCTATTCGAGAAACCTGCACTCATTGGCCGAACGGCACGATGGCAACTACTCAAATCCGAATTTGACATTACCTATGTCACCCAGAAATCAATCAAGGGGCAAGAACTCTCTAATCATCTTGCTGAGGACCCTCTGCCGGACTATGAGCCTCTAAGGACCGAATTCCCCAATGAGGACATTCTGTTCATGACTGACGAGGATACTGAGGAAATAAAGGAGTCCTGGGTAATGCACTTTGATGGAGCATCACATATTGAAGGCCAAGGAGTTGGCACCGTTCTTATCTCGCCAAGAGGATCACATGTACCCATCTCAATCAAATTGAACTTTCCATGCACCAATAATATGGCTGAGTATGAGGCATGTACAGCTGGTTTACAGGCGCCCCTTGATCTAAATATAACTCACCTCAGGGTCTTTGGAGATTCACAGTTAATTATATGCCAGACCAACGGAGATTGGAAGACCAAGGATGAGAAACTGATCCCATACCATGAGCATCTGGAGGATCTAATAGCCTGCTTTGAAGAGGTCACCTTCTCCTATGTACCACGAGCAAGGAATCAGTTTGCTGACGCCTTGGCCACCCTGGCCTCTATGGTTGAGATTCTGTACGGAGTTGAGATGAAGCCGATCATGATAGAGCAGAGGGACGAACCGGCTTTCTGTCACCTAATCGAGGGACCTACAAAGTTAGATGATGAGCCACCATGGTTCTCAGACATCAAGAATTTCCTCGAGACCCGAACTATCCCGGAAGGAACATCAAAGGTAGACAAACGCACCATCCAGCGATTGGCAACGAACTATGTTATCTGCGGCGATCTCCTGTACAGACGGTCTCATGACAATGTTCTACTCCGATGCCTAACCGAAAGAGAAGCGATTGAGATCATGAAAGAGATCCATGAAGGAGTCTGCGGGGCACACGTCAGTGGACATATGCTTGCTAAGAAAATTCTAAGGCAAGGATACTTTTGGACCACATTGGAGACCGATTGCTGCAAACACGTGCAGAAGTGCTACAAATGCCAAGAGCACTCCAGTCTAATACATGCTCCGGCCATTGATTTGCACAGCATGGCCACTCCTTGGCCGTTCGCCACCTAGGGTCTCGACGTCATCGGCAAAATCAATCCTAAGGCTTCCAACGGGCATCAGTTCATCCTCGTCGTTGTGGAATACTTCACAAAATGGGTAGAGGCAACCTCCTATACGAGCATTAAGGCCAGTCATGTCGAGAAATTCATCAAGAACAACATCATTTGCAAATTCGGTGTACCCAAAGATATCATCACTGATAATGGCACTAATTTCTCTAATAGGCGCATCCGAGCCTTGTGTGAGCAGTTCCAGATCAAGCATCATCGATCATCCCCATACAGGCCACAGACGAATGGAGCTGTAGAGGCTGCCAACAAAACTCTGATCCGCATCCTAGAGAAGATGGTAGTTACTTACAGAGATTGGAGCGAGCAGTTACCCTTCGCACTTTGGGCCTATAGAACGTCTATCCGTACCGCAACAGGGGCAACACCATTCTCCCTTGTGTATGGGACCGAGGTCGTGCTACCCGTTGAGGTCGAAGTACCGTCACTCTGTATCCTTTTGGAATCCCATCTACCTGAAGCTGAGAAGGAGAGATCCCGTTTTGAGCAGTTGGATTTAATTGACGAGAAAAGGCTCCTAGCCTTATGCCACACCCAGATCTATCAGAGGAGAATTGCACGTGCTTACAATAAGCATGTCCGCAGTCCAGATCTAAACGTAGGAGACACTGTACTGAAGAAAATTTTTCCGTCTCTCCACGCCGATCCAAGAGGGAAGTTTAGGCCAAATTGGGAAGGACCCTACATTGTCCGAGAGGTTTTGCCAGGATACGCCGTTCGCCTCGCCACCATGGGTGGAGACCACTTTCCTGAGCCCATCAACGCTGGATACCTCCGTAAGTTCTACTCATAGGTCTGGAGACAAGGTAAGTTTTGATAAAAGTATATGCGTGACCGCTTAAGGACCCCATAGAAGAGGCCATCATTTCAAAGACAAGTAGCCCAAAAGAAATATTCCCTGAAAACTTTCACCCTTTTTGCTACACACGTCGGGCCAAAAACCATTTCTTTCATACACCCCTCCCAAAATTCTAGAAAAAGAGAAAAGAGAAGAGAGGAAAAATCCAAACCAAAAAAAAAAAGAAAAGAAGAAGAAAGTAAAACCCCCCAAAAAAAAGAGGAGGGGGGACCAAGACAACAAAAAAAAGAGAGAGAAGTGACTGGGGCATGTACCATAAAAAGCCTTTGGAAAGAAAGAGGAGTCACCGAATCTAGAATTCACTCAAAACTTAGATCCAAATCCCCAGAAAAACCCAACCCGTTTGAACCCCAGCCACATTACAACCAGGAAGAAAGCCCTCTTTAAGGTCCCCAAGCGGTCATAGCATTACTGCATCAAAACAAGCTAAGTTAACAAACCACACAGAACTTCATTCAGCTGGCTATGACGGAATCAACGTCCATGTTTTGGCCTTCTGGTTCTTAAAAAAAAAAAAAAAAAAAAAGCAGACAAAAAGAAAAAATTAATTTGAGTTCAAAGCAAAATGGATGTGGTGAAAACCCGCAAGGGCACTGCGGGTAAAAACAGCAAACTCACGCGGACCAGGTGAAAACCTGAAAAGGCACTTGGGGTAAGAGAGCGAACCCATGGACGTAGTGAAAACCCGAAAGGGCGCTACGGGTAAAAACAAAGATGACAAGCATGGCGAAAACCCGTCTTGGGCGCTATGAGTAAAAATGTCAAGATGAGAGAGATTAGGAGAAGACCTGTTCTGGCCCGCCTATTTTAGTTTGGACCCCTTGAGCCTCTTCTCCCCTTTGCTGGGCCACTCATGTTAAAAATTGGATCGGATCCCAATCAAGTATGTCGTCTCTACCACGGCGTCTAACACATGACCAAAGGGAAAGACAGAAGTCTAAACCAATCCCAGGGAAGCTGACCTTCCCATGTTAAAAGGAAAAAACTTGTGCCTCATGAACAGGGTTCGACCATGCTAAAAAAAAAAGGACCCACCGGTTTGACCTCGTAATTATTGACATCACAAAAAGAAGCGGGAGGTGAGGAGGAAAATTTCAAAAAAGATGATAGATTTCCCTTTTCCATAAAAAAACCCCCACACTGTGGAGGAGAAAAACTTCAAAAAAAAAAGAAGATATATTTCCCTTTTCCATAAAAAACCCCCATACTGTGGAGGAGAAAAACTTAAAAAAAAAAAAAGATGATAGATTTCCCTTTTCCATAAAAAACTCCCACACTGTGGAGGAGAAAAATTTTAAAAAGATGATAGATTTCCCTTTTCCATAAAAAACCCCCACACTGTGGACGAGAAAATTTTAAAAAAAGATGATAGATTTTCCTTTTCCATAAAAAACCCCACACTGTGGAGGAGAAAATTTTCAAAAAGATGATAGATCTCTCTTTTCCATAAAAAGCCCCCACACTGTGGAGGAGAAAATTTTCAAAAAAGAGAATATATTTCCCTTTTCCATAAAAAACCCCCACACTGTAGAGGAGAAAAATTTCAAAAAAGAGAATAGATTTCCCTTTTCCATAAAAGCCTCACACTGTGGAGGGGAAAATTAAAAAAAAAAACAAAAAAGATAATAGATTTCCCTTTCCCACAAAAACCTCACACTGTGGAGAAGAAAATTTCAAAAAGATGATAGATTTTCCTTTTCCATGAAAAGCCTTACGTTGCGAGACGTATGAAAGAAAAAGTCAAAACACAAAAAAAATATGTGTATGTATAGATTTCATTCCATTTCTTACAGTATTATGTGCGGAGTGCCACGTCCCAAAAAGATAACGACATGACACACTTTCTATTTTTCTGCCTTCTTTACAAGTAAAAAACTAAAAAAAATAAATATAACAAAAACAACAAAAAGGAAAATAACCCAAAAGGAGATCTCTGTTATGGGGCCTCAGCCCCCTTCTGTGTATATGATCTATGGTATGTGCAGGAACAGGTTAGGGGCAGGAACCACGCTTCAAAGCGCTGATCTCTACAAGAAGAGAGTCCTCACGGGCATTCCGACCAGACAACCACCTGCCATGAAGGCTCTTCTGTCGCCTCCGCGAAGCATCAGTTGTACTGCGAGATTCAATCAAAAGCCCAGTCAATCGAAGAACCTCACTCTCAGCCGTAGCAGCTCTCACCTCCGCAATCTCGGCTCTGGCCCTTTGTATGCCCCATATCAAGGCTCGGCCCCTCTTAGAAGCCCACATATCACCGGGCAATGGTGCACGCATCCCCAAATGACCCTTCGAGTTTCCTTCGATTGGCCAAAAGGGACCGTGCTATAATAAACGGATCTAGATCTGTAGGCGCCCACCTCATGCGCCCACAAAATCAAACAAAAAAAAGAAGAGAGAAAAAGAAAAAAAGAGAGAAAAATAATATATGAAAAAAAAAGGAGAAGAAAAAACATACACATACAACACTAGTTCTCAAGGGAGCGTTGCAACGCCTGTTTGCCCCACCCCGAGAGCCGTGTTAAATCAATTCGGAATGATCGGGTTCACCCGAAAGTTCTCGAACCCCGTTTATACAGGGACACCGCGCCTGATCCGGCAGGCAAAATACTAGTCATATTTGTCCCCGGTCATTAGGAACCCACTTTCCTAAGCAGTTGCTTGGGTCTAATTTGTTTAAAGACCAAGACCACGCATCCCCGGGAGTCAGGACCTGATCCGGCAGGCAAATAAACTCATCCATCACCGGTCACTCCCGGGAACATACACCCAGCTCAAAATCTTCCCCAACAAGAGTCAAGGCCTTATCCAGTAGGCAAACTAAGGACCTATCACAGGAATGCTCACATCCTTAGGGTGTATCAACATGGCAAGTTGATCTGCCCCAGGACGCATGCAAAGGAAAAAAGAGAAAAAAAACAAAAAAACAAACAAAAAACAAACAAAAAAAAAAAGAGAGAAAGAAAGAAGAAGAAAAAAAGAGAAAAAAAAAAAAACAAAAAAACAACAAAAAAAAGAGAGAAAGAGAAGAAAGAAGAAAAGAAAACATCCAGTGTAGGTTGACCCCACCTTCCAAGCATTCGCTTTGGTCATCCACCTTCGGATCTATGATTGACCAGAAGTGCCCCCGACTTCAGACCATTCGAAAAGTCTATTGTCAGTTGAAACTGACCCGTCAAAAATGAAATTACAACCAACCAAACTATGTGCAAGCATACAGATCGAAGGGCTCATTCCCTTTTATTTCCTTTTACACAGGCTTAAAACCTGTATAGGCACAGTGTCCCTGTTGAATGTACGCACTTGAGTCTGGGTATCCGCAGGACGGTCATTGTCCTCGTAAATTGTACCTTAGGGTCGAGGCTTCCGTTCGCGCCTATTTTGCTGCTTATTGCCCCTGATGGGTGTCTGTCTGTGCATAGTTAGTAAGATGTGATTTCATTTGGGATGGAGGCTAGAATTGGCCATCTCTTTCAAGGGATGATTGGTCCTAGCCCGATCTTTTTTAGCTTTGTCTCGAGTCAAGGCACTCGGGTTCATTTGGATCAAAAGCACCTCACCACTGGAACGTACACATCCCCAAGGCGTACCTATCCTCGGCAGAGCGCACGTACTCTTAAAGCGTATCAACTGACATTTGATCCACTTAAAAAATTGTGCAAAAATAAAGTTGCCAGAGGTCCTTGATCTTTGCTTAGAGGCCTCGAAACAAAAAATTCAGAAAAGGAAACCTGAAAAATTCTAAAAATGGGCATGCATTCCCAAGAAGTGTTGCGATATCAATATTCGCTTCACTCGGGTAAAGCGTGCTAAAATAACCTTGAGGTTGATGGGTTCGCCCAAAGACTTCGAGCCTTACCTAGGTAAGGGCACCCGTGCCCAATCTAATGGAGCTGTTAATACCCCATAGGATTGGACACATTGTTTAGGTCTTCGCTTTGCGTGCTTCGCATCAATTCCGAAGCATAGATCGATCATCCCGTTTCATGGAGCTGTCTGGTTCAGATTAATATTCAACATCACAAATCTATAATTTCCCTCAGGAAGTGGACGATATCCCGGCTAGCGGGCTTACACTTTTTGTGATCATCGCAGTTATGCCCAGTAATGTCGCAATGCGCTTGGGGACTGTTAGCTTTGAGGTACAGACGATATCCCGAAATGAGAGGGCTTACATACACTCACCATCACCATAAATGTTTGAGAATTGAGTTAAACCAGGCTAACCCATCAAACGTGCCTTGGACCTCTTCCGATGTCTCTTGTCTTTGGCATCCGATCATTAGTGATCGAATACCAAAGAGGGGCATCTGTAGACACCCAAATTCGACCCAAGGCCCGATCAGTCTGTACTCTGAGAGAGATGTACCCCTGTGCTTCCGATGGCACCCCTGAACTCTTAGGAATCCACCCAGACCTTTAGGAATTGCCCTGAACCCTTTAGAACCATTCCCCAACCCTTAGAGATCACTCCTAAACCCTAGATTCCCTTCCCATACCTAACTTGAACCTTTCTGAGCAGTTGATGGGAGAGGAGCTACAAATTTCTATACAAAAAACCATCATGGATGAGCCACATACCATTGGAAATAGAACCTCTCCATCTTTCCAACAAGCCAAAAATCACCCAATTTGGAGCTACGGTTCAAAAGTTATGGCCGATTGAAGTTTCACATCAAATCACAACTTTTACTTAGGCGTATATATTACATACGCCCAGCCAATTTAGCCCCAGATTGGTCAGGCTTATATATTATATACGCCTGCCTTTTTTGGGGGGAATTTGGTCGGGCGTATATAATATATACGCCCAATATAGGTGGGACCCACCACGGGCTTCATCTTCCCAAAGCTCCCCTGATTTTTGTGCAATTCGTTTTAAATCAAGGGCGTATATAATATATCGCCCTTACGAATCGTCATCAGTTGCTCGAAATTCCTTCATCTGGTTTGACCCTTTGACCATCCCCTTGGTTGAGGTGGGTGTCTTGAGATTGGTTGCACCCCCTTTGAGCTTATTGGCAACCCTTAAGTCACCCATGGTCTCACCCCATCATCCGCCATTAAAATCAGTTTCCCAAAACCCTAGGACCTTGAAAACCTAGAAAACCTTAGATAGGGGATTACCTAATTGCTAAACCAATTAGCTCTTAAGTTAGCCCCTAACCCACCTCTTCTCTATAAATAGAGAGGCCCCCCTCTTCCCAAAGGGTTGAAAAATTGGATTGAAAGATTAGAGAGCTTAAGAGAGAGAACCCTAGTGAGAGAAAATGCCACTTATTTTCTAGAATTCCAGCAAGCTTAGTTCATCTTTTTCAATCCATTTCCACCATTAGATCACTCCCTTTAGCTAAAGTCTAGCCTTTGGCCTCCCCCTGCACTTCCTATGTTGTTAAATCCTAGCATTAGAATCCATTTGCATACCGTTTGAGCCATCGGAAGCACGCCAAAGCGAAGATCTTCCATGGTGCAACAAGGGCCCATGAGCTCCGGCTCACCCCTCTCTTCCTCTTCCTTCTTGGTGTCTCCTCTGTCCAAGGATTCAAGCCGTTACGCCGCTGAAATTTCGGTTTGGCTCAAAGCTTGATAGGACCGTATTGCCTTCGGGCAAAGGGGAAACTCCGCCCTTTTTTTTCATTTTTGGCCATAGATAGAGACCGCTACATGCGGGTTGATCGGGTGCCTAAACCCTTCCCGATCGAGAACCGAAGCCCCTACCCTAGAGCCTTTGGCAAAGACTGATAAATCAGAGTCATATTTAGCACTTCGGTGTTCAAAATATCGATTTGAAGGTTTCCCGAGTCACCAAAAGCTCTGGGTGGCGACTCTATATTTTATTGAAGGCGAGCGCATCGCCGCGACGGGTTCGTGAGGATCCATGGTCGCACACCTACCATGAGAACCTCAAGGTCCTGATAGCATGCTTTGAAAATGTCACATTCTCATACGTCTCGTGAATAAGGAATTGCTTCACCGACCCGTTAGCAACTTTGGCATCAATGATAGAGATCCCTTATGGTGTCAAGATGAAGCCAAGAAGAATCGAACAAAGGAACGAGCCGGACTTCTGTCTCCACATTGAGGAACCCACAAAGTTAGATGATGAGCCACCATGGTTCTCGGACATCAAGAATTTCCTCGAGATGCAAACTTTCCTTGAGGATATGTCTAAGACTGATAAACGGACCATCCAGCGTTTAGCAGCGAACTACGTCATATGTGGCAAGTGCCTTTACAAGCAATCCTATAACAACATCTTGCTCAGATGCCTTACCGAGAGCGAGGCAGCCAACATTATGAAGGAGATCCATAAGGGAGTATGCAGTGCTCACCTCAGCGGGCACATGCTCGCTTAGAAGATCCTACGGCAAGGATACTTCTGGACCACTATGAAAACTGACTGTTATAATCACACTCAGAAGTACTACAAATGCCAAAAACACTCCAGCCTGATACATGCTCTGGCTATTGGCCTACACAGCATCGCCACTCCATGGCCCTTCACCACCTGGGGCCTCGACGTCGTCGGAATGGTTAATTTGAAAGCCTCAAACGGACATCGATTCATCTTCGTCGCCATTGAATATTTCACTAAATGGGTAAAGGCAACGTCCTATGCCAACATCACGGCCCAGCACGTCGAGAAATTCATCAAGAGTAATATTGTTTGCCGATTTGGTGTACCCAAGGACATCATCACGGATAATGGCACCAACTTCGCGAACAAGCACATCAAAGCTTTCTGTGAGCAGTACAAGATCAAGCACCATCTCTCACCGCCTTACCGATCGTAAACCAATAGAGCTGTAAAAGCTGCTAACAAGATAGTCGTCTGCATCCTTAAGAAGATGGTGCTCACTTATCGAGATTGGAGCGAGATGTTGTCATTTGCACTATGGGCCTACAAAACGTTGATCCGTACCGCTACGGGGGCAACACCATTCTCCCTTGTATATGGAACTGAGGTCATCTTATCGGTAGAAGTAGAGGTGCCCTCGCTCCGCATCCTCATGGAATTAGGACTATCTGAATCTGAGAGAGAGAGAGAGAGAGAGAGATCTCGCTTTGAGAAACTGAATCTACTGGATGAGAAAAGGCTCCTAGCCTTGTGTCATACCCAGGTTTATCAAAGGTGAATCGCACGGGCTTACAACAAACGTATTCGCGGTCGAGATCTGAAGGTAGGAGACACAGTACTCAAGAAGATCTTCCCATCCCTCCACGCCGATCCGAGAGGAAAATTTACACCTAACTAGGAAGGACCTTAAGCCATTCAATAATTGCTCCTGGGATACGTAATTCGCCACGCCACCATGGACGGAGATCACTTTCCTGAGCCCATAACGTTGGGTACGTCTGACAGTTCTACTCATAGTTTCTCCCGGCAAGGTAAGTATTGATAAAATGGATACATGATTGCTCAAAGACCTAATAAAGGAGGCCATAATTTCAAAAGCCAAGTAGCCAAAAAGTATCCCCGAACACTCATACCCTTTGCTACCCAATTTGAGCCAGAGGCCTTTCTTTTATAAACCCCTCCAAAAAAATGTGTGCGTATAATACCAACAAAAAAAAAGAAGGAAAAAGTTACTATCAAAATCTAAAAAAATTAGAAAAGCAAAATCCCAAAAAGTGGATGTCTGAAAAAAGTAAAAGAACAAAAAAATATATAAGGAAAAGTGGGGCATGTACAGTCATGGTCCCCCAAGGAAGAAGCATATTATTGTAACTGGAACCCTATTAAGAAAACCTTTTAAAATCCAGAATACCTTCAAAACCTTACCTATGGCAAAGATACATCTCAGAAGGAAGCCCTCCTTAAGGTTCACAAGCAGTCACAGTATCCGTTAAGTTAGCACGAGCCAAGCTGTGAGACAAAAAAGAATCTCATCCCGCCTGCTATGACAGAATCGACGTCCATGTCGTTGCCTTTGAATATATATATATATATATATATATATATATATATATATATATATATATATATATATATATATATATACGAGCTCAAAGCAAGATGGACGTGACGAAAACCCGCGAGGGTGTCACGGGTAAAAAGAGCGAGCTTGTGCGAACTAGGTGAAAACCCTAAAGGGCGCCAAGGGTAAAAATGCATACCCATGGACGTAGTGAGAACCTGAGAGGGCGCTACGGGTAAAAAGAGGGAAGTAACGGGCATGATGAAAACCCACACTGGGCATTGTGAGTAAGAAAGTTGAAAAAAAAAGAAGAAAAATAAAAAGAAAGAATCCTTCGGTCACCTACCCATGCTATCCTATCTCCCGACCGGGCCGCTCATATTAACTCCAATCGGGTCCCGACCAAGTGTGTCTTCAAGATTGCAACGTCAAACGTATGACCTAGGGTAAGGAGAAAGGTTTATTCGATCCGAAGGGATAGGTGTTCCGGCTTGGCAAAACTGTTGAGCCTTATCCATATCCAATCACGTAACGAGGTTCAACCATGCTCAAAAGAGGACCCATCATCTCACCCTGTGACTAAGGCATCGGACCAAAACAAAAAAAAAAGGGGGACACAAGGGCAAAAAGGCCACTTTTGAAAAAGATAATAGATTTCCCTTTCTGTTATACCCACACTACACATCTCAAAAACCCATCAATTAAATAAAAGAGAAATAATGCTTTTTTTTGTAAGATAATAGATTTTCCTTTTCCATTCACAAACTCGTATTTTGTTTACACCACATCTCACGAAAATATAATCTGTGTAATGTCTAGCTTCTTTCTTCCTTTTCTTTTTACAAAAGCAAAAAAATAACAAAAACATAAAGAAAATATTTATACCAAAAAATGAATCTGTGTAGGGGTTTCTTATGCCCCTTTCTATGGTTTTGATCTATGTAAAAAGATGTGTGCAGGATAGAATCAGTGACCCAACTCATGCTTTAAGGCACCTGCACGTAGAGCATCTTCCTGAGCGTGTCGCTCGGTCATCCAGCGACTATGAAGACTCTTATACCTCTTCCGAGAAGCGTCAGTAGCCCCATGAGCGTCACCTAAGGCACCTTCCAGACGAAGGACCTCACGCTCAGCTATATTGACTCGCTTCTGCTACTTTTGCTCTAACCTTTTGCTTCTCTGAATACTCGTGCAGAACTTATTTCTCATCCACTAGCAGCTCAATGCGGGCCCGAAGCATCGACTCCTTCTTCGGCCAAGGTCCCCCTACGTCACTACTTTATGCTTGATCCAAGTGACCAGCAAAAGATTTCTCGAATAACAGTCAGGTACTCAGGGCAGGACAAAATCGAACTCCCTTGCTCTAAATTGTACATAAGCGTCGACTGACGTGTCTCCCAAAGAGCAGCTATCATGTCCATATCCCCAGAAGACCTCCAAGAAAAGATCAGTCGCACAGGGGAGGTTTATTCGCATAAGGCACCTACTGAGAGCAACTAAACTGAAGCAGCACCCGAAATGGGAAGTAGTAGGTACTACCAGTCAGGCCGAGGAGAGTGATTCCCTCATGATCTCTGGAGCAGACCACAAGGAAATTCCGGTCTAACCAAAGAAGCCTCCATACCAACTCGGCGTCCGCCAGCCAAAGCTTCAATCCTTGGAAATTCCCCTGGAGTAGCATGTGGCATCTGCCCAAAAAGTAGCGGGCCACCTCACCACGAGCAGCATAAAAGCGAGGCACGGGTCCCAAAATGGCAAGGTGCTCCCTTAGCCAAACCTCGAATAAAAGTGGACATCCCCTAAGGCACTTCACCTTGCCTAGAGTAAAGGCATCAAGGCTACAGTAGAGCTCCGCCAAGATTAGATGCATCACAGAGCGACCTTCCTCCAATTTTGCAAAAACATCGCAAAGTGCCAGTGAGAAGCTCTCACCCCCCGTATAGAAGAGAACCTCAAAGATAAGACTGAGAGCAAAAGCCTTCACATTATAAGCGTTTCTTATTAGCAACTTCCGCAGGCTTTCGTCACCGAAAAGTTCTCTTAAGAATTTCACCGAACACCTTGTGGGCCCGCCAATGAGACTTTTCTCATAATCATATTTTTTTCAAGCCTAAAGTCGTGTGAATGGCTTTAGCATACCCTGGTTTTGGTGTTACTCTGGCAAGGCCTCTATGCAGCTTCAGACCCAACAAATTGGAGAGCTCTTCCAATGTAGGGGGTCAACTCACGACTCCCCAAACAAAGAACGTGGGTATCCACTTCCCAAGAGGAAGCCGCGACATGTATAAAATTCCAAAGCAAAGGGACTTCAAGGAAAGATGAAAGTCGGACTAATTCAAGCCGATCCAAACTCGTGAGCTCACCCTCATTCAAGCTCTCAAGCCACTTTTTTAGAAAACTGGGCCTCAGGCCCAAAGAGGGAAGTATAGTGGTCTTGGGCCCCCAATGAGAGGCAGAGTCGGAAAGTAGGTTCATTGACATACAAAAATATTCCAAGGATACAAATGCAATGTAGGATGATGGACCCACCCTTGAGGAAATAAAGAGAAAAAAAAAAGCAGAAAATATACCAAACCTGAACCAAAGGAGAAGGAAAATAGTGCAGCCTCGGGCTTAAAAGGCACCACCTTCATTAGAAAACACCTGGCGCATCTATTACAGGCACCAAGCCACTTTTTCCCAGAATTGGCCTGGCGCATGTAATACTTGCGCCAAGCAAAAAATGAGGATTGCGAGGGTTGTTTTTTCTAATCCCCAGGCCAACTTGCCTACAGCACTTGTTTTAAAAAAAAACACATTAAAACACATACAAGGGCAATTGTTGGTCACATCTAACTCGTGTAAATCTTTGTGCATGAAAAATCCACCTGAATAGAGGCCAAGTGTTAACAAAGCATGTAGCCTCGGAGGCCATCCTTTTTAGCAAAATCAAACCCATCCTGCAAGCAATTCGATACACTACAACAAGCAAAGGAGAGATAGAGCATACCATCAAAAGAGAGCACCAACATTCATCTAATAAAAATGAAAACCGTCCCGCAATATGGTGTCACATCATTCCTTACACGCTCCCAAAACCAAAGAAAAACAACAAAAACAGGGGTGTCCCAAAAGTCTTAAAATTCAAGAACCCAAAACAGATCAGCGTAATCCTTATCGGCACCCTTGGACCTCTTGCACCTGCGTGAGGAGCTCTGATAGGTCCAGACATCCCCCACTCGGGCCCACTCTTGAGAAAGCCAGCTGAGCAATGAGCGTGAATCCTTTTCACGAGCGAGTTGTAGGTCATACCCAAAGTTGCCGATTAGGACCAATTGAAAGATAAAGATGGCAAAGCAATGATGAGAACTAGTCAGTATGATACTCACCACTTCAACTTCCCGAAGGTCGACAATGTTGCGATAATATCCTGCCTGATTCATGGCCGATTCATAGTCCTGCACACCAAAGGGAAAGACATCAGTTACAGGGGCCACAAGCACAAACATGGGCATATCTCTAAAAAGGGCAAACATACAGAAGGGGAAAGGCTTACCCCGGGAACCAGTTCAAGAGCGGGGACCCGGATCACTTCAGCAGAGATGCGAGCCCGCTCATCTACGGCCACACATAAACCCGACAGAAAAGCATCATCAAGGCGTTTAAAGGTCCCCTGGACCTCAGCAAGCAAACTACCAGAGGCACTTGTGCCAGAGGAGCCTGAGGGGCCAGCTCCCGAAGCTTCAGCAATACCCGCCACAGCCCCATCATCATCATCAGAGTCACCTCCCTGTTCGAACTGTGAAAAGAAGTAAGGTTTTAATCAGTAAAGACAAAAATTAAAACAAAACCATGGGAGACCAATCTAAAAGAAAAAAGAGAAATACCTGAGACCGTGGACCGCCAAAGGCCAGGAAATTAGCACCAGGGACAATGCACGGGAGAATGAATCGGTAGGGTAAGGACTCGTACCACAGCTAATAAAGCCCCGGGCATATGGAGGTCATTGATGGGGACCCCATGATGAAGAAACCCAGTGGTAAGCTCCTCAATTGTACCCATAGGCATCATGACATCCGTAGGAGGAGCCAGTGGCACGGCAGGGTGGTCTCGGTACTGATGTACCATTCGTTGCCCTAGGTAGTAGGCCCTGGCCCAAGCCCCATAAAAGAAGATGACGTGACGGTCAACAAAAAAATGAGACGAGCCCACAATAGCCCGATCCAAAAAGGGAGAGCCGATGTAAAGGTCGAGGATGACCTATCGCACAAAAGAGCACCCCATCAGACAGGCAAATAACATAACAAAAGAAAACTCTAGGCAAGAGAGGGGGGAAGTAGTCGTACCTGCTCTGGGATCAGCAAGTCAAACTGGGACCTCAGACCCATTTCCAAACTCTTCATGCAGACATCCCTGCGACGGTGCTTGTTCCAATTGCTCATAAGGGGATAGGTGTATGCCTCAGAGTGGAGGAGTGGGCGACCAACCTGAAAGTGCAGATATCCCTAGACCTGAAAGAGGCAATATACATGAAAGATGTGTCAGAAGCATGGAAGAACTAGCCAATATACCAAGGAAAGCAAAGGAATCAAGAGTTACCTCTAGGGCAGGCCAAAAGCCAACAACAGACTTCGCATCCCCAATGGAGGCTCGAGCGTTGCTAGACATCAGCATGGCGTATTCGGCCATGCCCCAATCATATCAATGCACCTTATCCCAATTTCCCATAATGTTGAGCAAGGACATATTGGCTCGCCCACTGCTGGCATTTGAAAAGAGGGTCTTACCCAGCAGTATGAGGAGCGAGATGAGAGCTAGCGTCACAGCGCGCTCGGGCTCAATAAAGATGTTGGCATCTGGCTGCCTCAGGTCCACCAACTCGTTCAAACTAAAAAGATCGGATAGACATGTCATTTTCACCTCAGAGTTGTGTAGATTCGTGGAGGTGGGGTAGTCCTCGATTAGCTGAATCACCTCATCCCAGCCAAGCACTCGAAGGTTGGCTACTGGTATCCCCTCCATCCGAATCCCCGTAATCATCGACCAATCGACAGGGGTCAAAGTCATCTCCGCCATAGTCATATGAAACATCATGGTATCGGGGCGGGAGCGCTCAATCAGGGCCCTTAGATAGGTCGCATCGGCCTACATGGCAAGGCACGAGAGGAAGTCCTCGAAACCGGCCTGTGAGAGGAGGAACTTCACGATCGGAGGGAGGTAGAGATAAAGACGCTAAAAGTTCAGCCAACCTCCTCGGAACACGATAGGGGGCAAGTCTTGCATTTAAATAAAGAGGCATAAGATCCTAGAAATAAAGCAAGCTTGCACTAGGAAAAACTGCAAAGCTTATCTCTTTACCTTGCCGGCAATACCAAAGTTTCAGATATGAATGTATTGCTAATGAAGGAGACCGGTACGGGCAGCCTCGCCCTGCATTTCCTACCAAAAGCTGACAGGGCGCTGCACTACAAGGAATTGCTCCCCCCGGAGACCGTAGGCCACTTTCAGCCCCTCTTCTTGCTCTTCCTTCTGCACGTGCTCTTCCTCACTCGACATTCTGAGACAGATATGAGCAACAATATTAAGGCAGATCAATAGCAAGAAATCGTTGTGCTACAGGCCAAGGGAAGGTAAGTATGCTCTTACTTTACTACTATTCTTATATGCCCGCCAATCTCAATCCTTTTTATATGCAAAAACAAAAAAAAACAAAAAACATTTCTCTTTATATATGCAAAAACAAAAAAAATCTCCTCTTTACATATACAAAAACAAAAAAAATCTTTCTTCTTTATGTGCAAAAATAAAATAAAAACAAAAAACAATCTTTTCTTTAGGTGCAAAAATAAAGCAACAAAATCTCTCTTTTATGACCAAAAAATAAAAACAAAGCAAAAAAAAGAGAGTCTTCTTCAAAACAAAAAAGAGAGAAACCACCCATTTATCATCTAGAAAAGCAAGAATCATAAACACATGGCAAAATAATTCAAGAAAAATCAAGGAGAATGGGATTAAACAATGATTACCTGCAAGAAATGGGTCCTTGATTCAGCGTAGAGCAGGGGTTTACACGGCGTGAGCGAACACCGGCAATGAAGCACGTTTGAAATCAATGCAAAGGAACCCTAGGAGAAAGCCCCGTTTCGGTTTAGAGAGGGGGGAAGAAAAGAAAGTTTGGAAAAGTCCTCTTTTGCTCGAGCTCGGGCATTTTAAAATCTCCCCAAGTTTGCATTGGCGCATGTAATACATGCGCCAAGCACATTTTGGCCCCATTTGGCTTGGCACATATATTACATGCGCCAAGCTATTTCGGGCCAGATTTGGTCTGGCATGTGTGCAGCCCGGATTTGGCTTGGCACACCTAGCCTGAACCCTTTTTTCCCTATAGGGCACACACCCCCAAATGGCGCGTCAATTTCCATTTGACCTGCTCGGGCGGGTGTGCTAGAATAAACGGTTCTCGATCAACAATCCTGCTCCAAATCCTAAACAACAAAAACCCCAAATTTTCACATAAAATAACAACAAAACCCAAAAAATTCACATAAAATAACAACAAAAATTCACATAAAATAATAGCAAGAATCCATAAAAAAATCCACATAAAATAACAAAAAAATTCTAAATAAAATCCCACATAATATAAAAAAATTTTACAAAATAAAAAATGGCACGTACTCCTAAAAAGTGTTGCGACATCTATTCGCTCCGCTCAGGAAGTCGTGCTAAATTAACTTCGAGACCGTTGGGTTCGCCCAAAGACCTCGAACCTTGCTTCACGCAGGGGCACTCGTGCCCAGTCAAATGGGGCAATCAATGCCTTAAGAGATTGGACGCAAGCTATGGACCTTCGGGCATTTTGCCTCGCGCCTATCTTTAAGCATGGGTCGATCACCCTCTTACTTGCGGAGCTGTTCATTTCAAAATGAAACTTGAATATCAAACATCGTCAATTATCTTGAGAAGCGAATATTTTTTCCAACATATTGGGCTTTCACAACTCGCTCCACCTCGGTTATGCCCAGTAATATCGTTAAGCGCTTGGGGACCGATAGCCTTGAGGAACATACATTTTTATATTTTTTCCGACATACAGGGCTTTCGTTTACTTACCATGTTACTCACCTGATGTTTGAGATTCATTTTAAATACAGCAGACCCATCAATAATGCCTTGGGCCTCCTCAGATGTCTCTCATCTTTGGCATTCGATCATTAGTGATCGGATATCAAAGAGGGGCATCTGTAGACACCCAAATTTGACCCAAGGCCCAATTGAGACATACTTCGAGAGAGGCGCACCCTTGAGCTTCTAATAGTATTCCCCGAACTCTTAGGAATTGCCCTAGATCCTTTAGAACCCTCCCCAAACCATTAGAAACCAACTCAGACACTTAGAAACCTTGCCCGAACCCATAGTTAACCTTCCCAGGCAATGGTTAGAGAGAGGTGTACCAGGGATGGCAAGGACCTCTACTGAGATTGAATTATATACCATTGAAAAGTAGAGATTTCCGGCTTTCTAATAAGCCAAGAATCACCTCAATTCGAGTTACACATCAAAAGTTACGGTAACCCAAAGTTTCAGACCCGAGGTGGCCCCATTTCGCAAAGAAGGATTAAACCTCACGACAGGTTCAGAGCCTTGCGAGATCCTCGCGAGGGGAATGAACCTCGCGAGGAAATAGGTGCATGGCACATGTATTACATGCGCCAAGCCATTTTTGTTGCGCCAAGTATGGGTGGGTCCTCCCGCAGGCTCTGGACTTCCAGGTACTGTAGTTATGCCTGACGCGAGTAATACATGCGTCAGGCTTAGCTACAATGACCTAATGTTTTGGCTCGAATTTCACTTTTGGGGTTTGACTTGTTAACCATCTCAATGTGTAGGGTGGGTTTCATTAGGACTATTGCACCCATGTTTACCCTATTTACAATCCTCTAGTCATTTGAAACCTCAACCTATCATCTACCATTGAAGCCCCTTTGCCCACTTTTCTAAGCTCTCAAAATCCTAGGAAACCTTAGATTAAGAGATTATCTAATTGCTAACCCTAATTAGCATCTAACTAGCCTCTTAACCTACCCTTTTCCAATAAATAGAGGGCCCCTCTCCTTGGATTAGAGGCTTGTAAACATTTCAAAAGAGAGAAAATATTAGAGAGTTCCCTCTTCCCTTGTGAACACTAAAAAATTTTGGATTGTGCTTTTTATTATATTTAAAATTGATGATAAAGAATCACATAAAATGACGGCAAAAACAAAACAAAATGAAACCAAAAATGGATGAACACAAGCACACAACCAAACACACTGTCCTGCAAGAATCCAGGGCATGTTGTAGCAAGTTTTACGAAGTAAGACTTTGTCCCACAAGGAGTGATGATCTGAAACTACTAGGGCATCTAGTAATCTCCAGATCTAACTACAGATCTGACAACTCAAGAGAGAGGGTGTTTAAGTGTCACAAAACTACACTAAAACTAAGACAAGAAATAAGCTACAGTTGAAGAAAGGGGAAAGAGAAGGATGATGGAGATGAAGTGATAAAATAAGTAAAAAGGGTGAGAAGTAGACAACTGTGGATAAATCAGTAATGCAACTCAGATCTAAACATGAATCTGCAGAAATCCTTCAGATGGCTATAAGCACATCTGCTAGGAAGAAAAATCTAACCTAACCCAAAGGGATGGATTGATCCTAAGGCTATAATCTGTCCACTTAAATGGTCATAGACTATGCAAGAGATTTCCTCCAATCAATGGCTTAAATCAGAATACGAACACTACTGTAGACATTATGTTTGCAAGGCTACAAGCTCATGCATTCATAGGAGCAAACAAATCTGAAAAATTAGGTGGAAACCACAAGAAATCTCAAGGTGAATGAGGACTTAAAATCAGCTGGTCATTGCTATAAAATACCTGTAATGACTCAATTCACAAGTTTACAATCTCTATAGTATACCAGATCTAAACACTGATGATGATGATGCAAAACAGAGGAGAGTTTGGCTCTGTAACAATCTCTCACTAGGCTACAAGCTCAAGTACAGAGAAGAAGAATCTATCTCAGATCTGTGATTTAGATCAACCTTAGGGCTATAGTCTATCCACTTAAATGGTCACAGGCTATCCTCACAGGTTATCTTCCTCACAGATGATGAAATAGAACACGAAAATTGATGTTGCAGCCATAGTTATAAGGCTACAAGCTCAAGTAACCATGAGTGCATCAAATCCATAGAAATTCATGTGCAAAATATAGAAAATATACAGATTCAATTAAGCTATAAAAATGGCATTGCATTGATAAAAAGGAACTTACAATGCCTGCCCTCAAAGCAACAGCCTGTGCAAACCCCAAAACAGCTCTTAATGCTTATACAAAACCGATTGTAAAAACTGAAATAAGTTGGTTGTTTACAAAGAACTTAGCCCAACATTATTGTTGTGCTAAAGAAAGAATAAAATAGAAAATAAAAGGGAAAAGTGACTGGCTCTAAACCCTTGAAAACTCCTAAATGACCCAGGCTATTCCTGGATGTTTTACAAAAGAGATAACAGTCTTATTTATATACAATCCATAGAAACCCTAATATGCAATAGCCAATAAGAACTGAGATGCTTTGGAGTTGATGTCGTGGCTGATTTGTGGCCCTTAGATTGCCTCGAGATGTGTGGGACAGATGGGAACCTCGAGAGGTGTGCCCTAGAAGTGTGAAATCCCTAAAAAGCCCCTGCACTTTGAAAACAGCAAGATGAGAAGTTTGAACCCGAGCTTCGCGAGCCTGAATGGCTTCATTTGTGCATCTCGCGTGGCTGTCACAAGGAGTTTAGTTGCTGAAGACAACTCACGAAGTTCATTTGGTGCAGACTCAAGTAGCTCACGGGGTTAAATGCCCGGCTCGCGAAGTGCAAATGGCATTTCGCGCAGATGAATTGTATGCATAAGCAGCTCGCTAGGCTCTCGCCAGGCTGACTTGAAGCGTGCGAGAGCTTAGCGAGGGACTTTTCTGAAGCGGACTCCGCGAGAACTTCGTGAGCCATTAAATGCTGAAGTATGTGAACCTCGTGAGAGTTACGTGAGCTCACTTTCTGAAGCTCTTCTGCCATTGAGCTACGCGAGATCCATGCGAACAGTGGATGTGTTGCAGGCCTTAACCTCACAATAGCCTCGCGAGGCACATTCTGAGCCATTTTAACCTCGCGAGAGCCTCGCGAGCCTTCCTTTCTGTTGCCCTGTTGTTGTGCACAGTTTGCTGCAGCAGTTTTCTTTGCTTCGAGCCATACTCCATTCCTCTGCTAGACTTCCTGGGCTGCTTTAGGCAAGCCAACTGATCCCACATGTATGCCAAATTGCCCCAATGGTGTGAATCACCATGGTGCCTTCATTGTATGCCCACCAGCTCCACAACTTGGCATAAAATGCATTCTTCTTGGCTTGAAAAGTATAGATTACTGCATTAAGCTCTGGAATTTCTATTATCTACAAAAGTACACTTAAAGATCATTATTAATTGGCTCAGAGGTCCATCAAAGGCCAGGTTAAGGGGTGAAAAGTGGTACTTTTCAGAGCTTAACACACTCCCAAACCTAATCTTTGCTGGTCCTCGAGCAAAGGTAAAATTAAAAACATTTATTAAAAATAGAAAATGTCACTTTCGTAGGGAGCACAGATACATTTAGCATATGTACCAAGCCTTTTAAACCCCATGGTGATCCCTAGTGGAGGAGTGAAGTCTCCTGAGAGTTTTCAGTGAAGATACCCACAAACTTCACCAATAAAATAGTTAAGTGCAGTGCAGTCAATGACAAAATAGAATTTTAATAAACAAAGCATCAGTCCACACCTATTCTTTAAAAATCAGAAGAAATTATAGCAATAATGCAGCCATTTAAAACTCAAAATCACATGTAGGTGCATCACCACCAATCAGTTTACATCAAGAATTCATTGTAAAAAAAATCAGTACTTAGCTTGCCTTTAATTCAAAAGTCAAGTTTAGACACCACCCCAATGAAATTAAATTTCAGACCCAATCCTTATCGGGGCTATCTCTCAACAATGAAAATTCAGGGTGTTCACATTCTCATCAACGCAAGATCAGTCACATACCCCAAATGGGTCTGCAAGCATGAGTATAGGCTCTGCTTCTAAGTTCTGACATCCTCAAGCATTTTCACCATAGATTCGACAACTCTTCATCTCCACATGATAGCTCACTTCACTTTGGATCAACCAGGTATTTTCAATAGGTTATAATGTGGCTTATGGGTGAGGTGTAAAAAGAATAGGAGGGATAAAAAGAGATTCAAAATTGAGAAATCAGCAAGGTAAGGAGTGATTCATGACTTCACAACCTTCATTAAAGCACAACTTCATCTTCCTTGATATTTTTCAGAATTAAAGTGGCCAGCTTCTCCATTTTTCAATTTCCAGATGATGTTCTTCTCTTGGCTTCTCTTTCTTTTTCTCTTTTTATTTTATATTTTTATAATTTTTATGATGAATTGTCACACATATGCCACTGATACACTGCTGTTTTTAGATTGCTTTTCTTTTCCTTCCACCAAATATTGAACCTGTCACGACTCAGAATCCTAGCCGATCTCAAAGGCCTAAAATTCTGTGTTATGATACTGCACGCTTGTTAAGGCGATAAGCGGACATACATATCATACATAAAATGGGCTCCCAAAAATCTTGAACCCAAAACTTCTTCTCATATCAAAATTTTTATCATTTAACTTACATTGAATTTGAAGTCCACAACACTAAATGACCATAAATAAAAGTACGATCAACTACTAGAAAATCTTTCCAAATATTTGATATATACCTTATGTCATCTAACTGGTCCTTCATGTCATCACCCTCATAAACCGCATAGTCTACCCGCGCAACAAGTCCATCGGGGTAGTGTCATCCAAATCTTTACCTACAACTGTTAGTTTTTGGTGAGGTGAGTTTACTCAGCTATGTAAACTCAGTGGGTTACACAACCGATCCACCACAATCTACTCAGGTGATCGTGGGTGCAACCTTGTGAGTGAAAGTGAAACCCTTACAATTTTATATAAACAACATAAAAAAAAACTTTCATAAATATTACATAACTATAAAGCTGAAAAATTGAAAGAATGTAACATATTTCAGTGCATAAGATGCTTCTAATGCTTATTCCTTTTTTTACTTGTCAACTTAGCGTGCGTGACATATCGAAAGTCTTATTATTACTTCATACGCCTACACAACGTACTTCGTATCTTATCTTGTTTAAATGATCTGTGTTAGGATTGCTGCTCGAGCCTATCACGCGAGGTCCATGTGTAGATAACCACCTAACCTCCATATCATAACATAAACCACCATCCAACCCGATGAGATTGTGTACATAAAAATTAGTTTCCCCTTAAGTCGAGATACTGTCGTATCATATTATCCTTAAGACCCGTCTTGGCTGCAGACGTTGAATCTTGCGGTGACACGCAAGACATGGCACGTGTAGAAACTTATTTCATGTTCAGCTGGCCTTTACAGTGTGTCTTAATATATCATAATATTATTCGGTTCTGGGCTTAGGTCCCCGCCCCAATTTCATATTTGTATGGGCTTAAGTTCCCACTTTCTTAACATCTCGTAGCTTAACATATTCATATTCCATCTTTTTCTTAAACTTAATTTGAATAGGCCATAGTGTGATAGGATTCACAAACCACGCTTTCCAAGGGACGGGTTTCGTAGTAACCTGGATGTACTTCATGTGGCATCCCATAATACCATAGAGGGTTGCATACGTATATTGATGCCTATATTTCAAGTTTCACGTGACCGTAAAAGAGACCCCACCGTGACGAAGGCTTAAAAGTTGTGTGTCATATCTTATTCATTTTTCTTAATAGACATATGCCCTAACATACTTTTAAGTGATGAATATCACATAATACAAATAAAGCATATAATACGCAAACATCTAACCATAAGAGAACTAATATTACTCGTAATATTTCGAACTATCATTCAAACACACAACTCAATCATAGAGAGATGCTAGAAATATTGATATCAAATCGGTATATATAAAAATGGTGAGTTAGACTTTAACTCTTAGATATTATATTAAAATCTAAGGCCTTATAGGGTTAGGTTGTGATTGAAGATTGATTTCGGGCGCCTCGCTCATCATTAAGAGAGAGATAAAGGTGACTTACGATAAAGGTACATAGGTTCTAAAATATATATCACAAAATGATGTTAGACTGATCTCATCAGATAGATCTTGTCGATCTGATGAAACTGACTGGTTATTTGTGAAAATTGGCTAAGGATTGACTCCCGTATGACTCAAACAAGTTTCGACCGTCGGATCCTTGTTGCATGATTTTTGAGATATGTACACCTTTATAGCATGGGTAGAAGATGGATTTAAATAATTATCCTAAGCTTAGAAGGTGAGTTGGGCCTATTCCAAAGGTTGAGCTTCAACTTCCCAAGAGCCCTTGGCTTAAATTGGATATTTGGGCCTTCTTGGCTACTTAGGCCCGATCATGGTCTAAAGGTCAAATGGGTCCACTTGGTGGAATCCGTGGACCCAATTAATGATTTGCAGACCTTATAAGATTAATAAGGTTAGGGATATGTGCCTATTTTAAGGTTTAGGGTCTTTATGTCTCAATTTGAGATTTTGGCTATAAAGTGTGTTTTCAAGTAAGCATATGTACTATGCCAAGTGGCACAAAAATTGAGGTTCATTATATAAGATAATAATTTGACCATTGATTTGTCAGATGATTAGATGATCTATAGTCAAGTCCATAGGTTTCGGCCCATGATTTGTTCAATGAAGGAAGTCAAAGTACACCCTTTGGCCAATGTGCACCTATTTGCAAATGTAGGAAACAACATAATTAATCTAAGTGTTAATACACCGTTTTCATGGATATTTAAGGTATAGAAAAGAATCAAAATAACAACATCATCAGCAGTATGAGTCGTCTAGATGGATAGACCGTCAAGAAGTATGTGAGACTTACCCACTGATACAATTCTCAAAATGATTGGGATCATCTAGATCTAAGCGGTCAAACTGGGACCATTAGGCCTAGTGCATAAAACAAAAAATAGGGCATCAACCCATACATTGTCTGGGCTTTTTGTTGTGTCAGATTTATAGTCATCGGGATCTATTTTGCTGGCATACTGGTGTGTCATGTAGAAGGGTATAATACACTATAGTTTTCGGCCGATGGGTTCAACCATAGGGTCAACCCTTTAGCCACCGTCTTGTGAATCCACACAAAACCTAAGAATAGAATATTATAGCTATCATATAATCATCGAAAAAGTGTAAATGCGTAGATTTGGATGGATAGGAAGGCACCCACCTTTTGAAGCTTTTGATCGGTTGGATTGGCATAAATTCTAGCTTTTTCCGATCATTCTTCTTACTTTTGATCTCACTTGACTTCAATCAAACACGATAGGACTCGTGTAGGAATAGAGGAGTCAAGGCCGATGGAGATCAAATGATGCAAGATCATTGAGATGCTTGGTCGCTCATAAAGTTCACATGGATTTGAGGGGGCACGAGTCCAATGGATCGGAGTTCGAAGCGTCGGTCCAATGCTTGGTGTTGCAGCTTGATTACTCAAGGTGGTACATGAGGTGGTGGTTCGGTGGTGGTGTTCCGACGGTGGTAAAAGCCTATGGTGTTGCTCATACATTATTGGTAGATTTTCTGTTTTGGGTTTAGAGAGAGAAAGAAAAGAGAGGAGGGAGATCTATTCCCATGGTTTCATACAAAGCTGGGGAGGGAGATCTATTCCCATGGTTTCATACAAAGCTAGGGGTATATATATATATAGTTGAAGAGAGAGGGAGGGAAAGAGAACTGAGAGAGGAAGAGACGTGTGGGAACAAGGGCTATTGGGGGTATATATATATATAGGGAGGGACAAGCATAGAGCAGAGCATGGGCTTGCACGACTGAGTTGTTGGGTTAATTGAGAGAGAGAGACGGTTCTTGAGGTTGGGCTTTTGGTTGCTGCTTCTTCATTGCATAAGAGAGAGAGAGAGAGAGAAGAGAGTGGGCATGGCTACTGGCTGCTCGAGTTGGAGAGAGGAGGGAGCTAGAGAGACCACAAGAAGAAGAAGAAGGCATAATTGTTAGGGTTTTAGACGAGAAGCAAGGATAACGCGTTCTTGATTTTAGGAGTTAAAGAGAGGGGTTTTAGAAACTTAGCCTTGGCAAGTGGAAGAAAAAGGCAAGTTAGGCGACGTGAGTGAGGTACCCAAATTGGGAAGGAGGGTGTGAGATTTTGTTTAGTGTATTAAGCACATTTATAGAGTATAAGGTTTTTGTGCTCTGGAATGTGCACATGTTTCAATCCTATTAGAAGTGACCATGAGTTATGGATGGGATAGGTGCCACATGGCACACCCATAAAGATTGATGGCGTAGAGCCCAAGTGATTCGTTGTTTTATATTGAAGGTAGGGTTCAAGTGTGAACCAAGCAATGACCATGAAAGGGCAATTGTGGGCACGGGTCAAATTCGAGCTCGGTTTAGGGATACGGCTATGCCTGTTATTTTATTTATTTATTTTAAATATTATTTTATAAGTACAAGGAAGGGCTCGAGTTCGAAAGTTGGGTAGAACCAAGCATGGGTTCATCACTCTACAGAAGGGTGGGTCCAAGGCCACGTCACATAGGTCAAAGGTTTGACTAAGGTCAAACTAGTCACAACAATGGCGTTTTCCTCAAATGTCAACAATTCAACATTTGCGAAAATTTGGGTCGTTACAAAACCCCTCTCAACTATCTTCAACTTCTTCTCTTTTACCTTCTGAATTCTCAAAGTGAGGGTCAGGTTGAATCGGGTCATGAGGTTAAGGAGTAAGTACTCTGGTGTCTGTTAAAGAGAAATAGGATTTAAAGGCTCAAAAAGAGTGTATACACAAGGGCAGTTTTAAAATGTTAGAATTTCATGCTCAAACTGTCCAAATGAAGGCCTTGGTCATTTCTTTAGTGTTATGAATGTTGTCAATTAATTTCAATTTAGAGGTGTCTAACTTCTAGTGAAAAGTGTTGAGTCAATCAAACCTTAGAGCAGAAAATGCCAAAAACACTCTTCAAAGAAAATTCGATAGGCCCAAAACTCACTAGGTATGGCCTTCAATTTATTCCATGGGGTGTACATTCACCTATTTCTCTCCTCTTAGGTTCACTAAGTATTAACTGAAAAATTTCGCTGATGTTTAACTTCATGGTGGTGCTAAATTTTTTAAATTTTCAGTTTTAAACTGCTGCAAAATTTTTTAATTTTCCACAAATTTTCTCATTCTAACAAGTTAGGTGAGAATTGACTTTACTCATTTCAATTTTTCTCACACTGCTGCATTAGAATTAACTATTCTATTGGCATGACTATCCTGCCACACCCCCAAACCTAAGTTAAACAGTGTCCTCACTGTTTCATGCAACATGTATAGGGGCAACAGGGTGTATGACAGACACACTAAACTACATTAGCAAATCAAAAGGAACTTAAACTAAAAGACGTAGAAAATTAAACTAAAAGGGAGAAAAAGAGAAAAGACACAACATGACTACATAAGAAAATAAAAACAATGACACAAATTCCTAAAACAGCGGGTATATACAAAACAGTCACTACACTAAACACCGAAAATAGAAAAATCCTAAACAAAATTACTTTAAACAAGATCTGAGTATGAATCTCAATAGATGGCAAAAAAAATTCAGCATTAAAAAGCAGGATTCATACAAAATCAGATCAAACATAATATATACACGTCAGTCCGGATGGGGTACATGAATGACACTGAATTGATCACCCATCTAGAACTTAGTTGAATTGGAAGGAACTAAAAATTAAAAATGAAAGGTCATACCTTTGCATTTGCATCAAACCTGGTGTCCTTCCAGCTCAGCAATTGCAGTTCCATGATGGATGCATGGAGCAGCTCCAACTCCATAGTAGGTGGGCAGTCAATAGCAGGGCTAGAGAAGCACATGGGTGGGTGCCTTCTCAATCCAGACTTCACAAATTTCCACAACTCATCCCAGCTCATCCATCAAGGATAGCAACAGTTCAAAATAGCCCCCCCCCCCCTTCCTCCATCAAAACCTGAGGAATTGGGGCTTCACATGGTATATTTTTTTATCATTATTTAGTGTTTTATATATATATATATATTTATATTTATTTATTTATTCATCTTCTCACCGAATGCACAACCTTTTCGCATCAACAACGTCTTGGGTAGCTGATCGATTTAGAATGTAACCCTTGCAAGTGCACAAGATCTATTGCAGTATGGCAAGAACAGGGGTGTCGAACCCACAGGGAAACGTGAATTTTTAATTAATTCTTTTAGAGATTTTAAAAACGTCCCTAAGGAAGTACCAAAGGGCAGATTCAATTTTACCAAAAACTTAACGCACTTTTCCTAAATGCAGAAAAATAAATTAATCTAAACAATTAATTACTGATAAATCTACGAACAATATTAAAATGAGATCAAGGAATATGCTACCCCAAATTCGTACCCCTTTTCTATCATTAAAACCCACAGTTTCATTAAATCATCATTCACACCATCATTCATCTAGAAAAATGACTTGAAATAAAATATGATCATCAATCCGGCATACCCTATCTAAAAACAATGACTCAGCCTAACATTGCGGTATGAGTCATGTAAAAAGCATAGCGTATCTCATGATATTTAGATCACGACAATCAGCACATAATCGCTCTACAGCCTAGATCAGCCTGCAGGTCCAGATCTAGCGATTACGGCCGTTGATACGCGCAATCAACGGTCATAACAAAGCATTTAAAATATTTTCAATCACACAAACTTTGAGCAAAACGATTCCATGATAATAATAATGCGTGGTATTAATCATAAACATAGGTACTTATCACGGGATCGCATCTTCCGATCTCTTGATTTAGCTCATCTTTGGTGTTTGATCTCCTTTTCTTTCAAAGTCATTCCTCTTTTATTTCTTCCAAAAGATATTTGCAATAGTTTTTCCTAAATACAATCTATGAATTTCTCAGAGAAAAATAATGCAAATCCTAGGTACAATCTACCCTGAATAAACCCTAGAAGAAGGAGAGAAGAAGACTTGAAAAGATGAAGAAAATATTCCCCCAAAGTGAAGAGCCCTAAAAACTAAAAAGAAAGAATGAATAATATTCTAATTGCAAAAAATAATAATCCCCCTAAGAAACTCGTGGCTTCCCTTTTTATAATAGCCTAACCCTAATACCTCTCTCGATTGACATCTAAGAGTAATTTTCGTGAATTCCCGCCTAGCTTTGCATCAGATACTGCCTCGGTATTTTGCTCATAATTTTCTGTACCGAACTCGGATTGAGGTGATTCTTGAAGCGTTGGAAAGCTGACGACGAGCTCTACAACTTTTATGTTTTAGCAATTTCCTGAATCTGACGTCTTGAAGGTCCAAATTGAGCTGCAAGTCGCACTAAGTTCTCAATGACCCAAAATAGCAGTGTTTTGACATTATTTTCGGGATTCTTGGGCTGTTTTAGAAACTTGGACTGTATTTACCTGAAACACTACAAATCTAGCAAATCCCATCAGATAGCCTTCATCGGACGGCTAAATATAGGTATTTAGGGGTGAAATATCATCATATTTCACTACTCATCACACCCCCAAACCTACACTTTGCTAGTCCTCGAGCAAAGAGAATGATAGAAATATAAAGCAAATCAAACTAACATCCTAAAATTTAAATGCCACTTTCGTAGGGAACACGATTGCACTTAGCATGTGCAACAAGCCTTTAAACCCCTAGGTGATCCCTAGTGGAGGAGTTGTGTCTCCTGAGGGTTTGCAGTGAAGTTACCCACAAACTTCCAAAGATTTCAAACCATCGGTAAAATTGAGTTTTCAAAATCTGATTTTTATAACATATATTTAACTTCAAAGCTCAAAATCAATAATCAATTCAACATGCAAATTCTCAATTTTAAATAACAATGTTACACTAATCATACCAATATCCATTCAAATTAGTCTAATGCTCCAAATCGTTAGATAACTCATCCATTCATGCTTAAACGTGTAGTGTGTGCATACCAAAACCAAGATTCATCCATCTCGAACTAGTCCAAGCGGGAAATCATCGGATCATTGTCTTGACTCAATCCTCACTTTAGGTATACTCTCAAAATAAAATCACTCCGATGATTGGTAAGTTTTCGCACATTACATGAGAGAGATCAATACAAAGTAAATAAAAGGTCTCACATGATAAATGAAACACGATGCAATCAATGAACAAAAATAAATCTCATAAGAACAGATCTTGTATATCCTAAGCATGTCATATCAAGTGTCATAAGTATTATATATTGACTCTCCACAAGATTACCAATGCAAGATCGGATCATGAAGGTCTTTTGTAGGGTTGTAATGGGGCTCGTAAGGGTAAGAAAGAAAGGAATTGTGATTCAAAATTTAGAAATTGGAAAAGGAACTAACCGATTTTTTATTTTATTTTTTTTATTTCTCTTTTTTTTTTTTTCTTTTCTAATTTCTCACCATTTTTTTTTTTTCAATATTTTCTTTTCTCATTCTTTCTTCTCTTTTGAATTTCCTTTTCTTGAAGCACCTCATTTTCATTCCTTTTTTTTTTTTTTTTTTTTCTCCCTTTTTTCTTTTTATATTTGCCATACACTCTCAAGAAACACCATAACTCATTATCTCTCCACTTACTCTCTTTTCGCTCATTTTCATCCTCGTTCCTAATTTCTAAAATAAGAAGGGTAAAGCTAAATCTTCAGAAATTGTGAAGGGTTAAGGGTTAACGTGGCTGATCAAAGAATGTATAAGGGTAAGTTGTTCTATAGGCTCAAAGCGGTACTAGAAGGCTAAATTTATATGAGGTGCCGCATTTCAACCACAAACGAGCCAAAGATGGCCTTCAATCATCTCCTTAAAAGATGGTAACCTTGCCCATTTGTCTTGAGTAGATATCGATGCGTTCTAACACAATAATATGAATTTGATATCATGCAAAGTCACAAGCCAAAATAAAATGTATGAGATTATGCAAAATAATTCGTATTCAAAGAAAACTCCGAGTTTATATATTCACTCATCAATGACGGGAAATTAGCTCTAAAGCTTACTGGGTTTAGTCTCCACTAAGAACCTAAGATTCAACGTTCAAAATAGTTCATCGATTTCTAAGTCTTAGCTTGGTATAAGTGCAAAAATTCTAAGCATGAATTTCAGAGTCATCCACAAATTATCACATTAAGCTTCATCATCCTAGATACAAGTATTCAAAATATGACATCAATATTCTCAAAATTAAATTCACATGCATCATCAACTAAAGTTTGAAAACTATTGCAAAGTAAATCATGTATGATGGTTCCAAAAAATTTTTTTTTTTTTTCAAAGAAAATCAAAAATAAGTGATGAAAGATAGATAATCATACATACCCCAAACTTAAAAATGACAATGTCCTCATTGTTTGAAATAAGTAGTACCCCAAACCTGTTGAAAAGTACCTCAACACAAAGATCAGGTGCAGAGAATATGGGCATCAAATTAGAACATGACCAAAAATAGATTGAAGGTAATGTGGCTACACTAATTTGGAAATTAAAAATAACCTAAACTAAACTAAAACTAATATTCTAGAACTAAACATACGAAAAGAGAAATAAATCCTAAATCCTAAACTAAACCTGTGTCCAACTCCTAAATAAAACACACCGGGTTGCCTCCCGTGAAGCGTACCGAGTTTAAGTGTCGATACTCGACCTCTTCATTGATCAAGAATCGGATCACTAAGGTGCATCGCCTCAATCTTAAACTGGGTCATCGGCTCAAACATTGGTTTGAGTCTTTGCCCATTCACTTTGAAAACTCGATTGTCCTGAAGGCTTTGAATTTCAATTGCACCGTGCTCACTAATGGAAACAACCTGAAACGGGCCTTCCCATCTAGATTTCAATTTCAGATGAAGCTTAAGTCGGGAATTGAATAACCAAACTTTTGGCCAACATGAAACTCCTTAGAAATTAATTGATCGTGCAACTTTTGTACCTTTCCTTGTACATCTTTGAATTTTCATACGATCGTAGCGTAACTCTTCTAATTCACTCAAATTCCTTGATTCGACCATTTGCTTGCATATCGAAATTAAATCGTTTGATCGCCTGAGAATGCCTTATGCTCCAATTCGACGGAAGATGACATGCCTTCCGTAGACAATTTCGAAGGGAGACATTATCGGTGTCTTGAATGCAGACGATAGGCCTAAAGCATCGGATAGCGGTTTGACCAATCTCTTCTATCCTCGTGCGTCTTTTCTAGAATTCGCTTGATTTCCGGTTAGACACTTCCACGACCACTAGTCTGTGGATGGTACGCTAGCGACTTTGTGAGTGACGTCCGCATACTTCTTCATTAAAGTGGCAAAATGGCTATTGCAAAATGCGAACCGCCATCACCGATGATTGCTCTTGGGATCCCGAATCGGTTAAACACATGTTCTCTCGTAAATTTGACCACAACCTTGTGATCATTTGATCGGGTTGCCTGACTTCAATCCATTTGGAGACATAGTCATGACCACGAATATATGAATACCCAAAGGATGGTGGAAAAGGACCCATAAAGTCAATCCCCAAACATCGAAAAATTTCAACAATCGAATTGGATTAAGGGCATCATATTTCGTCAGGAAATATTGCCAAGTGTTGACAATTGGCATTCCTTGCATATTGAGCTCACGAAGATTGAGGGCCAGAGAATCCGCTTTGAAGGATTTTCTGCAAGGTCTTCGTCCTCGAAATGGCCTCCAGCCCCAAAGATGGCAAAAAAATTTAGACGCTTAGTTGCTCGTCTTCCGCACGCATCTCCTAATGATCCGATCCGAGCGAATTTAAACAAATATGGTTCATCCAAATAGTATTTTATTTGGGAGAAAAAGAGATTCTTATCATTCTTACCCCACTTTCGGTGGGAATTCGCGATGACGGATAATTCACGATGTTAGCAAACCACGGAACTTTTGCACCGGCTACATCAATTGCCATCAAATGTTCATCCGGAAATGTGTCACGTGGATGGTCTCGGTATAGATGATTCTTGAGTAAATTCTAGAGCGGATGATCGACCACAACGTTCTCAACCCCTTTTATCTTTAATCTCAAAGTTGAATTCACGGAGAAGCGGATCCAACGGATCGCCTTGGTTTCGCATCCTTCTTTGCTAAAAGATATTTCAAAGCGAGTGGTCTCGAAAAAGACCACTATTTTCGATCAAGCAAATAGGAACGGAATTTGTCGAGCATACACCACTAATAATTCCTTCGGTGGTAGTGTAATTGATTGGGCATCAATTAATGTCTTGCTAGCATAATAAATTACGTGAGGTAATTTATTCACCCTTTGCCCTAAGACTGTTTTTTCTGAATAATCAGATGCATCACACATGAGTTCCAATGGTAAAGAATAATCCGGTGGTTGGATTATTGGTGCATTTGATAAGAGTTCACGCAATTTTAGGAATGCCTTTATGCAATCCTCATCAAAATCAAAAGGAACATCTTTGCCATGCAAAGTGCACAATGGTTTAGCCACCTTGCTAAAATCCTTAATGAATCTTCTATAAAATCCAAAGATGCCCCAAAATGATCGAATTTGTCGAACACTTTTAGGAGGTGGTAAATTGCAATTAAGTCGACCTTCGCCTTATCAACTTCAATTCCTTTCGTTGAAACAATATGCCCCAACACAATTCCTTGTTGAACCATAAAATGGCTCTTTTCCCAGCTGAGAACAAGTTTGGAATCTACACAACGTTGCAACACCTGTGAAAGATGATTCAAACAAGAATTAAATGTTTTTCCAAAAACCGGGAAGTCGGCCATGAAGACTTCGATGAATTTGTCGATCATGTCCGAGAATATGGCCAACATACATCGTTGAAACGTGGCCGGAGCATTACATAAGCCGAATGGCATCCTTCGATATGCAAACGTACCATATGGACACGTGAATGTTGTCTTCTCTTGATCAGCTGGAAAAACGGGCACTTGATTGTATCCCGAATAACCATCAAGAAAGCAATAAAACTCTTGCCCAGCTAACTTCTCAAGAATTTGATCAATGAACGGAAGGGGAAATGATCTTTCCGGTGGTCGTGTTCAATTTTCGATAATCAATGCACACGCCATCCAAAGAGTTTCACTGGGCACCAATTCTCCGTGCGTAGTTTCTTTCACTGTAATTCCAGACTTTTTCGGAACGATTTGTACTGGACTAACCCATTCACTATCAGAGATCGGATAGATGATTCCAGCATCGAGGAGTTTAATGATTTCCTTTAAAACGACTTCTTGCATGTTCGGATTAAGTCGCCTCTGTGGTTCCCTCGATGGTTTACTCTCATCCTCCAGATGTATTTTATGCATACATACTAATGGGTCAATCCCCTTGAGATGAGCTAAGGGCCATCCGATGGCCTCCTTGTGCTCTTTCAAAGACCTTCAACAAATCATTCTCTTGTTCTTCCGATAATGTGGATGAAATTATCCTGGAAGTGTTTCTCGAGGTCCCGTAAAAGCATATTTGAGGGACTTAGGCAATTGTTTCAATTCCACAGGTTGGTGGTGCTCAATTGATGGAGTCAAGACATCCTTTACCTCGATGAGGTAGTGGTTCTACCTTAGTCACAACTTCACATAAGTTATCATCTTGACATGATGAATTTGACTTTTCTCTTACCGCTTCCTTTCAAGCCCTTTGTCCTCATAGATGGCTAACAAAGCGGCTTTCAAATTCCTCTTTGGTGAGCATTGATGGTAATGCTTCATCCACCACTTCGTCCATCCGATCGATGTAAAAACATTCGACCTCATCCTCATTAGGGAAATGGTTCATCGCATGGAATATGTTATCGACTTTCATGTTTCCAAAAGAAACGTCCATGACTCTGTCACGACAATTAATGCAAGCGTTGGCGTTGGCGAAAGCGACGTCCCAAGAATAATTGGGACTTGATTGATTGATTTCGGTGGTTCCATGTCTAAGACAACGAAGTCCACCGGAAAGACAAACTTGTCTATTCCAACCAAAACATCCTCGATAACACCCCTCGGTCTTCTTTACGATCTATCGCGGTTGGAGTGTGACCGTCGTGGGTTTCAATTCACCCAATCCGAAGTTTCAGACATTGAGTATGGGATCGATTAACACTTGCTCCCAAATCCAATAACGCTTTTCCAATTGGTTGCCCACCAATGACACATGGAATTGGGACTCGGGGTCTTCGGTTTCGTGGGGTTTCCAATCGCAAATATCGAATCGACTTGATTTGTTAGGAACACTTTCTTTGAAGCGTGAGTACGTGCCTTTCTCTTCAGTGCACAAATCTTTGAAAAACTTGGCGATTTCGGGGACTTGTTTGATTGTTTCAAGTAATGGAAGATTTATCTTTACTTGCTTGAATGTTTCAAAATTTCTTCCATTTTGTCCCCTTTCCCATTCTAGATGGAGGAGTTAGGCATTGAGGAATGGTGCCTTTGGGACATAAGGTGCGATTCCATTTCGATTCTTTTCACGTCCTTGTTGGACGGTTGAAGGAAACTCTTCCTCTATTACTTTTTCTTTTCCTTTCTCTCTTCCTTGCTCTTGCACTTTTCTTATCTCGGCTCTTTGTCTCTTTCTTTCTCTTTCCTTTTCCTTTCTCCTTTCTTTTCTCGATTCTTTTCCTCTATTGCTTCTCTTTCTTCATCGCCTTCTGAGCATTTCCACTTGATTATGAACCTCTCGTCCACTTCTCAAAGACCAATGTGACTTTCAAGCTGTTGACTATTCGATGGTCTGCTTGAGATGGTGCTTGGCCTCGAGGATTATTGATGGGTTGGTGGGAGCCTACCTTCCTCTCGTGACTCGGTTGATTGACCAATTGGTGACTTGGTCCATTATCATCTGCCGAAAAGATTGCATGCTTCAGCATAAGCTTTTCTTCAGGATCGAATCTTCAATCGGCATGAGATTGATTAAGATTCGATTGAAATTCGATTTTTGAGAGTCGAATTTGGATGATAATACTGAGCATTCATTGGAAATTGGAATTGCTTGGAAATTAGAATTCTTGAAATTGTTGTGGACTAAAAAATTGTGTTGAAAATTTGGTTGAAAAGGTTGTTGTCCACCCATTGTGTTGGCTCTATGTTCTTTGGTTTACGGCCGCTTTATTCGATTCACCCCATCCTAAGTTGGGGTGATTTTTCCATTCCGGATTGTAGGTATTGGAGTACATGTTTCTACCGCCCGATAAGATTGAGTCACATTTACCGCTCTTGAGGATTAGGTTCATCGGGAAGAATGACAAGGTAGTAGGGCACTCATTAGCCATATGACTGGTGGTCACAAATTGAACACACTGTGGGGGTGGAGCTTTAGCTTGCTTGGTAGCGACTAACAACATGTTCATCTGTTTGGACAAAGATGTCAAACTTTGTTGAGAGATCGAGGCATTATTGTTGACATCGCACAATCCGTCCTTTTGTCAACACATGAGATTTAGGTGCAGTTCAAGTTGGTTCTTGATGTCTCACTTTGTATCGAAGTTTGATATAACTTTTCAAACAATGCCCACAATTGCCTTCTTTTCGTGGCACAAGATCCACCACAAGATGCATCAACCATGCGTCTCTCTTGAGAATCGATCCATTGTAAAACTTTGGACTTGTTGCCACCTTGGAACTTGATGATTTGGGCAACTTCGATCAATTCCTTAAAACGCTCCCAACATTCATGGAATGTTTCGAGGTTGTTGGGAAAAGCTGGATCTTCCGACGCAATTCAATGGCCTTAGTCATGGGAAAATATTTTTATGAAGCGATGCTACCGCCTAACTCTGAATAGATTGTGGTTCTAAGGAATAGAACCATGTTTTGCCTTTATCTCTTAAAGAGAACTGAAAGAGCCTGAGCTTCGCTATCTCATCATGACATTGTGGACTCAACATTTTGCATACCCAAAGGAATTCATTTAAGTGAACGTATGGATTTTCATTTGCTAACCCATGGAAAATTGGTATCGTTTGGATCATTGCTGATTTGAATTCATAGTGGTTCCCTCGAATGGGAGCATGCATAATACATTCCCCGATCCTCGTAAAACCAGGATCGTTATAATACTCGTTGTTCTAGGCCCTCATCAAAATTATTGTTCCTATTATTTCCATTATTGACATTCCCATTGTTGTTATTCTCATCTCTCTCTTGCCTTTGGTCCGCCATGGTCTCATTTGTTGATATTGATTCCTCCTGGACTCTTCGATTCTCTCTACAAGCTCTTTCGATCTCAAGATTAACAGAGCGTATGTGGGTGATGAGAACGAGTAAAGCTCATACACCAACACTCAAACAGGGTTGAAGAATCCACAACAAACCCACAAAATTTCGCTTCAAACGATTTAAACAAAGATGATAACAAGATGTAATATCGGCGGGGAAAGATTTCTTCTTTTTTTTTTTTTTTTTTTTAATTAAATTTTCAAATTTAAATTAATTTTTTTTTATTCAAATTAAAATTCAAATTCAAATTTAAATTAATTAATTAATTAATTAAATTTTTTTTTTTTTTTTTTTTTAAATTCAAATTAAAATTAAAATTCGAATTTAAATTAATTAAATTTTTTTTTTTTTTTTTTTTTTTTTTTTTTTTTTTAATTTCGAATTAAAATTTTTTTTTTTAATTTTAATTTTTTTTTTTTTTTTTATTAAATTCGAAAATTAAAAATTAAAATTGAAAATCCTATAAAATCTTTCCTAAAAGAGAAAAATAAGGAGAAGAATGAAAGATTCCTAAAAATCCTAAAACAAAAGTCCCACAAAAGTTAATGACTAAATTTAGAAAATCCTAAAAATATCTAAAAGAGGAAAATAAGGAAAAAGAGTCCTACCAAATCTAAAATAAGAAGTCCTAATAATCTCTACTTCCTAAATTTCCTAAGGAAGGTATCCTAAAATCTAAACTTCCTAAAAGACTCCACAAAATCTTATCAAAGAGAGAAAAATAAGGGAAATAAATTTTAATAATTATTATTTTTTTTTATTTTTCTTTTTATTAATCACTCAAACTGGAAAAATCCCTATCCGAATTAAACAAAATTTCACCGAGTTTACAGACAACGGCGCCAAAAACTTGATCGATTAAGATTGTAACCCTTGCATGTGCTCAAGATCTATTGGTATGGCAAGAACGAGTGTCGAACCCACAGGAAACGTGAATTTTAATTAATTCTTTAGAGATTTTAAAACGTCCTAAGGAAGTACCAAAGGTGATTCAATTTTACCAAAACTTAACGCACTTTTCCTAACTGCAGAAGAATAGATCAATCTAAACACTTAATTAGAGATAAATCTACGAACAATATTAAAAAGAGATCATTCTTACCTGCCCTTTTCTATCATTAAAACCTACGGTTTCATTAAATCATCATTCACACCATCATTCATCTAGAAATCTGTCTTGAAATAATATATGTGCACCATTCCGGCATACCCTATCTAAAAACAATGACTCAGCCTAACATTGCGGTATGAGTCATGTAAAAAGCATAGCGTATCTAATGATATTTAGATCACGAGAATCAGCAGATAATCGCTCTACGACTAGATCGACTGCGGTCGAGATCTAGCGATTACGGTTGATACGCGCAATCAACGGTCATAACAAAGCATTTAAAATATTTTCAATCACACAAACTTTGAGCAAAACGATTCCATGATAACAATAATAGACTGTGGTATTAATCATAAACATAGGTACTTATCTGGGGATCGCATCTTCCCCGATCTCTTGTTTAGCTCACCTTTGGTGTTTGATCTCCTTTTTCTTTCAAAGTCATTCCTCTTTTATTTCTTTGAAAAGATATTTGCAATTGTTTTTTCTAAATACAATCTATGATTTTCTCAGAGAAAAATAATCCAAATCCTAGGTACAATCTTCCCTAAATAAACCCTAAAAGAAGGAGAAGAAGACTTGAAAAGATGAAGAAAATATTCCCCCAAAGTGAAGAGCCCTAAAAACTAAAAAGAAAGAATGAATAATATTCTAATTGCAAAAAATAATAATCCCCCTAAGAAACTCGTGGCTTCCCTTTTTATAATAGCCTAACCCTAATACCTCTCTCGATTGACATCTAAGAGTAATTTTCGTGAATTCCCGCCTAGCTTTGCATCAGATACTGCCTCGGTATTTTGCTCATAATTTTCTGTACCGAACTCGGATTGAGGTGATTCTTGAAGCGTTGGAAAGCTGACGACGAGCTCTACAACTTTTATGTTTTAGCAATTTCCTGAATCTGACGTCTTGAAGGTCCAAATTGAGCTGCAAGTCGCACTAAGTTCTCAATGACCCAAAATAGCAGTGTTTTGACATTATTTTCGGGATTCTTGGGCTGTTTTAGAAACTTGGACTGTATTTACCTGAAACACTTCAAATCTAGCAAATCTCATCAGATAGCCTTCATCGGACGGCTAAATATAGGTATTTAGGGGTGAAATATCATCATATTTCACTACTCATCAGTAGCCACCTCCTTCCTATTCCTCGAGGCATTGACAGCTCTGGTTTCTTCATGACTTGAAGAAGCTTTAGCAATCAAATGTGCCCCTCTTGGGTTATTCACTGTTTGGCTCGGGAGTCGACCCTCTTCCCTTTTCATCAGAGCATTGGAGATATGACCAAGTTGATCCTCAATTTGTCTGATGCTCTGTGAGTGGGAATCCACAATTTATGCTTTGGAGCCAAGGTTTTGCAATGAAGTCAAAACCTGCTCCTCAAAGGAGTGGGCTCTTGGTTGGGGTGGGGCTACAACTAGCTGGCCTGGGAGGGGGGACTGATGGGGAAATTGTTGTATTTGAATATGACCATGGGAGGACTGTTGGTTGGTAATGTATGTCAGGGCTTGCTGCTGCTGGGTATGAGGCCAATCAACTTGTCTCCACCTCAGGTTCGCGTGGTTCCTCCACTGATACCCAGCAGGTTGTTGTCCATATGATTGGACAATATTGGCTTGCTCATTTAAAAATTTCGAAACTAGACTAGCAGATGGACATGCAAGATGAGAGTGTGTGGGTGAGTGGCATATAGAACATACCTCTCCAACCTGTGCAACCATGTGAGGTTGCAACACACTCAATACTTTATCAAATTTTAAGGTTAAACTTTCCACCTTCCTCTCTAGGTTATTGTATGCATTCAACTCATACACTTTTCCCTTAGAAGTGGATTCATTTATACTCCTAGCAGCTAGGACAATGTCATTGCTTGACAAAGATTCCTGCTACACAGAGGTTTCACTAATCAAATCGAATGAATCCCACGCTTCTACGTCCGTCTTGCTGAGGTATGAGCCACCACTAGATGCATCAATCATAGATCTACTTTTGGCATCAATCCCCTGGTAGAAGCTTTGTACAAGCTGCCACCTAGGGATCTGGTGGTGTGAGCACTGCCTCAACAACCCTTGAAATCTCTCCCAGGCTTCATGAAATGATTCAGTTGGGAGTTGAGCAAATGAGATTGTGCTCTTCTGCAACTGACTTGTCTTACCGACTGGGAAAAACTTAGCCAATAATTGGCATTAAAGATCATTCCAAGAATTTATGTTGTTGACTGGGAGCATGGAGTGCCAAGAGCTTGCTTTATCCTTTAAGGAAAAAGGAAAATGCGTCAGCTTTGGTGCTTCCTCTCCCAGGCCAGCAATTTGAAAAGTGGTTCATAGAGCAAGAAACAACTTTATATGTTGGTATGGGTCCTCTCTGCTCAGCTCATGAAAGCTTGGCAACATTTGGATGGTGGAGGCTTTAATCTCATAACTACCCACAACATTAGGGAGTTGAATGCAAGAGGGGGATGTGTATGCCCCTGGTATATTGTACTCCCTAAGGGGTCTAGGTTGCTCACCCATCTCAATAATTACTAAGTTTTCAGCATGGGTGTGTGTTGCTGTCCGAGGACTCAAGACTCTCTCAATCTCAAGATTCAAAGGTTCAAGCTCAGGATTGAGAGACCTTCTTCCCAACATACAACACACACACAGCACCGCAAAGAGACACACACAACAGATAGAGTAAAAATACCAAAAACTAATTACAGTTGCTGAAATTTAAGACTGCGGAAATGAAAAGACAGCAAAAATGAAACCAAAATAGGAGAGTTAGGGATGCAAACTGATGCAGGGATGCTCCAGCTGCAGCTAAACTCTCCTATATTCCACTGCTCTAAGTCTGCAAAAATCCGAAATATCAACAGGAATTTATTCACACACAAACTATGCACTAATAGAAAATTAAAGGAAACCTAAAGGATTATACCTATACTTTATTAAACATTCCTAAGACACCAAAAACATCTAAAAATAGAAAATAAAGAAGAAAAATAGAATAAAATCATAGGAAAACTACAGCTGTAATTTATTTAAACACTATGCATATAATAAATATAGCTCAATAAAAATACAGATTTACTATACTAGATCAAAACTCCCCGGCAATGGCGCCAAAAACTTGTTGGTATTCGGATTGTGCTTTTTATTATATTTAAAACTAATGGTAAAGAATCACATAAAATGACGGCAAAAATAAAATAAAATGAAACCAAAAATAGATGAATACAAGCACACAACCAAACACACAGTCCTGCAAGAATCCAGGGCATGTTGTAGCAAGTTTTACGAAGTAAGACTTTGTCCCACAGGGAGTGATGATCTGAACCTACTAGGGCATATAGTAATCTCCATATCTAACTACAAATCTGACAACTCAAGAGAGAGGGTGTTTAAGTGTCACAAAGCTATACTAACACTAAGACAAGAAATAAGCTACAATTAAAGAAAGGGGAATGAGAAGGATGATGGAGATGAAGTGATAAAATAAAGTTAAAAGGGTGAGAAGTAGACAGCTATGGATAAATTAGTAATGAAACTCAGATCTAGACATGAATCTGCAGAAATCCTTCAGATGGCTACAAGCACATCTGCTAGGAAGAAAAATCTAACCTAACCCAAAGGGATGGATTGATCCTAAGGCTATAATCTGTCCACTTAAATAGTCACAGACTATTTAAGAGATTTCCTCCAATCATTGGCTTAAATCAGAATATGAGCATCATTACGGACACTATGTTTACAAGGCTACAAGCTCATGCATTCATAAGAGAAAATAGATCTAGAAAATCAAGTTGAAACCATAAAAAATCTCAGGTTGAATGAGGACTTAAATCAGTTGGTCATTGCTACAAAAGACCTACAATGACTCAGCTCATAAGTCTGCAATCTCTACAGTATACTAGATATAAACACTGATGATAATGATGCAAAACAGAGGAGAGTTTGGCTCTGTAACAATCTCTCACTAGGCTACAAGCTCAAGTGCAGAGAAGAAGAATCTATCTCAGATCTGTGATTTAGACTAGCCTTAGGGCTATAGTCTGTCCACTTAAATGGTCACAGGCTATCCTCACAGGATATCTTCCTCACAGATGATGAAATAGAATAGGATAATTATTGCTGCCACCATGGTTACAGGGCTATAAGCTCAAGCAACCATGGGTGCATCAAATCCATAGAAATTCATGTGTAAAACATAGAAAATATATAGATTCAATTAAGCTATAAAAACGGCATTGCATTGATAAAAAAGAAACTTACAATGTTTGCCCTCAAGGCAACAGCCTGCGCAAACCCCAAAACAGCTCTCAATGCTTATACAAAATTGATTGTAAAAATTGAAATAAATTGACTGTTTACAATGAACTTAGCCCAACATTGCTGCTGTGCTAAGGCAAGAATAAAATAGAAAATAAAAGGGAAAAGAGACTGGCTCGAAACCCTAGAAAAACCCTAAATGACCCAGGCTATTCCTGGATATTTTACAAAAGAGATAATAGTCCTATTTATATACAATCCATAGAAACCCTAATATGCAATAGCCAATAAGAACTTAGATGCTTTGGAGTTGATGCCGCGGCTGATCTGTGGCCCTTGGATTGCCTTGGGATGTGTGGGACAAATGGGAACCTCAGGAGGTGTGCCCTAGAAGTGTGAAATCCCCAAAAATTCCCTGCACTTTGAAAACAGCAAGCTGAGAGGTTCGAAACTCGAGCTTCGCGAGGCTAAATTGCTTTATTTGTGCATCTCGTGTGACTGTCGCGAGGCTGAGTTTAATTACTGAAGACAGCTCGCGAAGTTCATTTGGTGCAGACTCAAGTACCTCGCGTGGTTTAATGTCAGGCTCGTGAAGTGCTGGCATTTCGTGCAGATGAATTGTATGCATAAGCAGCTCACTAGGCTCTCGCCAGGCTGACTTAAAGTGTGCGAGAACTGTGCAAGTGCTTAGCGAGGGACTTTTTTGAAGCGGACTCCGTGAGAGCTTTGTGAGCCATTAAATGTTGAAGTATGTGAACCTCGCGAGAGCTGTGTGAGCTCACTTTCTAAAGCTCTTCCGCCATTGAGCTGCAAGAGATCCACGCGAACAGAGGATGTGTTGCAGGCCTTAACCTCGTGAGAGGCTCGCGAGGCACATTCTGAGCCATTTTGACCTAGCGAGAGCCTCGCGAGCCTTCCTTTCTGTTGCCCTGTTGCTGTGCACAGTTTGCTGCAACCGTTTTCTTTGCTTGGGGCCATACTCCATTCCTTTAGGTAAGCCAACTGGTCCCACATGTATGCCAAATTGCCCCAATGGTGTGAATCACCATGGTGCCTTCATTGTATGCCCACTAGCTCCACAACTTGACATAAAATGCATTCTTCTTGGCTTGAAAAGTGTGAATTGCTGCATTAAGCTTTGGAGTTCCTGTTATCTATAAAAGTACACTTAAAGATCATTATTAACTGGCTCAGAGGTCCATCAAAGGCCAGGTTAAGGGGTGAAAAGTGGTACTTTTCAGAGCTTAATAGCACTAAACCCATAAAATTCCAGAACTGAGTTCATCTCTTTCAATCCCATTTTCCTTCATCAATCTCCCAGTTTTGGTAGGAACTAGGCCTTAGTCCTCTACTCCTACCGTCTAGCTTCCTAACCATAGAATTTAGAACCCATCCAACAACTCGTTTGCTATTAGAAGCTCATCGAAGTGCCCTCACATGAAGGACCACAACGGTGCTACAAGGGCCCGAGAGCTCCGGCTCTCCCCTCTACTCCTCTACCTTCTTAGATTTTCTCCTATCCTCTAGTTTGTGCCGTTACATTGACGAAATCTTGGCAAGTGCGGAGGGGCACAAATAGGATCAAAGTGTCTTAGGGCAAGGGGAAGTGATATTTCCTTTTCTTTTTTTATTTCATTTTTGGCCATAAGTAGAGACCGCTCTAGAGCGGGTTGATCGGGTGCCTAACACCTTCTCGATCGATAATCGAAACCCCTACCCAAGAGCCTTTGCGTAGACCGGAATCAAAGTCATATTTAGTATTTCGGTGTAGTCAATATTGATTTGAGGTTTTCCGGGACACTAAAAGCTTCAGGTGGCGACTTTAAATTTTTTCTTTTAGAGAGTATGCATCGCTGCGATGGGTTATACTTGAATCCAAGGTTGCACAGTCTCTATTTTGTGTATTTTGTGCAATGAGGGTATAGCACCTTTTAGGTTTGGGGGTGTTGGTTATCATGTGTGGTTCATATTCTGTAGCTTCTTATATTATTTGATGACCCACTATTTAATATACACCCTCAATACCATGTTAAAATAGTTTTTAACCATCTTTGTTTATTTTGTCGTAATTTTCAAAATGTAATGAAAGATGCATTCAAATTTTAATTTTCAATACTCATACCATAATAAAACAGTTGTTGTTTAGGATAATTAATCTCAATGTAAACATTTAAGGATTGGTCTGAATTTCATGCTGATAAATTTTTTTATACTTTTGCCATATTTAGGTCCGGATATCAAAAGATTAGTTCGAATATGGAATTCTTAGATCTTAAAATTGACTAAACCCAAAAAGCTTTAGAACCTTTATCTCGTTCTTGATGAGTACTAAAATAAATTCGGAGTATCCTTGAAATTCGTGCTTAAGTATTTAAATCTCATATGCTTTACCTCAGTTGTAGATTATGCATTGTTTATATTACTGCACTAGAATCCATTGTATTTGAATTCAAAACAAATAGACATCATTACCTCTAGGACAGGAAATTATCAAAAGCCATCTTTGGCTCGTTTGTGCCCAAAATGCCCCACCTTATACTTAGTTACCCTTTTGCACCCCCTTTGAGCCTTATTGAAAAGTTTTGTTGTAAATATTTCTTGTCAAGCTACATTAACCATACCCCATACCAGTTTGAAAAATATAAAACCTTACCTTCAATCTTTGAGAAATTGGGAAGAGGGTTGAGAACAAGAAAAGTAAGTACAAATGAATGGAGAAGTATGCTTACAAGGAGCATGTGGCAGAAAATTAAATTGAAAAAGGGAAGAGAAAATGGTAGAATATATATATATATATATATATATATATATATATATATATATATATATATAAGAGAAGTGAGAAAAGAAAAGAGAAATTCTGGAAAATCCGAAAAAAAAGAGAGTGCAAAGTTAGAAAATCAAATTGTATTTTTTTTCCTGGTTTCTCAGAGAAATTTGATCCCCGACTTCCCTTTCTTTCTTAACCATTACCCGAGCCCCATTCCAACCCTGAAAAAGATCTTTGTGAGCCAATCTCGAATGGTAAATGCCTTGTGGAGGGTGATGATGTAATGTCTATTGTACATGGTATAACATGTTTAAGATGTTAACATCATTTTTCTATGAGATTACTTTTTAAATTTCTTTGATGCACCGTCTTTCTTATATCATGTGGGATCCTTTAATTCGTATTGTAATTTCATCTCACATATGAGTGAAAAGGTAACCATTCATCGGAGTGACTTTGTTGTGAGTGTATACCTAAAGTGAAGATTGAGTCAAAACTTGGGATCCTATGATTCATGGTTTCGATTAATCCAGAGATAGAATGATTTAAACATTGACATGTGCACACATAACACTATAAGCATGGATGAAAGATTGATCTAAGGATTAGAGCATTGGATATATTGGAATAAATAACAGTGGAATTATCATCGCATCGGTATTTTGAAATGAAAATATGCATGCTGAAATGGTTACAAGTTTTTATTTTAAAATGTATATATCATATGAAAATTGATTTTGAAAACTTTGGTACCAATGATTTTGAAAACCATTTTGGAAGTTTGTGGGCGTCTTCACTGAAACCCTCAGGAGACACAACTCCTCCACTAGGGATCACCTAGGGGTTTAAAGGCTTGTTGCATACGCTAAACACAATCGTGTTCCCTACAAAAGTGGCTCTTATTTTTATAAAATAGTTGTACAATATTAGATTAGTTTGCTTCTAGGTTATAGTTTAAAGTTTTCTCTGCTCGAGGACTAGCAAAGTTGAGGTTTGGGGGTGTGATCGACCTCAAAAGTAGCATAATTTACCCCAAGATCTCGGCCTTGTTAGCCCTTTTTTAAACACTAATGTATGCTTTTAGTTCATGTAGTGTTGCAATAGGTGTAGAAGTTGGATAATCGATAAATGTGTTAAATGAGCAAAGTTATGAAGAAACCTGAAGTAAGGGCAAGAACCCAAGGAAGAATTGATGAAGGAAGGCTCAGAAAGGCTACGCTGATCGATCAAAAATGAAGATTTGACCGGTCAAGATCGCGCAACAGAGAGGAGTCCAGGAGTAAAATAGAGGAAAAGAATAGAACTCGAATGGAGCGGTCGAAATGCTAGTTTCGACCGGTCAGCATTCTCAACGGCTTCAAAACTACCAAGACAGACCGGTCTAAGCCAAGTCGACCAGTCGACAATCAAGCAAGCAGAACACTTCAAATATCCTTACATATTTTCGACCGGTCACAGTTGGGTCGACCAGTCATGTGACAGCCTGAATTTCATCACCCCGAAACCTGTGCCATCGGCACGATCCTCAAGACCGTGCCCCATAGATTTGTACGGACCATTGGTATGGCAAACAATAACAAAATGAGATAAACAAATGACCAAACAATGCAGAAACCAACATACTACTTTAGGAATAAACCTCAAAAGACAGTTCTGCTTTCATGCCAACGCATGAACAGAGAACCGATCCGAACCATCGGTGATGAGCAGATCACCTCAGATGGTTCGCCAAAAGAATTATATTAATTTAATTATATTTATCAAAAATAAGGCTTGACATACCAAGCCGTACAAATGTACTCTCAAAATCTCTATCGAAGTACTCAGCAGAGTCTCCTAGAAGAAGTCCTCGGGAGGAGGCTCCAACTCTTCCCCAGGCACATAATCCGAATCACCCGGATCCACGTCTCCTGAAGCCTCGGCCGCAGCTAGCACTGGACCTGCGACGTATAGTCTAAAGGGTGAGCTACATCCTAGCTCAATAAGGAACAATACAATGAACATATAAGGCAAATCCTCACATATATTCCATGATATTCTTAGCATGATGTACATATAAACTTTCTGAAAAATACTTTAAATGATTACAATATGCATTGAAGTTTACTGGTGGTTTACATGTTACATTATTATCAATTGTTCATGAATCTCACTGAATAGGCCTAAAGAAAACTTAAATCTTTAACTTAAGTAGTCCCCGAGCAATATAGCATCGAGCCCCGATGGAATACCCTCCATCGTCGTCTAAATAAACAATTGTTATATGTATCCACTGTGAATACTACCCCTTTCTCATAAGCGACGGGGTTAAATCTCATCTCAATATCCCTGGGATGTGCTACTGTGTACGGATAGACCGCCGTACCGGTGTACGGATTAGCTGCTGTACCGGTCATGAATATCCTGTCGAGTCAATCGTGTGTATCCGGCCACGTCGGTGGGGTATTCTGTTCAAACCTTAAATAACAACAAGATCATGTGCTTTATATATAATTATTCACCGTATAAATATGCTACTTTATATCAATTAAGCCTTATCAGTCTTTGCTCAATCTTACTTTACAATTTTACTTACATTCCTAGGATGTCTAATTTACTCACATCACACTGATGCCTTTATCACTTTCTCATCCCCTGGGGATGTTTCAATCTCATTTACTTTCCTTGGTGTCACACACACACCCTTTTTACATATATTCTCATGATTTAAAGCATTATCAATTTATTTTTATATCACTATATACATGCTCTTGCAATTAAAGTACATGTTCAAGGTGTTCCCTACCTCAAGTCTCTAAAGGTCCAAGCATCAAGGTCCCACACGACTCTTTATACTTGTATTCATACGTATCACCTATAGTACACCATAACATATGCAACACATCAATAAAGACGCTAGAGAAGGTCCAAGACCCTCCATGAGCCCCAAGGTTCAATTAAGAAATCAAGTCAAACAACCAAAATCGATTAATCGAAACTCTAAATCGATTAATCGATTCTCAAATCGATTAATTGAAAATCCAAAATCGATTAATCGATCCCAAATTGATTAATCGAAAATCTCAAAAATAGTTAATCAATCCCTAAATCGAGTAGTCGAAAATTCAAAATCGATTAATCGATCCCAAATCGATTAATCGAAATCCAAAATCGATTAATCAATTTTCCAATTCAATTAGTCGATTTCCCCAAGCCTTATCTCTCTAGTCACTGGAGGTACTTAGTCGATTAGTCGATTTCTAAATTAATTAATTGACTTTCAAAATCGATTAATCAATTTCCAGATCGATTAATCGAACTCGGGCATTCTTGCTTTTTCAACTTCTAGACCAAAATCGATTAATCGATTCTCTTAAAAGCTTGAATGGTTGATTTGAATGGTAAGGGTTTCAGCTTTTGCTCCAATGATTCCACTCACGTTGAATCCGACATTTATTGCTCCAACCTTTCCTTCAATTAAGCCACATTAACTCCTTGCCATTAACTCACCTTGGTCCTCTCTCTCTCTCTCTCTCTTCTTAACTCTCTTTACCAAACAAAACAAAAGAACCCTTATAACCTCTCTCCGGTTTCGGTGTTAAGCACATATACCAGAGATAGGTGTATGTGACCCTAAACTAACACCATATACTACTCTTAGGTCATGCTACCTCACATCTATACATTCTTTCCTAGTTCCACTGTTTGGCCCTCATTTGGTCAAACCTACGACTAGTCAGGCACGGATCCCGAGGTCATTGTTTAATGCTCAGATTTTCGGGATATTACAAGTCAGGAGTTCAAGAAAATCTGAAGCCCACGAAGTGTCTTCAACCCGGAGAAGAAATCTGAAGCCCGGCCGGTTGTGATTCCAGTTTCGACCGATTAGAATAGAGTTTCTGCTCGAAAAGTTAGCTCTCCAGTTGTGGATAAACTTTTGCTCCAAGATCCTCTTCGAATTTCTTTCCTACAGGATGGATTACTCAAAATGATGCAGATTCCTTTCCAGATTCATCTTCCTTGGAGGATTTTTAGGGATCCTTAGAGTTACTTGTCGTGTAAAATGTTCTAGGGTCTTGTAATCTACAAATAAGGACCCTAGGGTTAGGTTTTAGAGGACTCGCACAGTGAAACTTTTCTAGAAGGCTTTGGCATGAGTTTCTGTAGTTTAGGTTAGGAATAGTTCTGGAATAGAGGGAGATTGAATGTGATCAACGACCGGAGCCTGATTCAGCAATGATGAAGGTCTATGGATCGATGTGTGCTTAAAGCTTCGGCCCGGGATCTCTTGTAAATTTTGGATAAGTATTCAATAAAATTATATTTTCTTTCTTTATTTTGAATTCCGTTTATGGTACGATTGCATGTTCGAGGTTCCGACTAGAACGAGAGCGGAATGGTAACACTGTAATATTTTTACAATAATTTCAGTAGCCTTGTAGGTATTGGGGTTAGCCTAAATAGGATACTCATCGATGGAATAGGCCTTGTATGGTAGTTTTTGTTGGTTTGTGTAATGATGCGTTAATGATTAGATTTATCTAACTCGCGATTATATTTCTCTAATTCATAAACGAAGTGACTGAACTTGTAGCTACGAGTGGGGGTACCTGGGATTCATTATAGAAAATAAATAGGTTTTGTTGTTTACAAATCTGAAATCCAAGAGAGATTCCAGATTGCCTTCTCTTCTCTTATTTCCAAACTATTTAGGTTTTCTTTTATTTATTTAATAATTTAAGAAATCTGATGAGAGAAAGTATTTTATAAAACTGAAATTAAATCGAGATAAACGAAAAATCCCTGTGATTCGATGCCCTTGTACTTGCCTTAGTACATCTGAACTTATGCACTTACAAGGTTATATTTTATGACGACTAGAAAAGAACAAAGACTTTGTACTAAGATCATCCCTTTAATAAAGGTCTTGTGGAGAAACCAGAAGATAGAAAGCGCCACTCGGGGGACCGAAGAAAAAATGAAAAAGAACTTCTCGAACTTGTTTGAGTAATGAATGTATAAATCATCGTGGACAAAAATTACTAGTGTTTTGAGGAAAAAAAACATGTTTGTTTTCATTGATGTGGTTAACTATAGTGTGCACATGGACAAATTTGAAATATTTCCTCTATCAATACATTTTGTTACTATGTGATTACCTTAATACAATTTACATTAGCGTGAGAAAAAAAAAAAAAAAAGTTCTTCATTTATATTAATAATTTGGTAGACGGAATTTTTTAATGAGGGAAGAGTGTCATACTCCGAAATCTCTAAAAACTAAAATAGGTGAACCTTAATTTAGAGGCGATTCAAAACTAACTCAAATTTGGCCCGACCCAACCTTAGTTGAATTGGACAACCGCAACATAGTCACATAAATGTTGTTAAGAAGTCTGCCTTATAAGAAAATAATTTGAATATAGAAAAGTAATCTCGAATTCACTCACTTTTAGACATAGGTCTTCACTATCTCACCATCGGATATCTTATCCATGATGTCAAGACCCATTGTACAAAAGATTGAGATGAAATTTAATTACCATCATCAAAATTAAAACAGTCACTACATAACCTGCCTTGAGAGAGGTTGCCTCACTTGCAATAGTGTGCCTTCATAATTGAATGGGCGTGCCTAGCACCCACCCTTCTCTTGTGAAAATGACCCATCGTATGGATGAAATGTGCTTTGGGAACTCAAAATCTAATCATTGGATGAGTGTGCCATGATCTTATGATCACTTGTGTGAAAGATCAGGACTTAAAACAATCCCCATCGTCTGATTTAGGTGTTCAATGCTAACCGACGTTTAAAAGTGGGTGCATGCTCTTGTGATGATTGCCCATCGTATGGACGATGCCTGCCTTGTGAAATCTAAATCTGATAAAAGATGGGCGTTGAAAACAATCCGCATCGTCTCGTTCAATCAGTTAAACATGGACGAGAGTCTAATGGGTGCTTTTAAGAGATGGGGGAACTTAAACCAAATTTATGGGTGCAAATAAAGTCAGCCACCTTCTTATCTAAAATCTGCAACGCCTTACTAAACCACGTCGAGATCTCAAAGTCCTTGCGGGCCATGCTCCGGTGTTTCCGGCCCCATGACGGCGACGGGATTGGCCAACGACCCCTTCCTCCTACTATAAATGAAGGGGTCAAACCCCTTTCTCTCTCTCTCTCTCTTCTTCATATATCTCCTTCCTTCTTCTTTCTTGTGCCATCACCGATCGTTGGCGCTCCGGCCACCATCGACGGTGTCGCAACTACCTTACCTTAGGTCGAAGATTTCCTCGAAGCCGTGGTTGTCATTTTCGACGCTACCAGACCAATCCGATCAAATCGCAGCAACACTTTTGATTCAACGTCGTCGCGCTCGCCAAAGAACTCGTGGGAACAGGTAGATTGCATAATTTTCTCATAAATCTTTCAATTGGTATATGCAATGATTTATGTTTTGAGATCCATAGGAAATTCTATTTCTTCCTAAATTAGCTATGATATATGGGCCCTACAAGGGCTAGTAAGAGTATTATAAATTCTTAAATTTGGTATATCTCTGATTGGTTTAGATTGTGAAAATAATATTGTCAAATTTGATTGATGATTAAAGATTTTTGGAGTTATATGCAATTATACATAAGTTCATTATAAAATCTGCATTGAGTTGGATTAATAGTGTGTTTTGGGAATTTTTTTTGCCAATAATCCAAAGCTCATACTAGTGGTTAGGTTTTGTTGGAATCGTTCATAAGAATAATTAATCTTATTGTCATGAATTGATTCACTAAGATTATAGACACAGGGTCTTTGATTGAAAAGTATAAGTTAACTTTGATTGTGCTAAATATGCCTATTACATGTTTGATAGGATTCACGTCCTATTGAAGCGGGTAAACCATATGTTGGTCGCTGCCATAGAACTTGTGATGAGGTAGGGAGTTGAATCAACTACGAAATGAGGTGGTTAATGATGAAGCAATGGGTATGGATTTTGTCCGCCCCATTTGTGTGCCCCAAACGACCCCATTTTATACCATTTTCATACAAAAGCCAACCCAAACTTTAGCCCTGCCGAACCATTTACCACCATTTGATGGTCCTCAGATCCCTAAATTTTAGTCTCAATTGAAAGCCCAAACCCCCTTGTTCGCAGCTGTGTAACTGCTGCACTTATCCCCATTTATAGCTTTAACCAAATGCTACAAAACGCAGTCCTGTTTGCTGCTATAAATAACAGAAAATTGACCCAAATCACAGTCCTAGTTAGCCGCTAAAACAACCCGATTTTTGCTCCATTTGTACGCCATAAAGAACCCAAAACGCAGCCCTGTTTGTTGCTAAACAAAAACAGAAAAATTGTCCCAGCTTGCTTCCATAAAATACCCAAAACACAACCTTAGTTAGCTGCTAAAAACGGCCCAATTTTTGCTCCGTTGGTATGCCATAAACAACCCAGATCGCAGCCCAAATTTGCTGCCATTAAACACCCAAAATGCAGCCCCTGTTTGCTGATATAAATAACAGAAAATTGACCCAAAATGCAAGCTCTATTTGCTGCTATAAATAACAGAAAATTAACCCAAAACGCAGCTCACATTTGCTGCCATAAAACACCCAAAACGCAGCTCATTTTGCATGCTCATGATTAAAATTAGAGTTTCTTTTGTGTGACTAAATGGTATATGATTTGGGATCTGTTTTACGCAAGTATAGTAAGCAAGAAATAAGGCTCGTAAGGCCCTTAATGTAAAGGAGTTGTTAATTGTAATATTTTGAAGATCCTAATTTTAGTAAAATGGTGTTATAACAAAATAAGGTAAAACATGTCATATTTTCCCTCTCGAGAGACCTATTTAAGATAACACTCCTCCATGAAAAATGAAATACAATTAAGGTATGTTTACAAAAAATAAAATAAATAAATAATAATAATAATAAAATTTGATTGTATACACATTGAAAATGGGTGTTCCTTGATGCCTCGTGGACTACAACTCTAGATACTCTAACATTAATAAAAGAGAAAAGAAGATGCCATATGTGTTTTGTTTGCACTGAGCATCCAACTGAGAGTGGACCCTGTGTGGGATTGCTTGGAAAGGCCTTTGCAATGATGTGAACCGGTTCCAAAAGACATTTAGACCAATCTTTCGGGCGGGAAGTCCCCTCGCCTCTGCTTTGCGCCAACAGAGGTACCTCCTTGGTTTACCTTGGATGGAGTTTTTGTTTGAGACCATGGTCGAGTAAGGGGCATCGACACTTAAGTTTAAAAATTAGAATAAGACTTAGGAACACCTAACCTGATATTTTAGAATTCCGAATGTGATCACCTATTTTGCAAATCTCAGGTCTGCTAGTTAAATTGTTAAGTGAGCAAATGGCTTTTGAATATGATCCTTCCCAAGTAAGCGAAATTGGTTAAAATAAATTTTGTCCTCTTTGGATAAGTCTGTCCTCATCCGGTATCATGCACATTCTTATTGCTTTATAAAAATATTTCAATTGCCTGTATAATCTTACTGATCGACTCTTACTGATATTTCTAGCACTGAAAATAGCCTTGGGTCTCAGTTTTAACCGATACTTAATTACTTCGTTAAGTGCATGAACATAATTGTCAAACATTTAGTCTAAAAGTCACGCTATAAAGGGATCTCGATCTCCGCACCACCGATCAACAATCAGTCTCCATGGATGCGTAGATCACTGAAAATGGACAGGGGTTCATGTTCAGTATTTTCTGATGACTCACCAATAAGCACGTGTTTAAGGCAAAGATCTAAGTACAAAAGATTTCATGATGAGGCATGGGTCACACCATGAAATCGACGCTCATTCTGAGTGATCAAGTTCGCTGGGAATGTGTGACCCTTGAAGATGACTAGGGTTTTTCAAGTACGCTACTAGAAGATGCATAAAATCCAGCGCAAACACTTGATCAAGGTCAACAGTGCACCTAGGGCAGTAGATCACTTTCAACAGTGACCTCATTTTTTGTATGTCTAATCGGCTATCCGACTTCACAAACCTGAAGAACATAAAAGATAAATAGGGGTTTCAGTTTAGGATTTTCCTTAGATGTTCTTCGATCGTCATGTATTTTCACTCAAAGGTGCAAATTCGCATTGTGAATGGAAAATTTAAGATATTGATTTAATACTTTCTCAGCATTTACTAGGCAATCGGGACCATCTGGTTGATAGTTTAATGGAAAATATTGGGGGGTCCTTGTTCCCTCCGAAATCTTGGCCCCATTCATCAAGAATAGGGGGTCCAAAGTGGATCCCCACGGTTGTAGAAAGGCCTTAGGCTAAGGCTGCCACATTGCTAGCTTCAACAACTACACGCCTCTGCGGCCTGCAGCGCGTCGTTAAGAGGAATCATACTTGAGATATTGTTCAGCTTCTTTCAGGAAAGCATGCTGTATGATGTAGGTGGATGTTTGTTGTAAAGCATCATCCCGATGGGACTGTTGCTCGGTATAGAGCTCATCTGGTTGCCTAGGGATTTACACAAGCATATGAGATTGATTATAAGGCTACCTTTGCTCTTGTAGCCAAGCTTACCTCTATAAGAGTTCTCCTTTCCATTGCTGCCAACCATGGTTGGCCCCTCTTTCATCTTGATGTCAAGAATGCTTTTCTTGAATGGAGATCTTCATGAAGAGGTCTATATAAACCACCTCCTTGGTTTCTGCTTCAGGGGTAGTCCTCTAAAGTTTATCGCCCTCGCAAAGAAATATACGGTCTGAAATAGTCTCCTCGAGCATGGTTTCATCGTTTTAGCGGTGTTGTTTTGGAGATGGGATTTCAGCGATGCCAGTCAGGGCATACAGTTTTTGTTCATCATAATCTATAGGCCGCACTATTCTTTTGTCCTATATTGATGACATTGAAGTAGTTTTCTCGGCTTGGAAGTTGCTCCATCTCACGAAAGCATGTTTTTTTTGTCCTAGAGGAAATATGCATTAGATCTTCTACGAGACACGAGAATGGTAGATTGCAAGCCTGCTACATCTCCTGTGAATCCTAAACTCTCCCTGCATGAGAAAGGGAGGGGAGCTTCTCTATGATCCTCATGAGTACAAGATGCTTGTTGGCCAACTGATTTATCTTACTCGACCTTTCCTTTGCTGTCAGCCTTGTTTGCCAGTTTATGCATGCTTCATGTCTTTCTTATATGGTTGTTGCACACCGAATTTTGAGATATCTCAAATCCCAACCAAGACGAGGAGTTCTCGATTAATCTCTTGGTCATCTTCATATAACTAGATATGCATAGATATGCAGATGCAGATTGAGGTGGTGCTGTCACTGACAGGCGATCCACTTCAGGATACTGCACATTTCCGAGAGGCAATTAAGTTGCCTGGAAAAACAAGTAACAACCAATTGTTTCTCGCTCTAGGGCTGAGGCTGAGTACTGTGCTATTGCATATGGTGTGTGGGTGAGATGTTGTCATTGCGATCACTTATGAATATGATGGAGCTTTGCTTCTCTATTTCTGGTTCATGCCCCTTCACTGTGAGTCTGTGATAATGAAGTTGCTGAGCAGATCGCCTCTGATTCTGTGCTACATGAGAGGTTGACATTCATTTCGTCAGAGAAAAAGTGTGGGATAACTCTTTTGAATTTGTTGATGTTACTTCTTCTCAAGAACTTGCCGATGTCTTCACCGAGCCTCTTGGTTCTACTATTCTGTGCTACAAGATGGGCATGCATGATATCCATGCTGCAACTTGAACTATTCATGTTATGGGTTATTAATAAGTGTCTGTGGTGTGTGTCCCACAATGGTTGTTGTGTGATATTTATTTCTCACTAAGCCAATTCACTTTCACCAAATTAATTCTCCTCTCTCTTCTTCTTCTTCCTCCAACCCTAACCTAATCCCACGCATGAGAACCTAACCCTAATCTTCCTATTCTAATCCTCTTCCACTCAAATCAACTACACCAAGTGTTGTAGGGGGATAATGAGGCTGCTCTCCACATTGCAAAGAATCTTGTTTTTCATGAGAGAACCAATCACATTCAAGTGGATTGCCACTTCATAAGATATAAGGTTGAAGCTCAATAGTTTGTACTCCTCAAGTCACTTCCAAGGACCAACTTGTTGATGTACTTACAAAGGCGATTGGAAGAATCAGGTTAAAGGCTATTACTTCCAAGTGGGGCTTGACTGATATCTCTGCACCAACTTGATGGGGAGTGTTAGAATACATGTTGTAGGATATTTGGTTTGTAATGAGTCATATTGTGTGTACCTTAGGTAAGTAGGCTTACTTATTTATCTTTTCTTCACTGTATCGATGTCCGTGAGATATTGTATAGACTGTATAAGATAATAATAGAAGGGTTTGAGAGAATAATACTCAATCCTCATTTTCCTCACTTCTTCGTCCTAAACGTATCCTCCTTTAAACTCCACTCTCTCAAGGGCATTCATTTCCTCTATTATTATGGCCTTCCGTGCAACATGAGAAGGGGGGTTGAATGAACAATATGAGAGATGGTAACAGGGTCAACAACTAGAAGAAAAGACCTATAAGGAGATATAACCTTATAACAGTAGCAAGAGGGTAAGGAGTAACACATGTACGAACTCCCTTGCAAAGTGCAATAAGATAATCGAGATCAGACGTATAAGTAGGAGAAATAACAAGAGTAGTAGGAGGGAAACATAATGGTGCAAGGGGGTAGAACTACCTGCAAGATCTACCCATAAAGAAGATTAAGGCTGTGGCACGATCAAAGAAGACCTATGCTTATATATGTCCATAAATAAGAAACTGCATCACTGTTGTAGAGGGGAGGAACCAAACAACGAGGAGATGCAAGAGAATTAGGTGGAGTAGAGTTGATTATAACAAGAAAATGTATAGGAGGAGCCTTAGTGACAGGAACAGATATGGAGATCAATTCCGAATGATTAGAATAAAATCAGGGAACATGCTTGAAAAAGGTAAGATATATAGAAGGAACTGACGAGAATTGGGATCATATCATTGATATCCCTTAGATGCACCTGAATGGCCAATGAAGACGCGACAAATAGATCGATTGTCTAATTTCTGGCAGCTAGGGCAAGATCCTGAACAAAGCAAGTGCCCCTAGAAATGCCTTGTTCAACAAGAAGCATTGACTCACTAGTACGTAGATCTATAGAAGGAGCGATTGATTACGAAACTTGACCAGTGGTGATGCAGTGGCAGAGCAAGCAGCATATCAAAAGTCGTACAAGCTGCAACAATATAAGCTGATGAATCACTCTGTAAGCTATCTGGATAGTCTCTAGGATCACAACAGAGATGAATGTCATGTCCACTATTCCCATAGTGAATATGAACCAATATAGATTCTAAGCTGATGATGATAATCCATGATGGAGGGAAGCGGAAGCATTCAAATGAGTCTATCAATCAGCAACCACATGCACTCTGACAGCAATAACCAACATAAAATCCTCAACCACTGAGAAAATTTAACTCGCCGCCTCAATCAAGAAACATATGTATCCACAAAAGACTTCTCAGCTGTTAACCATCAACTGTTAGTCTAGGCTCCCAAAAAAATACTCAGCTACAAGACATCTGAGGCATAAATAGCAGTAAATGTTTTTTTTTAGCACGCAACACGAAATCTTCATCAACCAGGCACCATTTATCACAATCATACCACAATAATGATATTACAACTTGGAATAAAAAAACCCAACATAACGATCAAATCAAATTGTTAACTCTGCCTTCAATCACTATTCTATGTGGCATACAACAATTCAAGTCTCATTGAAACATCGGAAACCAGCACAGAACTTGTAGACAATTTACATAATTGACTGCAGGCTTGACTACAGACTGCTTAGTTAGCAGAAAATGAAAGTGAGCCACCAAGAAATCAAACAGTGCTAATCCTCGAGATCTGTGAGAATCTGGAGCCAAAAATCTCAATCAATAATGGCAGGGACAAGGCACATACTACTTATGAATGCCAGTAAACAAAAAATAAAAGTATAAGAAGGCTAGATTAGAAGATCTGAGGCAAAAGAATTGGACAAAAAAAAAACAACTGCAAGACCCCCTTGGAAGGGAATCCTCAGATCTCTCTCATAACTTCATGGATTCGCGTGAGACCACTTCTAAACATCTCAAGGGAAAAAACGGATCCAAATAACATCATCTCTCAAGGCATTTCAGTCTCATGAGGTTCAAAGACCCATAATACTCTGACAACCTCTGTTGTTAGAAACTGTGCCTAGGCACCACTTAGGGAGGGTGTCTGCCTAGGCATAGCCCACTTATGCTTTACTTGCCTTGGGCACCATAAGGAAACGTGTTGGATGTCTAGAGGGCATTTAGGTGTACCTACTAAGGACCGCTACATGGTTCCAAGTGAGATGATAAACACTGCAACCAAGCTTTACAAATAGTTCATTAAAAACAATAAATAAAATCATATGGGTTGTGATTTAGACCTTTGTCCTTAAATTATATGTGCATCACTACTTGAACTAAGCCCCAGTCCCTTTAGAACCCAATTTTCCAATCTTTTGTAAACTAATCAGAACAAAATTACATCATCACTATGAATTTTTTTTCATAAAAAATTTTCAGTTCTGTCAAATTAGTTTTGATTTGACCATTATTGACCAGTAGATGCCTTTAAAATTCAAAAAATAAAAAACTTTTATGCTTTCAAAACAAATGATCTACTTATGAGGGAGGGGATATTCACACCCATTTTCCTGTGAAGAGCACACACTCTTTCACAGGAAAAAACTATGAACTGCCTGGAATTATACGTTAGAGATCGTTGTTCATCCCAATCTTCCACACAATAGATCTTAAGATCATGGCGCACCTATCAGGCGGTCAAATCTTGATTCCATGTGGCACACATCCCAAAAAGAGTGATCGTGATCATGGGCATTCCTATCATACAATCACTTTTAGGGATGTGTACCACATGGAATCAGCATGTAACCGTCTGATAGGTGCACCATGATCTCATGATCTATTGTCTGGAACATTGGGATGAAAAATGATCTCCATCGTCTGATTCAAGGCAATCAACGGTTTCTTATGGTGGGAAGCCGTGTGATCTTCACAAGTTTAACGGGTGCAAATAATGCCACCCTTGTTATTATTATCCTATTTTTTGTTTTTTCTGTTTAGTTTCTTAATTGTTTCTTTATAGTTGTGAGTTGTTATTTTACACTTTCAACCTACAGTTTTACATGATGATCGATACTAAATGAGTAAATAATCACGTTTTAATCATTATTTATGATTCTTGCAGTCATCATTTATTATAGATTTTCTATAGATTACTATAATAAGGAAAGAAAATTGCAATATTATTAGGCCTCACCGCCTAGGCCCTGCCTAAGCCCCACCTAGATCCAACGGGGATATAATGCTTAGCCCTGCCTGATGCATTCAAAAATCCCTCAAACACTGCTAAAAAATTCTTGATCTAAGATTAGAAATCATCACATAGAAAACCTATTTGGTTGCATTAGGGTCCCAAGTTGATCCAAGGTCAACCAATTGACCTGGCTGACATCAACATTACGTCATGTAGACATCAACAAGTGACATGTCGCTAAGGGTAAGGTCCTAGCTTGCTTGCTCTCAAACCAAGAAGAACCATGGTATCAAAACTCGGCCGATATTGATACGTATTGGCGATATGTATCGATTTTGTCGAGAACCGATACTGATACCACCCTGATACAGGTATCAGGGTGGTATCGCTCTCAAACTGTTACTGGTCAGTATCGGCCGATACTGTCTTGGTATTGGTTGATACTCACTGATATAACCAATTATTTATTTTTTACTTCAAAAATAAATAAATAAATAAAATCAACCGATATGGTATCAGCGATACTGTATCCGTATCGACTGAGCGTATCGGTCCGACCGATACCCAATGCTGTTACGGTATTGCCGATACCCAATACTGATGCTGATACTGACATCTTGAGAAGAACATGGTGGGTGGTTTGGTACTAGAATTAGATATGTGGAATTAGGTTTAGGGTTAATGCTATTGAGCTTATATGGTTAGACTGAAAAAGTGATGAGAGGAGTCGAGAGAGAGTGGAGAAAAGAGCATAGCTTGTATATTAGCATGTAAAATTACAAGGATACCCTGAATAAACCTGCAAACCAGCACTTTACTACCTACACACCAGCATACAACACACCAATATATTTCTTGTGTCGTTTCTGCCCTAAGCTCTCTATAACTCTGAAATCATTCATGTGACTTTTCATTACTTCCCTCTAGGTCTATGCAGTCTTAAAGCTGTACATGAAGCGCTAATTCGTGAGTATCTACTGTGAGTAGGGATTGAGGTGCAAGCTTCATGGAAAATTTTATTTATGGAAAAATATCACAAGAAATCACTCAGGCTGCTGTTATCTCATTATATTTAAATGATCAAGTATAATGGTCTGTGGTCCTTTTATGACAATGGTTCAAAATTGTGAAAACTTGACAGCTAGAAAATCAGTTGGGTTCTGTCGACTTGAAGACTTTACGAAGATTTGACCGAATAGCTTAATCATGGCAAGGGAAGAATAAGAGAGTGGACGCCACCAGCATAATGAGAGCTTCAAAACAATAAACAGAAAGGAAAAAGAAAGAGAACGTACTTGTCCAACGAATCTCTTTTTTTTTTTTGTTTCTTTATTTCTTCTTTCTTCCGTTTCCTCCTATCTTTGTTAACTTATAGGGTTTCAGTTTTTTGGAAACCCTCACAAAAAAAGAAGAAAAACTCCACACACAAAAGCAAGGTTGATCAAATAACACTATGCGAAAAACACCCTTAGTTATTTAAAAAAATTGCTAGCAACCCAATTTTTTTTTTATCAGTAAATGCAAATATATTGATGAGCAGCAAGGTGCTAATGAACCAATATAACCAGATGACCAAAAGAAGAAACATAAAAGTATAGGCCCAAGCAACTCCCACGCCCCCTTACAGCCAAATTAGCCTGGATCTCACAAGTAGGAATCCTCTCTCGGACCAACCCCTCCTCTCGACACCCAAAATCACACAAGGTCTCGGATGGACTTCATGATCATCCCCACCGGGCAGCTTTTATGCTCAAAGATGCGCATATTCCTCTCATGCCAAATACACCAAAACACCGCAAAAGGGATGGCCATCCAGTATTCACCAATTTGCCCCTCCATTCTAATGTCTGCCCATATCAGAAAAAGGACGTAAGGCGTAGCTGGCATAACCCAAGTCATCCCAAAGGATTTTAAGACGATGTTCCAAATCTCATGCGCCACCCCACAATGAAGAAGAAGATGAGCGGCGGTCTCCTCTCCAATGTTACACGTTATGCAAATGTTCGATACCTCCTTCCCCCTACGGATAAGCTGATCTAACGTTAGAATTTTTTCTTTAAATAAAGTTCACGCAAAGAACTTAATTTTGGGAGGAATGGCTTCCCTCCATAATATTGCTCCTTGGAATCTGATCAATGGGCGCCGCGTAAGCATCTTGAAGTATGACTTAACAGTGAAGACTCCCTCTCTGCTCGGGGTCCATATCAGCCAGTCCTGATCGTCAGGGTGACGTTGTGTCTCATACAGCTTTAGCATTAGGCTTGAGAAGGATACCATCTCCTCGTCCCTCAGGAGTCTTCTAGTAACAACATCTCACGATCTGCCCCCCTCAGTTTTAGAGACAAACTCCACAATCCTTCCACTAGGGTTCACCGAAATGGCTTATATATCCGGATGTGAGGATTTGAGGGGAGCCATGTCCACCCAAGCATCCTCCCAGAAGCGTATACGGTTACCACAACCCCAACTGAACCGCAAATCTTTGGAGAATAGGCCCCAAGTGCTGCAGATGCTTTTCCACCATGGGGAATTACCTCTGTGTGCCGTATAACTGGTACCCCAATTGCCAAAGGACTGCCCGTACTTCTCGTTCATCACCATGTGCCAAAGACTATCCCTCTCCTCCTCCCTCCCTGCATGCCAAAACCACTTCCCAAGAAGAACGATATTGGTTCACCTCAAGCTGCGAATTCCTAGTCCACCATAGCCAGCTGGCAGCTGGCAGGTGTCCCAATTGACTAGGTGATAGCGATTATCCATGCCAGCAACCCAATTTAAAACATTGAAGAAGACTTGACTGATAATCTTAAGTCAATTCAGCATTGTTGATTTTTGCCTCGCAATTGATTTACTCATTTTCTATTTAGGGTATTAAGTTTCCTCGAGTTCAATCGATTTGAGTCAACCTGGCTGAGATTTGAGTCCATTCGAAGGTTTTTGGTATTGTGCTTATTACTGGTCAAATGAAAGACAGGTTGGATCTAACTTGATTATGACGTGACACACATGGATGAATGAGTATAAAGGAAATGATTGGTTGAGGTTTATTGGATCTGTGATTGAATTTCTATACGATGCATTTGTATTTGCAATTAAATCATGATCTCAAGTATTTATTGGTACGTGAAATTATTTTAGTGCATTTTTGGTCATCATTTTCAAATGAACATGCAATCATGTTTTCGCTTGAAAAGGGTGCAAATCACAATCAATGTTTCAGTTAGGCCTGAAACACCATTGATTGAGATCTAATTTGATGCCCCAATCAAATTTTTGCATCCAAACAAAGCCTTAAAAGAATTGATTCAATTGAAGGTGGAGTTCATGCCCATTTGGGTAATTGAGCATGGTTATAGAAGATGATTGTTTACTAAAAGAAATCCTTGTTGCATTAAATAGTAAGGACATTGGGGAAGCATAAGTTGTTTATAGTATCCTTTTGGTACACTTTCTGGTTTCGTGTTTGAGAGTGTTACTCCTCTTTCCCCCCCTATTTCCTGATTACCATACACATTTCTCTGGAAGCATTTTTTATTTGGGATATGGCTCCTGACTGGCATTTTAACACCAAAATGGTGTTTAAATGATCTTACACCATTAAGATTAAATTTTTTATCTCACACCATTGAATTTTGATTTATCATTATGCTATGTGGTTCACATCTGCGATCAATCTAAATTGTCCAAGTGGCGATCCATCATTGGAACATATCTCATCCTAAAGAAAATTGCCTAGAAGTGGGTGTGAACCATCCGATTGATGAACTTTAATATCAGCCATTAAAACTAAAAACAGTGATTGATATTTTAGTCAACAGATCGGATGTTAAATCTCCCTAAAACACCATTTTTGGGCCTGTTGCACTTCAATCTGTAATCTACCACTTTGACGGTATGTGTCACCCACATCTTAAACCATTGATGGTGTAATATCATTGTAACCACCCCATTTTGGTGTTTAAATGATGGTCAGGAGATTCGGGTCCTTTATATTATGCTTCTATTTTGCATTTTAATTCACTCAATCGAAATTGTTCCACTGTCGACACTCTTTTACTTGTGGTGATTGTGAACATGATTCAATCATGCTTCTATCTTGCATATTAGTACAAATAGTCAAATTTACTTAATTTCGTGCACTGATATACGTCTATACTATGTTATACAGACAGTCGATTCAGCACTCGCAGAGGACCAACCCCAGAAAGCATTATTACTTAGCTTACGTCTAAACGAAGACACCCTAATCAAAAAATGCATTATTGCTGTGAATCCGTTACATATACCAGCTGCTGCTTCATTCATCCCTTTTAATATATACAGAGATTAATAGAAGCATTTGCAGATCTTCTAGAAAGCTGTCCGCATTTGGAGTTTATACTTCGATGGTGCCAGGTCTGTCTATTGGCTGTAGCTTTTCTTGAATTCCAGCTCTTACATGGAGATACTATATGGTGTCGTGTTAATCTCAATCATGGATCAAAATTTGGGTTTTCCGATGCATATCGTCCTCCATCATTTCCGAGTCGATACATATCGGTATCACCGAGACATTCAATGTATCGGAGATCCAACGAAAAAATCACATATATTGGGTATGGATCGCCAATGCATACCTAGTGTATCATGTACCGCTGACCAGCAAGACCGGTATGTACCAGACGATGCTTACCGGTGTCCTCTGAGATTTTGACCCATGATCTCAATGGCAGTTATTGATATTTGATTTCTGCTGTAGGAGCTTTGTAAAGCACATGGTCACATTATACAGCAGAATTCTAGAAGTTTGCTTCCAGCTCTTAGATCACTGCAGAAGGCAATTAGCCGCCTTCATCAGGATCTAGCTGATACTTGTTCCTCCAATGAATATTTGCTTCAATATTTATACTCGTCAGGTTCCAAAAATTGATCGGTACTCTGACAAATTGTTTACCTCAGGTAATCCTTGTTGAAAATAACAGTGCTATTTCAGAGTTGGTTTATTTTTTGCGGCATTACGACTTCATAGTTTTTCTTTGGAAAATGATCCAGCCATTGCTGAACTTTTATTTGTTTCTTAAAGAGAGTAAACTTATAAGCAAGCCACATTAAATTTTAATTTTCACAGATTTCTGATGAGTTTCATCGTTTCACTCCAGTCATGCACTCATTAGTGTTATACTGGCAACAAATTTGACAATATAATTAAATATTGTACTTAGCGGTTGGGGGTTTTATGCAGAATTTATATCTTTTAAGATTACGTCTCATAGTTTGATTATGGAATAAAATGAAATGCTGCAAAATGCTTTGTAATCTACAGAGGATTGACAATAATTTCAAAATTACTGCCAGTATTAAGGTAGTTAAGGCGGTGTGGCGAGGTCATGGCGAGGCCATTTACAATTTTTAAAAAAAGAATTATAATAATTTTATTTTTATTTATTAATCATTAATATTTATTCTTTTTAGTTTTTTACTATTTTTTAATTCATAGATTTTTTCTAGAGAATGAAAAAAATTCAACTAATTAATCAGGTATAAACAAATATCAATAAATAGGGAGCAAATATTAATATTAGCCATTTAAAATATCATGATTATCCATCTATAATCCATGAACAATTTAAATAATAAAAAAATTGTGAAAATCTCCCAATGAAAAAAGCGTCACTGCCCCACCAACTGCAGAAAATATTGCATTGAAAAAAAAAAAGACCAAACAAAATAGCTGAAAACCTTTGATTGCTTCCAATCAATTGATAGAGATTTTTTTCTCCCCAATATTTCACCTAATTATCTCAACTGATCATGGGCATATTATCCCACGGCCAGTTTTTGACTCCAGGTGGCACGCATGCTCACAGATTAATTTTTGGGATGTGTGCCATATTAGGTAAAAAACTGACCATCTGATGATATTCTAATGATCTCAAGATCAATTGTGAGAAAGATTGGAACAAAAAATGATCTCTGTTGTCCACTCAAAGCAATCAACGGGTTTCAGCTGTATTTAGTTGCAACCCCAACAAAAAAAAAGATTTAAAAAAACAGACAAAAAAAACAGTAAAAAAAAATAATATAAAAACATAAAAAAAATATATAGAGCGATCTAGGCCTGCCGATTGATATAAAAACAAAAAAAACAGACAGAAAAAGAATATAAAAACAGAAAAAACCATACTCGAGTTTGCCGATTGATTGTCGATTGAGCTTGCGAAGGTGCAAATATATAAAGAAAATTAGCCGAGACAAGAGAGAAAAGAATAAAAAATAAAAATAAGAGAAGAAATAATACATTGCGTACCTTTTTTTGCTGGGACCCCGAGAGAAACACGAGAGTACATTGCGTACTTTTTTTGTTGGGGGGGCCGAGAGAAACGCGAGAGAGAAATGCAAGAGAGCTAAGGAGCTGCGACTATAAGAGACATCATCTTGGGAAGGCCTTGGCTCTATAATATGGACGCGACCCTCCTTGAATGGTCTAATGTGTGCACATTCATGCACGAGGGCAGGAAGATAAAATTAAACCCCTTGCCTCCCAAGACACCATCGGACGAAAGGGTTGATAAGAAGGGTGGTCCATCTAAGACCATTAACATTGAAAGCCCTTCGAAATTTGAGAAGGCTTCTTTGGATGAGAGCGTGGTGTATGTTGTCATCACCATTGAGCATGCTCTCGAGTCTATGGGTGAGTACCCTAAGGATGTTGAGCCGATTTTAAAAGTATTTATGGATGTCTTCCCGGAAGATTTACCAAATGAGCTCCTTCCAATTTGTGACATCCAACACGAAATAGATTTGGTTCCCAGATCTACCCTACCGAATCTACCCCACTATATGTTAAATTCGGTTGAACATGCCGAATTGACTCGGCAAGTCAAATGAGCTCCTCCAAAAGGAGTTTGTCAAAGAGAGCTTGAGCTCTTGTGCCATTTCCGCACTACTCACACCTAAAAAGGATGACACGTGGTGAATGTGTGTGGATAGTTGGGCCATCAACAAAATAACGGTCAAGTATCGGTTCCCTATACCGAGGCTCGACGACATGTTGGATATGATGGTTGGTGTCACTATCTTCTCCAAGATAGACCTTAAGAGTGGCTACCATCAAGTCTGAATTCGTCTCGGTGATGAGTGGAAGACTGCCTTCAAGACCAAAGATGGTCTTTATGAGTGGTTAGTCATGCCTTTCGGGATTTCAAATGCCTCGAGCACCTTCATGAGGCTCATGACCCAAGTGTTGCGACCATTTATGGGTAAATTCCTTGTGTATTTCGATAACATCTTGATATATAGTCGCGACAAGGAGCAACACTTGATCCACCTTTGGTTAGTTTGTGAAACATTGAGGGGAGAGAAACTGTATGCGAATCTCAAGAAGTGCACGTTGATGCAACGATCCGTTGTTTTCTTGGGGTTCATTGTCTCGACCGATGGGATAGTCGCGGACCCGGAAAAGGTAAAGGCTATTGTGGAATGGCCTGAGTCTAAAAACATTAACGATATCCGTAGCTTCCACGGGTTGACAACATTTTATCGTCGCTTCATTCGAAGCTTCAGCACTATTATGGCTCCCATCACCGACTGCATGAAAAAGGGGAGTTTCAATGGAGCAAAGCCGCGACAAAGGCATTTGTCGAGATAAAGGAGAAAATGACAAGTGCACCCGTCATGCATCTACCGGACTTTTCTAAAGTCTTTGAGGTCGCATGTAATGCGTCGGGTGTAGGCATAAGCGGAGTGCTTAGCTAAGAAGGCTACCCTGTGGCCTATTTTAGTGAAACACTCAACGAGGCAAAGCAAAAATAGTCCACCTATGATAAAGAGTTCTATGCGGTAGTCCAATCTCTTTGGTATTGGAAACATTACCTTAGACCGCAAGAATTTGTATTGTTTTCCGACCATGAAGCCTTACGCTTCCTTGCTTCTCAAGAGAAGTTGAACCCGAGGCACGCGACATGGGTCGAATATCTTCAACGGTTCACATTCGTGTTGAAGCACAAGGCCGGTGCCGAGAATACAGCAGCTGATGCGCTTCGTCGTCGAATAGCAACTTTGCAAGCCATGAACACCGAGGTCGTCGGATTCGAGCAATTGATCCAAGAATATCCTGAGTGCCCAGATTTCAGGGTGAAGTATGTTACTCTCCGGGACAATTCATCCAACACTAACTCCAAATATACCCTACAAGACGGGTATTTGTTGATGGGCAATCGCCTATGCATCCCTCGCACTTCATTACGTGACTTCATCATTTGGGAGTTGTATGCCGGAGGGATTACCTGGCATTTCGAGCACAACAAGACTATTGCGCTCGTTGAAGATAGATTCTTTTCACCTGGTCTCATGCGAGATGTCGCCCGGATTGTGCGACAATGTCGTACTTGCCAAGTTTCCAAGCAAAGAAAGCAAAACACCGGCTTGTACACTCCTTTGACCGTATCGCATATGCCTTGGCAAGACGTTTCGATGGACTTCGTACTTGGGCTTCCCAAGACTTTGAGAAAGCACAACTCCATTTTTGTTGTTGTGGACCGTTTATCCAAAATGACCGACTTCATACCATGCAACAAAACCTCCGACGCGACCCATATTGCGAAGTTGTTCTTTGGAGGAGTGGTACGCCTCCACTAATTATCCAAGACCATTGTGTCGGATAGGGATGAAAACATGAAACTTCTTATATTTGAGAGATGATGTTCCTAGCTTCGACTGGAAGAGTTTTATTCAGATATAAGTTTTGCCAATATTTGATGATTTCTTTTATATTTACGTATTCTTGATAACTATATTCAATATTTTCAGTTAAGACGCAAATATTATCGGTATTGATTTCATCCGTTCTCTCAGTTCCGTAGAATAATCAAGTATTCGAATATTCATCTCTTTGTTTTTCTAAATTTATTTGATCTAATTTTGTTATTAGATTTTCAATTTTTGATTTGGTATCTTCTTTCAGATCCAAATTAATTAACTTTCCTAGAGAGAGGATATTCTCTTTATTTATCATTACTTCATTATAAATAGCATATAGTTGTATTTCCATATCATCTTGCTTATAAATTTTCTTTAACCAAGTACCCGTTATATCTAATAAACTATTTATACAACTACTTATTATATGTATATTATTTTCAGAATTTTTATCTATATGGAATATATGTCTATAATCTTATACAATCAATAGGTATTTCTAGATTTTTCTTTGTCCAAGAACTTATACAATCAATAGGTTTTTATTTGTCCAAGAACTTATACAATCAATTGGTATTTCTAGATTTTTACTGTATGTTTCTGCCATGCTATTTGATACAGGTACCTAAAATCGCTTAACGTATGGTTGGTGCCTAAGCCGTTCCCAAATAGACGAAAAACTTGTACAGCTACCAAAGTCTTTGAAAGGATATGAGCTTTACCAAACAATAAGTATATGGGTTTTATATCAAATAAATTGACTGAAATATTTTGTGAAAATAAAAAATAACACTTGAACAAGGCTCTGATACCATTTACAACACTGCGGATTCTTTTTTAAAACCGATGTCTCAACAAGGGTATATCGATGATATTCTAGTGTTTTCTAAAACAAAAGAAGAACACAAAAAACATTTAAAACAAATGTGTGATATTTTCCAAAAACATGGAATTATCCTGTCACCTTCCAAAATAGAAGTTGAAAATGAATCAATAGAATTTTTAGGTCTTATTTTAACCCATGATGGTCTAAAACTCCAAGTTCATATTATTATAAAAATAAATTTTTTTTTTGAAGAGGTGACTGATAAAAAAAAGTTACAAAGTCTCTTAGGCTTATTAAATTATGGAAGAAATTATTTGAAAAATTTAACAGAAAAAGAAAAATCTTTCATAAACAAATTGAAAAAAGAAATAGAATTTACATGGATGGATAAAGATAAAGCTTTATTAAAACAAATAAAACAAGATATTCAAGAATGTCCTACAGTGTATCTTCCAACAACCGGAGATAAATTAATTCTTGAAACAGATGCTTCAGATACTTGTTGGGGATGTGCTTTAAAAGTCATTCATGCTGAAGATTGGGAAAAAAAAGATTGTTGTCAATCTAATGGGATAAAACTAAGAAAATCACCTTTAACAAAAAAGGTACAAAGTAAAGAAAAATTATGTGGTTATAATTTTGGAAAATTCAAACCAAATGAACAAAATTATATCATCTTTGAAAAAGAATTTATTAGCAATAAAATTTGCCTTCAAAAGATTTCATATATATCTAGCCTTGGAAGTTTTTATAGTCAGAACTGGTAACAAAGCAGTTCGAGACTTTTTAATTAATAAACAAGATATTTTAGATGGAAGACGATTGAAATGGTATAACCAAATAGCACTTTATACTTTTGAAGTCGAACATGTTAAAGGAAATACTGACGTTTTGGCTGATTTCTTAAGCAGAGATCCAAGTTTAAACCACTAACTAAAGTGGACATATTTATTGTAGGAAGAAGATTTATGTTACCACTAAACCAGTGGATTTTACTCTGTAAATGACAGAAGATGACAGAAGAAGGAAACTCCTCTTTTTCTCAACCACCTTCAAACATAAGAAACCTTATGTTGGAAAAATCTTTCTTGGAAAAACCTATGTTGTGTTAAGAGACCACCAACCTAGACTATATACCTTTTTCTTAGCTTGCCAAAAACAAGTTACCAACTTTTCAAACTCTCTTTACCAAGTTCACGATGATTTCGATGAAGCTAAATCAGCTTTTACTTTGTATCAAGTACAACAATCACCATATTTCCTAGAACAAACTAACATCTTGATGAATAATGTTCTTGATTTCTATAATCCCGGAATAAGTCCAGAACTTTATCACGTGATTAATGGAGCCTGGAAATGCCAACTTCTGAACGATAAGAAACAGTTTAGACGTCACATGAGCAACCTCTCGCATAAAATCCATGAAAAGGAACAAAAGCTAGAAAAATTACAAGATAGTTCGAATGCCCTTGTTAAATCTATAGCATGAGATTCTGAAACGTTCGCAGAAAACTTCTCTCTTGAAAAAATCAATAACTTTTTAGAATTAGCAGATCTTATGGATTCAAATTATTCAGACCCCATTTTTCACAAATTAAAAAGAATTTGTTTGTTTGAAAAAATAAAACATATTCTGCCATGTAATATCAATAAACCCCTGATAGCACAAATTGAAGATCAAGAGTTTAAGATAAGCAGATCTTAATGGATAATTATAACATAGCTCAATGTTATGAAGATTTCCTTTTAAAGTTGTCAGTTTATACGGAAAATCCCATGTATAATCTGGAAGAATGTCTTGATTGAGGATTAGTAAAACAACTAATATTTCCCGGTTATCCTATCAATGAATTCCCGATGATGATCAAAACAATGGTCTATCATCTCACTAAAAATCTTAATCGCACTGTTTACTATACATTTTGGAACACAAGCACAATTGGATGGAGATCGAAAGAAAAATTTTATTAGCCGTATCAAATATGGTTTTTAGATAAAACTAAAGACTACGAGTTCGATGAAGTCGAAAACCCCATGACTAAAGCAAGCATCATGTCCATTAATCCAAAATCCTATTGGATTCGTTCTCTTAAAATATTCTCTTCAATGGCAAGGCAAATCTGTGTTGCCGATAATCAAGTTAACATATCGGATGGTCGGAGATTTTTCACTACAAATTTTCCGATTGACTATATGAGGACTCAGGAACAGAAAGTTGAAGCAACTTCATTGCTATTAAAGTTTGATTCTCGGAAAGATCTTGACCTCCCGGAGAATCTCGAAATCGAAACCACGATAGTTGAAGAAGATGAGATGCAAGACAGCTATAATCATCATAGTCCTACCTCAGAAGATTTGATTTTCTACTATAATCTGGAAAATCGTATGGAAGCATAGTGGACCACACTACTACCACCAGTAGCAAGGACGACTCTAGCTCCATCTAGGACACGTTGCTACGCAGAATCGTCAGCCCTGACGTCTATGCAATCATAACATACAAAATCGCAGGGCTTATGCGATTTTCGCATTATGCGATCGCATAAGCCATATTTTATGGCTTATGCGATCGTATACTCAGTATGCGATCACATAATGCTCCAACGGTCATATTTATGACCGTTGGAGCACTTTAATATTTTTTTTTTGTTTTTTGAGGTCCCATTGCCTCTATAAAAGGGTGGGTTGGGTCCTCTATTCTTCACACAACTATTTTAGCTTAAACTTCCTTTCTAATCTCATTTCTTTACTCCCAATCTCCTCCCATCTTTCCTATCTAGTTTTTTATTTTATTTTATGCTTTGTAATTTTTTTTTAGTGAATTAAATTGTTGTAAACTTAGTAATATTAGTGTTAGTGTGTTTAAAGCCTCAAAGGGAAAGATTAAGGATCAAGATTCAAGAGTGAAGAAAGCTTATAGTTCTAATCTTCTATCAATCAAGTGGCCCGGATCAAGCAAGCACGACTTTTGGGAGGTTTAAGTCTTATTATTTTTGTTTTAAAAATTTTAAATCTCTAATTTTCTTTTCCTAGTTCCTACTTTCTATCATCATTCATCAATTAATTATGTCTACATCTTCAACCCCGGATCATCTAAGACCTAAATCAAATGATCCGGGTTGGAAATATGGACGGTATAAGAGTCCAACCGAGAAAGCAACCATAGTTTGTACCTTGTGTGATTATGAGAGCACGGGTGGCATAGGCCGTCATAAACAACATCTTGCTCATGGAGCCGGAGCAAATGCAAGGGCTTGTAAAAAAACTACTCCGGAAATCCGAAACGAAATAATGGAGTATATGGACAAGCGTTCTAGGAAAAAACATGATGAAGATGTTGTTTTAGAAGGCTATATGGAAGGTGATCATGATAATTATGAAGATGATAGATCTACACCATCAACGGCCCAAAGTAGACAACCTCCACAACCACCATCGAAAAAACCATGTGGTTGTGGTACACTAGAAGGGTGGTGTCGACCGCATCCGGACAAAGGGAGGGTAAAGGACCCGCCCAAACAACACTAGAGAACCGATTTAAGGGTAAGGATAGACCCACCACAATCCAATATGTGGCTAAGTGGTTCTACCAAGCCGGCATTGCTTTCAATACCGTTAAGTTAAAGAGCTTCAAAGTAATGATTGAAGCTCTTGGGCAATTTGGGCCCGGACTTAAACCCCCTTCCTACCATGAAATCCGGGAAACATGTCTCAAAGAAGAGGTAAGAGTGACCAACAATATATTAGCCGAATACAAGGATACATGGAAAATATACGGTTGCACATTGATGGCCGATGGATGGACGGATAGAACCGGTCGGACATTGATCAACTTCTTGGTAAATTGTCCTACTGGAACTATGTTCTTAAAATCAGTAGATGCATCGCCCCATTCTCACACAGCCGAATATTAACTTACACTTTTAGATAAGACCAACGAGGAAATATGACCCGAATATGTTGTCCAAGTTGTAATGGACAATGCGGCATCCTACGTAGCCGTCGGTCGCCTCCTTATGGAGAAGCGACCGCAACTATATTGGACGCCATGTGCGGCCCATTGTTTAGACCTAATCCTAGAGGATATAGGCAAACTACATATTAAAACAATTGCTAAAGCTAGGAGGATAGTTGTTTTTATGTACAAACATGCGCTTCTACTTCAAAAAATGCGCAAAGCAATAAGAGGTAATTTATTACGTCCTGCCGTGACCCGATTTGCAACCGCATTTTTAACTTTACAAAGCTTGTATGCGAAAAAAAAGGAGCTTAGAAGTTTTGCAACATCGGCCAATTGGAACAATGGACCTTGGTCAAAGAAAGCCGATGGTAAACAAGTTGTACAAACATTACTCCAAAACCAATTTTGAACTAGTATTGCACAAACCCTACGTGACTCCCAACCAATCGTAGAGGTGTTGCGATTGGTGGATGGTGACGAGAAACCACCAATGGGATATATATATAGTTTTATGGAGGGTGTCCAAGAAAAAATAAAATCTAATAATCAATTCAAGTCAAGATTATATCAATCTGTGTTGGATATAATCAACAAGAGGTGGGGAAGTCAAATGGCATCTCCACTATATTCGACTGTCTTCATTCTTAATCCGGCGGTGTACTTTGCACACCTGGATTGAGATGATGCGGATGCCACTCACATGGTTGGCTTTCTTGACTGTTTAGAAAGGATGGTCCCTGATAGAGGTGAACAAGATAGAATAAGTCATCAGTTAGACCGTTACAAGAAGGCGGAAGGATTTTTTGGAAGGGACATAATTATCCGACATATAACTACGAAAATTCCAAGTATAAACTTTAGAAGTCTCTAAAGTTCAAACTAATTAATATATTTTTATTTCTACTCTAATAGTTCTAACTTCTAATAATTCTCTTTAATTTACAGCTGACTGGTGGGCAGCTTATGGGGTAGATCCGATAACAAAGGATCCCATTTTGAAAAAACTGGCCATTTAGATACTTGGCCTTACTTGTGCCGCTTCCGAATGTGAGCGGAATTGGAGTTCTTTTGAGATGGTAATTGAAGTCTTAAACAATTAAAGTCAATTCATGAATCATGAATATCTTAATTAAATTGCAAGGTTTTAATAGTCCTACTCCTCGTGTTTAACAGATCCACATAAAGAAAAGGAACCGACTTGAGCAAAAGAAGCTCAATGACTTGGTGTTCGTGCAGTACAATCAAAAATTGCGTAAACGATTCCTTGCAAGGCGAGAGAAACCGGGGTTCTATGATCCCATCTGTGTGGATGATGTGCCTGCTGACCATCCATGAATGGTTGATTTTTCAGATGAGCCTGTCTTTTATGAGGAAGATTTGACATGGGCCCAAGTTGAAGTAGCGGCTCTTGGTCCGGCACCCAAGAGTCGGACCAAGATTTGACATGGGCCCAAGTTGACATAGGAGGAGGCGAGCTGTTGGTGGAGGTAGTAGTAGCCAAGACATGCATGTTGATGAAGAAGATGAAATAATAGAAGAAGATGATAGACAATCAGATGATATAGATTTCATACTAGTGAGATTGGACGAAGATGAAACAGAGGAAGAAGAAGAGTATGTAGAAGGAGATGATTCCGATGACGATGGCAATGCTAGTGATGATGATGATGATGGAGGAGATGTACCACAATGGGTTAGAAATGAATGTGTAGAGTACATTGCTGGTACTCAGTATCAAAATTAAAGTTATAATTTTGAATATTAGTAATTTAGTATGTTAAACTTTTTTTTTAAATGCAAAAATGTCTATTTTTCCTTCTAGAGACTTGAATACTTATTGTTAATTTTTTTTTTTTTTTGGGAAAAAAAAAAAAAAAGTATGCCATGGCTTAAGCGATTAAGCGATTCGCTTAAGCGAAATTGAGCCAACTCGCTTAGCATCGCTTAAGCCATTTGACAACATTGGACGTCACAAACCAGAATCGTCAGTCATGACGTCTCCCATTATCTTACTTTAAGAAAAAAAGTAAGACATGCTTTGAAAAAAGAGAACATCTTTACTGTTGAAAAAAGTAGTTTGTCTAGATGTGTGTGTATGCTTTGAAAAAAGAGAGCATCTTTACTGTTGTAAAAGTACTTTGTCCAGATGTGTGTAAGGTGTCATGGAAAGTCTATTTAAAGGGCATATCTCACCCTTGTTGAGACGTCGATTTTAAAAAAGAATCCGTAGTGTTGTAAATGGTATCAGAGCCTTGTTCAAGTGTTAGAGTTTGGTGTTAGCATTGGCGTCTACAGTGGTCTTACTAGTCATTGTAAGTATGTAATATAATGGAACCGATAGATGTTATTATCTTTAATATATTTATTATTATGTTTTGTATTCTTTGTATCATAATGTTGGTTATCTATCTCTTTTGGGATTATATCAGAATATAAAAAAAAAAGAGTATTTTTTATTTTTACAAAATATTTCAGTCAACTTATTTGATATAAAACCTATATACTTATCGTTTGGTAAAACCCATATCCCTTCAAAGACTTTGGTAGTTGTACAAGTTTTTCATCTATTTGGGAACGGTTTAGGCACCAACCATTCGTTAAGCGGTTTTAGGTACCTGTATCAAATAACATGACAGAAACATATAGTAAAAATCTAGAAATACCTATTGATTGTATAAGTTCTTGGACAAATAAAAACCAAGAAGATTATAAACATATTCCATATAGATAAAAATTCTGAAAATAATATGCATATAATAAGTGGTTGTATAAATAGTTTATTAGATATAACGGATACTTGGTTAAAGAAAATTTATAAAAAGCAAGATGATATGGAAATATAACTATATGCTATTCATAATGAAGTAATGATAAATAAAGAGAATATCCTCTCTTTAGAAAAGTTAATTAATTTGGATCTAAAAGAAGATACCAAATCAAAAATTGAATATCTAATAACAAAGTTAGATCAAATAAATTTAGAAAAGCAAAGAGATGAATATTCGAATACTCGATTATTCTACGGAACTGAGGGAACGGATGAAATCAATACCGATGACATTTGCGTCTTAACTGAAAATATTGAATATAATTATCAAGAATACGTAAATATAAAAGAAATTATCGAATATTGGCAAAACTTATATCTGGATAAAACTCTTCCAGTTGAAGTTAGGAACAACATCATCTCTCAAATAAAAGAAGTTTCATTAAAACATGAATCTCTTTTAACATACTTCTAAAACCAGGAATTAAATGAAGAATCAGAAACTGATACAATGAATATCACCTTTGATCAATCAGATAGTTCTTCAGATCTTAATGAGTCACAAACTCCTTTAACTCCGAAAAAGAGAGAAGCTAAAGAACCATTAGAAGAATTTGAAAACCTGGAAACATATTTAAAAACATTAACTCTTGAAGAACAAGAGGAATATCTAAAACATCATATTCACATAAATGATGAAAGTTCTTCATCAGAAATCAAAGATGAGGAAATCCCAATTCCTATAAACAATAGAAGAGACGATTTGAACAAACAACACGTAGCTCAAGGTGGTAGTACATACCTGGATTTAACAAATGTTCCTTTTAAAGATCAAGAAAAGGTAATTGACGATTGGGCACAATCCATGTCCATAGTAATTACAAACCAAAAAGTAGCTTGGTCAAAAGAAAGATTTCTTGACTATATTGCAGCAACACTTCAAGGTGATGTTTTGCAATGGTTAAAACAATGGGAAAAATCCAATGATGGCAAAATGCAAAAGGCATCCTTATTAGGAAGTTTCAATAATTTTGATGATATCTTAAAAAACTTTACGATAATAATAAAAGAACATCTTTGTGGTTATACGGGTGAACAAAACCTACAAGAAGATGCGATATATATTTTATTAAAATTAGAATTATGCAATATTTGCCAATTTCAAGAATATTGCAATACTTTAAAAAAATATTATTATCAATTGGAACCCTCAATTAATATATCATGGTTAGAACAATTTTATCATGGCACCATGGGATGAATTAGCCATCAAAGGCTATCCAGATTTTATTAGTAAATTATCTAAACAAGATACTTTAGGACTTAGACATCCTTTGTCCTAAGATTAATAGCTGATTGATGTCTAAAAATAAAAGCTAAGAAACAAGTTAAAAATCAAATCACGAATTCTAACTTTGGTCATAAATGCTGTGATAAAATCCTACAAGAAAATTGGAAAATAGGATGCAATCTTCCAAAAAGAAAGGGATATAAGAAAGGGTTTAAAAAGAAAAAATTCAAGTGGAAACCGTGGAACAAGCGAAAAAGGTTTGTTAAAAATAAAAAATATATTAAAAAGAAAAAGCAAACTGAGAAAACAGATAAAACAACCATGACTAAAAAGAAGTGTCGTTATTTTATTTGTAATGAAGGACATTATTCTCCTCAATGTCCAATTCCTATAAATAATAGAAGAGACGATTTAAACAAACAACACGTAGCTCAAGGTGGTACATACCTGGATTTAACAAATGTTCCTTTTAAAGATAAAAAAAAGGTAATTGACGATTGGGCACAATCCATGTCCATAGTAATTACAAACCAAAAAGCAACTTGGTCCAAAGAAAGATTTCTTGACTATATTGCAGCAACACTTCAAGGTGATGTTTTGTAATGGTTAAAACAATGGGAAAAATTCAATGATGGCAAAATGCAAAAGGCATCCTTATTAGGAAGTTTCAATAATCTTGATGATATCTTAAAAAACTTTACGACAATAATAAAAGAACATCTTTGTGGTTATACGAGTGAACAAAACCTACAAGAAGATGCGATATATATTTTATCAAAATTAGAATTATACAATATTTGCCAATTTCAAGAATATTGCAATACTTTAAAAAAATAAAAAATATTGTTATCAATTGGAACCCCCAATTAATATATCATGGTTAGAACAATTTTATCATAAACTCCCGACACCATGGGATGAATTAGCCATCAAAGGCTATCCAAACAAGATATTTTAGGACTTAGACATCCTTTGTCCTAAGATTAATAGCTGATAGATGTTTAGAAATAAAAGCTAAGAAACAAGTTAAGAATCAAATCACGAATTCTAACTTTGGTCATAAATGCTGTGATAAAATTCTACAAGAAAATTGGAAAATAGGATGCAATATTCCTACAAGAAAGGGATATAAGAAAAGGTTTAAAAAGAAAAAATTCAAATGGAAACCGTGGAACAAGCGAACAAGGTTTGTTAAAAATAAAAAATATATTAAAAAGAAAAAGCAAACTGAGAAAACAGATAAAACAACCATGGCTAAAATGAAGTGTCGTTATTTTATTTGTAATGAAGGACATTATGCTCCTCAATGTCCAAAACGAGGAAAAAACACAATGAAAATAATATTTAGATGAAGATCTAGATGTTTATTTTGGTGAAGAAATTTCAAGCAATGATAATAGTATCATTTATGAATTAGAATCTGAAACATATTCTAATACTGACATAGATGATTTACTATTTATGTTAAATATCATCGAAACTTCAAACGTAGAATATCAACTGATTACATTAAAAGATGTAATAGGTAAAGAAATATCTTTCTCTGAAGAACAACTTCGAAAATTCGAGTTACAAGAAAAAATTAATAAAGAAGATATCTATAAAATTTCTCCTTTAGACAAAATCTTGTCTAGAAGAATATTTGAAGCGTTTTCTGGAAACACTACTGCAAAAAGCACATCTAATCTTATAGCTAAAATAACACTGTTTGATAAAAAGAAAATATTAAGATGGAAAACAAAATCCAAAATTAAAATATATTCATATTGGTGTACTTCAAATATGTATAACAAGGTTGTTCAGACATGGTATAGATACACCTATACTAGCTGTAGTAATGGATAAAAGAATACTTAATCCTTTACAATCCTTGATTGGAGGAATTCAATCAAGTTTAGCCTATGGAATAGTTTTGTTTAAACTAAAATCAAATTATTTTATTTCACTAGACGACCCAAACATTGAAGATACAATAAAAATTAAAATCCAAACCAAAGGATTAGAAATGAAAGAAGATTCACATAACCTAGCCATAACTTGGCAAACAGAACATGAATTAACGTTTAAACCCATAACAAAAATGCACAAATCAGATAAAAATCTGATTGAAATATTTGAACCAGAACCATATGATTCAGAAATCCAATCAAGATTAATAAACTGGAAAGATTTACAAATACCTAAACAATGGTTATTTGAAGATCTTTTAGAACAAAAATCAAAATCTCAAACCCAGATGATTGAAATACAAGATTCTGGAAATAATTTATATTTTAGAAATATAAGAACTGTCTCTTTTAATACTATAAAAGATGAATGGCTTCCTATAAAACCTATTGAGTCTAGAGCATCAACATCTAGTGCTCCCGACCCAACTCAAGACCAAGCACATATAGCAGTTAAGAATATACAAGTTCCCATCTTACCTGGAACACAGACTAATGAACTCAAAATAGTTCAAATTTATCATTTCAGTCTTAAAATGCTGAAATTTTATTTACTCCTAGTTATGGAAAAAGACGATATACATATGTCTTAGGAAATTTTATGTTTTAAAATTATAAACCATATAATTTATGTGTCTTAATGGATACCGGAGTCACAATAAGTGCTTATCGGTATAATGCTTTGCCTTCTGAAAAATGGGTTAATATTAAACATCTCATCAAAGTCAAAGGCATTGAAGGAAGAGAAACAATTATTGAGCTTCAGGCAAAAAATATATCTATTTGGCTTAATGATAAAAAATTCATTATTCCTAAAATTTTATGTTTTCCCAATATGCATGGCGATTTCCTGGTAGGAAACAATTTTATTGCTGCCTATTTACCGATGACCTTAACCATAAGTTCTATTGGTCTCTCTCTCAAGGAAGAACTGGTCAATATTCCGCTTCTTCAAGTTCATAACTCTAAATGTCACAAAGGCTTTGCCCCCAGCAAGCGTGGTGAGGTTATTACACAACTTAGTCAAACTCATTGGCTTTTCACCATTCTCTAAGACAATTTTAGTGACAATCCACTAAAACTATGGCATAAAAGTCTCCGATACTGTACCATAACTTTGAAAAATCCGAATATCATAATTAGGGTGAAACCTATGGTATATACAAAAATGGACATAGATGAATTTGAAATACAAATTAAAGATTTATTAGAGAAAAAACTCATTGAATCTACAAAAAGTTCTCATTCTAGCCCTGCATTTCTAGTAAGAAATCATGTTGAAATAAAACGCGGAAAAGCTAGAATGGTGTTAAATTATAAAAGACTAAATAAAAAATTTAGAATTTGACGGATATTTTATTCTAAGAAAAGATGTTTTGATTAACCAAATCAAAGGATCAAAATTCTTCAGTAAATTTGACTGTAAATCAGGATACTGACAATTAAAGTTAGATGATAAATCTAAACCTTTAACTGCTTTTAGCACTCCATGTGGACATTATCAATGGAATGTCATCCCATTTGGCTTGAATACTGCTCCACAAATCTATCAAAGATGGATGGATTCAATTTTTGCCCCTTATAAAGATTTTTATGTGGTATATAACGATTATATTCTAGTGTTTTCTAAAACAAAAGAAGAACACAAAAAACATTTAAAACAAATGTGTGATATTTTCCAAAAACATGAAATTATCCTGTCACCTTCCAAAATAGAAGTTGAAAAAGAATCAATAAAATTTTTAGGTCTTATTTTAACCCATGATGGTCTAAAACTCCAAGATCATATTATTATAAAAATAAAAAATTTTCTTGAAGAGGTAACTGATAAAAAATAGTTACAAAGTCTCTTAGGCTTATTAAAATATGGAAGAAATTATTTGAAAAATTTAGCAGAAAAAGAAAAATCTTTCATAAACAAATTGAAAAAAGAAATAGAATTTATATGGACAGATAAAGATAGAGCTTTATTAAAACAAATAAAACAAGATATTCAATAATGTCCTACGGTGTATCTTCCAACAACCGGAGATAAATTAATTCTTGAAACAAATGCTTTAGATAATTGTTGGGGATGTGTTTTAAAAGTCATTCCTGCTGAAGATTGGGAAGAAAAAGATTTTTGTCAATCTAATGGGATAAAACCAAGAAAATCACCTTTAAAGGTACAAAGTAAAGAAAAATTATGTGATTATAATTTTGAAAAATTCAAACCAAATGAACAGAATTATATCATCTTTGAAAAAGAATTATTAGCAATAAAACTTGCCCTCAAAAGATTTCATATATATCTAGCCTCGGAAGTTTTTATAGTTAGAACTGATAACAAAGCAGTTCGAGACTTTTTAATTAATAAACGAGATATTTTAGATGGAAGACGATTGAAATGGTATAACCAAATAGCACTTTATACTTTTGAAGTCGAATATGTTAAAGGAAGTACTAATGTTTTGGCTGATTTCTTAAGCAGAGATCAAAGTTTAAACCACTAACCAAAGTGGACATATTTATTGCAGGAAGAAGATTTATGTTACCACTAAACCAGTGAATTTTATTCTGTAAACGACAGAAGATGACAGAAGAAGGAAACTCCTCTTCTTCTCAACCACCTCCAAACATAAGAAAACCTTTGTTGAAAAAACTTATGTTGTGTTAAGAGAACACCAACCCGGACTATATACCTCTTTTTTAGCTTGCCAAAAATAAGTTACCAACTTTCCAAACTCTCTTTACCAAGTTCACGATGATTTTAATGAAGCTAAATCAGCTTTTACTTTGTATCAAGTATAACAATCACAATATTTGCTAGAACAAACTAGCATCTCGATGAATAATGTTCCTGATTTCTATAATCTCGGAATAAGTCCAGAACTTTATCACGAGATTAATGGAGCTTGAAAATGCCAACTTCTGAACGATAAGAAACAGTTCAGACGTCACATGAGCAACCTCTCGCATAAAATTCATGAAAAAGAACCAAAACTAGAAAAACTACAAGATAGTTCGAATGCCCTTGTTAAATCCATAGCATGGGATTCTGAAACGTTCGCAGAAAACTCTCTTGAAAAAATCAATCACTTTTTAGAATTAGCAGATCTTATGGATTCAAATTATCCAGATCCCATTTTTCACAAATTAAAAAGAATTTGTTTGTTTGAAAATATAAAACATATTCTGTCATGTGATATCAGTAAACCCCTGATAGCACAAATTGAAGATCAAGAGTTTAAGATTAAACAGATCTTAATGGATAATTATAACATAGCTCAGTGTTATGAAGATTTCCTTTCAAAGTTGTTAGTTTATACGGAAAATCCCATGTATAATTTGGAAAAATGTCTTGATTGGGGATTAGTAAAACAACTAATCTCTCCCGGTTATCCTATCACTGAATTCTCGATGATGATCAAAATAATGGTCTATTATTTCACCAAAAATCTTAATCGCACTGTCTACTATACATTTTGGATCACAAGCACAATTGGATGGATGGAGATCGAAAGAAAAATTTTATCAGCTGTATCAAATCTGGTTTTAGATAAAACTAAAGACTACGAGTTCGATGAAGTCGAAGACCCCATGGCTAAAGCAAGCATCATGTCCATTAATCCAAAATCCTATTGGATTCATTCTCTTAAAACATTCTCTTTAATAGCAAGACAAATCCGTACTGCCGATAATCAATTTAACATATCGGATGGTAGGGGAATTTTCACTATAAATTTACCGATTGACTATATGAGGACTCAGGAACAGAAAGTTGAAGCATCTTCATTGCTATTAAAGTTTGATTCTCGGAAAGATCTTGACCTCCCGGAGAATCTCGAAATCGAAATCACGATGCTCGAAGAAGATGAGATGCAAGACAACTATGATCATCATAGTCCTACCTCAGAAGATTCGGTTTTCTACCACAATCTGAAAAATCGTATGGAAGCATAGTGGACTACACCACTACCACCAGTAGTAAGGACGACTCCAGCTCATCTAGGACACGTTGCTATGCAGAATCGTCAGCCATGACGTCTCCCATTATCTTACTTTAAGGAAAAATGTAAGGCATGCTTTGAAAAAAGAGAAAGCATCTTTACTGTTGAAAAAAGTAGTTTGTCCAGATGTGTGTGTATGCTTTGAAAAAAGAGAAAGCATCTTTACTGTTGTAAAAGTAGTTTGTCCAGATGTGTATGTAAGGTGTCAGGGAAAGTCTATTTAAAGGGCATATCTCACCCTTGTTGAGACATCGGTTTTAAAAAAGAATCTGTAGTGTTGTAAATGATTCGTATCGTTCGTATTGGACGATGATTTGAAATTATCAGTTTTGATGTTTTTTTTGGGAAAAAGTCAGAAAGTATCGTTCGGAACCGATACGTATTGTCCGATACATATCGGTTTTTGGGGTTGGACGATACGTATCGAAAATATGAGATTTTGATCCATGTGGTTGAGGCCGATAGTATGGGTTACTGGTTGCTGAATCTACGGTGTTTTGTAAACTAAATTCCCCGAAGTTAGAAGTCATATAACCCACATCATCTTGTGGACCTTATGGTGGTGGTAGTGTTTGGTAAGATTTTGACGCTCCTCTTCCTTGAATCCCTCCACTTCTAAATGTAGGAGTGTCATATATTGTTATTGGCTCATCATCCCCGGTGGCAATACCTCCATAAGAATAAGGATCAACATAATCCGCTCTACCACTAGTGTCAGCGTAGGTTTCATCGCCTCCATCATCACCCCCACCATCACTCCCTTCATCGTCATTATCACTATCAGACTGCATTTCGTTATTAGATCCAACTACTGAATGACGATTCAATCTTCTTTTCTGCCTCTGTGGTTGGGAAGCCTGCTCCTCCACTACTCTTTCAGCATTATCCAACTAGGCGGTGCCCTCAGTATCCAACACTAGCTCTTCTTTCTCTTCGATCTACTGATTCAAAAGGTCATCCTCCGTGAATATATAATCCAACTGGATGGGATCAAAATATTCACTATCTGTAAGGTAGAATATGATAGATGAATTAGTATATGCTTCATCAATTAGATCAAATAAAAATTGTATGAACTAAGACTTCATATAATTGCTTACCGCGGTTGGTCCTTTGCATATTCCTGACCCTTAATCGCATGTTATAGTGGCAGTAGACTAACTTTTCCAATTGTTTTATAGTTAGCCTATTCCTTGTTTTCGTGTGAATGAGAGAATGTGCTCTAATTCCGCTCACAGTTGGATGAGGAACATGTTTGCGATAAAACTCTCATTACAGTCCGCCTCAGTATCGGGCCATCACCTCCATAATGTATCCACCAATCAGCGGGTTTATCGTACTTGATTTGGGATTGCGCCAACGGGATTCCAAATGACCCATGTCTCTTGCGGAATATGTCAATCTATAAAGATGGAATACAATAACCCACATATCAATAAACCGATCATATGACACTTGACTTATTAGTTATAAGGTATAATTACTCACATCTCTTATGGCTTGACCTTGCTCCGCCAACTTAGGGAGCATTCGTTGGATCACATTGAGCAAACCGCTATACACTTTATCGACCTCACTCAACTCGAAGCGTCGCGTATACTTGAAGGCCGGATTCAAGTAGTGTGCTATACATCAAATATCAGCGATCTTATCAACATATGGAAACAATGAATAATATGAAAAATAATAAGTAAATAAAAATCACTATATAAGCAGTTTAGCATATTATACCTATGACATACAAGTACTGGTGGAATTGTGCATCCCACCTCTTGTCAATGATCGCCTAATATCGTTTATATTTTGTTGGACATTTTGTTTTAATAACCAATTTTGCTTTATCCATCAACTCGTAAACATACCCCATCGTTGGTTTCTCATCACCATCTATCAACCTCACCACTTGCACCAACAGGGTAGTGACGACGATCAGGTGGTCAACATCTGCTCAAAACTGGGGGCTGTAGATCAGGTCAGCAACTTCATTGCAAGCAAGTATCTTTGCTCGTGGGAGTTTTAACTCATGTTTTCTCCACTCTTCGGAGTTGACCATGCTTTTCAGCTCACGCCTATATCTAGCTAAGCTCTGTAGGGCTAGAAATTGTATCGCAAATCGTATGATCGCAAGCCAGAGTAGCTCGTTCGTGGTGAAGTCTCTCATCAAATTCACGAACTTGTCACTGTTGTATAGGTAGGAAGTAATTGTTCTTCCCTTCTGAATAGTTGCCCGTGCCTTGCTTATTTTTCTCAAATTCTCAAGAATGAGGTCCACGCAATAAGCGGCACACAGAGTTCAGTACAAGTGACGTTTCTTCAACATTAACTGTCTTCTTGCAGCTTTGTAATTGGCGGCATTGTTAGTTACCACCTACACAACTCAGTACTCTCCAACATGTTCAACTACCTTATCCATTAATTGGAAGAGGTAATTAACCGTCTTCGCGCGTTTAGAAGCATCAACTGATTTTAGAAATACTGTCCCGGCATCGCTATAGACTAAAAAATTGATCAAACTCTTGTGGTACCTATGCACTTGTATCAATCATACTTTTGAAGTACGACGACTCTACAACTTGACTCGGAATGTGATTGTATATCACGAACTTTACAATCGATTTTTCAAGCCTTTTCCCTCATTTTTTCAATAAAATTGTACTCAATTTAGTTTGCTTGGAGCTTTCTGTTCGATACATAAACGATCCATGGGACCTGTAGTACGACCTGTAGTAGACGACCTGGGCTCCCTCACTGATGCTGACCTATGCAACTCGGCTGTCTCATGAATATCCTCATCATCATCAACATGTGGCCTATGACTAGATCCACCAGCAGCAGGCATGGATGGGCCCCTCAACATGGAACGAAACCAATAATAGGCTTCTTCCTGATCTCGTCGTTGTCGTGCTTCTCTAGCACTCTCCCTCGTGACTCTTGCTGTCTGCGCATCCTCATCCTCATCAACCTCAGGTCCAGCTGTAGGAAACTCTGGATCTCCCCTCCTTATTCTCTCATATATTTTTCTATCTCGGTCGGCTATCTTTTTTTTTTTTCCTTAGCTGTCTGTAAACTGGCTCTGACATCTTATTTCACTTTTCTGGGTACATTGGGACACCCTTTTGTCTCTCCCTTAACGTGAGCTAAATGCTCCTTCAACCGTGTAATACCTCCTAATAATTTTTTCCCACAAAGCTTACATTTTATTCGGAGTCTATCACCATCTATTGTTGTGCTGTATTATTAAGCTGAATATGATGATCGTACCATATTTATTTATTTCACCTATATAAATGAGCAAACGATTGGATTAAATTAAAACATTTAGATTACACTAGAAAATAAAATTTATTTGATATTATTCTAATTTTTAAAAATTTTATATTACATTTGAAAATTTATTTCATATTATTATTATTTTTTAAATATTAGATTATATTTTATCAAATTTATTTGATATTATTCTAATTTTTAAAAATTTTAGATTGCATTTGCAAATTTATTTGATATTGTTCTTATTTTTAAAATATTAGATTATATTTTACTTTATTTGATATTATTCTAGTTTCTGAAAATTTATTTGATATTATTCTTTTTTTTTTAAATATTAGATTATATTTTATTATATTTATTTCATATTATTCTAAAAATATTGAAAATATTGCTATATTAGAAAATCATATTGTTCTAATTTTTAAAATATTTGAAAATCATATTTATTTGAAATTGATGTGTCACATGCATCATGGGGTATGTGTGACATGTGTAATTGATGTGTCACATTCCCCATGGGGTATATGTGACACATCAATTACACGTGTCACATATGACACGTGTAATTGATGTGTCATGGGGTATGCCACATGTACACACATGTGACACATCAATTACATGTGTCGCGACACTTGTCACATACCCCATGCCACATATGACACGTGTAATTGATGTGTCATGTGACATCATATCAATTACATGTGCCGCGAGACATGTGTCACATGTGTTATGGGGTATGTGTCACATGTGTCGCGATACATCACACTTGACACGCGTCACATGTGTCACGTGTGTCGCGACACATCAATCACATATGTTGCGACACATCACATGTGACACGTGTGTCACATGTGTCGCGACACATTAATTGCATTAAGTATTTATAAAATAAATAAACTTTATAAAATAAATAAATTAAGTTTTTATATTTTAAATAAATTAAGTTTATAATAAATAAATTAATTTTAAAGGGTAATTAAGTTTTTATATATACAAAAATACTTAATTTATTTTTAAAACTTAAATTACTAACATAATTTATTTTTAAGTATTATATAAAAACTTAATTTTTTTTAAAAACATAATTTACTAACACAAAACTTAATATTATTCTTATTTTTAACTATATTTTAATTATTTTCTTAATATTTCTTATTTTATTTTTTTAAAATAATTTAAGGGTAGATCTTACAATTTTAGGGGTAAATCTTAAAATTCAAGGGTAGATCTTGAAATTTTAGCCCCTAAACTGTAGGAAAATGAAGAGAAAATGACTGAAAATGGTAGAACACGACACGTACCTTATACACGTTATTGGGCGATTCGGCCCTTAATTCGGCGTCGATTGGGCGCCAAAAATACAAAAATCACTTCTCCCGTGCAAGAGTAGCAAGAAGAGGAAAAGAAAAATGGGCTACTGGTGTTAAAAGAAAAGGAAAAGAGGTTTAAAACCCTCTTTATGCGTCAAAGGTGTTAGGGGGGCCCACAATTGAAAAATTCAAATTATCGGACGATAATTTCAAATTATCGTCCAATAATTTGAATGTATCGTCCAATACAGACGATACGGTCAAATTATCGTCCGTATCGGACGATAATTTGATATATATTTTTTTTCCTTTAAAATACATCAAATTATCGGACGATAATTTGAAATTATCGTCCAATAATTTGAAGTTATCGTTTGATACGAGCGATAAATTGCATGTATCGGACGATAACTACTATATTTTAAGGGGGTACGATACAAAGGCATTGTATCATACCGCTGAGGTCCAAAACCGGTACGTATCGGTATCAGACGATATTTTGATCCATGCATATGTCCACTAGAATGGTAACCAAGTCAAAACTCGGACTAGACTTGATGTAGTAAAGAATGCGATGGACATCAACAAGATGAATAGTGCGGGGATCATGCATAAACTGGCTCACGAGACTAACCAAGAATGTGATATCCGGCCTGGTGAGAGTGAGGAGATCAATCGTCCCACTAGTATCAAATACTCATTTGGATTTGTAAGCATATCACAATCAAGTTCATGTAGAGAGTTCTGGTCCATTGGAAGTAGTAGGTTTGCAATATCTAGGAATGGGATATTCCTCTCAAAGGCAATGAAATGATCCTCCTCGCAAGAGTCCCAAACCAGCTGCTACTTGCCCAGCATGGAAGGAAATCGTAAGAATTGGGTAGAGTTTCCGACGCCGAAAAAGTATTAAAGGTTCCCCAAGTCTTTCACTTCAAAGATGCATCCTAGCTCGCATTTCACATGGCTAATAAAAACGTGATCATCGTCGGTGAGATTAATATTGTCTATGTAAATGGTGCAACCAGTGGGGTATGAGTGGATAAACACAATATGGTCAGAGTGACATCTTTGAGTTCCCAAGTCTGTACAACACTACTGAAACACTGGAACCCTGTTGTGGGTGACTGCTTTAAGGCGTATATGGACTTCCGAAGCTTGCACACTTGTCTTGTCTTCCGCTTAACTAGGAAGCTGGGGGGTGGGGGGGGGGGGCATGTTAACTTCTTCAATATGAGCACAATTGAGGAAGGCATTTTTAATATCAAGCTCATGGAAGGGCCAATCCTATATTGCTGCAAGAGAGGAGAACATGAACGAATGTCTGCTTAGCAATGGGAGTGAAGGTTGCTTCATAGTCAATGTCCTAGGTTTGAGTAAACTCTTTTGCAACCAACCAAGCTTTATAACGAGACACTGAGTGATTAGGGTTATGTCTTACAAACTCCCATTGCATCCAACTGTCTTCTTCCACCCATATCCCAAATGTAATTAGTTTCAAGACCATTCATTTTCTCAATCATCGCTGTTTTCTAGGACGGGTGGTCAAGAGTAGTTCTAATAGTATGCTAGGAATAGTCTTGGTGTCAATAGCAGATAGAAAGGCCTTGATGGAAGGAGAAATGACCTAGTAGCAAACATATTCGCAATGGGATAAAGAGTAAAACACTTTCAAACTCAAGAGCTATCAGCAAATCAAGGTCAGTAGGAACCACGAGAGGAGAAATAGTAGGAGTTGCATAAGCTGAAGTTTAGGTGGTCTATTTGAGGAGACATGACCATGCCATCTACATTCTACATAGGAAATCACCCCTTGCCTCTCTTGCGATGGAGGAGGCTGCAGATCCATAAGGGCAAGGAGGGAGCAAGAGTAGGAGTAAGACAGTCCTCAGCGAATTAGGAAACATCCCCAAGGAAGTCACGTCCATTAGGAAACATCCCCAAGGAAGTCACGTCCATAAAGGTGTAGAAGCGACATGTATGGGGATCATAGCCCTATATCCTTTGGACAAACTTGAATACCCAAGAAAAGCACGTCTTAAGAGCCTTATCATCCAAATTCTATTGAGAAGGTCGAAGATTTTAGACAAAACATTTGCATCCAAATACACGAGACTCAATGAGAAACACTTGATCTTCAGGGCGAAGTGTTTGATAAGGAGAATTTCCTCCTAAGATCTGTGATTGAGTGCGATTCGCGAGATAGCATTCGGTTAGTATTTCCATAGACCAGTAGGTTTGGGCATATACATTGCACAATGTAAACATCGAGCCAATCTTAAAAGGTGCCTATTCTTACGCTCTGCAACACCATTTTGTTGCTGAGTGTAAGGACCGGAAAGCTAATGATTAATTCTATGAATATGCATATAGTCATGGATCCTTAATACTAGTCCCATATTGATTGCTAACCAGCGCATAGATGATGCGGAAGCTAACACATGCAATGTTAGGGCTGAGATTAAAATTAAAATTAATTTAAACAATTAAAATAACAATTTTCCTCAACAAATTACCACAGAAATATTCTAGAAATTCAATTGAATAATTTAATTCCGGCCCAAAATAGTAATACTTTTAGCGTACGTTCCCTATTGGATCTAGAAGACTAGGGTTCTTAGCAAACGACTAGATATCCGACTGTTTTAGGGCGTCAAACGAACTCGCAAGCGGGTTCTTTCGATACCGAGCGAAAATAAAAGGCTAACAATGATTTAATGAAGAACCGATAGGTTGGTTTTGGATTTTAATGAAATGAATAGGTTAAATCTAGGTTTAATGGGGAAATAAATAGGCTAGGGTTACCCCAACTCGTAGATCATTAGAAGATAGAGATCGAAGAGTTGGCCTCACACCAAACCGCATGCGGGACGAAGAATCCCTCTTCGGTTTTGAGAGAATCACACCCTCACGAAAGTTTAAAACTCTCAAAGTTTGCAAAAGCAATTTTCTTTCACCAATAATTAATTAAAGCTGTTTTTACAAGCCTTTAAATAGGCTAACCAAACCTTAATACGAAATTAGAAGAGTCCTAAAGCTAATAAAACACTAAAATGAAAATTTTGACCGAAATAACAAAATCCCGTCAAAATTCACGTGATCGATCGATCAATTCCGGGGTCGATCGATTGACTTAGAAAATAAATTAATTGCCCGAAGCCACAGACTTAAATCGATTGATCAACTGAGACACATAATTGCGCCTCAAAATATTTGCCCACTGTCCACCATCTATCAATCGATCGATTGAGTGCTTCAATCCTTCGAATTTGAACTGTTTTTAATTCTTTCGCCTTCGATACGCCATTGACGGCTGCTTGAATCTGATGTCCCCATCAATGGAACTCTTAAAATTTAGAAAGAACTTCACTTTTCTTTCTCAGAAGGAACAACCACGTGGCATGAGTGCATCAATAAATAGAACAAAATAATGAATACCATCAAGTGAAGTAATTGGGGAAGGACCCCACACATCAAAGTGCACAATATCAAAAGGTAAATTAGATCTGTGCACATGTGAGAGAAAGAGTTCCTAATATGCTTAGAAACTTCACAACCTTCACACTGAAACTTAACAAATTGAAATTTTTTGTAAACTAAGGAATCATGCTGCATAATGGTTGAAAATCAACATGCCCAAACTTGGCGCCATGGAGACAAAGTATCATAATGGTGCTTATGGAAAAAGGAAATCGACCCGATCATGTTCGAAACCGATACGTATTGGACAATACGTATTGGTTTCCGACGATATTTTGACCCATGGCCCCTAAACAAACAAAATTGTAATTTAGGGTTAAGGTTTAATAATATAGAGAGGAGGAAGAAGAAGAGAGAGATATTAGGGTTGAGTCAATGTGACTCAAATCCCAATACAAAATACTATATATTTCATCTTTAGCATTTTCACGTATTACATGGTTCCCGAGTTAAGTGAATTGTACAATTTAAAATTCACTTAACTACATACCCATACAATAGAAATAATATCAACACTCCCCCTCAAGTTGGAGTATATATGTCGATCATACCCAACTTTAAGGAGATGTCATAAAGTCTCTTGCTACCAATACCTTTAGTCAAGATGTCGGCAAGTTGATCCTCAGTTCTAATTTAAGGAATACTGATTTCTTTGGACTCAACCTTCTGGCGAATATGGTGATAGTCCACCTCAATATGTTTTGTCCTTTCATGAAAGAGAAGATTCTCTGAAATATGATGGGCGACTTCATTGTCACCATACAAGATACTTGGAGAGGATACAACTCCCAAGTCTTTCAAGATGAATTTAAGTCACATGCATTCTCTCGCACCTTAGGACATGGCACGGTACTCCCCCTCGGCACTGGAGTTTGATACTACATGTTGCTTCTTAGATTTTCATGTGATCAAATTACCCCCCAAGAAGATGCAATATCCGGTAGTTAATCTTCTATCATCTAGAGACCCGACCCAATCGACATCAATAAATATCTCTACATCCAAATGATCATGATTTTTATAGAGAAACCCTTTGCCAGGACTTCATTTCAAATACCTCAGAATTCTGTGAACAACCTCCAAATGTATTGTCCTTGGTGAGTGCATATATTGACTCACCACACTTACTGCATAAGCAATGTCCGGACGGGTCATGGTTAGATAGATTAGTTTACCAACTAATCTCTGATAGGTACGTGGATCCTTGAGAAGATCACCTTCACCATTTAATCGGTGATTTTGTTCAATAGGGGTCACAATAGGCCAACACCCCAAAAACTCCGTATCATGAAAGAGATCTATGGTATACTTCCGCTGGGATAATGAGATGCTCTTCTTAGATCTTGACACTTCAATGTCAAAGAAATATTTCGAGTTTCCCAAGTCTTTAATTTCAACCCTCTGCTCAAATTCTCTTTGAGTTTAAGAATCTCATGACTATCATCTCCAGTAATGATGATATTATCAACATAGATAAGTATGACAATCATCTTGATTCCCCTTTTTACAAATAGAGTATGATCTTAATGACTTCTTTGGTACCCAAATCTCATAATAGCATCACTAAATTTTTGAAATCAAGCCCTTGGGAATTGTTTTAATTTATAGATGAATTTCTTCAATCTACATATTTTTCCCTTCTCCCCTTTTACAAATCCAGGAGGAAGGTCCATGTAAACTTCTTCCTTGAGATCACTATGAAGAAATGCATTCTTCACATCAAGTTGAGAGAGTGGCCAGTCTTTGTGGGCAGTTAGAGATAACAAACTCTGATTGTGTTGGACTTGGCTACAGGTGCAAAGGTGTCCTGATAATCAACTCTTTGTGTTTGAGTGTACCCCTTTGTTACAAGCCTTGCTTTATATCTTTCGATAGTATCATTAGGTCTACACTTAACTATGTACACCCATTTGCAACCAACAACTCTCTTTCCTTTTAGGAGTTCAACAATTTCTCATGTTTGATTATGTTCCAGAGCATTCATCTCCTGAATCATATCATCCTTCCATTTTGGCTGCAATAAGGCATCAGAAACAGTAGAAGGAAGGGTGATAGAATCAATAGAACAAATAAAATCATAATGAGATGATGAGAGATTATGATATGAAACATACTTACTGATGGGATGACGAGTATACGATCTAGGAAGTTTGCTGTGAGCAATGGGTAGATGAAGATCAGAAACAAAAGGACCCTCTTCGGGTAAGGGATCCTGGTCGGTATTCTGTGAAGGAGACTCATCTACATTCTCATGCACTCTTCAACGATAATTTTCTTGTTCCTTCGCACATACATCTTTCCCTTTCCATATTTATCAAAGGCGAGTTGTTCGCTTTGTTGTGGCTCAATAGCTTCATCATCCACTTCTTCACAATCTTCACTATCTCCCATAGGTAAAGCTCTAAACATCTCAGAGTGCTCTTCATTTTTATGTTGTTTCTCCCTCTGAAGAGGACTGGAAAAAGGAATGCCCTCAAAGAATGTGACATCCATGGTGACTATCACACGACGAGTGAGAGGGTCAAAGCACTTGTATCCTTTATGAGAGGAGGGATACCTAATAAAAATACACTTGGTAGCCTTGGGATCAAGTTTACTCTGCTGAATATTGGGGATATGTGTAAAGCACAAGGAACCAAAGATGCGTGGTGACACCAATAACAGAGGTTGATAAGGAAACACAAGTTGGAAGGGGGAATGTCCTTCCAGAATAAGCGTAGGCATTCGATTGATGAGGTAGGCAGCAGTGAGGACGGCTTCACCCCAGAGATGTTTAGGAACCTTTATATCAAATAACAGAGATCGAGCAACCTCCAAAAAATGCTTATTTTTCCTCTCAGCAACCCCATTCTGTTGGGGGTATAAGGACAAGTAGTTTGCCATACAATTCCGTAAGAATGAAGATATGATTGGAGAATGTGAGGAATATTCCTCACCATTATCCGATTGGAGTACCTTAACATGCCCATGAAATTGTGTACTAACTAGTCTATGAAACAGAGGAAAAATAGAGGCAACTTCATCTTTGGTACACATAAGAAAGAGCATAGTGATTCTAGTACAGTCATCAATAATAATAGTCATGCAAAGCAGTAGCAGGGGAAGACCCCCACACATCAAAGTGAATAACTTCAAAAGGAATAGTACATTTATTGCCGCTCAAGGGATAAGAATTTCGAACATGTTTAGAGAATTGACAAGTGTCACAATTAAACAAACGACTATTAAATCCATGAAATTTTTCTAGAAATAAAAGTTTCAAACGACTAATATGAGGATGATCGCAAGGAGAGTGCCACAATTTTGCTTCATCTACAGAAACCGCCATAGCTGCAGGAGGGGATGTACCATGTAAATCTTGAAAGAGGTAGAGTCCCTTCTCTTCAGTACCATGACTAAGGATCTTTCCCGATTTCAAGTCTTGGAAAACACAATATGAAGGAAAGAATGTCACACTACAATGTAAGGAATTGATAATCTTACTAACAGAGAATAGATTCATAGGCATGTTATGAATCAACATAAACTTATATATTTGGCATGTTAGGAATCAATAGATTCATAGGCATGTTAGAAATCAATAGATTCACCAACATAAACTTCCTTATATGCACTCATTTATTCTGTTCCAGACTATATTTGAACCATTGCCTCAAACTTCCTCATATGCACTCATTCATGATTCTTTCTTTCCTTTTTTCGAAATAATTCTCCCTTTTCTATTTTAGTTTTTTTTTTTTTTTTTTTTTTTCTGGCCACTTGTAGGCTCTAATCACATGGTAGAGATGATTTTTTCAGTGCAATTGTAAGGCTGAATCTCATCTAGATGCTGACCACGTGCACCACATGGCACCAAGTCATGTGTATAAAACTGATGATCTGGTCACTAACATTGGCGACCAGATCAATCTATATATGTCCTATTAGATCCATTTTCTAAGGTTACGTGATACTTTTTTCTCTTGTTAAAGTATGCATTTGCTTTTGTAAGATCAGAGGCCACTAGAAAATCAAAAATAGTTCCACCCATTGCATTTCTTTTGTCATAATCATGGCTTCTATATATCCTCCCATACTTGCTTCCTATCTTGCCCATATATCCATTTAATTCGGCTAATTAATATGCTTTCTACACTAGATATGTAAGTCAAGATATAGTTAATTAAGCTGTTTTTTTAATATATTTTTATTTTTTCTGTACTATCAAATATTGATTTTTTTATTTATTTGTATTCATTTACTCGTTGTGTGTATAGCTGATTGGTTGTTGACCTCCGAGAGATACTCCTGATTTGTAAAAGTTAGCTTCTATATTTTAACCGTCAATTGTAGTGTATCCGGTGTTCAGTGCAACTGGAGCACATTTGGGGCATCCATAGATCTTGCCCCACAAAAAATATAGTCGCATTTACAATGATGAGGGGCTATATATATGGATGAAGAGATCAATTTTAAAGAAACATTCAATGTATTGGCGATACATTGAATGTATCGTCCTGCTACTTTTTTTTTTTTTTTTTTTTTTTGTAAATCTCAAAAATACCCTAAAATTTTGGGAAAATATATTTAATGGTTTTCTATTTTTTTCTAATTTTTTTACCACAAAAGCCACAAATTTTGAGCTAAAAAATATAGATCTACCCATAAATAGAAGCAAATGAATAAAAAACACACAAAATTATAGAGAAAATACCTTTTGTATGGTCTCCGGCGAGTCGGCGGTGTTCCCGTACGATTCCTGGTGGTGCAGGTCGTAGATCCGGTGCTGAGAGGGAAGAGGAGAAAAAATAAAGAAAAAAAGGGCAACCCGAGCTTAAAGGGGTGTCCTTTCATCACTCGAAGTTGGGGCCCCACTGGACGATGATTTGAAATTATCGTCCGATACGGATGATAAATTGAACGATAATTTGACTGTTTTTAAGGTGCTCCGAGAAATACCCAATTTACCTTATCGTCCAGGTCCAAAACCGATACGTATCGGATGATACATATCTGTATCGGACGATATTTTGATCCATGGTATGGGGTCCTTAGCCTGGCCTAGGCCGACTTGATATAATATATGTACTATATTGTATTTTAGTCTCTAATATATGTAAGAATATATTAGAACTTAGCTGGCTTCGACCCTGATGAAATCTACGATGTATAAGTACCCTATATAGTTCTTACAATATATGGTAATATCCTTATATTTTAAGGTAAAGGTGTCCGTCTTCCATGGTTCACCTGAAACACTATTTCGATGCCACATGGAGCTCGGCTGCATTGCTCAGATTATCTTTAAAATAAAATAGAATTGAAAACTCTTCTCCACCGTGTGTTTTTTGAGTTGTGAAATATGGACCATTGAAACTAGTCAAATTTTGACTTGCAATTTTAAAAAGTTTTTTTTTGAGTCTTTTTGTTTTCAAAATTGATCTAAACAATCCCCCCGTCCTGCACGTGGGTGCCACATGGACCTTGGAGGATGTTGACGGTCGAGGACCGGTTCCCATATTCTAGTAGTACATTTATTATATTTACAAAAGCAACCTCTTTCTCTTGCTTGTGCAAAATTTAACTTGGTACTCATTAATATTTTTTTAGTGCCATACCCTTCGCTTCATTATATGCATTTTGGTCACAATTTTCTGGTTCAAACTTTGGATTGCATGAACAATGATAGCTCTGGCAGCAACATTTACTTTTACTACCTGTTTACTATTCAAGGTAATATTTTTTAGTCAGGAGCCGAAGTTATCCATTTTTGCTACATTCATCATTTATATGGAGCACAGTGCAAAGGTACGATCGAAGTCTCGGATACCCACATTCTTCCATCATTGTTTCCAAAATTAATTTTTGGTGTGTGACATGACACGTAGATTCTAAATTCAATGTTAGTAATTGAACTTCGTGTACTTTGGGAGCTTTTATGCCTATTGCCTTATCTTGCTGGCTGATATCATACATGCAAACATTGTATCAAAACTCGACTGATACTATGTATCGTTTTTGTCGAGAACAGATATTGGTACCACCCTGATACAGATATCGGGGTGGTATTGGTATCTGATCAATATACGTCAGTATTGGCCGATACCGTCTCCGAATCAGCTGATACTAACCAATACAAATCTTTTTTCTGTTCTTTTTTTTTTTTTGTCAAGAAAAAAATAAATTATCGACCGATATGGTATCGGCGATACTGAAATCACATCAGCCTATATGTCTCGGTCCAAGATGTACCGATACTCAATACCAGTACTGATACTTTGCTTGTAAATCAGAGATTTGGCCCCATATCATACTGACTTGTCTTCGCTATATGATACAAAGAAAGGTGACAAGTATGATACAACTGGCTTTTTTCTGTTTATGGAACTTTGGTGCCAAATGAAATTGGAGCTCTATGCTTGAAGCTTGAAGGAAAGTGACACATTATAGTGTTTCTCTTCCTCCTCAGCCTACCATTGCTTCCTGGCTTCTTTAGCGCCTGAGCTAGTTCAGTATATTGGGTATGTGTTCGAACTTGTTCATCCATAGTTTGATACTCCTTTGTGTTTGGATATGCACTTCATGTTGGTAAATTGCTCAAAAAAATCGAGCTTCATGTCTAAATTGTTAATTATAGCCAAGCTTTCTGAACAGATCAGATCATGTTGTAATGAATGGTTCAATTTCTTTGCTTTCAAGCAGTTTTGATCTGGATTCTGTAACATGCATACATGGCGCTATAGACCAAGAACATCAAATGGATGACAGAAGGGCATATGTGCAGCGGTTCACTTTAAGGTTATTGTGCCTCTATCAGATGGCTTGAAACCTCATGAGAGGCAAGGAGTGTCATCTTTAGTTAAGATAAGGGTGTGTTTTTACTACAATTAACTGTACTTCTCTCTTATGAACAATATAGGTGGGTGTTGTTCTGTCCAATTTTTCAGGGGACAAATGCTATTGGTTTTAGTAAAAGGATGCCACTATGGATTTAAAGAGACCGAAATAAGTTGGCATATTGGGTAGGCCCCATGCCGATACATATCAGCCAAACTGGCCAATATTTCAAGTTCCTTTAAAAAAATAAAATTAAGAAATATAATATTTTTGGTATTTTTTCAATTCAAATTCGATACATATAGACCAATATGGGCTGATATTTGACCTGCTTGGCCTGGTATCAAATCGGGGGTGTATATTGAATGGGATGGGGCCCAAACCGATACATATCCAATATGGGCTAAAACCATATGGATGTCACTCATTGGCAAAAATAAATAAATTAGCATCAATATATATTAGCCCATTGATGGCTGATTGGTGGAATTCAACTCACTCATCATCATTATCTGGTTGATGGTTCTGTATAATTGACTTTATACATATCCCAAAAAGTGACCTGAAAATCATGTGGCACGCATCATGCTGAAACCCAAGGATCAAAATTTTGGATAAAATTTCGGTTTCGGGCTTGATCCTACCGATAATTTCGGCCAAAAAATTTCAGTCATTTCGGCCGAAATTTTGATCCTTGCTGAAACTTGATATTTAGATCACTTTTTTGGATGTCTGCTATGGGGAATGCAAAATTGACTGGGTGATGGTATGCCCATGGTCTTGAGATCCATAGCATGGAGGATTGGGACAAATAACGATCTCGTCGCATGATTCAAAGTATTCGGTTTTTTAGCGTTAGGTGCTTTCAGTAATTCGGTAGGTGCAAACATACCTGCCTATTTCATAATGGGTGGGTACCTGTCCCCCAACGCCTGTCTGATTTTCACAGAAGCTTTCTTGAGACCATGATATCACCATCAAACGGTCATGTTTGATTCCACATCACAAATCCCAAAATCACGCCCAAAATTGACGTTTGAGAGTTTGTCCTATGATTTTAGGGCCATCCTATAGTATGTATATCAAAGGGGCCATCCTATTGTAGATATATCTTGTTGATTCAGTTGGTTAATGATGAACGGGGATTCCGAGCGAATTGAATGGTGAACCAGTTCACTCAGACTCAGTTCGCCATCAGTAGGTTAGAGTAGCGATTCAAGTACAGATGACCAAACGTGTTATACTTGCAATGGGATGGCGCCTTTGAAGACATCTCAAACAAGCAGCAGTTGCTGCTTTAGTCTGATGGATTTTTTCATGTGTGGGCTCTGATTAATTATTTCCTTGATATTGAAGTTCAAGACATCTCGGATTCCTTTTAGCATCACTACAGAGCCGGTTTAAGCATCACTAGAAACAGCCTTCTGTTGGTAAATGTAGTATGGATCGGTTGGGCATTCAGGTTATGAAATATCGCTCCTATAACTGTTTGATTCATTTTAACCAACATCAAGCAACAAACCTAGTTGTGCCTTCTTTGGTGCTAACTGTATCTTTTGGCAAATCAAAAGGCAATCAACCGTTGCCCACTCTAGTGCCGAGGCGGATGCCTCTGTAACTGCCTAGCTCACATGGAATTCACTCCTCTTTGGAGATCTTGGTATCTCCATACCTAGTATCCTAAAACTCTTTTCTAGTGTTTTATGGTCGGACTAAGCACATTGAATTGGATTACTACTTCGTTGGTGAAGAGGTAAGTGATGTAAATAATAACAACCTATGTCAGCAATAAGAACAAATCCAAAACATAGCTATCACCAATTGCTCAAGAAGGAAAGCCAAAAATGCATTAGCCAATCAACATAGATGTGATGGATTATGGAAGCCCATAATACGGGTTTTGGTCAGGTCCAACTACCTGAACTCTAAATGGGGTTCAACTGTTTTTAAACCGTTGGATGCAAGCCATTCAACGGTCCAAAAGTCGATGTCAACTTATAAAAGTTATAGTTTCGATTCTCTTACATCCAATGGTTCAAAAATCAGCTGAACCCCATTATTCATTTCACTTTCATCTTCTTCTACTCTTCGTCTCTTCTATATGTCTATACATTGTATGTAGTGACGTTAGACTTAGTGGTCAGGGTTGTGCCGGGCTGCCACGAGCCCGGAATGGGCCATGTGTTATAAGCCCGATTGATAAATGGACTACCTGGCCCAATTCAAATAAATTATCCACTACGGTTATGGGCCTCCTATTTAACAATCAAGAACCGAACCGCTTAATGCCGGCCTGATCCAACAATTGACACCTTCAAGTAGTCAATTTATTCAAGCCGGTACGGTCGGCTCATAAATCCCGATTAGGTATCATCCAATTTTAAGGCCCAGCCCATTGAGGGCCCTAGTTCGGCCAACGGACAGTTTTTTAATTATAAATATTTATTTATTTTATTTTATAGGTAAGCTAGGAATCAACCGAGGATAAAAAATTCGGTTTCGTTTCAGTTCGGGCTGGGCCGAAACCGAAATTTTGAACTGAAATTTCGGCCGAAACTTCACAAGAGACCGAAAACTTCTGAAAATATGGTTTTTGTTTCGGTTTCGGTCGGTCCCCACCGAAACCGAGATTTGGGCCGAAATTTTGAACCATGGATTCAACCTTCAACCTTCCAGTTAAGCGACATCCCCAACCCAATAATAAAGATTATAGTCACATATAACAAAATCGTCTAGACAAAATGCCCACGACTATGTAAAGAGTATCTTTATTTACAGCCTGAAATTCTTTCTTCTGAACTCGAGTTTCACCTACTAAAACCGTTCGCTGCTTTGAATTAGGTGATGGAGATCGTTTTTTGTCCCAATCTTGAGATCATGGGCTAACCATCAGACAATCAGATTTTGATTCCACATTGCACGCATCCCAGAAAGTGAACATGATCATGGGAATACATTAGGCATCATTCTCGCAACACTTTTTGAGATGTGTGCCACATATAATCAAAATTTAATCATATGATGGCAAGCTCATGATCTCCAGATCCAGTGTCGTCAATTGACATGATATGATCCGCACTGTAACCCAGTTTGAGAAGAATAATCCCGGATTGTAAATAAAGGTGCTCTAATGTAAATTATATCAGTTTTGTTTATATGAGTGTAACATCTACACTTTTTAATATTTAGGAAAATAATGGATTTGACTCTATAAATCTCATAAATTGTTGTAGTTTCTGATCCTGTAGGAATCCGTACGATTGTGTTTACCAAAGTGTTGGGATAACCTTCCAAAAATAGTGGTGAGATATCATGAAAATTTGAGAGAGAGCATGAGAAAGAGAACGTGCATATAGGGAAGAAAATGAGCACTAAAAAGTGGTTACCTGTGTACTCACCCAATCTCCTCCAATCTGGCATGCATTGATCGCTTTGAATATGATGATAAGAGATTATTTTTCATTCTAATTAAAAAGAAAAAAAAACAGTATGTAGATTATGTGTATTGCCATTAGACAGTCAATTTTCAATTCTCTCAAGAAATGAGTCTAAAAACATGTACAAATGTGGTATCATCATGTGATTTTAGATTCAATTTTGAGTTGCATGTCATACAGAATAAAAAAATTGACCACCCCATGGTATGCTCATGGTCTCAAGATCGATTTTGTGAAAGATTGGGATGAAAAATGGTCTATATCATCTTATTCAAAGTAGTCAATGCATGTCAACTAGAGGAGATGAGATGAGATGAGACTTTCACAAGATGAAAGTAATGATACCGAAAAAAAGAAAGAAAAAAAAAAAGTGCCTACCATTTCCTGGAGGGACGGAGAAGATAATGTGAGGGTTCCCCTCGGATTTTTTGTTCATAAAATATGGGAAGTTGTGATTATATTTTCCTACCCATATTTGCAATCCAAACAATGAAAAATGGCGGATTTATAAATCCGATCTTTCATTTCCCATCATTTTTCCTATATCTAAACACAACCATTGTTAATATGAGTTTGTTAATTGAACCGAACTGATTTGGTTTCTGTTTTTGTTAACCGATTTTCCAAAAAAATTGGAACCTAAAATGGAAAAAATCGGCTCGGTTTGAGTTTTTTTTAGTTATCTTTTGTAGGTGTTTTGGTTTTTCAAATTTTTGTTTCGATTTCGGTCGATTTTCTAAACCTACCCAACCATTTTTCAGTTTCGGCCACCCAAAACCGCACCGATTGGGAAACAGTTCGGTTTGGCATCTGTCTCGGCTTGCCTTCGGGCCAGTTCGCTAGGTCATTTTTTCAGTCGGTTTAGGTTTTCAGTGCAAAACTAATCCGACCCTATCCTAAAGCCAGACAGAATTTTTTATACATTTGCCAACTATTATTCCATGAATGCTAATTGGTCTATAGGTCGGTGTTTGGTCTCCCCTAAGGCTACCTACATCATATTATTATTATCCTTAGTATCAACCTATGCTATTATAAACTTATTGTCACTTATTTATATTCTTCTTTATCCAATCTTTGGTCCCCAATTCGTAGATAAGGCCCACTTGTTTGACTTCCCATAAACCCAATTCCCATACAAGAAACTTATTGATCCTCATCAAGGACATAAAATGGCCAATGCCATGTGCCTTTATTCTATTTAAGATTGGTATGTGGGTTATAGTATGATTTGAGGATACCATTATTTACAACCTCTGAAACTTTCCATCACCCAATCTCCTAATGCCTAGACCATTTCTGGGCTCTTTGGCTCCCAACCATCTCCTAAGTATATACTATTATTTGTAACATTGGTTTGGGCTGCCCAGCCAATGTTTGCCCGAAGCACCAGTTCGTTGGGCCAACGTCTGTATCTTTGTTGGTCTTTATGTTTTCCTTATATGCCTTGTGCTTTTATAATTTCAATCCTTTGAATATAAGAATTGTTTCAGATCTCCTTTTTGACATGCCTAACATATCTCAAGTAATATTTTTTAGTATCTTTTATTGGCCTCGCTCCTAAAATTTCTCTTATGTACCTTTTTTATTTGTTCTCTTATTATTTCATGCATCCACATTAGCATATACATGCATGTTCTTTCTAGCTCAAAACTATGCACTATGCAGTAATGCAATTCTTATTATTCTTTAACAAAATTATCTCTTCAATCAAAGTAGGGAACCTTCGGCTGGATTGAATCCTTCCATATCGGTGACTCGCCTTCTTCCTAACTTTCCAGATGCATGCAACCACCGAGTATAAGGGGGACGAAAGAGCGTGCTCGCCATACATTTTGTTAGAATTAAAGCAAGCTTCCGCGATATAGTACCGGCACTCGTCCATCACATTACACACTATTGTGTCTCTCCTTCGCCCCCTCTATATCTAAGATTTCATCCTACAAATCCACCATCAAGTCATATCGTAGAGCCAAAATTTTTTATATTATTATTGCAGTCAATGATTCCTAAAGTTGATGAAATTATCCTTCAGGAGTTGGCTAAACTTGCATTCTATAAATTGCAATGATTCATCCTAGTGAGTAAGCAAAAAATTTATAGTTTTTCATCAACTAGATACTAATCCTTTTTCATCGGCGATTGGGACCAACAGTGGCAAGGAGATTTAAAGTGATTTTTTACAACTAACTTTCAACCAAATACTAACAGCCTTTTTCATCCAAGATTGGGATCAGAATGACAAAGTTATTAACAAGATAATAATAATTACAAAATTTTCACTTTGTAATAATTCTACAAGAATGACTTTTTTATACATATCTTCAACTAACCAGTATTTCGTAAATTTTAACAAGTAGCAGCTAGCTTGTTGGTTGAAACTTTTATGTTAAAATTAAGTGGCTTTCTTCATGTTCAATAAATAACATTTATTAAGTATCAAAAAAACAAAAGTTATCTTGAAAATACCAACTGGTCGCTTAGTCAGTGTTCTTCTATAGTTTTCTTGTCACATAAGACAATATAAAGTCATATTATTCATAGCATCGATCTTTATTTTCTACTTTGTCCAATAATTTATTGTACTTTCGTGCTATTTAATTGTAGGTCCCCCATCTTAGCAAAGGCCCACTTGTTTGACTTGTGATTAAACCAATTCACGTACAAGATACTTTTTGTTCCTTAGGGTTTTCCATCTCTGTATCTTCCTTCATATTACCATCTTTTATTTATTCATTCCTCATACGCTAATGAAAATGAGCTTTCATTATCACTAATATAGAGTCCACAAATCAAGATCCATAGGTCTCATCAAAGACATAAAATGGCCTACGTGCTCTAGTGTGGATTATATATATATATATATATATATATATATATATATATATATATATATATATGCTGGTTTTTGTCCCCATCTGTGTAGGAATGGTTTTGATGGAACTGGGCACATGAGCATATTATAATTATGTGCATTATCTCTTATATCGGCGTAATAAGGATACCCATTGTCGTTCCAAAGACCACCTGTTTTACTTATTCCGAATAAATTTCGGAATGAATATATACGGAATAGGAAAATTCCATTTGCCCAAGTAAAGAACTGTTATAAATAATGAAGGGGCTAGCATTTTCAGGCTCAATACGTTGTCGTATCTCTGCCACAAGAGTCGATCATTTTTCTAATTTTATCCTTTCTACTTGTTGGGATTTGCCTTGAATCTCGTGGCCGTGAGTGCACCAGGGAAAACTTTCGGGTGTATTCTCGCTGCCACGAGACCCGAACCCACGGCCACGAGCCCCGAGTTCGTGGCTAGAAGAATTGACTCAAACTTTGAAGTTTGTTTTTCTGTCGGGATTATTGTTATGACCCGGGTCTCTTTTGACCTTATCTAACGGTAATAGATGGGAGAAGCACCAAGTTTGATACTTGTGCACATACCATATCATGGCTCACATAATATAAAATTAAAAATTTTATCTATGATTCGGGTACATAAAAATAGCAACCGAAAATCGTAAGAATCTTACTACATTAATACAACTAAGGCAAGTAATTTAATTTCAATATCCATGGGATTTCATTTGGTAAGCAATTACAATCTTTAAGGGACTCTTACTTTCTTTGGACTCTTGGTCATTTTTGGCAAAGTCAACATGGCGTTTGGGACTCTTCCTCTAATCAACCGTCTATAAATCTCAAGTCATGAGAGAATTAGAAATCTCTAAATCATTCATTCTCTCTCAGCCATCTCTCTCTCTTTTATTCTCTCTTCTTTACTAAGCACAATCATTGTGTACCTTCGGTAAGCAAGATTCACGCGGATCAACACTGCGAGTTTCAATCAACCATTGTATCCGCGACCTGTAGATCCGATTTTGGAGCTTAATCTTTTCCCATCAAGACTCCTCGTCGCTGTGAAGAGTCAATCGTAAGAAAACATTATGATAACTGTTGACACAATATGGCATCATTACTAGTGAACTTGAAAATGAGAAGAGGCCTTCTGTTGTTAAGTTTGAGTCAAAAAGCCAAAATTTTTAACAATTTACCTATTGAACCCATATTCGAAGCTTGAAACTAAAAATTTCTTTGTTCCAAATTTTATAAACCTTAACCATATGTACATCTTAAAACTATCGATCTTTTACCCTTGTACTTCTGAAAATTTAGAACAAAGGAAAACTAAGAGAGTGGAAGGTGTATACAAAATATTGAAAAAAAGGAATGTCTGAAAAGGGTGCTTTTGAAAAAGAAATAAAATAAGAATGTGGAAAGTATGAGAAAATAAACAAATAAATAAAAATGTTTTCAAACTGTGAAAAAGAAAGAAATCGAGGGAGTAAGTTAAAAGACAGAAAAAAGGATTTATATAAGAAATGAGAAGAAGTGATCTAAATTTTTGGATCCTTACTAAGAAAACAAAAAAGAAAAGATGAAGAATAATAGGTGAGAGCTGGACTGAATTCTGAGAAACTTTGAATCCTCTACCTTTCTTTGGAACCTTTAACCCAAGCCCCATTACAAGCTAATCAAAGACCTCTTTAATCTGAGATTTACAAAGTAAGAGCCTAGTAGAGATGCCTCTGATAAGTACTATAGAAATTTGATAGCATAAAAATAGAATAGGTTATCTCTTCGATGAAATTTATATATATATATTTTTTATCCTTAAATCATTCATCATATATATCATTTTGAGAGACCCAACAATTTCAATATTCTTTGAAAGTATGCCACGGTGAGATTCGAATGAAAATGTTTTCTAAATTTGCAGTTTTGAAAAATTTTAAATGAATGAATTCTGTCATTGATATGCACACACTCCACGCTCTCCATGAATTGAAACTGTTGAGAATCTGACTAAGGATAATTGCTAGGATGGGAAGTAATTGATGAATGAAATCACATTTTTGAAAACAAACTTTTAGTATTTTAAAAGTTTGTTTTGAACTTTTTTGAAAAAAATCTAAAAATATTTGAAGTTTGTAGGTACTTTCATTGGAAGCCTGCAAGAGACACAACACCTCCATTAGGGATCACAAAGGGGTTTAAAGGTTTGTTGCATCTACTAAATGCAATTGTGCTCCATACAAAAGTGACATTTAATTTATTAGTTAGGATTATATATTTTTCCCTTGTTTGCTAGGGATAAGCAAAACTTAAGTTTGAGGGTATGATCAGTCATATATTTTACCATTTTTGTACCTTCAACTAAGTATTGTTAGTCCATAGTTTGTTACTAATAACTTCTTGATAGTAGATATTTAGAATAAGTAGAAGAAGAAGAAGAAAGTATAAATTTGTGCCAAAAAGAGCTCCTAAAGAAGAAAATAGAAGATCGCATGTAAAGAAGAACCAAATCGTAGCTGAAATACCAGTTCTCGAGTAGAGAGGAGAAATCGTGATGCCTACGAGCCAGTCGATAGTAAAGAAATAAAATCGAGAGCCAGAACCAGAGAAAGAACAAAATCTTAACCTCACGATTCTAAAGAAGAAAGCTCCAGAAGACTGGGGAGAACGAGGAAAGTTATGAGCGAACGAATGAGAAATCGTAAGAAGAAATAGAGAAAGACACAAAATCATATTCACGATTTTGTACATTGAAGAAGTATGATTATGTTTTGGAGACTCACATGAGAAGTGTACAACCCTGCAAGAATCGTAAATCTAAAAGAAGAATCCATGCATTCCACGGATCTAGAAGACTTGGCGAGAATCACTGCTCGTGAAGATCAGGTAAGAAATCCTACACGCCTCTAGTAGCCGAAGCAAGGAGGATATGTATTAGGTATTTGAGTTTTAGGAAACTTTGATTTAGGAATTTTGCTTAGTATAAAGTCATAAACTTTTGTAATAGGCTTCTTGTGAATCTATAAAGAAGAGAGCATGCATCCATGAATAAGCATCCAAGAACTCTCAAGTTTAGCTGACAACTAAGAATGAAGGCCGGAAGATGAAAAGTAAAATAGTTTTTATTTTCAGCATTGTAACTTAGTTTTAATTTCAGTAATTTAATTTCAGCAATTTATTTCTAGTACTTTAATTTTATGTCTATTTACTTTCAGCAATTTAATTTCTAGCACTTTAATTTTCTGCACGTAAATATCTAAAGACTTCTAGATTTTAATTAACGACTAGAATCTAAAAGGCTGAAGATTAGTTTTAGCATAAATTTAATTTCTGCAATTATATATTTCAGCATTAGCGTATCAAAGGAATTCTAGATTTTAATTGACGACTAAGATCTCGAAGACTTGAGATCTACTGTAACGGTTGTCAATTCAGTAGAATAAATTTACTTTCTGCATCTTAGTTTAAAACTACCACAACCATTCTTTATTCTTTAAAGGCAAATAGAAGTTTTCAGTAAACAACCTGTCCTGTGGGATCGATCCTATACTTGTGCTACAATACCGTTGTGCGCTTGCAATAGGTGAAGACAAGAAATAGTTAAAGAGCTATTAAGTTTTTTGTGTCACTGCTGGGAAAGCAGATTTTCTAAAAATTAATATTTGTCTTTCAATTTTTTATTATTTTTTTTCTTTTCTTTTCTAATTCTTTATTCTTTTCAGGTTTAAGCTAGAGCATCCGATCAGAGTTTCGAAACCTCTCCTGACAAGGGAAGCTAGAGGATTAGATTTGTCTCTCTCTACCTGTTATTCTTTGAGAAAAAAAATTCTTTTTGGTGTATGCATCACACTTACTCCCAACATATAAATTTTTTTTAGTGTGATCCGAAAATCGAGCGGTCTTTGTTGCAGAATTTGGCCTCCAACTGTATTTCCAAGAGAGAATCTGTCATGATGGCCGAAGACCTCCCCATTCAGGAGCACTACACCCAAGTTACGTTGACCACACCCTCATGCATTGCTTTACCCGAGGTTGCGAATGGTCAACACTTCGTGATCAAGCACACCATGCTACAAGCCCTTCCAAAATTTCACAGGCTTGATCGCGAAGTTCCCTATCAACATCTTAAGGATTTCATAGAACTTTGTACCATGTTGAAAATATCAGCACTTGATGATGAGGTTGAGAAATTAAGGCTATTCCCCTTCACTCTCAAGGACCGAGCGAAAGCGTAGCTTATTTCTTTACCCGTTGGGAGTATTACCCCTTGGGATAGACTACAGGCTAGATTTTTGACCAAGTATTTTCCGATTACTAGGACTAACCTCGCCATGGCGAGGGTAATTCTAAAGCACTCGCCGTGGTGAGTGCTACAATGTTTCACAGGCCATTTTGGCACTGTTCCAACTCGCTGCGGCGAGCTTGGTGCCACATGACACCTCTCAACGGCGACCATGAACCTGGTCGCAGCGAGCTCCTTTGTGTTGTGAGCATGGGTTTTTGCCTGTTAACTTTTAACGAGACCCTTGTTATATGACTTGTAAGGATCATTAACCCTTGGTGCATGTGCGATGTGTGGTCTAGGCTAAAAACGAGGAACCTTGGAGGGGATTTTAGCTTGGATTTGAGTCACTTTTGTTCACAAACTTCCGACTTTGAGGTAGGGGAAATTCACCACTCAATTGTATTTCGATTTCGATCCATAGATTTGTATGATGTATTTGATTTGAATGTGTGAAACGCTTTTAACCTTTAAGAATTTGATTTTTGCATTTGGATAATTGAAAAATGAACATGAGTTTTGACTTTCAAAATTTTGAACTGAAATCTTGTTTTCAGAAATGAAATCAGCTGGATATTTGAAATTCCTTGAATTCTAGTGAGTATTGAACTCCTTAAACTTCGAATATGAACTTTGTTTGTTTCATCGGATTTCAACTTCAAATGTGATCATTATAACTGATTTATAAATTTGATTTTTTTTATGGGTTCGCTTTTGAAAATTTTGAAATATCGAGTCCTGAAATTTGATTGTATTGAACTTCGATAATCAATATGAACTATAAAAGTAAGAATCGTGAATTAAATTCACATATGACATCATACATGAACTTGCTATGAACCATGAACTTGACACGAATGTGTTCACACTAAATTTGATACGAACATGAATCCGACATGGAATTCAAACTTTGTATGTGAATCCGTAAATGAATCCGAAATCTGGGCTATGTATAAGAACTCTGAGTTGAGTAATGAATCCAACGCAGATTAAGAACTCTATGTGTGAATTGTAAATCCATTGAATCCGTAATTTGAACCGGTGCGGCGGTTAATCTGTAATTTGAACAGGTGCGACGGTTAACTTATAATTTGAACTGGTGCAACAGTTAATCCGTAATTTGAACTGGTGCAGCAGTTATTCAATGGGACTAGTACAACAGTATATCTGTAATTTAAATCTGAGACTGGTACAGCAATATATCTGTAATTTGAATATGAAACCTCGAACTTTGAACAGGCATGACGAGATATCCGTGATTTGAACTAGCACAGCGGGATATCCGTGAATCGAATATGAAATCTAAGTAAACCAAAATTTAAGTCAGATAAATTGAAGTGGACCGCTATGGGCGGAATATTCGTACAATAGTGGACCGCTATGGGCGGAATATTTGAAAATTTGTGGACCGCTATGGGCAGAATATTCGTAAAATTATGGACCGCTATGGGCGAAATATTCATAAAATTATTGACTGCTATGGACGGATTTAAATGAAAAAGAATATAAATAGCCCCTTTGAATCTGAATCACACTTGACTATTAAATCTTGTGAAACTCCATCTAAGTAACATGATTTTCAAGTTTGTCTTGACATGAGAAAAAGTCTTTGTATATTTCATCTGATATGAAAATGACATGACTGCTTTGAGAATAAAAATGGCTTTGAAGCATATCCTTGGTTTAAAATGAAATGCTTTTGAAAACTTTTATTTTATACCTGCATTTTGATGAGAAACTACTTTGAAACTTTGTCATTTGAATCAATGCATAAGATGATAAATATAATTGTTCTTGAGTTCCTCTACTGAGCTTAGACTATAGATCACCCCTCGACTATACGTCACAGGTGCAGGTCTTAAGTGAGAATCCAGAGCTTGAGGCGAATCCTTTACAATTGGTTGGTGGATTTGATCTCGATTTAGTTGTGGTTTTTGAGATTTGGACTTAGTACGTCCAATCATCTGGTAGACTAGTAGGATTAGATTTTGAATGTATACCTCTTGCGTAAACTTTGTACGCCATTGTTTAGGAGATGGTCGGCCATCACCGAAGATTTTATATTGTTAGCTTGTATTTTATATAAAGATATAATCTTCTATTTCCTACCATATGCATTAATTGCTTTGAATTCCGGATTGTGTGGCTGTACCAAAACTCTGTATTCAGATCGTGACCTGCGACCCGATGGTCGGGGTTTTCCTATTTGATAAAAAAAAAAATTATGGGAAAATCCGGGCTGTCACAGTTGGTTTACATCCCAAAATTTTCCAACACTTTTTTTTTGCCAAATGGGAAAACCCGGACCGTCAAGTCGCATGTCACGATCCGAATACAAAGTTTTGGTACATCCACACAATGCGAAATTCAAAGCAATTAATCATATGGCAAGAAATAGAAGATTGTATCTTTATATAAAATACAGGCTAACAATATAAAACCACCGGTGATGGCCGACCATCACCTAAACATTGGCATGCAAAGTCTATACAAGAGGTGTACATTCAAAATCTAATCCTACCAGTCTACCAGATGATTGGGCGTACCAAGTCCAAACCTCAAAAACCATAACTAAATCGAGATCAAAACCAGCGGCCAATGGTAAAGGATTCGCCTCAAGCTCCGAATTCTTACCTAAGACCTGCACATGTGACATATAATCGAGGGGTGGGCTACAGTCCAAGCTCAGTAGAGGAACTCAAGAACAATTACATTTATCATCTTATGCATAGATTCAAATGACAAGGTTTCAAAGCAGTTCCCATCAAAACGTAGGTATAAAATACAAGTTTTCAAAAGCATTTCATTTTAAATCAAGGACATGCTTCAGAGCCATTTTCATTCTCAAAGCAGTCATGTCATTTTCATATCAGACGAAATATACAAAGACTTCTTCTCATGTCAAGACGAACTTGAAAATCATATTTCTTAGGTCGAGTTTCACCAGATTCAAAAGTCAAGTGTGATTCGGATTTAAAGGGGCATTTTTTATTCTTTTTCATTTAAATCTGCCCATAGCGGTCCACAATTTTATGAATATTCTACCCAGAGCGGTCCACAATTTTACTAATATTCCGCCCATAGCAGTCCATAATTTTTCGGATATTTCACCCATAGCGGTCCACTATTGTACAAATATTTCGCCCATAGCGGTCCACTTCAATTTATCGAACTTAAATTTCGATTCACTTATATAGTTTTCATGTTCGATTCACGGATATCCCGTCGTGCTAGTTCATAGTTCGAGGTTTCAGATTCAGATTACAGATATACTGCTCTACCAGTCACAGATTCAAATTATAGATATACTGTTGTACCAGTCCCATTGAATAACTGCCACACTAGTTCAAATTACAGATTAACCATCGCACCAATTCAAATTACGGGTTAACCGCCGCACCGATTCAAATTGCGGATTAACCGCCGCACCGGTTCAAATTACGGATTCAATGGATTTAAAATTCACACACAAAGTTCTTAATTCGTGTCGGATTCAATACTCAACTCAGAGTTCTTCTACATAGTCCAGATTTCAGATTCATTTACGGATTCACATACAAAGTTCGAATTACATGTCAGATTCATGTTCGAATCGAATTTAGTGTGAACACATATTCGTGTTAAGTTCATAGTTCATAGCAAGTTCATGTACGAAGTCATATGCGAATTTAATTCACGGTTCTTACTTTCATAATTCATATTGATTATCGAAGTTCGATACAATCAAATTTCAAGACTCAATATTTCAAAATTTCAAAAGCGAACCCATAATAAAAATCAAATTTCTAAATCAATTATAATGATCACATTCAAAGTTCAAGTCCGATGATACATACAAAGTTGATACTCAAAGTTTAATGAGTTCAATACTAACTAAAATTCAAGGAATTTTAAATATTCAGCTGATTTCATTTCTAAAAGCAAGATTTCAGTTCAAAATCTCGAAAGTCAAAACTCATGTTCATTTTTCAATTATCTAGATGCAAATCAAATTCTCAATAGTTAAAAGCATTTCACACATTCAAATCAAATAAATCATACAAATCTATGAGTCGAAATCGAATGCAATTGAGTAGTGAATTTTCCCTACCTTGGTTGCAAAATCACGCAAAGTCACGTAAAATGGTGCAAAAATCCTCCTGGACATTTCCAAACCTTAACCTACATTACAAGAAATTTGTATACTCACATGTTAATGACTAAATATCACACATGGCAAAGTTCCAAATTTTTCTCAAAATTAGGGCGAAAATGATAAGTTCGCGTTAACTTTGGATTATGTGAAACTTGTCCCTACTTGCCACTAAATTTTGATCTTTAAAATATTAGATTCATAAATTTGTTAATTCATGAAGTTATAGGGCTCGAATCCAAGCTAAAATCCCCTCCAAGGCTCCTCGTTTTTATCTTAGACCACACATCGCACATGCACCAAGGGTTAATGATCCTTACAAGTCATATAACAGGGTCTCGTTAAAAGTTAACAGGCCAAAACCCATGCTCCCAAAACAAAGGAGCTCGCTGCGGTGAGGTTCATGGTCGCCACAGCGAGGTGTCATCTGGCACTGAGCTCGCTGTGGCGAGCTGGAACAATGCCGAAATGGCCTGTGAAACATTGTAGCACTCGTCGTGGCAAGATTCAAGGTCTTCGCGGTGAGCCTGACAAAGCTCGCCAGTCTTATGCTTCTTGTTCTTAGCCCGGATTTCTCAATCCTATAGCCTAGCAACTACCCTTAATAGAATTTCAACCTATAATAGTTGATGGGGAGCAAAAATAAAGCTTCCTATAGAAATTCCGCATGCATGCAAGATCCGATAAGATCAGGATCAAGGGAATATGGCAACAAAGCCTCACACGCTTCCGATCTATGGAATTTCCATTGCATGCGGCCTAGATATGAGACATTCGATCCTAATTCTAGGGAATTGAGATTAATAAGGCAGCGTGAAGACATTTACCTTTTCGGATTTTTTCGCATGTGGAGGTTCCGGTCTTCCGCATGTAATTCCTTTGTTAAAGGCACGCCCAAATGACCTAATTCTCGATCTTAGGAGTTCGCGGTTCGGGAGTTTGTTACGACGATTGGGATAGCGAGGATTTCTTCGCAGTCGACTTTCGGTTTCGTTGGACGGAATGAGAGATCGAATGGTTTGGAGGGCTTTTCAAGTGGAAGACAAGATGTAATGAGGAGTCTTCACTCTCAACTCTAAATCCCAAATCCGAATCCCAAGCAGCTTATGCATGGGGGGGGGGTGTATCTGATCTGGTGTATAATCGGCACACGCAAGCCCCAGTGTACGGGTCTGTCTAAAGCCTCAACTAATGTGTCTAATTCTCCGGGCCAGATTAACCAACGGGTCATGATTCTTGGGTCTGATTCACTACCGGTTCCGGATTCTTTGGTCGTTAACTAGCGAGTCTGTCTCAAGGCTATTATTAATGGGTCCCAATCATTGGGCTGATTAACTATTGGGTCTTGCTCACTTGGGTAACTGATGGTCCCGACTCTATGTATTGACAGAACATCATTTTCAGTGTATCGGTCTTAAGGCACAATCAAAATAAAGCACACCAGGGGTGCTCTCAAGGTCAATGAGTATTCATTACATGATCATACATCTCCATCTAACTCTCTTGCCACTAACTAATCAGACTATTCACAGTGCACGGCGCACGCCTCACCCGATCCCGAAACTAATCGACGCACGAGTGCTCGAAAATATTGGGGGTTTGGGTTAGGTTTGTGCCTAGGGTGCACATGATCGTCCTTGATCACATGTACACCGCTTATCTCGTTCTAATCTATTAAAAATTTATTACCTACACCCATGTTATATTATGGTGCATAAAAGAGTGGGATCGAACTTGGTCCAATCCCGAGTTCGAGTCGTGTGCCACACACACACTTCTCATAAGGGTTTGGGCTTCAAGTTAGTGCTTGGACTAGGAATTGGTTTCAAATTCGAGTATTGGTTACATTTACCCGACTAAGATAGGTGGGTCAGAGACCGCGTCTCAGGCATCAACAGTTTGACCAAAGTCAAACTGGTCAAAGCAGTCGTATTATCAATGTCAGAAAAAATCAAGGTTGTTACAAATAAAATTTGCTAAGCAATTCAAACCTTCCGACAATTTCTTGGAGAACTGTTTCATAAGAGTTGGGAAAGAATGCAAGATCTCTTGCGAAAATGCCCTCTTCATGAAGTGCCGAATTGGTCAATAGCCCAGAGTTTCTATCAAGGGTTAACTGAGGGTAATCAGCAAATGGTAGATGTTGTGAGTGGAGGGACCTTCATGGTCCAGAATGGATGGCAGTCCTGGGATCTTTTTGAAAGGTTGGCTGATAGTTCCTTACAGAATTAGGCCCTGCAAAAATCTGATCCTGATGTAACTCGCCACACTCCTCTTTCTTGGGGTGGTCTTTATGATGTCAGCCCTAACAAAGGAAAGAAGGAGAGAGACATCAGCGCTAAGGTGGTGGTCTTGGAACAAAAATTAGCATCTTTGATGACCCCTAAACCTAGTGCTGTGGAGAGACCCATTATAGCCTATGCAATTTGCAAGAGCCTGACCCATGCCATAACTGAGTGCCCAGTTGCCCCATTGTACCTGGATGTAGTGGAAAAGGAGCATGTCTTTGCATTCCAAAGGAGTGATTATGAGAATTCATACAATCCGCGGTGGAGAAACCACCCTAGTTTTAACTATGACTCCACAAGTGGAGCACAACAAGAACCATCTGTTGTGCAACCACGATATCCTCCTAACCAAAATTTCCACCAACCATACCCCCACCCATGAGACCACAATAGCCTACTAAGAAACAACAATACAAGCCACAGAGCAACGGAACCAATGCCGCTATCGTTCAAATCCTTAGGAATTTGTGACAACATTCTCATCACCATTCAAAACACTTATTCCAGCTTGCTCAAGTGTCTCAAATTCTACACTCGCATACCCAATCCATCACGAAGCTGAAGGCCCAAATTGGGTAGCTGGCTTCATAGATGATGAAGAGAGGGAGGAGTGGCTAGCTACCGGCGTAGCCAGTAAGCAACCCTAGAGGACAAATATTTATGGGGGAAACATCCACCCCCACTGATCAAATTTGAGTTCCTCTAGGTCATTGTCGAGCTACCGACTCATCCGTAGTAGAACTTGTAAATTATGTGAATTATTTATTTTAGGAAATTTTAGTGAGAATTGTATTACGATTCGAATCGTAGTAGAATACATACGCTCGTAAGGCCTTCTCTGATGTACTGATAGAAGATGAGTGAACGTATGGATTTATGTATGTTGGTAGACATTTTATTTTCCTTGTATAAGTACTTCCTTTGTGCGAATCGTAGCAATTATGATTCAAATCGTAAAAGAATTTGTGCCCTTTTCAAGCTGAGAGTCTAGAATTATAACCTTTGATTCTAAGTTACAACCGAATGTAGTGAGTGATTCAACGGGTCATTATGAAATTAGGGCCCTATTTATATGCATGTGCCTAGTACTTATTACCGCCGCTTGCCCCTGCCAAATCTTTAATACATATCCCCTTCGAGATTTTATTGTGACCTTTCACATCTGTTCCCTTTCCGCAAAACACATCCCATCTCAAACCCACTTCACTCCATACCCTTTTCTTTTTTCCCTCTGTCTCCAAACAACCATCACCATGGCGAAAGAACCATACTAGTCTGAGATAAGTAAAATACTTGATCGTCTTATCAAAAGGGAGAAGGCTGAGATTCTCGCGCTTTTAGCCAAGAAGGAGAGGCTAATGCGCCAACGACGCATCCCGGATGCTGAGTCATCTACCACAACCCCCCCTTGCCCTACACCCCCTCCTAACTCTCCACCCTCTTCCCCACCTTCAACAACCCCTACCCTCCCGATCTCTAGTTCCTTTACGAAGATGGCGAGTTGGGGACTTCACCTCCCACCTCCCGACTTGCAGCTTCAAAGGTGGCAAGTTAAGGACATCCCGGAGTCGGGAAGAGGCGATTTTTTGGTGGGATAAATTTTGAAGACCCTAAGACCATTTTACTGTGCACTTCTTGATGTCTCAGGGGGGTTACTGCCAGTGTTTGTGTGTCTAGATTTTTCCTAGGTTTTCTTTTCTATCTTGTATAGTGTTTTTTTGTAATTAGTCTCAGTTTAAATAAATACAATCATTCTTTCATTTAACTTTCTTATTCGTGTTATTTTTATTAATTTTTATGGTGCTTCTGTTTATTGCCTCCCGGATATAATCTAGTTTAGATTAGATTTGTTGTTTTTACGCTTAAAGTGTTCCTTGTGCACTTAACACCATGACAATTGGTATCCGTTGTTTTGTTTACAATAAGGACATTGTTAGATTTAAGTTTGGGGGTGCACACTTTTGTGTATATTACTGCACACATATATAAAAAAAATAGTTTGTTTCTTTTAATCTTTTTTTTTTAATTTTAGTATTAAAACAAGAAATTGTATTCACGATTTTGTACAGAGAAAGGCATGAAATCTTATTCACAATTTTGTACATTGAAGAAGTATGATTATGTTCTGGAGACTAACGTGAGAAGTGTACAACCATGCAAGAATCATAGATCTAAAAGTAGAATCCATGCATTGCACAGTTCTAGGAGACTTGGCGAGAATCACTGTTGTTAAAGATCAGGAAAGAAATCTCACACGTCTCTAATAGCCGAAGCAAGGAGGATATGTACTAGGTAGAAAGTTTTAGGAAACTTAGTTTTAAAATTTTGCTTAGTATAGAGTCCTAAAATTTTGTAATAGGCCTCTTGTGAATCTATAAAAAAGAGGGCCTGCGTTCATAAATAAGCATCCAAGGACTCGATTTTAGCTGGCAACTAAGATTGGAGGCTGGAAGATCAAAATTAGAATAGTTTTTGTTTTCAACATTGTAACTTGGTTTTAATTTTAGTAATTTATTTCCAGTACTTTAATTTTTTGTCTATTTACTTTCAGCAATTTAATTTCTAGCACTTTAATTTTCTGCACGTAAATATCTGAAGACTTTTAGATTTTAATTAACGACTAGAATCTGGAAGGGTGAAGATTAGTTTTAGCATAAATATAATTTCTGCAAATTTATATTTCAGCATTGATATCAAAAGAGTTCTAGATTTTAATTGACGACTAAGATCTGGAAGACTTGAGATCTAGTGTAACGATTTTCAATTCAGTAAAATAAATTTACTTTCTGCATCTTAGTTTAAAACAATCACAACCATTCTTATTTTTTAAAGGTAAATAGAAGTTTTTAGTAAACAACCTTCCATGTGGGATCGATCCTATACCCGTGCTACAATATTATTGTGTGCTTGCAATAGGTTAAGACAAGGAATAGTAAAAGAGCTACTACCAGTCGAAACCTATTTTCGACTAGTCAAGATTATATTGTAAAAGGGACTTCTATCCTCTGTTCCATCTCGATTGGTCGAAATGCAGTTCGACCAGTCGAGATACTATTCTTTAGCTCCTTCTCTGATCTTAACCGATCGAGACCCACTTTTGACTAATCGAGATTGACAATTTCATAACTTTTTTTTTTACGATATTTATTTCGAATTTCTTTTCACTAGGACATCCAATTTAAGCGAATCAAGACTCAATCTTATTGTTTTTGGACATTTCAGACACAATGAGAATGTCTGTTATCTCTTTTAAGGCTCCTACGACTCTTGTATGGACATGTGTGTCTCTTTAGGATCCAAAACATGTCCGATCATTTTACCGATTAAATCATCAAGCACTTTATACACAATAACCACCAATAAAGAGTAATTAGACTCAATCATACAATAAATATAATTAAATATTTTTTGTTCGTTGTTTTTACTCAATACTTCATATTTTATGCTTCATGTCAATTTTCTTTATGAATACCAATATTTAGGGTGCATGCTATAGTTTCCTTATGATATGTGTTCACAATCATCATATGATATTTATTATATAGAAAATTACTACAGGGCATACGCATGATAAGTTAAGAATAAGTTATGACACATGACATAAGCCTTCACTATGGTAGAATTTCTTTCATGATCACGTAGAACTTGAAATGTAGGCATCCATATACAGATATAATACCACTATGAGAGTATGGGCAGCCACACGAAGTACATCAAGGTTATTACGAAATCCGTCCCTTGAAAATCGTGGTTAGTGAACCCTTTTGTACCGTGACCCATTCTAATTAAGCTATGAGAAAAAAAGAAGAAATTAAATATGTTAAGATATAGATATATTAAGAAAGTGGAGACTTAAGCCCACATCAATATAAAATTAGAGCGAGGACCTAAACCCAGAACTGAATAATGATATAATATGATAAGACATGCTATGAAGGTCAGTTGAACATGAATTAAGTTCTACACATGTCATACCTTACGAGCAATCGTAAGGGCCCAATGTTTGCAGTCGAGGCAGGTCTTAAGGACAATATGTTAGTTTTGTCTCGAACTAAGGGAACATTATTATTATTATGTCGGCAATCTCATCTAGCTAGATGGTGATTTATGTTATGATATGGAGGTTAGGTGATTATCTACACGTGGACCCCGTGTAGTAAGCTCGAGCAGCGACCCTGATACATATTATTTAATTAAGATAAGTAAGATACAAAATATATTATGTAAGTGTATGGAGTAATAATAAGATTTCCGATATGTCACGTATAATAAGTTAATAAGACAGATAGGAAAAGAAATAAGAAATAGATGCATCATGTGCATTCCATTCTATGATATGTTTTTCAATTTTGATACGATATGTTATGAGGTTTTGCATATTTTGACATCATGTAGTAATGCTTATTTTATTTTACAATACACCGCAACTCAGACGATTGCACACACGATCACCTAAGTAAGTTATGGTAGATCGATTGTCTAACCCACTGAGTTTATGCGACTGAGTAAACTCACCCCTCTCCCAAATCTAACAGTTTCAGGTGAAGAGTATAATCACCCTACTTATGATGACGTAGAGGCAGCTGTGCCGAAGGCGGCTTATGTAGATGAGGATGTCTGCTACAACCTGGATGAGAGCGTAGATCCGACAGACTTCTATGAGCCTTGAGTTTCCCTTTAGCTCTAGATTTGATTTTTTCTTGAGATAGACTTATAACCAGTTGATTCTGTTTCCATACTTTTATGAGTTTACGTTTGGGACCATTTTATCCTATGTGAAACTTGTTTTACTTTATGTGTTAGATGCATGATTAGATTTTTACCTTATAAATTATCGTTTATATTTTTCGTTGTTATTTATGAGTCGTTTATTTTTATTAAATGCAATATTATAATGCCTCGATAGATATGCTAAGTCAATTTATGAGTTATGTGTATGTCCGCTTATCGCCTCAACAAGCGTGCCATGTCATAACACCTAATTCTAAGCCCTTGACACTGGGTAGGGATTATGGGTCGTGACAATTGTTGAAGGATATTTGTGTCATATGTATTTGGGTGTTTATACTTGTACTATATAAACCTAATTAGTGATTAGTGTTTATGTGATAGAGGGTTAGAGAAAAGAACACTCTTTATTTTCTGTATTGAGTGAGGAGAGATCTGAGAAAATTGTTACCCTAGTTTTTCATAGATTAGTGAAAGGACTCAGATCACCCGTGGACGTAGGCAAATTATCGAACCATGTAATTCTTGTGTTTGCATTTTTTGCTTGTGTGTGTGATTGTTTGCTTGCCATTGATTTCTATAAATTGGTATCAGAGCGAGGTTTCGTTATTCTCTTCAAGATGGCAACAAAATCTACAAGCAGGTTTGAAGTCCAAAAATTTGACGGAAAGGGTAACTTCGAATTGTGACAGAGAGGTAAAGATCTACTTGTGCAACAAGGTCTCCACATAACGCTGCATGAAAAATCAAAGAAGCTGACAAACATGGAAGATGATGAATGAGAGGAATTAGAGTTGTAGGCGGTTAGCATGATCCGTCTTTGTCTCGTGGATGAAGTCATGTACAACGTGATTGATGAAGAATCGACACCCAAACTTTGGGCGAAACTTGAAGGACTATACATGACGAAATCTCTCACGAACAAGTTGATTATAAAACAACAACTCTACATGCTTCAGATGAAGGAATTATCGAATCTATTGGAGCATGTCAATACCTTCAGCATAATTATATCTCAATTACTTAGCGTTGAAGTCAAGGTGGAAGATGAGGATAAAACTCTTCTTATTCTTGCATCTCTTCATTCTTCGTATGAGCATCTTGTTACAACGTTACTCTTTGGAAATGATACTCTTGAAATATAAGAGGTTACGATAGCGCTTTTGTCAAACAAGTTGAGGAAGAAACTGAGTATTTAGGAACCACAGGCAGATGGACTTGTGGGGCAGGGAAATTACCGTAATAGAGGCAAATCAAGGGGAAAGGGTTTCAACAACGAAAACAGACCCTGATAAAAAATAAAGGATGAAACACAGGAACCTTTTCTCTGCTATCATTGCAAGAAGGAGGGACACATGAAGCGGAACTACAAACAATTTATTCGTGAACAAGAAGAAAAGAACAAGGGAAAAGAAAATACCTTCACACCAGATCAGGCGAGCATTACAAAAAATAATACGGACGAAGATGATGGTGACGTGTTATCCATCACCACAGATACAAATTTATTTTCTGATGCATGAATTTTAGATTTGGGTTGACCTTGGCATATGTGTTTTAATAAAGAATGGTTTGATGCATACAAACCGTTCAATGGTGGATCTGCGTTGATGAAAAATTTTGCTTCATGCAAAACCATTGGATTCGGAGTCATCAAAATTAAGATGTTTGATGGTGTGATTTGAACTCTTAATGATGTAAGATATGTACCGGAACTAAAGAAAAATCTAATTTTTTTAGGTGCATTAGATTCCACTGATTGTAGATACACTGCAGAATGTGGGGCATTGAAGGTCGTTAAAGGGGTCATGATTATTATGAAAGGTTAGATTGTTGGAAACCTATATAGATTGGTAGGAAATATCGTGATAGGTGGAGCATCTGTGTCTACTACAGAAGGTAGTAGTACGGATGATATAGATTTGTGGCATATGCGCTTAGGGCATATGAGCAAAAAAGGAATGATGGAACTTCACAAACAAAATTTGTTGAAAGGCGTTAAGAATTGCAAGCTTAGGTTTTGCAAGTATTGCTTATATAAAAGCAGTGAAGGGTCAGATTTAGTACTGGAGTCCATAACAGCAAAGCGGTGTTAGACTACATACATTCAGATGTTTGGGGACCTGTAGTAGAACCATCAAAGGAAGGTGCAAAATATTTTGTCACCTTCATTGACGAGTTCTTAAGGAAGGTTAGATTTACTTCATGAAACATAAGTTAAAAGTGTTCATAAAATTCAAACAGTGGAAAACATAAGCTGAGAAATAGACTGGAAAACATTTGAAGTGTCTCAGGTTAGATAACAAGTTAGAGTACAAGTCTGCAAAATTTTTGGAATATTGCAAAGATGAGAGCATTGTTCGTCACTTCAGTAATCTAAAGACTCCATAGCAGAACGGAGTCGCAGAATGAATGAACATAAACGTCTTTGAAAGAGCAAGGAGCATGAGATTAAATGCGAACCTTAAAACGGGTTTCTCGGTGGAGACAGTGAACATGACTTGCTTTATCATAAATATGTCACCTTTTACGGTAATCGACTTCAGAACACTAGAAGAAATTTGGACGGGAAAAGTTACAGATTATTCTACTCTTAGAATTTTTCGAGTGCCCAACATGCGTCCATGTACAAGGCATACAGAGACCTAAGTTAGATCCAAAGTTGAAACGGTGTATATTTCTCAGATATGAGAAATGAGTAAAAGGATTCAAATTATGGGATCCATCAGCAAAGAAGATAGTTAGCAGAGATGTGGTCTTTGATGAAGATTACATTCAAGAGGCCAGTGAACAAGGTGAAGGGGAAATCCGAGAAAATATTCTCAATGGACCTAGCACAATTGAGGTAGAGATTGATGATACAGAATCTCAAGAAGCAGATAATTTGCTACAACCTTCACATGAAGAATTACCCAGCATAGAGCACCACCAACAACATCAAGTGTCATGCACGAGGCATTCTAAAGGAAATGAGCAAAAGAGACCAATCAGGTACGACTTTATAGATATGGTGTCTTTTGCACTATTTACTGGAAATGGAGATCCATTTTATTTTCAGGAGGCGATAAAATCAGAGGAAAGAGATGTGTGTGTGTGTGTGTGTGTGTATGACATTTATGATGGAAGAGATGAAGTATCTTCAGGAAAATAGGACTTGGGATCAGTGGAACTTCCTAAGGGAAAAAAAGTTGTTGGTTGCAAGTGGGTATTTAGAAAGAAAGAAGCATCATCGAAACGGGAAAAGAGTCAGTACAAAGCTCGGTTAGTAACTAAGATTGATAAAGAAAATGTTTCGAGGAAGAAGTTTAAGCATTGCTTGGACTTGAATAATCTCACTAAATGTTAAAGATTATATTGTACTCTTGAACAATGTGGAGCCTTGCATTATAAGTGAAATAATGCGAAAGGAAATGAGGAAGGAAAGAAAAAAGAAAGAACAGTGAGAGAGCACTATGTCAACATCTTCGAAGTGACTTGTCAGGATTCAAGTCAAGGTGGAAATTGTTGGAATTTGCCTTGAATCTCATGGGTAGGAGCGCACCAGGGAAAATTTTTGGGTGCATTCTCATGGCCACGAGACCCTAGCGCGCGGCCACGAGATCCGAGTTTGTGGCCACGAGTCCCGAGTTTTTGGCCATGAGAATTGGCTCAAACTTCGATGTTTATTTTTCGGTTAGGGTTATGGGAGGGTATTTGCATCATATGTATTTGGGCGTTTATACTTGTACTATATAAACCTAATTAGTGACTAGGGTTTATGTGATGGAGGGTTAGAGAAAAGAAGAACACTCTTTATTTTCTTATTAAGTGAGGAGAGATCTGCGAGATTTGTAACTCCAATTTTTCACAGATTAGTGAAAGGATTCAGATCACCGTGGACGTAGACAAATTACCGAACCACGTAAATCTTGTTTTTTGCTTGTGTGTGTAATTATTTGTTTGCCATTGATTTCTACACTTGTTATTCCATGGATCAACATTAGTATATGCATATCAAATACACGAATACTTTATTTTCTATTCACTTATCTTACACCAAAGTAGTACAAGTCTTACAACTGTTTTGGGAGGCATTCCTTCAATTGAAGTGGTAATCATTGATTATATAATACGTTATCTTGTTTGAGATTTCCTCCTCAAACTGACAATTAGGTTGTATCATAGAACAAAAATGCTAAAATTATGACATTATGACACTAGCTGAATTTTGATTTTCGTTGAATCCTACTTTAGGGCCTCGTATACACTAAACTTGTACTCTACAAATGTAATATGATTCCTTGTAATGATTTGTGGAAGTTTTTTTGTCAACTATCAAACTGAGATAATCTCCATCATTCTCACTTGGTTTGGAATTAACATTTAATAAGGGTCAAACTTGACTTTTTAGAGTCGGTTGTTAACTAAGTATTAAACAAATTTTATTTTTGCTTAGTTGTTAACAAGCTAATAATTATTATAAAATTTATCCTTTTAATAATTCTATATGTTTCATACTCAGAAGTATGAAACATATAGAATCTTGCCTCGACTCAAACAACCAACCTATGTAATTAAAGAGATAGAAACTTGTTCGAAGCTTTTGCAAACTTTGATTGTCTTCTTCTCTGTTTCATCTTCGATGTCGGTGACCTTTGCGGTGAACATTAGCCCATATAACCTCTGTCCTTCTCTCTATTTGCCAATAGTTAGGTTGAGAAGATGCGAAGATGGTCTCCTTCAAATAGATTTCTCTCTCTCTCCTAACCCATCAGGGAGAAGAAGACAGAAGAGTTGGGTTTCCTCAACACATCTTTGTTGCCTCAAGATACTCGTAGTCAAGGGAGTCAAGCTTAAGTTTAACAGGAAATTAGAAGAGAAGTTACTGTATTTATCATATATTATATATATCCAACAGTCTCCCACTTATTCTATATATTAACTTATCAATTCTTTAAAAGGATCTCTAGGTTGATAGACTCTAAAACGATAATGGTCATCTATTTTGATTTTAAAATAACGTTGACCCTCACTATCTTGATGCTTCTTTATATTTACGTAGGTTCACAAATATCACCAGTGAAGGATCGCGAGTGCGTTTACTATTTTATCTGACCGAATTGATATTAGATAATTTCATGATCGCAGAACTAGAATTGTTAGTGAATTCAAGCCAATCTCCATCTGATTGAGAGTTGTCAATGACCATTTAATGTTATAATGATATGTTAGATTTACATGGTAGTCACTAATTTTAGATGTTAGATTTACATTATAGTCACTAATTTTAGGTGGCATTTGACTGCTTCGACTGATATGCCCAATCCAACATATTATTATAATATTAGATGTAGCGCTTGTTAATTGGGTTTCCTCAACTCATCTTTATCCCACTATAAAAAATAAGACTATTAGCGGCCGCTATTAACAAAAAATGCTTGTTAATTAGGTTTCCTCAACTCATCTTTATCACACTAAAAAAAATAAGACTATTAGCTGCAGCTATTAACAAAAAATACATGTTATTTCAGTAGTGACAGGACTAATAGTGACAGTGTTTGGTCGCCGCTGAAACACCTTATTTTTATAGTGTCATCCATAATATACGTGTAATGATGTATCACTCGCTAATTGACCTTCTTCAAGCCATATTTGTCACCTCCCCATATGTAGGGACGTCAAAGTCAAACCCAAGTAATAAAAAATAAGAAGGAAAGTTTTTGTATCACTATGGAGGAATTAAAATAAAGTGTGGTTAAGGCAGTTTTTGATAACAACAAGACTAATAGCAGTATTTTTTTGTTATTTAGCTATCGCTAATAAACTTATTTTTTATAGTATATGAATCACATGTACCCAATACTATGGTATCAAATATCGGTCGATACTGACATGTGTCGGTTTTTTTGAAAATTAATAGGAATTGATACCTATAAATTTTTATTTAATTTTTTTTTCTTTTTTAAAAGGGCCGATATGTACGGGTATCGGCCAATTAGTATCGGTCCGTTAATGACCATACCCTAAACCGATGCCGAGTTTATTACATTGCCCAACACATAAGCATAACCATTTGTGAGTGGACTATAAAAATATAATATTTCTTTTCCCATTAAATAGTTTGGTGCTGTTTCATTCAACTGTTGTGCGATGGCAACATCTAAATTCTCCCTTTCTCACAAAAAATAAAAAATAAAAAATATTAAAATTACAAATTTAAAACACCTGAACAAGGTTGTAAAGGTACGCATCTCTTTCTTTTTTAATATATAGCTGCCGTACCTTTGTAAATACATTTCCTATACAAGTCTATATAGGGTCCTCTTTCCACAAGTACATGCACTCACTCTACCCTAACATCCTCTCATCAGGGTTTTTACATTAATTATGAACCTCAGAAACATATATTCCATTCTCTCTCTCTCTCTCTCTATATATATATATATATATATATATATATATATATATAGTGTGTAACAATACAAAATTTTCTATCTCATGAAAAGCTAGATATTATGGGATGTTCACTAGCACTGCCAAATATGGTAATAGTCCCATGGAATAACTAGGGAAAATCATGCATGTAATGCTGGATCGTTCAGATATTTATGACCATCCGATCCAGGTATTAGTTTGATGGTGGTGGACTGGTCAATCTCGCTTCACTGATTGGTCGAACCTTACTAGATGTGGATATTTTTTATAACTAATGCCAGTGCCCACTCAGCTCCCTACTTGCTCTGCTCTAGGAAAACCACCCCTAGAAACTGCTCCCCAAGCTAGGGGTCTCAAACATGGTCTGGCCCAACCTGGTCCACAAAGGTAGCCAGGCCTGTTATATAAATTGGATGGATCTGCCGGGCCATGTGTGGACTAATTCCAAAAGCCATATTGAAAATTGACCTTTTAAAGCCCGGCCCGAATCCAACCCAAATTAAACAAGTGGGCGGCCTGTTTCATAAATGGGCTGGCTCGGCCAAGTCTATTAATAATCAAGTCGGGTATGGGCTAGCTCTAATAATCAGTCTATTCAAGGCCCGAGACCTACTCCCCGACTGCTCCCCACCAAGAATGGCGGTGGCCTTATCCAGAAAGGTAGGTTTGAAACTTTGAATGATTTGTCGTTGAAAAAATCACTCATTCGTCTCTTTCTGTGGCCAAAGATGCGTCGACGCCGCAAATCTAAGTCTGTAGTGACGCAACACACCCAATCAGTACGGTCTTGTACACGTGTCTTGACCAGGAGGAACGTCACATCAATAAAAGTTATATCTGATGTGACACCCTTGGATCTGAAGGCTGGGGAAATCTGTGGGGACACGTGTCGACAACAGAAAGATCCACATGTCACATCACTGTCTATATTTTTCGCGGATTTGCGTATATTACAAGTGAGCCCCATGTGTTGTCAGCACTACAGGTGGCTGTCGATATCGATTTTGGACCGTCAGATCTATATGGATTTTCATTTATTTAATTTTTTGTTTAATGATATTCAATCTTATCGATAGCGACAAAACCGACCTTGTCTTTTTTAAGATTCGTGGGGCTTTTTGGTAAATCAGCGAGATCAGGGGGCATTTGTCTTTTCAAAAAAAGACGAATATATATATATATATATATATATATATATATATATATATATATATATATATATATATATATATATATAATATAATTAAATGAGAAATAATGAGATGCATTTGAATGCAGAGAATGAATCGTGCATTCCAATGTTAGAGCATGTGACATTTGGCATGTCATCTTGACTTCTTGAGTTACTCATCAATCTCCTAAGATTTTAAAGAAATAGTTTTATTTTTAAAATAAATTTTACCTTCAGGTTGATCTTAGTTTCGATCATGACCGAAATCCAGACAGAATCCGAATTTTTTTGTCCTTGTTGCAATTTTTTATCCTTGGTTGCACCAAAGCCTTAGTCGTTTGCGTCCTTGCTTGGGCATAAAAATTCACAACTTGGATTAATTTTTAGGCTTAAATAATGATCAGATGATGCAATTCTTACACAACATGCATAATGACGAGACAAGAGGAATATAAGTCAACAGAAGGTGGGGCCACAGTCCAAACTAGAATAAGAACGAAAAAATTTCAACAAAAGAAGTAAATTCATAATAGGTATGTTCTAAAAAGGGCTAATCCAACTAAGGAAGTCTTTTTAAAGGGTGCAACAAGAAAATTCAAACAAAAAAAAAACTTAATAGAAAATGGTACCTCTATTCACTTCAAGCTTCTGCATAATAGATCTTTACCATCTAATGATCCATTTTAAAAATATTTTCAATATAGGGTACCTTTGTTAGCGCCCACGCAATTTTTGAAAGCGTCGACATGTGCAACCTTTTTTAAATTGTTGATTGCTTCAATTCGGATGATGGAGATCATGTTTTATCTCAATTTTCCACACAATGGATCTTGAGATCATGTCAAACTTATCAGACAATCAATTTTTTATTCAACATGTCACATATCAACAAAAGAATGGCCCTAAAATCACGTTTGAGGGTGATTTGTGTCATAGGATTCTTGGGGTATTTTTAAGGGATTTGTGACATGTGGAATAAAAAAATGATCTCAAGATCCGTTGCGTGGAAGACCGGAGTGAAATACGATTTCCATCATCTACTACGAAGTAATCAATGAGTTTGAAGGGATTTCTAAGGTGAGCACTTTAAATTCATAGATTGAGTGGGCGCTGATAGAGGTACCCTTTAACAAATTTAAGTTTAATACTAATTACGTATAAAATTTATCTTTATTAGGCATATCAATTATCAAATATACTCCATAATTAGTAACCTTCCATATATGTTTGGTAATTAGTCATGTGAACCTTCCAAAAGAAGTAAGTCTTTTAGGTTCTCTTTTCATTTTTAATTTAGGATGATTTGTAAATAAAAGTATATAATTAGGTAGGCAATTTCAATTAGAAAATATTCAAGAAATTAAGGAGATAAATAATATAATATTATAACTTAATTAAGAGTTTAACAACAATATGTAGTTTCTTATTTAGATTAAGATTATAGAAAACATAAATTACCTTCTGAGCGTGTGCAAAAGTAGTTATCTTTGATATTTTAAATTAAACCTATATCTAGATTGCTGTATATCATTTCTGTCAGCATCAACAAGTTGGACCGGGCCTTAAATGTTAGTGCCAAAACATTTAGGCCTATATAAAGGCTCGTCACTAAGGATTTAAAGTCCGGTATATATCGGTTGGGGTTGGGTCCCTGATGGATATTTAGGCTCTTTTTCTATTATTTTTAAAATAATAAAAATATAAAAATTAGTATTTTTGGTTTTTTGTCTGGTCATATCCGATACATATCGGCTGATATAACCCGATATTGTACATATTTGACTCGATATTTGACCCACTATAAAATCGCACTACAAAAAAAATAAGACTATTAGTAATAATTTTTTACAGCAAAAAATTATCGCTATTAATAACAGAACTATTAAGGCTATTAGTAGCAAGGGTATAAGCAGTATTTTTGGGCTGTTGCTAGTATTGGATAGGGCCTAATCCGCTATATATCAATTTATATGACTGATATTTTAAATTATGCTTATCACTACATATTGGTGAAAACATGGCTTGAAGTTCACATTAATATGGAAATTCTAACTATCCAATAAATTTATGTCCTTCATGAACTTTAAAAATAAAAAGTTATAGCCAAGATAAAAATTTCGGTACCGGTATCGGGTATCGGTCCTTGAAGGACCGATACGAATTGGCCAATGCCGATACAGATCGGCCTATTTTGGTTTTTTTTAAAGAAAAAGAAAAATACATGTATCGGCCGATACCTGATACATATTGGCCGATACGGGCCTGTGTAGGCCATTACCGAAAACGAGTTGGATACTTAATACGCATCGCGCCGATACATATCGGTTTACCGAAAAATCGATACATATTGGCTACGTATCCGTATCGGCCGATATTTGATACCATGATTATAGCAATTCGGCAGCAGCAAATCGATTGGATGATCTAAATCAATGTATGCAGGCTCGCCACTATCATATAGCGTCATTTAAGGATGCATTACAAAAAATAAGACTATTAACGACAATTTTTTTAACAAAAAACTGCTGCTATAGTCCCGTCTATGACGAGGCCAATACTCGAGCTTACAATATGGTGCTTGGAGCATGACATGTGGTACCAGGAGGGCACGCGACATGGGGCCGAGAGGGCCTGGCGACGTGGTCGCACTGCGAGGACGCAACACGGTCACATGTGGGTAAGCGGGAGCGACACAGACGCGACAGGGCCAAGTTGGGCTAGCGATGCGAAGACATTGCAGTATGTCAAACTAAGGGGTTTGAGGTTCTCCTGTCATTTTGGCTGAATGACTATTTTACCCTTATATAAGGGAAGGGAGCTAGAGAACTATTCTCTCGCACACGGGGCCTTGCATTGCCAGAGGGGGCGTAAGTATCTCCTAGGCCTGAAAGGGTGGGCCTAGGACGTCGACACAGCGATGCCGTGTGGCACCCAATGCGAGGTTAAAGTTTGGCCCCGGACTATCCGTCGCGGTGCATACGGCTGGGCAAACTTCCGAGAATACGAGCGCTGCGTGAGACTCAGTAGAGCACGCTTGTACGAGGGCTGCGTGGGACTTCGTTGAGCACGGCAGCATGAGTAGGCACAAGGCTGTGGGCTTGGTTCGGTATGTGAGCAAGACATAATGGCATGGGGAGCTGCATGCCAAGATTGTTGCGAAGCGAGGTACTAGTGTAGTGCACAGGGTGAAGCTTGAGCAAGCCAAGTTTAGCACAGTGGTGTAAATGAGCATGTCGTAAGGGGCACGATACACTGGGTGGTAGGCCGCGAAGTAGAGGTAACTACGTTGGGGGTGTTCCTGTCCTCTAGGCAGGTGGTATCAGAGCTGATATGAGATGAGTTGGCTTCGTTGCATTCGGTAACGAAGCATTGCCCGGGTTGATAGCGTGTCGAAGGACACCCCACGATTGTTGGTATCAGAAGTAAGCTGACTTAGCGCAGCGGCTGTTAGGTGCCGCACGAGACTGAGGTTGCTGAAGTGCGACCTCGTGACATTTGATATCAGAGCCAAGTTCGATCCAGAAGCGATGATGCTATTGACCAAATTGGTGTAGAAGCACGCGATGTGGTGTCAAGAGGGCACGCGACATCCCTGAACTAATTAACAGGTGAGGGCCTAGTGACAGCAGAACCAGGTTGACCCGACAGGAGTGACAGTGGGGAACTAGTGGGAAGGTGCGAACCTAAGAACTAGATATGAGATGCTAACAGGTTGGTAGGAGTTGGCGGGGTCAGTTCACTGCGATAATGCGTCAACGAAGACATTGACATTGTGGAGTGGTGGAGGATGTGACGGGGCTAATACTCGAGCTTATAGCATATTGCTTGGAGCACGACATGTGGTGCCAGGAGAGTACGCGACATGAAGCCAATAGGGCCTGAAGACGTGGTCGCGCTGTTAGGACGCAACACGGTCACATGCGGGTAAGACGCGGGAGCGACACGGTCGCGACACGGACGCGATAGGACTAAGCTGGGCTAGCGATGCGAAGGCGTTGCGGTATGTCAAACCATGGGGTTTGAGGTTCTCCTGTTATTTTGATTGAATGACTGTTTTACCCTTATATGGTGGAAGGGAGCTAGAGAGCTATTCCCCTACACACGGGGCCTTACATTACCAGAGGGGGCGCAAGTGTCTCCTAGGCCTGAAAGGGTGGTCTTAGGACGTTAACGCAGCGATGCCGTGTGGCACCCAATGCGAGGTTAAAGTTTGGCCCCGGACTACGCGTCGCGGTGCATACGACTGGGCAACCTTGCGAGAACACGAGCACTGCGTGGGACTTAGTAGAGCACGTTAGCACGAGGACTGCGTGAGACTCCATTGAGCACTGCAGCACGAGTAGGCACAAGGCTGTGGGCTTGGTTCGATATTGTTGCAAGACATGATGGCATGGGGAGCTGCATACCAAGACTGTTGCGAAGCGAGGTACTAGTGCACTGCACAGGGTGAAGTTTGAGCAGGCTAAGTTTTGCACAGTGGTGCAAATGAGCGTGTCGTAAGGGGCACGATACACTGAGTGGTAGGCCGTGAAGCAGAGGTAACCAAGTTGGGGGAGTTCCCATCCTCTAGGCGGGTGGTATCAAAGCTGATGTGTAGATGTGTTGGCTTCGTTGCATGCGGTAGCGATGCACCGCGCGGGTTGGTAGCGCGTCGAAAGATGTTCCGCGACTGTTGGTATCAGAAGTAGGCTGACTTAGCGCAGCGAGCGTTAGGTGCTGCAAGGACTGAGGTTGCTGAAGTGCGACCTCGTGACACGTCACTACTAAAAGCTGCCGCTACCAAAAATTGCATTAAAAGCAAGTGCCGTTGAAACACCTTATTTTTGTAGTGATGACAATGTGTCGGATAGCCTCTTTGAGTGGCCTTTTTGTAATCGGGACCTAAAACTTGGCCTCATTCAACTATTTAATAATCGGGCTGAACCGGGCTTGGGCCTAACTACTAATTGAGCCTAATACCTTAGCTCGGCCCCGAACCTGTCCCAAACCAGACTGGACCTCAGGCTGGCTAGTCCATTTTACCCTTAATTGGTCGGGCTTGGTCGGCCGGGCTTTGGATCAGGCTTGTTGGGCCCAATCTCTATTTGGGTTTAAAATTGGGACTGGCTTGATCTGTTTATCAGTCTAGTCCCACTTAGTCCTGATAAATAGTTCCTAGTACAGATCAAACCGTGCAAGGCCATAGGCCTGCCCATTGAAACTCCTAGGCATGCCCATCAAACACAAAAGTCGGGCTTAGGTCCAGCACGTCAGACTCATGATATAATTGGGCTGGGCTTGGATTGAATCTCTTAGTCCATTAGATTCTTATAGATTTATCCGTTTAAGAGTTAAAAGCTCAATCGATAACATGGGCAAACCTCAACTCCTTAGTTCGATGAAACACATTGACTGCGTTGTATTAGGCGATAGAGATCACTTATCCTCCTCGCATGATGGATCTTGACATCATGAACGGTCAATGTTCAGTTTCACGAGGAATACATCTCAGAAAAGTGACCTTAACATTATGTGCATGCTTAAAATTTATTTTAAGGTCACTTTTTTTGGTGTGTACAATATAAAATAAAAAATCAACCGTCTGATAGTATGCCCATGATGTCAAGATGCATTGTGTGAAAGATTGAGAAGAGAAACAATCTTCATCGCCTAATTCAATGTAATCAATGCATTTCAGTGTGGGTAAACTCAAAGACTCGGTGGGTGGACTTAAAGGGTGTCAATAATAAAAATGTCGTAAATTTTCAATAGGGAGCCATTCCATACACATGAGAATATGACCCTTGCACATAGTTTAAAAGCAAGACATGGTATTTTGGGCCATGTGCTTTGTGAAAACACCAGCTAAGGCGTCTTATTTGAAGGTCATGATCGAATGATCTTTTGTCCAAAACATTATATGATTCAACAGTTGATTGCAGTGAATCATATGATCGAATGCAGTTAAAGGCCATTATCTGATTCAATAGTTGACTGCAATGAATCATATGATAGAGATCAGGTTTTGTGCTAATTTTTTGCACCAAAGATTTTTAGCTTATCGTCTTCAAATCATGGCTTAGATGATATTTTCTTATGGCAAAGGTCCCTAAAATACCAAGTTCTTCCCTTAAATTATGTGAAGGGCTGATTTTTCATGTGCAAGTATAGGCATCTTTTTTCTTTATAGTCACAATCTACTAAAAAGCGCCCAAAACACATACTACTTAATTACATAATAAATTTATTTTAATTTATGCATTGACTTTTATTACTTTAATATATCTTTGCCCATTTTAATAATGTCTTTTATCATTTTGAGTGTTTGTCCTTCAATGCCAAAAAAAAAAAGGTTAGGGGCAAACATACAATGAAAACAAAATTGAAATTTAAAGCCTGTCTGGCTTGGCTAGGTAGGCTCAAGCTCTAATAAGTGTGATGTATGATGGGGTTGAGTAGGGCTTGGCATCTTTCGGCCATCAACCGTTTGGGTCAGGATCCATCCTAAACCATTATTATATTAATATGTTAAAATTTCGGCTGGTATCGGATTTTATTGCCTGGTATATATTCTCTCACCAGAACCACTCGATACAAAAATCTAACAGTGAACCCTTTTAACGGATTTTACCATTTTGTACCTGTTGTGCAAGCGGTATAATTCCGATACTAACTCTGAATAAATAGTACCGATATTTGATATTTTAAACCTTGATTGTGATGCAATATAAAAAATAAGATTATTAACGACAATCAAAAGCTGATGTTATTAACAAAAAACTGCCGTTAATATTCTTGTCGCTAATAGTCTTAATAAATTTTTTTATAGTGATTTGTGTGAAAGTCAAGAGTCTGAGATCCAGGCAGCATTTGCGAGTCGCTTGTTCAATTGTCCCTTGGAGTTTCATGTAATAGCAAGAAACAGATGTCCGTCACCTTTTTATTTTTGTTTTTTTATCTATAATTTTTCTCTTATGGGTAAGCTGGGATTGAGTGTGCAATCTGACGGTTGGAGTTTTATCAACCCTCTAATTGGAGTTTTATCAACCTTCCAGTTGAGCTATAGGCTTAAGCCAGGCAACTTTCCATTTAGGTGCAATGTTGGAGAAATAGAACAAGATAAATAGAAAATATAAATGATCAGTACCTTATAAAACAGTATTCAAGATATAAGGAAGTGGCTTTGCATTCTTGTAAAAGATTTAGTGAATTCGCTCACGCTAATCCGAACATTAATATATTATAAAAGCAGTTCAACCAAAACCTTTAAACGTAGTTAATAAAGATAGAATAGAAGATATTTTAAGATGAGTAATTATGAAAATCAGGCTCCTCGACATCTTTAGTGAAATTAATGGTCACATATCTACAATCATTCACACAATGGTTGTCAATCTAGATGCCACTAAAAGGGTTGTATAAGGCACAATGATCATAATTTAAGATTGTCTAAAGCAATCATCCGAAGTGTAACGATCCGGATCTTCTTAAACTTCATTTATTAGTGTTAGATGTGTTTTGGACTATAATTGGTGTTAGCGTTCCACACCGGAACCTATCCTATTTTAAAAATCTCTATTTAAGTACGTAATCGTATTCTTCTTTTTTAATTATAATCTATTAAGAAATCCTGACCATCTCTTATTTTTTTCTTCTCTTAAGAATCGCTGACCGTTACAACCTTTTTTCTTCAACTCATCTCACTACAAAAATAAGACTATTAGCGGCAGCCAAAAATTGCCGCTATTAACAAAAATATTGTCGCTAATAGTCTTAATAATCTTTAATAGTTTTTTTGTTAATACACTACAGAAAAAAGTACCTACGCCGACGGGTGCCAACCGTCGACGTAGAGTACACTAGCCGTCGGTAAAAAAAATAGCCGACGATTGGAAGCCGTCGGTGAAGATCTACGCTGACGGCATAGGGTACTGGACCTACGCTAACGATTATACCTGTCGGTATAGGATTATATTTATTCTTTTTAAATTAATTTTTAAAATTTATTTCCCCACCTACGCCGATGGCTGCAGATGACAGTCGTCGGAGTAGGTGTCTATTTTTTTATAAAAAAAAAAAAATTCAACAGTAAAGATGCTTTCGGTTTTTTCAAAGCATTACTTATATCTAGACAAACAGTAAAGATGCTTTCCCTTAAAATAATATAATGGGCGACGTCATGGCTGACGATTGTGGTTTGTGACGTCAGGGCTGATGATTCTGCGTAGCAACGTGTCCTGGATGAGCTGGAGTCGTCCTTGCTACTGATGATAGTGGTGTGGTCCACTATACTTCCATACGATTTTCCAGATTATGATAGAAAACCGAATCTTCTGAGGTAGGACTATGATGATCATAGCTGTCTTGCATCTCATCTTCTTCGAACATCGTTGTTTCGATCTCGAGATTCTCTGGGAGGTCAAGATCTTTTCGAGAATCGAATTTTAATAATAATGAAGTTGCTTCAATTTTTTACTCTATAGTCCTCATATATTCAATCGGTAAATTTGTAGTGAAAATTCTTCGACCATCTGATATGTTGATTTGATTATCAGCAGCACGGATTTATCTTGCCATTGAAGAGAATGTTTTTAGAGACCGAATCCAGTAGGATTTTGGATTTATGGACATGATGCTTGCTTTAGCCATGGGGTCTAAATTATATGGTTTATAATTTTGAAACATAAAATTTCCTAAGACGTATGTATATCGTCTTTTTCCATAGCTAGGAGAAAATAAAATTTCAGCATTTTTTGATTGAAAATGATACAGTTGAACTGTGTTTAGTTCATGAGTTTATGTTCCGGGTAAGATAGAAAATTATTTTACGCTCAATAATTGTCTCTCTTCCTTCGATGCCTTTTACTTTAATGGGATGTTTAATGTTAACCCATTTTTCAGAAGGCAAAGCATTATACCGGCAAGCACTTATTGTAGCTCCGGTATCCATTAAGACACATAAATTATATGATTTATAATTTTGAAACATAAAATTTCCTAAGACGTATGTATATCGTCTTTTTCCATAGCTAGGAGAAAATAAAATTTCAGCATTTTTTGACTAAAAATGATACAGTTGAACTGTGTTTAGTTCATGAGTTTGTGTTCCAGGTAAGATAGGAACTTGTATATTTTTTACTGCTATATGTGATTGGTCTTGAGTTGGTTCGAGAGCACTAGATGTTGATGCTCTTGACTCTATAGTTTTTATCGGAAGCCATTCATCTTCTATAGTATTAAAGGAGGCAGTCCTTGTATCTCTAAAATATAAATTGTTGCCAGAAGCTTGTATTTCAATCATCTGGTTTTGAGATTTTGGTTTTTGTTCTAAAAGATCTTCAAATAATCATTGTTTGGGTATCTGTAAATCTTTCCAGTTTATTAATCGTGGTTGGATTTCTGAATCATATGGTTTGGGTTCAAATATTTCAATCATATTCTTATTTGATTTATGCATTTTTGTTATTAGTTTTGATGTTAATTCATGTTCTGTTTGTCAGGTTATGGCTAAGTTATGTGAATCTTCTTTCATTTCTAATCCTTTGGTTTGGATTTTAATTTTTATTGTATCTTTAATATTTAGGTCGTCTAGCGAAATAAAATAATTTGGTTTTAGTTTAAACCAAACCATTCCATAGGCCAAATTTGATTAAATTCCTCTAATCAAAGATTGTAGAGGATTAAGTAATCTTTTATCCATTACTACAGCTAGTATAGGAGTATCTATACCATGTCTGAACAACCCAGTTATACATATTTGTAATACACCAATATAGATATATTTTAATTTTGGATTCTCCTTTTTCCATCGTAAGATTTTCTTTTTATCAAACAATGTTATTTCTGCTGTAAGATTAGATGTGCTTTTTGCAGTAGTGTTTCCTGCAAAAGCTTCAAATATTCTTCTGGACAAGATTTTATCTAATGGAGAGATTTTGTAGATATCTTCTTTACTAAGTTTTTGTTGTAACTCTAGTTCTCGAAGTTGTTCTTCAGAGAAAGATATTTCTTTACCTATTACATCTTTTAAAGTAATCATTTGATGTTCTTCATCTGAGGTTTCGACGACATTTAACATAAATAAATCATCTATGTCAGTATTAGAATCTGTTTCGGATTCTAATTCATAGATGATACTATTATCATCACTTGAAATTTCTTCACCAAAATAAACATCTAGATCTTCTTCATCTAAATATTTAATCATTTTTGTTATGTTTTTTCCTCGTTTTGGACATTGAGGAGCATAATGTAATATCCTAAAAATTCTGCGTTAAATAGTGACCTCGAGATCCGTGCCCGACTAGTCATAGGTTTGACCATGTAAGAGTTCACTAGTTAACGTAGGATATGATGAACGGATGAGATGTGAGAAATTAAGTGAATGTGTGGAGGGTGAGATTAATCTAGAGTCACATATACCTATTTCTGATGCATGTGCTCAATACACAAGTTAGAGGGGAGATAAAAGGGTTTAATAGCCCTAGTTTCTCTTTTGTTTGGTTGTTGAGAGAGAATAAAGAAGAGAGAGAGAGAAGGAAAGCATAATTAATGCAAGGAGTTATTGTGGGTGATTGGAAGGGAGATTCAAGCATTTAAAAGGCCGATTCGACACGGAGGATCCGTTCAAGCCAAAGCTGGAACCCTAGCCTTTCCAACCATTAGATCTAATCAATTTGAAATTGATTGAAGGTAAAATCCTTGTAAATTCAATGCATAAGTTATGTGAGTTCATTGTAGATAAGAATGGTTTAAATTATAGGATAAAGGCTTAGAAAAATGAAGAAAAAAGAGTAGAAAAAGATTGGGGAGAATAGCCCAAAAAGGGGTTGAATCTGGCCAATTCGATTAATAGAAATTGAGATTCGATTAATCGGTTTTCGTCAGGAAGTTGAAAGGTCAAAGAACCCGAATTCGATTAATCGAACTGAGTTTCGATTAATCGACTTTGATTTTCGATTAATCGATTTTGGTGTCGATTAATCGACTGAGAACCTCCAGTGGGCTCCAGTGGATGGAGGAAAGTGACCTGGGGAAATCGACTAATTGAAATGGGATTTCGATTAATCGATTTCGAATCTCGATTAATCGATTTGGGATCGATTAATTGATTTTGGGAATTCGATTACTCGAACTGAGAATCGAATTGATAGAGTAGAGAATTTCAATTAATCGATGTGGGATTCGATTAATCGAATGGGGATCTCGATTAATCGATTTTGGGAATCGATTAATCGATTTTAAATTTCGATTAATCGATTTTGGGAATTGATTAATCGAATTAGATTCGATTAATCGACCTTGGAGTTCGATTAATCGACTGACCTAAATTTTGGTGACTTTTTAGTTTGACTTCAAGATTCTCGGGGGGCCTTGGACCTTCCTTGTTACATCTTTAATGATGAGTTGCATGTGTTATGTTGTACCATAGGTGGTACGTGTGAACTTGAGCACAAGGAGCCACGTGGGACCTTGATGCGTGATTTATCAGAGACTTGAGGTAGGGAACACCTTGAACATGTACTTTAATTCGCAAGGGCATGTATGTAGTGATATATAATCAAATTGAAAACTGTTTTATAGCTTAAAGTTTTGTGAAAAGTGTGTGTGTGTGACATCAATAAGAGTATCAAATAATGAGCCATCCCCAGGGGATGAGGAAGTGAAGTAATAAGAGCATTAGGTGTGATGCAAGTGAATAGATACATCCCAGGAATGTATCTAAGATTGAATAATGTCTGATAGGGCTTAACTGATATAAGATACCACACTTACACGGTGAATAATTATATGTAAAGCACCTGATATTTTTGTTATTTGAGGTTTGATAGGATACCTCACCGACGTGGCAGGATACCCACGACTGACGCGGTAGGATATCCGTGACCGATACGACGGCGAAACCGTAAGCCAGTGCGGAGGCTTATCCGTACACAGTAAGCACACCCCAGGGGTGTTGAATTGAGATAAGTTGAAACCCTGCCACCGATCCCCAGGGGAAAGGGGCTTGGGTACTAATTGTATTCCCAGGGAATACGTTTAAAACTGTCTATATAGATGACGATGAAGGGTATCTCATCGGGGCTCTATGCTATATTGCTCGGGGATTACTTAAGTTGAAAGGTTAAGTTTGTTTTAGGCCTATTCAGTATCATTCATGATAAATTAAAAGACATGTATAAACTACCAGTAAAAAATGTGATTCCTTTTCAACTGTTTTTCTGAGCAACTGCATAGACACATCATTCATAAGCATATCATGGAATATATGTGAGGTTTTAATCTATATGTTCACTGTGTTTTGTTTCCTATTGAGCTAAGATGTAGCTCACCCCTTAGACTATACGTCGCAGGTCCACTATTAGCAGCTGCTGAGGCTTCAGGGGACGTTGACCCTGGTGAGTCGGACCTTGCGTCTGGTGACGAGTTGGAGCCACCTCCTGAGGACTTCTTCTAGAGGACTCCGTTGTGCATCTTTGAGAGTTTTTGTGAGCTTGTTTGGTACGGCTTGGTATGTCAAGTCTTGTTTTTGTTAAATAATGTAATTAAATTATGGGATTATTCTTTTGGGGCGAACCATCTGTGATGATCGACGATCATCGATGGTTCAGATCGGTTCTCCATTCATGCAGGGGCATGAAGGTAGAACCGTCTTTTGATCAGTATTTAAAGAGTAAATTATTTCTGCAATCATTGTTATCATTTTCAGTCCATTTATATTGCTTGACATACCGGTGTTCCGTGCTTAGCCAAGGGGCATGGTCAAGATCATGCTGATGGCACAGGTTTTGGGGTGCCGAAAATTCGGGCTGTCACAGTTGGTATCAGAGCCTTTCTTTTAGCAAATCTGACAATCATTCATTTTGTCAGAAAATAGGGACTTCTGCTAACGAAACTTTAGTTTCAAATGCAGCCGTCAATGTCATCTAGGGGAAGAGGCCGACCGAGAGGAGGCCAACAAAGAAGTTTACGTAGTGGAGATGATTACATCTCTCCTACCAATCGAGTACCCTTGGGAGGGAGTGAGGCCCTAGGGGGAAGCAGTAGTAGACAACAAGAGAAAGTGGATCGAGATCGTCAGGATCTTGATTTGAGAGAACAGGAGAGAGTGAGAGAAAGACAGGAAGATAGAGAGGAGCGCCAAAGAATGATGCACACCATGGGGACTATGGCAGCTGCCATGGCACAACAAGCCGCATCCTTTGCAGCTCATGCAGCAAGAGAGCAGCAGCCACCTACACTACCTGTAGGACCTACATTGCATGTGCCTTCGTCTTTTACTGAGTTTAGGAGGATGAGACCTCCTACATTTTCTAGGCAGGCAGACACGATGGCAGCAGAAAATTGGTTAATGGAGATAGAGAAAGTATTCATCGTGCTGACATGCACGGAAGATGAGAGTGTTAGATGGGCAGCCTACATGCTAGATGGGGAGGCTGGGCCTTAGTGGAAGTCCGTGATACGGAATAGGGCTCAGGAGGCCCCAGAGTTGCCTTAGACTTGGGAGGAGTTTGTTGAGGAGTTCAACAAACAATATTTTCTAGAGGTGGTAAGAAACCAAATGGAGATTCAATTTCTACAGTTAGTGCAAGGGAGGATGAGCGTGAGAGAGGACAGAGTGGAGTTTCTACACTCGCCTGTTTTGCTCCTGATTACGTCGCCACCGAAGTGATCAAGTCAAAGAGGTTTCAGCAAGGCTTGAAGCCTGAGGTTAGGGGAGGAGTAGCTCCATTTCAGTTGAGGACCTATGAGGAGGTCATGAGCAAAGCACTAGTTGTAGAAGAGGAGAATAATAACAGATACAGGCAGAGAGAACAACAAATGGGAAATACTGATCAGGGAAGAAGAGGGAACTATGAACCGGTGAATAAAAAGCCGAGGTTCGTGGCCCAAAATCAGAGACCACAGTTCCAAGGGGGTTTTGGAAGACCGGCGCAGCAGCACAATCAACAGAGATTTCCACTACTTGCGTCAGGGAGACCTTTACGCTATGAGAGCCCTGCCATGTCTACTGGCGCTATCGTCACACAGGGTTCTCGTACAGTTTCTTCCACACCTCGAGAGACTTGTGCCAAGTGTGGCAAGCCTCACAGGACCGTGGATTGCAGAGTGGGAACCAGGGGTTGTTTCCGATGTGGCAAGGTGAGCCACTTGATTAAGGATTGCCCTGAGGTTGATAAGGGGAAGACGACTTCAGTTGTAGAGCCACGACCCATTCAAGCACGGAAGCCGGCCGTTCATGGAAGAGCCTATGCAGTCACTGCTTAGGAAGCAGGGAACGTGCATGACATTATCCAAGGTGAGATTTTCATTTAAATAAAGGGTTGTAAATTCCTTGAAAATTTTAGATAGAGAAGGTGCATTCATTAGGAAATAGTGTAGATTATTTTCCAAACACTGAATTTGTATGTGAATTAGGGGTGTAAATTGATATGTAAATTATTGTATGTATGTATATATACTATAGGTACGCTAATTGTATATGAGAAAGGATGCTTCGTTGGATATGACGCTAGAGTGTTGATAGACCCAGGGTCTACCCACTCATTCGTCACTCCATGATTTTCCAAGAGGATGAAGATTATTCCAGAGGCGTTGGATTTTGTCCTATCTGTGTCTATTCCGACTGGAGAGTTAGTGGACACAGAGCTAGCTTGCAAATTTTTCATTGTAGCAATTCGAGACTTGGAGGTGCATGAATTGGAGGCAAAGTTGATACTGTTGGACATGCAAGGGTTTGATGTGATCCTTGGCATGGACTGGTTGGCGCAACATTGTACAACGGTCGATTGCAAGAACAAGGTTGTCATCTTCAGACCCAACACAAGAAGATCATTTCAATTTCAAGGAGTGAGGTCATCACATATGCCATTGATCTCAGCAGTAAGGGCCGAGCGAATGATCAGGAAGGGTTGCAGTGGACACTTGGCTCTCTTAAAGGAGGACAAGGAAGAAAAGAACGTCATCTCTGAGATAGCAGTTGTGCGAGACTTCACCGACGTTTTTCTAGAAGAGTTGCCTGGATTACCTCCAGAGAGAGAAGTAGAATTCGCCATTGACTTAGCACTAGGAACGGAGCCTGTTTCAAAAGCACCATATAGAATGGCTCCTGCTGAGTTGAAGGAGTTGAAAGAGCAACTACAAGAACTCATGGACAAGGGGTTTGTCAGACCGAGTGTGTCTCCGTGGGGAGCACCGGTCTTGTTTGTTAAGAAGAAAGATGGGTCAATGCGTCTATGCATTGACTATCGATAATTGAACAAACTCACTGTGAAGAACTGCTACCCTTTGCCTAGAATTGACGATCTATTTGATCAACTGCAAGGAGCGAGGTATTTTTCTAAGATTGACCTGAGATCTGGATACCATCAGTTGAGAGTCAAGGCAGAGGACATCCAGAAGACAGCTTTCAGGACACGGTATGGACACTATGAATTCCTTGTGATGCCGTTTGGGTTGACGAATGCTCCGGCGTCGTTTATGGATCTGATGAATCGAGTGTTTAAACCACTCCTGGATTCCTGCGTCGTAGTATTCGCTGATGATATTTTGATATACTCCAAATCCAAGACAGAACACGAAGAACATTTGAGGATTTCTCTACAGACGCTACGTGAACACCAACTGTATGCCAAACTCAGCAAATGTGAGTTTTGGTTGGAGGAAGTTAATTTTTTGGGACATGTTGTCTCAAAGCACGGTGTCACGGTAGATCCAGCAAAGATAGAAGCAGTGGTTAAATGGGAGCAACCAAAGACAGTGACCGATGTTCGAAGTTTTCTTGGGTTAGCAGGCCACTATCGACGATTCGTTGAGGGGTTCAAAGATATCGGGACCTCTCACGAAGCTGACACGAAAGGATTCAAGATTTGAGTGGAGTGAGTCATGCAAGAAGAGTTTTCAAGAACTCAAGACGAGACTCACTTCAGCTCCAGTGCTCGCAATTCCTTCAGGCAATGAAGGATACGCAGTGTACAGCGATGCGTCATACAATGGTTTGGGTTGCGTGCTCAACCAACACAAGAAAGTGATAGCTTACGGATCAAGACAGCTGAAAGAACATGAGAAAAATTACCCGACTCATGACTTGGAGCTAGCAGCAGTCATTTTTGCGTTGAAGATTTGGAGACATTACTTGTACGGTGAGACATTTGAAAATTTCACCGACCACAAGAGCCTCAGATACCTGTTTACACAGAAAGAACTCAACATGAGACAGCGCAGATGGATGGAGTTCCTCAAGGACTATGATTGTTCTATATAGTACCATCCAGGCAAGGCTAACGTAGTAGCCGATGCTTTGAGCCGGAAGAGTTCAGCTCAGTTAGCTTGTTTGATTTTGGGTATGCATCGATGGAAATTATTGGAAGACTTGACACTCTATGATGCAAACATTGAGTCGACAACTACAAGATCCTTTTTGGCTAACATATCAGTGAGACTAGTAATATTTGAGCATATCCACGATCTACAGATGAAAGATGCGACGTTAACAAAGATTCATCAAGATGTGATTGAAGGCATCAGGCCGGACTTCTCAGTGAAAGAAGATGGTTCTTTATTATTCAAGGGCCGTCTCTATATTCCGGACAATGCCGATCTAAGACAAATGATTCTCGATGAAGCCCACAAGTCAAATTATGCTATCCACCTTGGTAGTACCAAAATATACCAAGACTTGAAAAAGAACTATTGGTGGAAAGGTTTGGAGCAAGACGTGGCCGAATATGTGTTACGGTGTTTGACCTGTCAGCAGGTAAAGATTGACCATAGGCATCCCGCTGGACTATTGCAGCCTTTACCAATACCAGAATGGAAGTGGGAATCGATTTCGATGGATTTCATTATTGGATTACCACGTACTGCCAAGAAATACAATTCCATTTGGGTAGTGGTCGATCGATTGACCAAGTCAGCGCACTTCTTGCCTTACAACATGATGTATACGGCGGGAAGACTAGCAGAGCTATATATGAAGGAGATTGTTTGTTTGCATGGGATTCCGAGTAGCATTGTTTCAGACCGTGACCCATTATATACATCAAAGTTCTGAAAGAAATTTCAAGAAGGAATGAGAAAGCGACTGGATTTCAGTACGACATTCTATCCGCAAACTGACAGACAGACTGAAAGGGTCAATCAGATCATCGAGGACATGCTTAGGGCATGTATGTTAGAGCTACAAGGATCATGGGATCAACACTTACCTTTAATTGAGTTTGCATATAACAACAATTTTCAGACGAGCATTGGGATGACACCATATGAAGCACTCTACGGACAGCGATGTAGATCGCCCATTAATTGGGAAGAAACGGGTGAGAAGTTTATTTTGGGACCCGAAATACTTGAAGATAATGCCGCCTATGTTCGTATGATAGGGGAAAAACTTAGAACGACGCAAAGCAGACAGAAAAGCTATGCCGATATCAAGCGGACGAGTGTAGACTTCAAAGTGGGTGAATACGTGTTTGTGAAGGTGTCACCTATGAAGGGAGTGATGAGGTTTGGAAAGAGAGGGAAGCTAAGTCCCCGCTATCTTGGACCATTTGAGGTTTTGGGACGAGTAGGGGAAGTTGCTTACCGCATTGGATTGCCACCGTTATTCGATTCAGTACACAATGTCTTCCACGTATCGATGCTTAGGAAGTACATTAATGACCCTGACCACGTGTTGAGCGGTCAAGCGTTAGAGATGCATGAGGACATGACCATGATCGAAGAGCCGGTGGAGATTTTGGATCAAAAGAAACAAGTGCTGCGAACGAAAGTGATTCCACTCGTGCTTGTCAGATGGAAGCATCATCCGGCCGAGGAAGCTACATGGGAACGAGAGGCCGACGTGAAAGAACAATATCCGAACTTGTTTGCGACGACTTGAGAGTCAGAATGTAGCACCGCAAACATGTTTGTGGATTTTAACGATACTTGTAATCCAATGTAGATTTTTGATCAAAGTATGAAATAGAATTTTTTTTTTTTTTTTCGCTTATCTGACCATGGTGATGTGTTTTGTAGAACCAAGGATCTGTTGGTATCATAAATTATCAATGGAAATCAAGGAAACAAATCACTTTGAAAGTTTAAAGAACCTGATCAAAACCGATTAATCGAATTTCAAATCGATTAATCGATTTGGAATTTCGATTAATCGATTTTGGTTGATTAGTTGACTGGCATGTGCCAGTGACTGGAAAGTTGAATGGGGATTCAGGAACTAAAAGAAAGGAAATTTCGATTAATCAATATAAGTTTCGAGTAATCGATATAGGTTTCGATTAATTGACCTGGAGGTTCGACTAATCGAATAACTTAAGAAAAAATGGAGAATTTGAAGAATTTAGGTGATTTCGATTAATCGAAGAACAATTCGATTAATCGATTTGGAATTTTGATTAATCGAACTGGAAGTTCGATTAATCGAGTAAGTTAAGGAATTTAGAAGATTTTGATGTATAAAATACGATTTCGATTAATCGAAGTGAAATTCGATTAATCGATTTGGAATTTTGACTAATCGGACTGGAACTTCGATTAATCGAGTTACTTAAAGATGTTTGAAAAATATTGAAGGGCTACATGATTTCGATTAATCAAAGTGAATCTCGATTAATCGATTTTGTAATTTTGATTAATCGACTGGCTCACACCTGTGAGCTCTAAAACTTAAGAATTTTAACGGATACGATTTTGATTAATCGAAATGATTTCGATTAATCGATTTTGAGTTTCGATTAGTCGATTTTGGAAATCGATTAATCAATTTTACGTGGTTTAATCTAATTTTGAGCCTCGATTAATCAAATTTGAATTTTCGATTAATCGAAATGAGTCTATATATATTGGAGTTGGGGTTTTTGGTGCCCATTCAAAATTTTCAAGCTTGGGCGCCATTTCTCTTTCTTCTTCCTCTTCTCCAACCGATCGAGATAGCTAGGGTTTTGGGGCATTTTGAACTGATTTCGGACTGCCATCACCTATTTTGGATCGAAACTCTACGATAAACCCTAGATTTGCACTCTTTCTTTGTATTTGAACTGTATAAACCCTAGTTTCCTTCTACTTTTCACCAAAATGCGACCAAAAACCCGGTTGTCTTTGGCAAAGGCGACCTCTAAACTCCCGGTCCGGCGTAAGAACGCCGCACCACCACCACCTACCCCATCACCGGTGAGGACTCCATCACCGTTGGCATCGGAGACCACCTCCGGTTCGATGAGGGCGTCTTTGCGCGAGTCTTCACGTGAATCTACCCCCATGCCGCCACCACCCACTAACGTACTACAACCCAATGAGTGGTGGGAAGCGAAGACCTTTGAGGTCGAGTATAACATCGACCCAACCCTCTTTACGAACCCCGATGTACCGGGCGAGACCCAATGGGCTCGCAACTACCTCCGAAATGCCGGTCTCAGGAACCTTCTCAAACCAATCTGGGGTTACTATTAACCTAGGTTAGTTAGATTGTTTTACCAAGGGCTCGTCGACGGCCCTACCGATGACGTGATTAAAACCACCATAGAGGGTCAGGAATACATAATCACTCGTCGCCACATACACGAGGTACTCGAGTGTTACCTCGATTTCACACCAGTGACCACCCTCTTCCCACCCTTTGAAGAGGACGTTAAATTTGAGGAGATCATGACCCGCATGACTAACGGGAAAAAGGGGTCGGGATCCTCCATCAAGAGGGTTGACCTTCCCCACTACATGTGGATGCTTGATTCAATCATCAAGTGTAACCTCTACCAGTTGCGGCACGACACCGAGCGGATAGAGATGGTGCAGCAGGCACTATATGCGGCCTTTTGTGGCCGTTGGTTCGACGCGACCATGCTCATCCTAGAAGGGATGACATACATTAAAGGAAAATTAATGAAGGGCAACTTGAGGCCCAAGGAGAAAATGCCGTATGCTCGGCTGATCTCGAGCATGTTGGAGTGTTACTCCAACGCTCCCGAGTATGCGGTATCGCCCCACGAGGTGCGGGCGATGGACCGAGTGAAGACGTTTTCAAAGTCTTCATGGAGCCGTAGCTACAACTTGTTGAAGCGGACCCTACCAGCTCCGGGTCCAGTTCCAGCAGCAGTAGTAGCACCACCACCACCCCCACCACATCATCAGGACCCACCCGTGGATGGGGCACACCGGTTGAGCCATCAGCGGAGGGGGTGCCCTCCCATACCACCGTTTCACCTACACCGTGAGCACAGTCCGCGCCAGCTACACCTACGTCATCCTACCGCCGGCGCGCATCTCACTCCGGTCCTACCATTGAGGATGTGTTGGCACGCATGGAGGCCAACAATGAGAGGATGAATCGGAGGATGGACTTCCTTATGTTCCATACCCTCCGCTACATCTACCCGTTGGACTACCAGCGGTACTTAGCTCAGGAGGAGGAGTGGACCGCGGGACAGACTGCCTTCCATAGAGGTCTTGTCTTCCGTCCGACCACCGCGGCTACCGACGTAGTGTGCTCACTTTTGACCATCAGCAACCAGCCCCGACTTCACTGACAACCCACCACCCGGCTTGATGACTGCCATAGCTCCAGACTCGGATGGGCGGACTGCTCCACCACCCAGAGGGGACGACATGAGACTTTGACTACTATATTTTGTATTGTATTTTGGTTGTATAAAAAAATTTTGATTATATTGTGGGTTACATTGATGTAAATATTTTGAAAATTTTCTGTTAATTAATATAATGGTTTTGTAAATTTTCTCTTGCAATTATTTTATGCTATGTGTTGTGTCTGTGCTCTGTTGTGATAAAACAACTGGTCTACCTCACCCAAGCGTGTGGGGGGGACCAGACCGACGCCCTTGGATTATTTTCGGGGACAAAAATTTCCAAGGTGGGGAGGATGTAATACCCTGAAATTCTGCATTAAACAGTGACCTCGGAATCCGTGCCCGACTAGTCATAGGTTTGACCATGTAAGAGTTCACTAGTTGACGTAGTGTATGATGAATGGATGAGATGTGAGAAATTAAGTGAATGTGTGGAGGGTGAGATTAATCTAGAGTCACATACACCTATTTCTGGTGCATGTGCTCAATACACAAGTTAGAGGGGAGATAAAAGGGTTTAATAGCCCTAGTTTCTCTTTTGTTTGGTTGTTGAGAGAGAGTAAAGAAGAGAGAGAGAGAAGGAGAGCATAATTAATGCAAGGAGTTATTGTGGGTGATTGGAAGGGAGATTTAAGCATTTAAAAGGCCGATTCGACACGGAGGATCCGTTCAAGCCAAAGCTAGAACCCTAGCCTTTCCAACCATTAGATCTAATCAATTTGAAATTGATTGAAGGTAAAATCCTTATAAATTCAATGCATAAGTTATGTGAGTTCATTGTAGATAAGAATGGTTTAAATTATAGGATAAAGGCTTAGAAAAATGAAGGAAAAAGAGTAGGAAAAGATTGGGAAGAACAGCCCAAAAAGGGGCTGAATCTGGCCAATTTGATTAATCGAAATTGAGATTCGATTGATCGATTTTTGCCAGGAAGTTGAAAGGTCAAAGAACCTGAATTCGATTAATCGAACTGAGTTTCGATTAATCGACTTTGATTTTCGATTAATCGATTTTGGTGTTGATTAATCGACTGAGAACCTCCAGTGGACTCCAGTGGATGGAGGAAAGTGACCTGGGGAAATCGACTAATCGAAATGAAATTTCGATTAATCGATTTCGAATCTCGATTAATCGATTTGGGATCGATTAATCGATTTTGGGAATTCGATTACTCAAACTGAGAATCGAATTGATAGAGTAGAGAATTTCGATTAATCGATGTGGGATTCGATTAATCGAATGGGGACCTCGATTAATCGATTTTGGGAATCGATTAATCGATTTTGAATTTCGATTAATCGATTTTGGGAATCGATTAATCGAATCAGATTCGATTAATCGACCTTGGAGTTTAATTAATCGACTGACCTAAATTTTGGTGACTTTTTAGTTTGACTTCAAGATTCTCGGGGGGTCTTGGACCTTCCTTGTTACATCTTTAATGATGAGTTGCATGTGTTATGTTGTACCATAGGTGGTACGTGTGAACTTGAGCTCAAGGAGCCACGTGGGACCTTGATGCGTGATTTATCAGAGACTTGAGGTAGGGAACACCTTGAACATGTACTTTAATTCGCAAGAGCATGTATGTAGTGATATAGAATCAAATTGAAAACTGTTTTATTGCTTAAAGTTTTGTGAAAAGTGTGTGTGTGTGACATCAATAAGAGCATCTGATAATGAGCCATCCCCAGGGGATGAGGAAGTGAAGTAATAAGAGCATCATGTGTGATGCAAGTGAATAGATACATCCCAGGGATGTATCTAAGATTGAATAATGTCTGATACGGCCTAACTGATATAAGATACCACATTTACACGATGAATAACTATATGTAAAGCACCTGATATTTTTGTTATTTGAGGTTTGATAGGATACCCCACCGACGTGGCGGGATACCCATGACTGACGCGACAGGATATCCGTGACCGATACGGCGGTGAAACTGTAAGCCAGTGCGGAGGCTTATCCGTACACAGTAAGCACACCCCAGGGGTGTTGAATTGAGATAAGTTGAAACCCCGCCACCGATCCTCAGGGGAAAGGGGCTTGGGTACTAATTGTATTCCCAGGGAATACGTTTAAAACTGTCTATATAGATGACGATGAAGGGTATCTCATCGGGGCTCGATGCTATATTGCTCGGGGATTACTTAAGTTGAAAGGTTAAGTTTGCTTTAGGCTTATTCAGTGTCATTCATGATAAATTAAAAGACATGTATAAACTACCAGTAAAAAATATGATTCCTTTTCAACTGTTTTTCTCAGCAACTGCATAGACACATCATGCATAAGCATATCATGGAATATATGTGAGGTTTTAATCTATATGTTCACTGTGTTTTGTTCCCTATTGAGCTAGGATGTAGCTCACCCCTTAGACTATACGTCGCAGGTCCACTATTAGCAGCTGCTGAGGCTTTAGGGGACGTTGACCCTGGTGAGTCAGACCTTGCGCCTGGTGACGAGTTGGAGCCACCTCCTGAGGACTTCTTCTAGAGGACTTCGTTGTGCATCTTTGAGAGTTTTTGAGCTTGTTTGGTATGGCTTGGTATGTCAAGCCTTGTTTTTGTTAAACAATGTAATTAAATTATGGGATTATTCTTTTGGGGCGAACCATCTGTGATGATCGACGATCATCGATGGTTCGGATCGGTTCTCCATTCATGCAGGGGCATGAAGGTAGAACCGTCTTTTGATCAGTATTTAAAGAGTAAATTATTTCCGCAATCATTATTATCATTTTCAGTCCATTTATATTGCTTGATATACCAGTGTTCCGTGCTTAGCCAAGGGGCATGGTAAAGATGATCATGTTGATGGCACATGTTTCGGGGTGTCGAAAATCCGGGCTGTCACACATAATGTCGTTCTTCATTGCAAATAAAACATCGACATTTCTTTTTTGCCATAGTTGTTTTATCTGTTTTCTCAATTTGCTTTTTCTTTCTAATATATTTTTTATTTTTAACAAACCTTTTTCTTTTGTTCCACGGTTTTCATTTGAATTTTTTCTTCTTAAAACCTTTCTTATATCCCTTTCGCTTAGGGATATTGCATCCTATTTTCCAATTTTCTTGAAGGATTTTATCACAGCATTTATGTCCAAAACTAGAGTTCGTGATTTGATTATGAACTTGTTTCTTAGCTTTTATTTCTAAACATATATCTGCTATTAATCTTAGGACAAAAGATGTTCTAAGTCCTAAGGTATCTTGTTTAGATAATTTACTAATAAAATCGGGATAGCCTTTGATGGCTAATTCATCCCATGGTGCCGAAAGTTTATGGTAGAATTGTTCTAACCATGATATATTAATTGGGGGCCAATTGATAGTAATATTTTTTAAAAGTATTGCAATATTCTTGAAATTGGCAAATATTGCATAATTCTAATTTTATAATATATATATCGCATCATCTTGTAGGTTTTGTTCACCTGTATATCCACAAATATGTTCTTTAATGATTATCATAAAGTGTTTTATGATATCATCAAGATTATTGAAACTTCCTAATAAGGATGCTTTTTGCATCCTTTCATCATTGGATTTTTCCCATTGTTTTAACCATTGCAAAACATCTCCTTGAAGTGTTGCTGCAATATAGTCAAGGAATCTTTCTTTCGACCAAGTTGCTTTCTGGTTTGTAATTACTATGGACGTGGATTGTGCCCAATCGTCAATTACCTTTTCTTGTCTTTAAAAGGAACATTGGTTAAATCCAGATATGTTCCACCTTGAGCTACGTTTTGTTTGTTCAAATCGTCTCTTCTATTATTTGTAGGAATTGGAATTTCCTCATCTTTAATTCCTGATGTAGAACTACCATCATTCATATGAATATGATGTTTTAGATATTCTTCTTGTTCTTCAAGAGTTAAGGTTTTTAAATAGGTTTCCAAAATTTCAAATTCTTCTAATGGTTCTTCAGCTTTTCTTTTTCTTGGAGTCATAGGAGTTTGTGACTTACTAAGAGTTGAAGAGGTATCTGATTGATCAGAAGTGATATTCATTGTATCAGCTTCAGATTCTTCATTTAATTCTTGGTTTCAGAAGTATGTTAAAAGAGATTCATTTTTTTGAGAGACCTCTGTGATTTGTAATATTATATGATTTCTATCTTCCACTGGAAGGGTTTCATCCAGATATAAGTTTTGCCAATACTCAATGATTTCCTTTACATTCAGGTATTCTTGATAATTATATTCAATATTTTCTTGTAAGACACAGATGTCATTGGTATTGATTTCATCAGTTCCATAGAATAATCGTGTAGTCGAATATTCATCATTTTGTTTTTCTAAATTTAACTGCTCAAATATTGTTATTAGATTTTCTATTTTTGATTTGGTTTCTTCTTTTAAATCCAAATCAATTAATTTGCCTAAAGCCAAAATATTTTGTTTATTTATCATTACTTCATTGTGAATAGCATACAACTGTATTTCCATATCGTCTTGTTTCTTATAATTTTTTTTTAACCAAGTACCAGTTATATCTAATAGACTATTTATACAACTGCTTATTATATGCATATTACTTTCAAAATTTCTATCTATATGGAATATATGCCTATAATCTTCTTGGTTTTTATGATTCAAAGAACTTATACAATCAATAGGTATTTCTAGATTTTTACTAGATGTTTCTGCCATGTTATTTGATACAGGTACCTAAAACTGCTTAACGTTTGGTTGGTGCTTAAATCGTTCCCACATTGACAAAAAGCTTTTACAGCTATGAAAGTCTTTGAAGGGATATGGGCTTTATCAAACGATAAGTATATGGGTTTTATATCAAATAAGTAGTCAGGAAGATTTAGTAAAAAGACTTTTTTTTTTTAATTTTTTAATTTTTTTTTTTTATCCTTGACTGATATGATCCCAAAGTAGATAGATAACCAACATTATGATACAAATAAGGAAAAACATAATAATAAATATATTAACAAAAATAACATCTATCGGTTCCATTATAGGACATACTTACAATGACTAGTACAAACCACTGCAGACGCCAATGCTAATACCAAACTCTAACACTTGCACATGGCTCTGATACCATTTACTACACTGCGGAAATGTTTCTGAACTCGATGTCTTCTTTAAGGGCAGGTTATGTCCTTAAATAGACTTTACATACATACCAGGACAGACAACTTTATTCAACAGTACAGATGCTTTCGGTTTTTTCAAAGCATTTACTTACATCTAGACAAACAGTAAAGATGTTTTCCCTTAAAATAATATAATGGGCGACGCCATGGCTGACGATTGTGGTTTGTGATATCAGGGCTGACGATTCTGCGTAGCAACGTGTCCTGGATGAGCTGGAGTCGTCCTTACTACTAATGATAGTGGTGTGGTCCACTATGCTTCCATACGATTTTCCAGATTATGATAGAAAACTGAATCTTCTGAGGTAGGACTATGATGATCATAGTTGTCTTGCATCTCATCTTCTTCGAGCATCGTTGTTTCGATCTCGAGATTCTCTGAGAGGTTAAGATCTTTTCGAGAATCGAATTTTAATAATAATGAAGCTGCTTCAATTTTTTGTTCTTCAGTCCTCATATATTCAATCGGTAAATTTGTAGTGAAAATTCTTCGACCATCTGATACGTTGATTTGATTATCAGCAGCGCGGATTTGTCTTACCATTGAAGAGAATGTTTTTAGAGACCGAATCCAGTAGGATTTTGGATTTATGGACATGATGCTTGCTTTAGTCATGGGGTCTTCGACTTCATCGAACTCGTAGTCTTTAGTTTTATCTAAAAACTAAATTTGATATGGCTGGTAAAATTTTTCTTTTGATCTCCATCCTATTGTGCTTGTGATCCAAAATGTATAGTAGACAATGCGATTGAGATTTTTGGTGAGATGATAGATCATTGTTTTGTCATCATCGGGAATTCAGTGATAGGATAACCAGGAAAGATTAGTTGTTTTACTAATCCCCAATCAAGACATTCTCCCAGATTATATATGAGATTTTTCGTATAAATTGATAATTTTGGAAGAAAATCCTCATAACACTGAGCTATGTTATAATTATCCATTAAGATCTGTTTTATCTTAACTTCTCGATCTTCAATTTGTGCTATCAGGGGTTTACTGATATCACATGGCAGAATCTGTTTAATTTTTTTAAACAAATAAATTCTTTTTAATTTGTGAAAAATGGGGTCTGGATAATTTGAATCCATAAGATCTGCTAATTCTAAAAAGTGATTTATTTTTTCAAAAGTGAAGTTTTCTACGAACGTTTCAGAATCCCAAGCTATGGATTTAACAAGGGCATTAGAACTATCTTGTAGTTTTTCTAGCTTTTGTTCTTTTTCATAGATTTTTGAGCAAGGTTGCTCATGTGACGCCTGAATTATTTTTTATCGTTCAGAAGTTGGCATTTCCAGGCTCCATTAATCTCATGATAAAGTTCTAGACTTATTCCTGGATTATAGAAATCAGGAACGTTATTCATCGAGATGCTCGTTTGTTCTAGCAAATATTGTAACTGTTGTACTTGATACAGAGTAAAAGTTGATTTAGCTTCATTGAAATCATCGTGAACTTGGTAAAGGGAGTTTGGGAAATTGGTAACTTATTTTTGGCAAGCTAAGAAAGAGGTATATAGTCCAGGTTGATGACCTCTTAACACAACATAAGTTTTTCCAACAAAGGTTTTTCCAACATAAGGTTTTCTTATGTTTGGAGGTGGTTTAGAAGAAGAGGAGGAGTTTCCTTCTTCATCATCTTCGCATCGTTCTGAGTAAAATCCACTGGTTTAGTGGTAACATAAATCTTCTTCCTGCAATAAATATGCCCACTTTGGTTAGTGGTTTAAACTTGGATCTCTGCTTAAGAAATCAGCCAAAACGTTAGTACTTCCTTTCACATGTTCAACTTCAAAAGTATAAAGAGCTATTTGATTATATCATTTTAATCGTCTTCCATCTAAAATATCTCTTTTATTAATTAAAAAGTCTCGTACTGCTTTATTATCAGTTCTGACAATAAAAACTTCCGGGGCTAGATATATATGAAATCTTTTGAGAGCCAGTTTTATTGCTAGTAATTCTTTTTCAAAGATGATATAATTCTGTTCATTTGGTTTAAAATTTCCAGAATTATAACCACATAATTTTTCTTTACTTTGTACCTTCTTTGTTAAAGGTGATTTTCTTGGTTTTATCCCATTAGATTGACAAGAATCTCTTTCTTCTCAATCTTCAGCAGGAATGGCTTTTAAAACACATCCCCAACAATTATCTGAAATATCTGTTTCAAGAATTAATTTATCTCCTGTTGTTGGAAGATACACTATAGGACATTCTTGAATATCTTATTTTATTTGTTTTAATAAAGTTTTATCTTTATCTGTCCATGTGAATTCTATTTCTTTTTTCAATTTATTTATAAAAGATTTTTCTTTTTCTGCTAAAATTTTTAAATAATTTCTTCCATAATTTAATAAGCCTAAGAGACTTTGTAACTGTTTTTTATCAATTATTTCTTCGGGAAATTTTTTTATTTTTATAATAATATGATCTTGGAGTTTTAGACCATCATGAGTTAGAATAAGACCTAAAAATTTTATTGATTCTTTTTCAACTTCTATTTTGGAAGGTGATAAGATAATTCCATGTTTTTGGAAAATATCACACATTTGTTTTAAATGTTTTTTGTGTTCTTCTTTTGTTTTAGAAAACACTAGAATATCATCGATATATACCACACAAAATTCTTTATAGGGGGCAAAAATTGAATCCATCCATCTTTGATAGATTTGAGGAGTAGTATTCAAGCCAAATGGCATGACATTCCATCGATAATGTCCACATGGAGTGCTAAAAGCACTTAAAGGTTTAGATTTATCATCTAACTTTAATTGCCAGTATCCTGATTTACAGTCGAATTTACTGAAGAATTTTGATCCTTTGATTTGATTAATCAAAACATCTTTTCTTGGAATAAAGTATCCGTCAAATTCTAAATTTTCATTTAGTATTTTATAATTTAAAACCATTCTAGCTTTTTCGCGTTTTATTTCAGCATGATTTCTTACTAAAAATGCAGGGCTAGAATGAGGACTTTTTGTTGATTCAATGAGTGTTTTTTTTAATTAATCTTTAATTTGTATTTCAAATTCATCTATGTCTATTTTTGTATAGACTATAGGTGTGACAGCCCCGAATTTCAGCACCCCGAAACCCGTGCAATCGGTACAACCCTCGAGGCCGTGCCCCATATAGTAAGTGCGGAACACTTGGTACATCCCATTCATAATATTAAACAAAAGAAAATAATGCAAAATAAATCTCCATTTCTATAGTACGTTAATCCAAAAACACATGCCCAAAAGATAGTTCTAATTTTATGACTCTGCATGAATAAAAGAACCAACTCGAACCATTAGTGCCATAACTACGGTCACTCTCAATGGTTCGGCAAAAGAATATTTCATATTCGTTTACTCTCAAAATAAGGTTGGACGTACCAAACCGTAATTCTCTTTCTCAAACTATCAAAACTAATCAAAATACGCAGCGAAGATCTTCTAGAAGAATCTCTCCGGAGGAGGCTCAGCCTCCTCCCTTGGAAAGTACTACGAATCACCGGGATCACCCTCGTCTGTAGCAATTCCTACATCCTCATCAATTTCTAAACCGTCACCTGTGACATATAGTCAAAGGGTGAGCTACATCCTAGCTCAATAGGGCAATATCACAACAAATATATCAATTTTACAAACATATATTTCATGACAAGAATAGACATGCATTCATAGTTATATCATTTCTTGAAAAATAACTTTAAGATGTGACAAGATGATTTGACTACTTTTATTATTCTGATCATGCATTTCTTTCAATGACTACTAGTTTCCTTATTTACAATCAGGCTGAGATCTTGACTTAAATCTTAACTTAAATAATCCCTGAGCAATATAGCATCGAGCCCCGATGGAATACCCTCCATCGTCGTCTAATCAGACTATTTTTCATGGAATTATCCTCGTCCCTGTCTCTTAGGCGACAGGCTTAATACTACTATACATCCCTGGGATGTCTGCTGGTGTATGGATTAGCCGACGTACCGGCCACGGATATCCTGCCGCGTCAGTCACGGTTATCCCACCGCGTCGGTCGGGTATTCTCTGAACCTTAAATCGAATTATGCAATAAATATAGTTATTCACCGTGAATTTGTGCTAATAGATAATAACACTCAGCCCATGCATTCATGTTTACTGTTTATCTCTTTAACATGGATCTTTCATCCACCTCACATCCCTGGGATGTCACGCTGTCTATTGCATCTCTGCGATGCCTGTGTGTTCTTACATCCCTGGGATGATCTTTCTCTTACTTAATGAATTCCTCTTTTACTTGCGTAAACACATGCACTATTGCCATTTACTTTATGCTTTGCATTAACTATAACTCAATAAAATTTAACGAAGCATGCATCTTACACTATCACTACATATGGGTTTGTAATATAGCATACTAGTTAGATATTCCCCTACCTTACATGCATCTCGAACCTTAAATCCTCAAACCCGATCCTACTATGAGTAAGTCAACGGTTTGGCTTAACCTAGGCATGATCAACATATGCAAAATATCATTACAATGTTTAAACAGTGGGTCAAGAAGCCTAGGTTCAATTACCATTCATTTTCATATCGTTCGAACGAATTTTATTTCGTTCGAACGAATTCTCCTTTTTCTTCTTTATCTTCTGAGCAAACCGTTCAATCGATTTTTATTTCGATCAAACGGTTTCCAAAATCGAACGAACCAAATTCAAATCGTTCGATCGATTTACTCAGAAACCCTTCTCTCCTTTCAAATCTTCTCCTCAGGCCAAATTCGTTCAAACGGTTTGGAAATCGTTTGATTGAATTTGCCTATTCTCAGCTTTGGATCGAGTTCATCAATTCTTGAACTCCTCCAACCCTTCTAAAACTTCACCAATCCCATGTCTTTATATCTATATTCATATATATAAACATATTGTTAAATCAAACTAATTTTAAAGAATCTCTTAAGAAAATTTTGCTCACCTTCAATGGTTGGATCCTTAGATCCCAAGTCTGATCTTACTAGGGTTTCTCAATCTCACAATTAAAACCTCTCCTCGATCCCGAGCTTGATCTGCTAGTTCTCCGAGCCAAAGTAAATAATTTGCATTCAATGCAATCGCATGATTTCTCATATTTGCTCTCTCACTCTCTCTCTTTCTCTTAACTCTCTTCTTAACTACTCAATCAAAAGAAATACTTTATTTCCCTTTCCCTTCCTCCTTATAACCTATCCATCTGTCTTGGTGTTAAACACCAACATCTAAGGTACATGTGTGTGTATACATACATAAGGATACTCAGTCCATCTAAAGGGTGAGTTTATATTATACACTTCGTATACCAACGATTGACAAGTCGACTCTGTCAAAGGTGATCCGATCAAACACGTGACTAGTTGGTCTGCATCCCGAGGTGAACCATTTAAAATACGAAAGTTCCGGGACGTTACAATAGGTTTAACCCTAATTATGATATTAGGATCTTTTAAAGTTATGGTACAGTATCGGGGACTTTTATGCCATAATTTTAGTGGATTGTCACTAAAATTATCTTTGAGAATGGTAAAAAGCCAATGAGATTGACTTAGTTGAGTAATAACCTGACCACACTTGCTTGGGGTGAAGCCTTTGTGACATTTAAAGTTATGAACTTGTAGAAGTGGAATGGGGACCAGTTCATCTTTGAGGGAGAGACCAATAGAACCTATGGTTAAGGTCATTGGTAAATAGGCAGCAATGAAATTGTTTCCTAACAAGAAATCGCCATGCATGTTGGGAAAACATAAAATTTTAGGACACATAAAATTTTAAAATGTTCCTTTTACAGATACCCAAACAATGGTTATTTGAAGATCTTTTAGAACAAAAACCAAAATCTCAAAACCAGATGATTGAAATACAAGCTTCTAGCTATGGAAAAAGACGATATACATATGTCTTAGGAAATTTTATGTTTCAAAATTATAAACCATATAATTTATGTGTCTTAATGGATACCGAAGCCACAATAAGTGCTTGCCGGTATAATGCTTTGCCTTCTGAAAAATGGGTTAACATTAAACATCCCATTAAAGTAAAAGGCATCGAAGGAAGAGTGACAATTATTGAACTTAAGGCAAAAAATATTTCTATTTGGCTACATGACAAAAAAATCATTATTCCTAAAATTTTATGTTTTCTCAACATGCATGGCGATTTCTTGTTAGGAAACAATTTCATTGCTGTCTATTTACCAATGACCTTAACCATAGGTTCTATTGGTCTCTCCCTCAAAGACGAACTGGTCCCCATTCCACTTCTACAAGTTCATAACTCTAAATGTCACAAAGGCTTCACCCCCAGCAAGCGTGGTCAGGTTATTACTCAACTAAGTCAATCTCATTGGCTTTTTACCATTCTCAAAGATAATTTTAGTGACAATCCACTAAAATTATGGCATAAAAGTCCCTGGTACTGTACCATAACTTTAAAAGATCCTAATATCATAATTAGGGTTAAACCTATGGTCTATACAAAAATAGACATAGATGAATTTGAAATACAAATTAAAGATTTATTAGAAAAAAACTCATTGAATCAACAAAAAGTCCTCATTCTAGCCCTGCATTTTTAGTAAGAAATCATGCTGAAATAAAACGCGGAAAAGCTAGAATGGTTTTAAATTATAAAAGACTAAATGAAAATTTAGAATTTGACGGATACTTTATTCCAAGGAAAGATGTTTTGATTAACCAAATCAAAGGATCAAAATTCTTCAGTAAATTTGACTGTAAATCAGGATACTGGCAATTAAAGTTAGATGATAAATCTAAACCTTTAACTGCTTTTAGCACTCCATGTGGACATTATCAATGGAATGTCATGCCATTTGGCTTGAATACTGCTCCTCAAATCTATCAAAGATGGATGGATTCAATTTTTGCCCCCTATAAAGATTTTTGTGTGGTATATATAGATGATATTCTAGTGTTTTCTAAAACAAAAGAAGAACACAAAAAACATTTAAAACAAATATATGATATTTTTCAAAAACATGGAATTATCTTATCACCTTCCAAAATAGAAGTTGAAAAAGAATCAATAGAATTTTTAGGTCTTATTCTAACCCATGATGGTCTAAAACTCCAAGATCTTATTATTATAAAAATAAAAAAAATTTCTGAAGAAATAACTGATAAAAAACAGTTACAAAGTCTCTTAGGCTTATTAAATTATGGAAGAAATTATTTAAAAAATGTAGCAGAAAAAGAAAAATCTTTTATAAAGAAATTGAAAAAAGAAATAGAATTCACATGGACAGATAAAGATAAAACTTTATTAAAACAAATAAAACAAGATATTCAAGAATGTACTATAGTGTATCTTCCAACAACAGGAGATAAATTAATTCTTGAAACAGATGCTTCAGATAATTGTTGGGGATGTGTTTTAAAAGCCATTCCTGCTGAAGATTGGGAAGAAAGAGATTCTTGTCAATCTAATGAGATAAAACCAAGAAAATCACCTTTAACAAAGAAGGTACAAAGTAAAGAAAAATTATGTGGTTATAATTCTGGAAAATTTAAACCAAATGAATAGAATTATATCATCTTTGAAAAATAATTACTAGCAATAAAACTGGCTCTCAAAAGATTTCATATATATCTAGCCTCGGAAGTTTTTATTGTCAGAACTGATAATAAAGCAGTACGAGACTTTTTAATTAATAAAAGAGATATTTTAGATGGAAGACGATTAAAATGGTATAATAAAATAGCTCTTTATACTTTTGAAGTTAAACATGTGAAAGGAAGTACTAACATTTTGGCTGATTTCTTAAGCAGAGATCCAAGTTTAAACCACTAACCAAAGTGGGCATATTTATTGCAGGAAGAAGATTTATGTTACCACTAAACTAGTGGATTTTACTCTGTAAACGATAGAAGATGACAGAAGAAGGAAACTCCTCCTCTTCTTCTAAACCACCTCCAAACATAAGAAAACCTTATGTTGGAAAAACCTTTGTTGGAAAAACTTATGTTGTGTTAAAAGGTCATCAACCCGGACTATATACCTCTTTATTAGCTTGCCAAAAACAAGTTACCAATTTCCCAAACTCCCTTTACTAAGTTCACGATGATTTCAATGAAGCTAAATCAGCTTTTACATTGTATCAAGTACAACAGTCACAATATTTGCTAGAACAAACGAGCATCTCGATGAATAACGTTCCGGATTTTTATAATCCAGGAATAAGTCCAGAACATTATCATGAGATTAATGGAGCCTGAAAATGCCAACTTCTGAATGATAAAAAATAATTCAGGCGTCACATGAGCAACCTTGCTCAAAAAATCCATGAAAAAGAACAAAAGCTAGAAAAACTATAAGATAGTTCTAATGCCCTTGTTAAATCCATAGCTTGGGATTCTGAAATGTTCACAGAAAACTTCACTCTTGAAAAAATAAATCACTTTTTAGAATTAGCAGATCTTATGGATTCAAATTATCCAGACCCCATTTTTCACAAATTAAAAAGAATTTGTTTGTTTGAAAAAATTAAACATATTCTGCCATGTGATATCAGTAAACCCCTGATAGCACAAATTGAAGATCAAGAAGTTAAGATAAAACAGATCTTAATGTTATGAGGATTTTCTTCCAAAATTATCAATTTATAAGGAAAATCCCATATATAATCTGGGAGAATGTCTTGATTGGGGATTAGTAAAACAACTAATCTTTCCCGGTTATCCTATCATTGAATTCCCGATGATGATCAAAACAATGATCTATCATCTCACCAAAAATCTCAATCGCACTGTCTACTATACATTTTGGATCACAAGCACAATAGGATGGAGATCAAAAGAAAAATTTTACCAGCCATATCAAATTTGGTTTTTAGATAAAACTAAAGACTACGAGTTTGATGAAGTCGAAGACCCCATGGCTAAAGTAAGCATCATGTCCATAAATCCAAAATCCTACTAGATTCGGTCTCTAAAAACATTCTCTTCAATGGCAAGACAAATCCGTACTGCTGATAATCAAATCAACATATCAGATGGTCGAAGAATTTTCACTACAAATTTACCGACTGAATATATGAGGACTGAAGAGCAAAAAATTGAAGCAGCTTCATTATTATTAAAATTCGATTCTCGAAAAGATCTTGACCTCCCAGAGAATCTCGAGATCGAAACAACGATGCTCGAAGAAGATGAGATGCAAGACAGCTATGATCATCATAGTCCTACCTCAGAAGATTCGGTTTTCTATCATAATCTGAAAAATCGTATGGAAGCATAGTGGATCACACCACTATCATCAGTAGCAAGGACGACTCCAGCTCATCCAGGACACGTTGCTACGCAGAATCGTCACCCTTGACGTCACAAACCACAATCGTCAGCCATAACGTCGCCCATTATATTATTTTAAGGGAAAGCATCTTTACTGTTTGTGTGATAGCCCGGATTTCGGCACCCCGAAACCCGTGCCATCAGCACGATCATCTTGACCTTGCCCCTTAGCTAAGCACGGAACATTGGCATATCAAGCATAAAATGAAATAATAAATGAGCTGCGGAATTTAAATCTATATTAAGTAATTCTCCAAAAGACAGTTCTACCCTCATGCCTCTGCATGAATGGAGAACCGACCCGAACCATCGATGATAGCAATCATCACGGATGGTTCACCCCAACAGAATAATCTCAAACTCAATATATACATGGTTTAACCAAACAAGGCTTGACATACCAAGCCGTACAAATCTCTCTCAAAAAGCCCTCAAAGTGGCACAACGGAGTCCTCTAGAAGAAGTCCTCAGGAGGTGGCTCCAACTCGTCGCCGGCCGCAAGGTCCGACTCACCGGGGTCAGCGTCTCCTGAAGCCTCGGCAGCTGCTAGTAGTGGACCTGCGACGTATAGTCTATAGGGTGAGCTACATCCTAGCTCAATAGGGAACAAAACACAGTTGAACATATAAATTATTACTCACATATATTCCATGATATGACATGCATGATGTGTCTATGCAATTACTGATAAAACAGTTAAAAAGTATTACATTTTACTGGTAGTTTACTCGTGTCTTTTATTTACTCATGAATGATGCTGAAAAGGCCTAAAGCAAAACTTAAACTTTCAACTTAAGTAATCCCCGAGCAATATAGCATCGAGCCCCGATGAGATACCCTTCATCGTCATCTATATAGACACTTTTAACGTATTCCCTGGGAATACAATATAGTACCCAAGCCCCTTTCCCCTGGGGATTGGTGGCGGGGTTTCACTTGTCTCAAATCAACACCCCTGGGGTGTGCTTACTATGTACGGATAAGCCTCCGCACTGGCTTACGGTTTCGCCGCCGTATCGGTCACGGATATCCTGCCGTGTCAGTCGTGGATATCCCGCCACGTCAGTGGGGTACCCTATCAAACCTCAAATAACAAAACAACGGTGCCTTACATATTGTTATTCACCGTGTAAGTGTGCTATCTTATATCAGTTTGGCCCTATCAAACATGATTCAATCTTGGATACATCCCTGGGATGTATCCATTTACTTGCATCACACCTGATGTTCTTATCTCTTCACTTCATCATCCCCTGGGGATATCTCATTATAATTACTCTTATGGATGTCATACACACACACTTTTCACAATTCTTAAGCAATAAAACATTTGAATTTGAATTCTATATCACTACATACATGCTCTTGTAAAATAAAGTACATGTTCAAGGTGTTCCCTACCTCAAGTCTTCATTTGATCAATGCATCAAGGTCCCACGTGGCTCCTTGTGCACTAGCTCACTCGTACCACCTATGGTACCACATAACATGTGAAATACATCACTAAGGATGCAATAAAGAAGGTCCAAGACCCTCCAAGAATCTTAAAGTCAAACTCAAAAGTTAACATAAATTAGCTCAGTCGATTAATCGAACTCCAAGATTAATCAAATCTGATTCGATTAATCGATTTCTAAAATCGATTAATCGAAAGTCAATATCGATTAATCGATTCTCAAATCGATAAATCGAGATTTTCATTTGATTAATCGAATCCTAATTCGATTAATCGAAATTCTCTGTTCAGCCAAGTCGATTCTCAATTCGAGTGATCGAGTTTCTAAAATCGATTAATCGATCCCAAATCGATTAATCGAAAATTGAAATCGATTAATCGAAATCCCATTTCGATTAGTCGATTTTTCCCAAGTCATTTCCTCCAGCCCCTGGGGTCCACTGGAGGTTCCCAGTCGATTAATCGATATACAAATCGATTAATCGAAATCCAAAGTCGATTAATCGAACTGAATTCAATTAATCGAGATCGGGGTCCTCTGACTTTTCAACTTCTTGGCCAATTTTGATTAATCGAAACCCAATTTTGATTAATCGAAATTGCCAGATTCAGCCCCCTTTTGGCTGTTCTTCTCAACCTTTTTCCACACTTTTTCCTCTATTTTTTCTAAACCATTATCCTCTAATTTAAACCATTTTTAGCTACAAATTAACCTCTACAACCTATGCATTTTATTCACAAAGTTTTACCTTAAATCAATCTCAAATTGATTTCAAATCAAGTGGTTGGAAGGCTAGGGTTCCAGCCTTGGCTTGAACGGATTCTCCGCGTCGAATCGATCTCTTTAATGCTAGAATCTCCCTTCCAATCACCCATAATAACTCCTTACTTTATCACTCTCTTTACTCCTCTCTCTCTCTTCTTTACTTCTCTCTCAACAACCAAAGCTATTGGTTTTAGGGTTATTAAACCCTTTTATCTCCCCCCTAGCTTGTGTGTTGAGCACATGCACCTCAATAGGTGTATGTGACTTCAGATTCACAACACACACCACATAGCTACACAAACCATCTCATCTCATTCGCTCATCACACTCTATGCTAACTATTGAACTCCTAATTGGTCAAACCTGTGACCGATCGGGCACGGATCCCGAGGTTATAGTTTAGTGTGATTTTTTTCGGGCTATTACAGTTTGTCTAGATGTAAGTAAATGCTTTGAAAAAACTGAAAGCATCTTTACTGTTGAATAAAGTTGTCTGTCCTGGTATGTATGTAAAGTCTATTTAAGGACATAACCTGCCCTTAAAGAAGACATCGAGTTCAGAAATATCAAGTGATTAATTTAATATAATGGACACATCTTTACATACATCTTTAAATTTAAGGACACATCTTTACATACATACAAGGACAGACAACTTTATTCAACAGTAAAGATGCTTTCGATTTTTTCAAAGCATTTACTTACATCTAGACAAACAGTAAAGATGCTTTCCCTTAAAATAATATAATGGGCGACGTCATGGCTGACGATTGTGCGTAGCAACATGTCCTGAATGAGTTGGAGTCGTCCTCGCTACTGATGATAGTGGTGTGGTCCACTATGCTTCCATACGATTTTCCAGATTATGATAGAAAACCGAATCTTCTGAGGTAGGACTATGATGATCATAGCTGTCTTGCATCTCATCTTTTTCGAGCATCGTTGTTTCGATCTCGAGATTCTCTGAGAGGTCAAGATCTTTTCGAGAATCGAATTTTAATAATAATGAAGATGCTTCAATTTTTTGCTCTTCAGTCCTTATATATTCAATCGGTAAATTTGTAGTGAAAATTCATTGACCATCTGATATGTTGATTTGATTATCAGCAGCACGGATTTGTCTTGCCATTGAAGAGAATGTTTTTAGAGACCGAATCCAGTAGGATTTTGGATTTATGGACATGATGCTTGCTTTAGCCATGGGGTCTTCGACTTCATCGAACTCGTAGTCTTTAGTTTTATCTAAAAACTAAATTTGATATGACTGATAAAATTTTTCTTTTGATCTCCATCCTATTGTGCTTGTGATCCAAAATGTATAGTAGACAGTGCGTGTGACAGCCCGGATTTCATCACCCCGAAACCCGTGCCATCAGCACGATCATCTAGACCGTGCCCCTTAGCTATGCATGGAACATTGGCATATCAAGCATAAAATGAAATAATAAACGAAACTGCGGAATTTAAATCTATATTAAAGCAATTCTCTAAAAGACAGTTCTACCCCCATGCCTCTGTATGAATGGAGAACCGATCCGAACCATCGATGATAGCAATCATCACGGATGGCTCGCCCTAAAAGAATGATCCCATACTCAATATATACATTGTTCAACCAAAACAAGGCTTGACATACCAAGCCGTACAAATCTCTATCAAAAAGTCCTCAAAGCGGCACAACGGAGTCCTCTAGAAGAAGTCCTCAGGAGGTGGCTCCAACTCTTCACCGGCCGCAAGGTCCGACTCACCTGGGTCAGCGTCTCCTGAAGCCTCGACAGCTGCTAGTAGTGGACCTGCGACGTATAGTCTATAGGGTGAGCTACATCCTAGCTCAATAGGGAACAAAACACAGTTGAGCATATAAATTATTACTCACATATATTCCATGATATGACATGCATGATGTGTCTATGCAATTACTGATAAAACAGTTAAAAAGTATTACATTTTACTGGTAGTTTACTCGTGTCTTTTATTTACTCATGAATGATGCTGAAAAGGCCTAAAGCAAAACTTAAACTTTCAACTTAAGTAATCCCCGAGCAATATAGCATCTAGCCCCGATGAGATACCCATCATCGTCATCTATATAGACACTTTTAACGGATTCCCTGGGAATACAATATAGTACCCAAGCCCCTTTCCCCTGGGGATTGGTGGCGGGGTTTCACTTTTCTCAGATCAACACCCCTGGGGTGTGCTTACTGTGTACGGATAAGCCTCCGCACTGGCCTACGATTTCGCCGCCGTATCGATCACGGATATCCTGTCGTGTCAGTCGTGGATATCTCGTCACGTCGGTGGGGTACTCTATCAAACCTCAAATAATAAAAATATTGGTGCCTTACATATAGTTATTCACCGTGTAAGTGTGCTATCTTATATCAGTTAGGCCCTATCAAACATGATTCAATCTTGGATACATCCCTGGGATGTATCCATTCACTTGCATCACACTTGATGCTCTTGTCTCTTTACTTCTTCATCCCCTGGGGATGGCTCATTATAATTACTCTTATGGATGTCACACACACACACTTATCACAATTCTTAAGCAATAAAATATTTTGAATTTGAATTCTATATCACTACATATATGCTCTTGTAAAATAAAGTACATGTTCAAGGTGTTCCCTACCTCAAGTCTTTGTTTGATCAACGCATCAAGGTCCCACGTGGCTCCTTGTGCACTAGCTCACATGTACCACCTATGGTACCACATAACAGGTGAAACACATCACTAAGGATGCAATAAAGGAGGTCCAAGACCCTCCATGAAGCTTAAAGTCAAACTCAAAAGTCAACAAAATTTAGCACAGTCGATTAATCGAACTCCAAAATCGATTAATCGAATCTGATTCGATTAACCAATTTCCAAAATCGATTAATCGAAAGTCAATATCGATTAATCGATTCTCAAATCGATTAATCGAGATTCCCATTCGATTAATCGAAACCTAATTCGATTAATCGAAATTCTCCACTCTATCTGTCGATTCTCAATTCGAGTAATCGAATTTCTAAAATCGATTAATCGATCCCAAATCGATTAATCAAAATTCTAAATCGATTAATCGAATTCCAATTTCGATTAGTCGATTTCTCCAAGCTATTTTCTTTCCTCCACTGGAGTTCACTGTAGGTTCCCAGTCGATCAATCGACTTCCAATTCGATTAATCGAAATTTAAAGTCGATTAATCGAAATTCAATTCGATTAATCAAGATCGGGGTCCTCTGACTTTTCAACTTCTTGGCGAATTTCGATTAATCGAATCTCAATTTCGATTAATCGAAATTGCCAGATTTAGCCCCCCTTGAGCTGTTCTTCCCAACCTTTTCCCTTACTTTTTCCTTCCATTTTTCTAAACCTTTGTTCTACATTTCACAATATTTCTAGCCACTATTCACCCTTCTAATCCATGCATTTAAACTACAAAAATCTTACGTTTAATCAATCTCAAATTGATTTCAATCGAGTGGTTGGAAAGGCTAGGGTTCCAGCCTTTGCTTGAACGGATTCCTCGCGTCGGTCTCTTTAATGCTTGAATCCCCCCTCCAATCACCCAATAACTCTTGTTTAATCTCTTTACTCCTCTCTCTCTCTTCTTTACTCCTCTCTCAACAACCAAATACAAATTTTAGGGTTATTAAACCCTTTTATCTCTTTCCTCACTTGTGTATTGAGCACATACACCGCGATAGGTGTATGCGACTTCACATTCACATCATACACCACGCAGTTAGTCAAACTTTCACATCTCATCCACTCATCACACTCTATGCTAACCATTGGACTTCTATTTGGTCAAACCTATGACCGTTCGGGCACGGATCCCGAGGTCACAGTTTAGCATGATTTTTCAGGTTATTACATCCTCCCCACCTTGGGAATTTTCGTCCTCGAAAATAACCCAAGGTGCGTCGGTCTGGGTGTCTCCCCCCCCCCCCACACATTCTCAGGTGAGGTGGTCCAGTTGACTCAGACGTATTTAGGTATTCACAATTACAAACATGGAATTCAAAATTTTTTTTTTTTTTTTTTGCGAATTAAAATAATTAACACAAAAATTTGGATTTATATTAATATCTGAAATATTTACAAGGCGCCAATAAGTTGGCATACAAAAAATATACATGTACAGACCCATGACTCATACAAAATAAAGAGGCTGGTGGGTCTTGAGCTGGTCAGGCGGTGGTGGAGACTGTCTTTGGGCAGGCGTCGGAGGTAGCGGCGGCTGTGGTGGAAGCGTCTCTGTCGGCGGAGCGGATGTGGATGTGGAAGGAGCCCCGTCGGTAGTGGCTGTGGTAGGATGGAAGACGGGTCCTTGATGGAAGGCGGTGCGTCCAGCTGTCCACTCCTCCTCCTGGGCGAGGTAGCGGCGGTAGTCTGTGGGGTAGATGTGGCGGAGGGTATGGAATAGAAGGAAGTCCATCCTCCGGTTCATCCTTTCATTGTTGGCCTCCATACGGGCCAACACCTCCTCGATGGTCGGCCCTGATGAAGCGGCGCGCCGGCGGTAGGATGAGGTGGGTGTAGCGGGCGCGGAGTGGGCTGGCGGTGTCGGTGAGGCTGCTGTGTGAGAGGTGGCCCTCTCCACCGAAGGCTCGACTGGGTCAGGGTGTGCCCCACCCACGGGTGGGTCCTGCTATGGTGGTGGGGGTGGCGGTGGTGCTATGGCTGCTGGAGCGGGACCCGGAGCCGGTAGGGTCCGCTTTAGCAAAATGTAGCTACGGTTCCATGAAGACATGGAGAATGTCTTCACGCAGTTCGCAGCCCTCTCTTCATGAGGAGAGACGGCGTAGGATGGATCGTTGGAGTAGCACTCCAACATGCTCGATATAAGACGAGCGTAAGGCATCTTCTCCTTGGGCCGGAGGATGCCCTTCATTAGCTTCCCTTTGATATACCTCATCCCCTCGAGGATGAGCATGGTGGCATCAAACCACCGGCCACAGAAGGCCGAGTAAAGTGCCTGTTGCACTTTTTCCACGCGCTCGATGTCGTGGCGCATAGGGTATAGGTTGCACTTGACTACCGAGTCAAGCATCCACATATAGTGGGGAAGGTCAACCCTCTTTATGGAGGAGCCCGACCCCTTTTTACCATTGGTCATGCGGGTCATGACCTCCTCGAAGCGAGGTTCCTCCTCGAAGGGTGGGAATAGGGTGGTCTCAGGGGTAAAGTCGAGGTAGCACTCAAGCACCTCGTGTATGTGACGACGTGTGATCGTGTAGTCTCAACCCTCTATGGTGGTCTTGATCACATCGTCGGTCGGGCCGTCCAAAAGCCCTTGGTAGAATAATCTCACCAATCTAGGGTAGTAAGAACCTCGGATTGGTTTGAGAAGGTTGCCGAGACCGGCGTTGTTGAGGTAGTTTCGAGCCCATTGGGTCTCGCCCGGTACATCGGGATTTGTGAATAGGGTAGGGTCGATAATGAATTCGACCTCGAAGGTCTTGGCCGCCCACCATTCATTTGGTTGCACCACGTTAGTGGGTGGTGGGGGCATTGGGGTCGATTCGCGGGAAGACTCGTGCATAGATGCGCTCGTCGAACCGGAGGTGGTCTCCGATGCCGACGGTGATGGAGTCCTCACCGGCGATGGGGTAGGTGGTGGTGGCGCGGCGTTCTTACGCCGAACCGGGAGCTTGGAGGTCGCCTTCTTCGAAGACAACCGGGTTTTGGGCGGCATGGTTGGTGAAATAATAAAAATCTAGGGTTTCCTCTAATTCAAATTGAAAAGAAAACACAAATTTAGGGTTTACCGTGGGTTTGAAGGCGATACAACTCGAATACAAGCCGAAAAACCAACGGAGATGCAACCCTAGGGCGTCGGATGGTTGGAGAAGAAGAAGAAGGTCAAACGCCCAAAAATCTCAAGGTGAAATGATTTCGAATGGGGAATGAAATCTCCAAATTTATTTATATAGGCCCCGACTCGATTAATCGAAATCCAGAATCGATTAATTGAGATTCAAAACTAGGTTAAGCCGCGCAAAATCGATTAATCGATTTCCCAAATCGATCAATCGAAAGTCAAAATTGATTAATCGAAAACATTTCGATTAATCGAAATCGTATCCTTTTAAAAATTTAAGTTTTAGAGCTCACTGGCGCGAGCCAGTCGATTAATCGAAATCCATTTCGATTAATCAAAATTTCAAAATCGATTAATCAAAATTCACTTCGATTAATCAAAATCATGCAGTAACTTCCAAAATTTTCAGGATTCTTTAAGTTATTCGATTAATCGAATTTCCACTTCATATTTCTTCCAAGTCTTTTTAGTAATTTGATTAATCGAACTTCCATTTCGATTAATCGAAATCTCAAATTGATTAATCGAAACCTCCTCGATTAATCGAAATTTCATTATTTCATCCTAATTTCTTCTAACATTCCCAGTTTATTCGATTAATCGAACATGTGGTTCGATTAATCGAATACCCAATTCGATTAATCGAATTTCCAAGATCGATCAATCGATCCCAACTCGATTAATCGAAATTATAAATCGATCAATCGAAATTGCATTCTATGTCTGTTCTAACTCTCATTCAAATTTCCAGTCACTGGCGGATGCCAGTCGACTAATCGAACAAAATCGATTAATCGAAATTCCAAATCGATTAATCGATTTGAAATTCGATTAATCGGTTTTGCCCAATTTCTGCAGATCTTCAAGTTCTTTGTTTCTTTGACTTCTTTTTGGTAGTTTATGACATCAAGTGGTTCATAGTTCCATAGAAATGCATACACTTGATCATGTACATATTAAATTTATTCCTTAAATCATACTTGATCAAAACTTCCATTTAATTACAAGTATCATGGAAATTCCACAAACATGGTTGTGGTTTACATTGGATTCTCATGTCGTTGGAAACAAGGCTGGATATTGTTCTTTCACATCAGCCTCTCGTTCCCAAGTAGCCTCTTCTTTTGGATGATTGTTCCACCGAACAAGCACTAAGGGAATCACTTTAGTGCGCAGTACTTGTTCCTTTCGATCCAAGATTTCCACTGGTTCCTCTATCATGCTCATGTCCTCACACATCTCCATAGGTTGTTTTCCTAACACGTGAGATGGATCATTTACATACTTTCTGAGCATTGATATGTGGAAAACGTTATGTACCCGATCAAACAGCGGTGGTAAACCAATGCGATAACTTCACCTCTGGCGTCCCAAAATTTCAAATGGTCCAACATAACGTGGGCTTAACTTCCCTCTCTTGCCAAATCTCATTACGCCTTTCATAGGTGACACTTTCACAAACACGTGCTCACCCACTTTATAGTCGACACTAGTCCGCTTCATGTTGGCGTAACTTTTCTGTCTACTCTGTGCTGACTTCAGCCTTTCTCTGATGATTCGAACAACGGTGGCGTTGTCTTCAAGTAGTTTTGGCCCTAAAACAAATTTCTCACCTATTTCCTCCCAATTGAGGGGTGATTTGCATCGTTGTCCATACAGAGTTTCATACGGTGCCATGCCAATGCTCGTTTGGAAACTGTTGTTGTATGCGAATTCGAGCAATGGTAGATACTCATCCCAGTATCCTTGCATATCTAGCATGCACGCTCTGAGCATGTCTTCTATTACTTGGTTCACTCGCTCTGTCTGCCCATCAGTTTGAGGATGGAAAGCTGAACTAAAGTCTAGTCGTGTTCCCATTCCTTCTTGAAATTTCTTCCAAAACTTGGATGTATATAGTGGATCACGATCTGAAACTATGCTGCTTGGAATCACATGTAATCTTACAATCTCCTTCATGTATAAGTCTGCCAGTCTTCCTGCCGTATACATAGTATTGTACGGCAAAAAGTGCGCTGATTTGGTCAATCGGTCCACGACGACCCAAATAGCATTGTGCTTCTTGGCAGTACGGGGCAATCCAACAATGAAATCCATCGAGATTGATTCCCATTTCCATTCTGGGATTGGTAAAGGCTGCATTAGTCCCGCAGGATGTCTATGATCAATCTTCACTTGCTGACAAGTCAAACACCGTGACACGTATTCGGCCACGTCTTGCTTCAGTCCTCTCCACCAATAGTTCTTTTTCAAATCTTGGTACATTTTGGTGCTACCAGGGTGGATAGCATAATTTGACTTATGAGCTTCATCAAGAATGGTTCGTCTTAGGTCGGCATTGTCCGGAATGCATAGACGGCCCTTAAACAATAAAGAACCATCTTCTTTAACTGAGAAGTCCGACCTGATGCCTTCACTCACGTCTTGATGAATCTTTGTTAATGCCGGATCTTTCATCTGTAGATCGTGGATATGCTCAAATATCACTGGCTTTACTGATATGTTAGCCAAAAAGGATCCGGTGGCTTTTGACTCAATGTTTGCATCGTAGAATGCCAGGTCTTCCAATAATTTCCATCGGTGCATACCCAAAACCAAACAAGCTAACTGAGCTGAACCTTTCCGACTCAATGCGTCGGCTACTACATTCGCCTTACCTGGATGGTATTGTATGGAACAATCGTAATCCTTGAGGAATTCCATCCACCTGCGCTGTCTCATGTTGAGCTCTTTCTGTGTAAACAGGTATCGGAGGCTCTTATGATCGGTGAAAATTTCAAAAGTCTCACCATACAAGTAATGTCTCCAAATCTTTCAAAAAATGATCAAGTCATGAGTCGGGTAATTTTTCTCGTGTTCTTTCAATGTCTTGATCCGTAGCTATCACCTTCTTGTGTTGGTTGAGTACACAACCAAGGCCATTGTATGACGTCATTTACACGGCGTATCCTCCACTGCCTGAAGGAATCGCTAGCACTGGAGCCGAAGTGAGTCTCATTTTGAGTTCTTGAAAACTCTTCTCGCATGCCTCACTCCACTCAAATCTTGAATCTTTTCGTGTCAGCTTTGTGAGAGGTCCCGATATCTTTGAAAACCCCTCGACGAAACGTCGATAATAGCCTGCTAAGCCCAGAAAACTTCGGGCATCGATCACTGTCTTTGGTTGCTCCCATTTAACCACTGCTTCTATCTTTGCTGGATCTACAGTGACACCATGCTTTGAGATGACATGTCCCAAAAAGCTAACCTCTTTCAACCAAAACTCACATTTGCTGAGTTTGGAGTACAATTGGTGTTCACGTAGCGTCTGTAGAGCAATCCTCAAATGTTCTTCGTGTTCCGTGTTGGATTTGGAGTATATCAATATATCATCAACAAACACTACGACGCAGGAGTCCAAGTGTGGTTTAAACACTCGGTTCATCAGATCCATAAACGACGCCGGAGCATTCGTCAACCCAAACGGCATCACAAGGAATTCATAGTGTCCATACCGTGTCCTAAAAGCTGTCTTCTGGATGTCCTCTGCCTTGACTCGCAACTGATGATATCCAGATCTCAGGTCGATCTTGGAAAAATATCTTGCTCCTTGCAGTTGGTCGAATAGATCGTCAATTCTAGGCAAAGGGTAGCGGTTCTTCACAGTGAGTTTGTTCAATTGTCGATAATCAATGCATAGCCGCATTGACCCATCCTTCTTCTTGACAAACAAGACCGGTGCTCCCCATGGAGATACGCTCGGTCTAATAATCCCCTTGTCCATAAGTTCTTGCAGTTGTTCCTTTAACTCCTTTAACTCAGCAGGAGCCATTCTATAAGGCGCTTTCGAAATATGCTCCGTTCCCGGTGCTAAGTCAATGGCGAATTCCACCTCTCTCTGGAGGTAGTCCAGGCAATTTCTCTGGAAACACGTCGGCGAAGTCTCGCACAACTGCTATCTCAGAAATGACATTCTTTTCTTCCTTGTCCTCCTTTAAGAAAGGCAAGTATCAACTGCAACCCTTTCTGATCATTTTCTCGGCCCTTACTGCGGAGATCAGTGGCACAGATGACGACCTCACTCCTTGAAACCGAAATAATCTTCTTGTGTTGGGTCTGAAAATGACTACTTTGTCCTTGCAATCGACAGTTGCACAATGCTGCGCCAACCAGTTCATGCCAAGGATCACATCAAACCCTTGCATGTCTAACAGTATCAACTTTGCTTCCAATTCGTGCACCTCTAGGTCTCGAACTGCTACAATGATGGAATTGCAAGCTAACTCCGTGTCTACTAACTCTCCAGTCGGAATAGACACAGATAGGACGAAGTCCAACGCCTCTGGAACAATCTTCATCTTCTTGGCGAAATGTGGAGTGACGAATGAGTGGGTAGACCCTGGGTCTATCAACACTCTAGCGTCATATCCAACAAAGCATCCTTTTTCATATATAGTTAAAGTACCTATAGTATACATACATACATACAATAATTTACACATCAAAATACACCCTTAATTCACATATAGATTTAGTATTGAGAAAAAGAATCTATTCCATTCCTAATGCATGCACCTTCTCTATCTAAAATTTTAATGAAACGGGATTTTCTTTAATTTTTAAAAAAAAAGTCTCACCTTGGATGACGTCATGCACGTTCCCTGCTTTCTGAGCAGTGACTGCATAGGCTCTCCCCTGAATGATTGGCTTCCTTGCTTGAATGGGTCGTGGTGCTGCAACTGAAGCCGTCTTTCTTTTATCTGTCTCGGGGCAATCCTTGATCAAGTGGCCCACCTTGCCACCTCGGAAACAACCCCTAGTTCCCGTTCTGCAATCCACTATCCTATGAGGCTTGCCACATTTGGTGCAAATCTCTTGAGGTGCGGAAGAAACAGTACGAGAACCCTGTGTGATAGTGGCGCCAGTAGACATGGCAGGGCTCTCATAGCGTAAAGGTCTCCCCGATGCAAGTAGTGGAAACCTCTGTTGGTGTTGTTGTCGCGCCGGTCTTCCAAAACCTCCCTGAAACTGTGGTCTCTGATTTTGGGCCATGAACCTCGGCTTTTTGTTCACCGGTTCATAGGTCCCCGTCCTTCCTTGTTCATTTCCTCCTCGCTGCTGCTCTCTCTGTCTATATCTATTTGTATTTTCCTCTTCCACAACTAGTGCCTTACTCATGACCTCTTCATAGGTCCTCAGCTGAAATGGAGCTACGCCTCCCCTAACCTCAGGCTTCAAACCTTGCTGAAACCTCTTGGATTTCATCACTTCGGTAGCGACGTAATCCGGAGCAAAACGGGCAAGTCGTAGAAACTCTATCCCATACTCTCTCACTGTCATTCTCCCTTGCACTAACTGTAAAAATTGTATCTCAAGCTGGTTCCTCACCACTTTCGGAAAATATTGTTTGTTGAACTTCTCAACAAACTCCTCCCAAGTCCAAGGCAACTCTGGGGTCTCCTGAGCCCTAGTCCATATCACGGACTTCCACCAAGGCCCAGCCTCCCCATCCAACATATAAGCTGCCCATCTCACACTCTCATCTTCCGTGCATGTCAGCACGCTAAAGACTTTCTCCATCTCCATAAGCCAGTTCTCAGCGGCCATTGTGTCGGCCTGCCCAGAAAATGAAGGAGGTCTCATCCTCCTAAACTCTGTAAAGGATGAGGGCACAGGCAGCGTAGGTCCTATAGGTGGTGTAGGTGGCTGCTGTTCTCTTGATGCATGAGCTGCAAAGGATGTGGCTTGTTGTGCCATGGCAGCTGCCATAGTCTCCATAGTGTGCATCATCCTTTGTCGCTCCTCTCTATCTTCTTATCTTTCTCTCACTCTCTCTTGTTCTCTTAGATCTTGATCCTGCCGATCTCGATCCTCTTCATCATGCTGTCTACTACTACTGCCCCCTGGGGCCTCAGTACCTCCTAAAGGCACTCTATTAGTAGGAGAGATGTAATCATCTCCACTACGTAGACTCCTCTGTTGACCTCCCCTTGGTCGGCCTCTTCCTCTAGATGACATTTGCGACAGCATTTGAAACTAAAGTTTCGTTAGCAGAAGCCCCTATGTTCTGACCAAAAGAAAGATTGTCAGAATTGCTAAAAGAAAATGGCTTTGATACCAACTGTGACAGCCCGGATTTTGTCACCCCGAAACCCGTGCCATCAACATGATCATCTAGATCGTGCCCCTTAGCTATGCACGGAACATTAGCATATCAAGCATAAAATGAAATAATAAATGAAACTGCGGAATTTAAATCTATATTAAAGCAATTCTCCAAAAGACAGTTCTACCCCCATGCCTCTGCATGAATGGAGAACCGATCCGAACCATCGATGATAGCAATCATCACGGATGGTTCACCCCAAAAGAATGATCCCATACTCAATATATACATTGTTCAACCAAAACAAGGCTTGACATACCAAGCCGTACAAATCTCTATCAAAAAGTCCTCAAAGCGGCACAAAGGAGTCCTCTAGAAGAAGTCCTCAGGAGGTGGCTCCAACTCTTCGCCGGCCGCAAGGTCCGACTCACCGGGGTCAGTGTCTCCTGAAGCCTCGGCAGCTGCTAGTAGTGGACCTGCGACGTATAGTCTATAGGGTGAGCTACATCCTAGCTCAATAGGGAACAAAACACAGTTGAACATATAAATTATTACTCACATATATTCCATGATATGCCATGCATGATGTGTCTATGTAATTACTGATGAAACAGTTAAAAGTATCACATTTTACTGGTGGTTTACTCGTGTCTTTTATTTACTCATGAATGATGCTGAAAAGGCCTAAAGCAAAACTTAAACTTTCAACTTAAGTAATCCCCGAGCAATATAGCATCGAGCCCCGATGAGATACCCATCATCGTCATCTATATAGACACTTTTAACGTATTCCCTGGGAATACAATATAGTACCCAAGCCCCTTTCCCCTAGGGATTGGTGGCGGAGTTTCACTTGTCTCAGATCAACACCCCTGGGGTGTGCTTACTGTGTACGGATAAGCCTCCGCACTAGCCTACGGTTTCGCCGCCGTATCGGTCATGGATATCTTGCCGTGTCAGTCGTAGATATCCCTCCACGTCGGTGGGGTACCCTATCAAATCTCATATAACAAAAATATTGGTGCCTTACATATAGTTATTCACCGTGTAAGTGTGCTATCTTATATCAGTTAGGCCCTATAAAACATGATTCGATCTTGGATACATCCCTGGGATGTATCCATTCACTTGCATCACACTTGATGCTCTTATCTCTTTACTTCTTCATCTCCTGGGGATGGCTCATTATAATTACTCTTATGGATGTCACACACACACACACTTATCACAATTCTTAAGCAATAAAATATTTTGAATTTGAATTCTATATCACTACATACATGCTCTTGTAAAATAAAGTATATGTTCAAGGTGTTCCCTACCTCAAGTCTTTGTTTGATCAATGCATCAAGGTCCCACGTGGCTCCTTGTGCACTAGCTCACATGTACCACCTATGGTACCACATAACAGGTGAAACACATCACTAAGGATGTAATAAAGGAGGTCCAAGACCCTCCATGAAGCTTAAAGTCAAACTCAAAAGTCAACAAAATTTAGCACAGTCGATTAATCAAACTCCAAAATCGATTAATCGAATCTGATTCGATTAATCGATTTCCAAAATCGATTAATCAAAAGTCAATATCGATTAATCAATTCTCAAATCGATTAATCGAGATTCTCATTCGATTAATCGAAACCTAATTCGATTAATCGAAATTCTCCACTCTATCTGTCGATTCTCAATTCGAGTAATCGAATTTCTAAAATCGATTAATCGATCCCAAATCGATTAATCGAAATTCTAAATCGATTAATCGAATTCCAATTTCGATTAGTCGATTTCTCCAAGCTATTTTCTTTCCTCCACTGGAGTTCACTGTAGGTTCCCAGTCGATCAATCGACTTCCAATTCGATTAATCGAAATCTAAAGTCGATTAATCAAAATTCAATTCAATTAATCGAGATCGGGGTCCTCTGACTTTTCAACTTCTTGGCGAATTTCGATTAATCGAAATTGCCGATTCAAATTTCTTTCAACCTTTTCCCTTACTTTTTCCTTCCATTTTTCTAAACCTTTGTTCTACATTTCACAATATTTCTAGCCACTATTCACCCTTATAATCCATGCATTTAAACTACAGAAATCTTACCTTCAATCAATCTCAAATTGATTTCAATCGAGTGGTTGGAAAGGCTAAGGTTCTAGCCTTTGCTTGTACCGATTCCTCGCGTTGAATCGGTCTCTTTAATGCTTGAATCCCCCCTCCAATCACCCAATAACTCTTGTTTAATCTCTTTACTCCTCTCTCTCTCTTCTTTACTCCTCTCTCAACAACCAAATACAGATTTTAGGGTTATTAAACCCTTTTATCTCTTTCCTCACTTGTGTGTTGAGCACATACACCGCGATAGGTGTATGCGACTTCACATTCACATCATACACCACACAGTCAGTCAAACTTTCACATCTCATCCACTCATCACACTCTATGCTAACCATTGGACTTCTATTTGGTCAATCCTATGACCGTTCGGGCACGGATCCCGAGGTCACAGTTTAGCATGATTTTTTGGGCTATTACATTGCGATTGAGATTTTTGGTGAGATGATAGATCATTGTTTTGATCATCATCGGGAATTCAGTGATAGGATAACCGGGAAAGATTAGTTGTTTTACTAATCCCCAATCAAGACATTCTCCCAGATTATATATGGGATTTTTCGTATAAATTGATAATTTTGGAAGAAAATCCTCATAACATTAAGATCTGTTTTATCTGAACTTCTTGATCTTCAATTTGTGCTATCAGGGATTTACTGATATCACATGGCAGAATATGTTTAATTTTTTCAAACAAACAAATTCTTTTTAATTTGTGAAAAATGAGGTCTGGATAATTTGAATCCATAAAATCTGCTAATTCTAAAAAGTGATTTATTTTTTCAAGAGTGAAGTTTTCTGCGAACGTTTCAGAATCCCAAGCTATGGATTTAACAAGGGCATTAAAACTATCTTGTAGTTTTTCTAGCTTTTGTTCTTTTTCATGGATTTTTTGAGCAAGGTTGCTCATGTGACGCCTGAATTATTTTTTATCGTTCAGAAGTTGGCATTTCCAGGCTCCATTAATCTCATGACAATGTTCTGGACTTATTCCTGGATTATAGAAATCAGGAACGTTATTCATCGAGATGCTCGTTTGTTCTAGCAAATATTATGACTGTTGTACTTGATACAACGTAAAAGCTGATTTAGCTTCATTGAAATCATCGTGAACTTGGTAAAGGGAGTTTGGAAAATTGGTAACTTGTTTTTGGCAAGCTAAGATAGAGGTATATAGTCCAGGTTGATGACCTCTTAACACAACATAAGTTTTTCCAACAAAGGTTTTTCCAACATAAGGTTTTCTTATGTTTGGAGGTGGTTTAGAAGAAGAGGAGGAGTTTCCTTCTTCTATCATCTTCTGTCGTTTACAGAGTAAAATCCACTGGTTTAGTGGTAACATAAATCTTCTTCCTGCAACAAATATACCCACTTTGGTTAGTGGTTTAAACTTGTATCTCTGCTTAAGAAATCAGCCAAAACGTTAGTACTTCCTTTCACATGTTCAACTTCAAAAGTATAAAGAGCTATTTGATTTTACCATTTTAATCATCTTCCATCTAAAATATCTCTTTTATTAATTAAAAAGTCTCGTACTGCTTTATTATCAGTTCTGACAATAAAAACTTCCGGGGCTAGATATATATGAAATCTTTTGAGAGCCAGTTTTATTGCTAGTAATTCTTTTTCAAAGATGATATAATTCTGTTCATTTGGTTTAAATTTTCCAGAATTATAACCACATAATTTTTCTTTACTTTGTACCTTCTTTGTTAAATGTGAATTTCTTGGTTTTATCCCATTAGATTGACAAGAATCTCTTTCTTCCCAATCTTCAGCAGGAATGGCTTTTAAAACACATCCCCAACAATTATCTGAAGCATCTGTTTCAAGAATTAATTTATCTCCTGTTGTTGGAAGATACAACTGTAGGACATTCTTGAATATCTTGTTTTATTTGTTTTAATAAAGTTTTATCTTTATCTGTCCATGTAAATTCTATTTCTTTTTTCAATTTATTTATAAAAGAATTTTCCTTTTCTGCTAAAATTTTTAAATAATTTCTTCCATAATTTAATAAGCCTAAGAGACTTTGTAACTGTTTTTTATCAGTTATTTCTTCGGGAAAATTTTTTATTTTTATAACAATATGATCTTGGAGTTTTAGACCATCATGGGTTAGAATAAGACCTAAAAATTCTATTGATTCTTTTTCAACTTCTATTTTGTAAGGTGATAAGATAATTCCATGTTTTTGAAAAATATCACACATTTGTTTTAAATGTTTTTTGTGTTCTTCTTTTGTTTTAGAAAACACTAGAATATCATCGATATATACCACACAAAAATCTTTATAGGGGGCAAAAATTGAATCCATCCATCTTTGATAGATTTGAGGAGTAGTATTCAAGCTAAATGGCATGACATTCCATTGATAATGTCCACATGGAGTGCTAAAAGCAATTAAAGGTTTAGATTTATCATCTAACTTTAATTGCCAGTATCCTGATTTACAGTCGAATTTACTAAAGAATTTTGATCATTTGATTTGATTAATCAAAGCATCTTTCCTTGGAATAAAGTATCCGTCAAATTCTAAATTTTCATTTAGTCTTTTATAATTTAAAACCATTCTAGCTTTTCCGCGTTTTATTTCAGCATGATTTCTTACTAAAAATGCTGGGCTAGAATGAGGACTTTTTGTTGATTCAATGAGTTTTTTTTCTAATAAATCTTTAATTTGTATTTCAAATTCAACTATGTCTATTTTTGTATAGACCATAGGTTTAACCCTAATTATGATATTAGGATCTTTTAAAGTTATGGTACAGTATCGGTAACTTTTATGCCATAATTTTAGTGGATTGTCACTAAAATTATCTTTGAGAATGGTAAAAAGCCAATGAGATTGACTTAGTTGAGTAATAACCTGACCACGCTTGCTGGGGGTGAAGCCTTTGTGACATTTAGAGTTATGAACTTGTAGAAGTGGAATGGGGACCAGTTCGTCTTTGAGGGAGAGACCAATAGAACCTATGGTTAAGGTCATTGGTAAATAGGCAGCAATGAAATTGTTTCCTAACAAGAAACCGCCATGCATGCTGGGAAAACATAAAATTTTAGGAATAATGAATTTTTTGTCATGTAGCCAAATAGAAATATTTTTTGCCTTAAGCTCAATAATTACACTTGAATCTCACTAAACTAGCTAAAGACATATATGAATGAGAGTATCTAAATTGAATGCTTCCCAAAGAATTTCGGGGCATGATTGAATGGATAATAAGGGCAGTGTTGATATTCTAATTTCAGGGAATGGTTGATGTTTTTGGCTGAGTTATTGGGGGTCTTGTTTGTGTGTTTTTGATTTCCTAGAGCATTGAGAGTATATCTGGAGTTGCTGGGCCGGCGTGTTGATTTGGGCCAATTATTTCTGCTGTTTTGATCCTACTTCTTCATATCATCTTGATTATGAGAATTGTGTTGTATCGTGCTTTTATTGTGTATAAACGTTTCATATACTGATAAAAAAATATGGTCCTAAAAATTGTTTCTTTTCTTTCATATTTTTCTGAAACTTATGTAGCCGGCCTCCTCATCTCCTTCCAAATCACTGAACCACAGCTAGATGCCTACATGAATTTCCCATGACCCAAAGGAGTATAAGACCATAGCTTAATCCAAGAAAATTACAACATGAATTGTGTACTTACCTCCTCTTCAAAGCATTGTACCCAACACTACCAACGAAAACTAACCCAGCACAACCAAGAAAAGAACATACCAGGAAATAAAACCTACTCTAACCCAGCCCAACCTACGAGAACTACGTGAAGAGCATTAGTAAACATTTATACACATCTCATATGCTTACACACTCATCTCACATTATATATCCAACACAATGTGTACCATATTTGGGGTGAATCACACTTGTGCTTGTTTGAAAGTAAACAAAAACATAAAAGGATCCAATGAGGTGGAGCTGGTTTATGGCTCCCATCAGCCCCATTATTTTGCTTTCCAACATACTTTTCTATCCTTATTTCACCCTTGGAGCCTTAGTGACTATGTATTCACTAGTTTTGATGGAAGCAAACTAGTATACCAAGCCCCAAAAAAAAATTGTTGTAAGCAACAAAGAAAAAAAAAAAGAGCAAAAAAAACCCTGCTGTAAGTACACTTGTGTACTCTTTTTCTCTAATTTTATTATATTTTGTACAACAAACCCTCCTTATTTATTCTCAACAGCCAGGATTTGAATTAACATGTCAACAAGTACCAAAGCTAACACTCTTGTCACACATAACTATTTATTTCAAAGACAGGATTTGCTGTAAGTACACTTGTTATTTTTAGATGCAATTTGCAAGGTGTGGTGCAATCAAATTGCACTGAACTTTCAAATACAAAACTATTTATTTCAAAGACAGGATGGTGATTGTGAACGATAGTTACTTTATATTTTAAATGGAGATAAAGGTAAAATATAGGTGATTTGTATATTTTAAGGGGAGAAAAAGGTAAATCAGCAATCCCTGAAATGAATGGTGTTGGCTGGAAAGAAAAGAAATCACCCCTTGGAGATAATAAGGGGCCTACATGGACAAGATTTCAGACTTGCTATATAAAAATATATCTCTTTTTCTAAACAGAAATGTACCTTTTGCGGTAAAGAGGAGCGCTTAATTCTTCATTGAACACAAATGAATCATCATCCTCCACTTCTCTTCCTTTAGGAAACTGCAACACCCATCATTTCGAAATCATCAATCAGAACCATGGCAAGACCCGATTCTTAATGAAGGAGCTACGCACCTTTTGAAGTACATGAACTTTGCCGCATGCAAGTGACTACAATGTCCATCTCAGCTCTTTATCCTCGATTCCAGTAGAGTCTTTGATGTCTTGAAAGCTTAGCTTTTGGGTATCAGTGAACAACATCAAAACAACAATCTGTTGAAAGTTTTTTTTTTTAATTTTTTTAAAGAAAAAAAAAGAAGGAAGACAAATTAAGATAATCGAAAAGATTTCATGATGAAAGAAAATCTGCAAACTATTGAAAATCTAAAAAGACTCACCTAGAACGGCGATACTGCCAACTCCTTTTTACCTTTGTAAATTCTGCTTTCAAAACACAATGACCCAATGAATTTTGCCACATTAAGCGCCTCCCACTATATTTACTCAAATAGAACTCTTTGAAGATGTCCTGTTTGTTGTACCACAAAGTGAAAAAGCAGAGGACAACAATCAAATGAACAGTAACAAGTTAAAGAGTGATGGGTGAAAATGCTTAAAAAATAATTGAGCTTAACCTGCTAAACATTCAGTTCATGAGGACGGCGAACATCCATTGGTGGATATGTTGGCCAGTACCTGCAACCAGTTCACTAGAAAAAGGGAAATTTACCTGACCAACCCTGTCAGATGTACCTTTTACGGCAGAGACCCTATAGTTTCACCTTTACCCAAATCGACCCGTTGCGCGCCGAGCCATCTTCCGCCTTTAGGAAATACCAGATTTACCCCCAATGTAATAAATAGCCACCTTCACCAAACCCTTCACTGTTTACCTTTTTACTTTTTTACTTTTTCGTTCGAAGTCGGTGGAGAGGCGGTCGAGAGTCGCTAGCATTCCGTTCTTCAATCTTCAAGCTACCAAACCTGTAAGTAGCTAGTAAATAATTAATTTCTGTTAATTTTTTTCTTCCTCTTTCGTCGGTGCACATTTTGAAGTAAATTTTATCGTTATCGATTGTATAGACAATCGATATCGATTGTATCTACAATCGATAACGATTGTATACTCAATCGACATCGATTGTCTATACAATTGATATCGATTTCGCCAAAATTTTCATTTTCATCCCGAAGGAACTGAAGAGGATCTAGTTCTGGTGGTGGTGGTGGGTCCTCCCTTACAAGATCGAACTTGATTTTGTTATAGTAGGTTTTAAGGTGTTTTATCGCCGTCGTTTGACATTGGGAAATATGGGGGCTGGTAGGGATAATAGGGATGATTCATTTGCTGCTGATGGTGGAAAATCATTTGGAAAATCATTTGCTGGTGATGGTTAGGGATAATAAGGAAAGCGATTGCATATGCATAAGAAGGCGATTGTATATGCAATCGCTTTCGTATGCATATGCAATTGCTTTCATTATTATCCCTAACCATCACGATAAATGAATCATCATTATCCCTATTATATTTCCCAATGTCAAACGACGGCGATAAAACAGCTTAAAACCTACTATAACAAAATCAAGTTCGATATTGTAAGGGAGGACCCAACACCACCACCGTAGTCTCTCGTTTGAGAACAACGATGAAGTAATGAAAATTTTGGCGAAGGAAGAAAAGAATAAGAAAAAGAAAAAGAAAAAAAAAGGAAAAGAAATTGGACAATTGTATATACTGTCGATTGTTAATGCGATCGACATCGATTGATTCAACAGTCGATGACGATTGTTTAGGGAATCGACGAGTTTTTTTATCTAGCTTGATTATAAACATTCTCTTTCAATTTTATTACAGTTCCTATACAGAAGCCAACAAAATGGTTGTACAACGTGTTGTTGGCAAATGTTCTCCTACTGGCATTTCAAAGATCTACGAAGACGCTAGCCCGCAGCGGAAGGAGATACTAAGTGCATCAGTTTTTGAGGGAATATTCCAAATGCCAAAGGGTGTTAGTTTTGCTGGAGATGTTGTGGATGCCATGTTAAGTTTTTGGGTTGAGAAGAACCACATCCGAATCGGGAGGAGAGATGTCTATCTTTGGGAGATGGACGTTGCCTAAATTCTGGGCCTTGTAGTTGTTGAACCCCAAGAGTATTCCCCTTCCATTAAAGCAACTGAAGTGGAAACAATTCGATACAAATATTTTCGGGGACTAGCGCTCGGGAAAATTCTGCGGTCTCATATTGATAGTGGATTGAGGCTAGCGCAAAGTGATGACGACTTCGTCAAATTGGCTTTTCTTTTTGTTCTATGTACATTCCTTTTTCCCGGGTCCCATCTTCAATTGTCGGAAGCCCATGTTGAACTCGTCGATGAAGTGGAAAATTTCAAAAAAACCCCATGGGGTCTCTACGTCTTCAAAGACTTGCCAGAGTATATAGAGAAGGGCGTGGCAAATAGAAAGACAACCGACAACGATAAAGCCCTTAAGCCATATAATATTTATGGCTGTATGTGTGTACTTCAGTGGTGGGCCTATGAGATGCCGCCTGACGTCTCACCTCAAAGAACGTCAATGCTAAACCCTTTCCCCCAATTGTTGAAGTGGGCGGAGAAGCCTCAAATGAGGAATAAAGGCTACACTCTTGCGAAGATGGTCGACAGCAAGGTATGATGTCATTTTAACTAATTCAAATATGTAAAGGTAAACTTGTAACAACTTTAAAGAGTAATCTGGAGGATTCCGATTACCAAATCAATCGATATCGATTGCCTACGTAGTCGGAAATGACTGACTACAGAATCGGATCGATTGATTAAGCAATCGTTATCGACGGCCTACACAGTCGGTGGCGACTGCCTACACAGTCGGTATCAACTTCCAACACTGTCGTTGTCAACTTCCTACACAATCGGGATCGACTACGTACACAATCGGGGTCGACTGCCTACACAATCGGGATCGACTACCTACACAATCGGGATCGACTACCTATACAATTGGGATCAATTAAGTACACAATCGGGATCGACTGTAAATGGAATCAGTTTCCACTCTTTAAGCAGTCTTTAATTTAGAGTGATTTTTTAATTTCTGTAAATTTTTCTATGTTATTTTACAACCTGTCCTTTTTCATAACAGATTAACGCTCCCCTCGAACCCGTTACCTTCGAGTTGGACATACCACTCGTAAGGGATTATCAGCAGGTTTTAAAGGTTGTTGGGGGGGAAATTGGGGGGAAGAGGAAAGAGGTTGAGGAGGTCAAGAAAGCTGTGGAAGTTGATCTTCGGCCCAAGAAGAAAAAAAATATTCCAGTCAAAGAAGTTGAAGAGGAAGAATTTGAGGACGAAACAACGTCTGACGAAGGCTCTTCGTCAGATGAGGTCCAAGGCCAATTAGACCGGCCTAAAAGGGTCGCCGCGAAGATAACCAGCAGTACACCATCCTCCTCTAATCAAGAGTTGTTGAGGAGGATTGATGGTTTGGAGTTGAATAACTTGAAACTCAACCAAAAAGCCAGCCATTTAGAAGAGTTAGTTAACCAATTGGTGGAAGGGAATAAGCGGCTGGTGGAGGAGAATATGCTCCTCCGGACACAATGCAACTCCTTTGAAGAACGGCTCACTTCAAGGGATGTTCAATTGCAAACGGTTGATCATTTCAACAAGTTGATCCGAAAAGAGCAAGGAAAAATTATAGAACTCCTTCAAACGATAATGGAGGTGACACCCAAGGTATGATTGGCAGTGTAGTCTGCTTTAATTCAATTTTTTATTTATTCGATTGTTTACCGATCGTATTTATAATCGATAGCGATTGCATTTACAATCGATAACGATCGTATGTACAATCGATATCGATCATATGTACAATCGATAAGGATTGCATTTACAATCGATACTGATCGCATTTACAATCGATATCGATTGTATGTACAATCGATACTGATCGTATGTGCAATCGGTATCGCTTGTAAATGCAATCGTTAGGCGATCAATATCGATTGTAATTATGATCGGTTTAGATTTGGAATCGATTTATATTATTTTTAGAGGTCATTCTGTTCTCTATTTTTCATATTTATCAATTTTATGTCTTTCGATGTTCAGGATGGTGCTGTTTCAAAGTTTCTATCGGAAGTGTCTCTCTCTGCCGATATTGGACCAGAACCTGCTGGTCCAGCCGACTAGGGATCAGCAGATGTGGCACCAACTCCACCCGCCCAAGAGGAGTTGGCAACAGCTGATAACCAATCCCACAATGATGATGATAAGGGTGGTCCGACTGGTGATGAGCAATCCGAGCAACCAGTAGATGCTCGCCTGAGGCCTAGGATTAAAGCCAAACAAGTTGCCTCGAAGCCTAGGACAGGAAAAAAGTAGGAGATAAAAAAACTGCCAATCGAGACGATGCCCCCTCCTACGATTGAGCTGACAGATGAGCAGAGGTTCATGAATGCCATCTGGACAGCTCCCGAAAAGGATGCCGAGTAAGTTACATATATTACGAATTTATCTTTTTTTCCGATGATAGTAACAACTTAGTTACTTTATTTTGAATTAAAACTTGGCCATTATGTTTCATGCAACATCTACGTAAGCTCCGTGGGTGATTATACACTTCGGATGCATACGTTCAAATGTCTGGAAGGCACGACATACTTAGACAATCTTGTAAGTAACCAAATCTCTCATATTCAATTTAAAAAGTTATTTTCTTTTCAAGTTTTCTAAAAGTAACGACTGATTAAAAAAAGGGAACGATTGCCCAGATAGTCTAACTCGATTGTTTACACAATCGATGACGATTGTGTACACAGTTGATGACGATTGTCTTAACAGTTGATAACGACTGTCTAGACAGTCGATTCCGCCTCTCTATGCAATCACTAACGATTGTCTAAGCAGTCAATACCGATTAGCTAGACAATCGTTAACGATTGTCTAAACAGTTGATACCGATTATCTAGACAATCATTAACGATTGTCTGAATAGTCGATACCGACTCTGCATTTACTGAAATTTATTATCTTTCAGATTATGGGAGCCTACCTAAGACTTTTGGAAGTCATGGATGATGCTGCTCATCCTGAAATTGGTGATAAGTTCTTCCTGATGAGCCCCACTGGTTTGTCATATATCGCCATGGATTATAACGATTTTAGATTCTTTGTTGAAACTGAAAAACTCAACCAAAAATCGATGGCCACGCAAATTGAACGGTGGACTGCCCTTAAGGAAGAAACCAACCCAGGCAAGAAGGTGCTCCAAAACTTCTTCTTCAATAGGTTGAGGAATCTGTGGGCTCACCAATGCAACACGGTACATTATGCTCTCTGCAAACTTTGTTTATAATTTTCACCATTGTGTCCTCTAATATATTATATTATTCATTTCATATATTTATCCCAGTCCATAGCCACGCTCCTTTGCATTGGGCCCTTGCGATCGTTAAGGTTTTAGAACGATCGGTAATGATCGTTGATCCAATTTTGGATAGGCTCTCGAAGGACAAGTATCCCCTACAAATCAACATTCTGGTAAGAATTGTCCACACCTTCAAAATTGTCTAAACAATCACTAACGATTGATTATACAATTGCTAACGATTGATTATACAATCGTTGTCGATCGTTTGGACAATCGATCACATATATTTCTAGATATTTTTTCTGCTTAAGTAGTTTATCTTATCAAACATTATCTGACATTGCACTTTTCAAAACAGATAAAATATCTTCCTGCGGTTTTACATGTACACAGAGACTCCACTGCATTGGAAGCTGCGACCTATCCGTGGTCAAGTTCTGATTGCAAGGTCAAATCCGTGCCCCGACAGAGCAATGGTTGGGACTGTGGGGTATTTGTTTTGAAGTACATAGAGTACTTCATGTTGGGAAAGAAATTCGACTTCAGTCAAGGCAATATGAGTCAGATCAGGGCAGAAATTGGACAAGCCCTCACTAAATTTACTGCCGATGGAGAAGTCGAGAGAGCTATGGATGAAGAACCTACTACTGATGCAGTAGCATCCTAGTTTATTTCAAAAGTTAAAATTGTATTAACTTGAAGGATTATTTGTAAACGAAAATTTTAAATTTTAATTGTAAAACAATCATGTTTTTTTTTAATTTATAATATCAAGTATGTAAAATTTTTATATGGGCTGCTTAACATTAGGCGGGTTATGTACTTGTCGCAGGTTTTATTAAAGTGTGCTCAAGCCATCGATAGCATAATCAATCGATATCGATTGATGAAGCAATCGACATCGATTGCAGAAGCAATCGATATTGACTGTCAGTGATAAAACGTTTGAAAATTTTTAAGAGTACAAAGCTTGCCTTAAATTGAAAAATTAGGTTGGATACAACCCCAATGAAGTTACAAGTAAAACCCAATTCTCACCAGGGCTATCTATCAACACTTCTTTACATTTTTTTGGAGAATTTACATCTAGTGGGAAATTTAGCCGACTTCTTGTACTGTATCAACCCATGGGACCAATTGCCGTGAAACTTCGGCGATTGTGACCATACTCATTGCACCTGCCACACTGTAGGGCCCTAACTTCACCCTTAGACCTTATCCTTCTCTTTCTCGGACTGCCGGCTTGCTTTCGACAATTGTAGGGTAATCTTACTTTCATATTTTCCAGCAGTTGCTCAGCTTGGAATGCCCATTGGCTTTTATCGAGGGTGGGAAGCCATTGTTCGTTGTATGTTTGTCTAAAGCAAGCAGTGAAAAACCACTTCTCACAGAAGTTATGGTAGTCGTAACTTCTCCGATTGATAGCTGCCATGGCATGAGAGCAAGGCAAGCCATGAATAAGCCAATGGCGACAAGTACAGGTCTTGTGTTCTAAGTTGACGTGATGAATAAAATTTTCGGAATTGACCTGAAATTGATCGCGCCCGTATGGTTGAGCTCTCTTCGTATCGGCCCATTGCAGTACCTTCTTTATATGCTCGTCTGCTTTTGGACAAGTATGGTGGTCCATTTCTTAGATATCTCTCTGCGCTTTTGAAAATGATCGGTGACTTTCTCTCTAGTAGTTCTGATTAGGTCGATAATTAGTCTCTCTCGAGCTATCTTTAGAACGTTGTTTAAGCTTTCGACATTATTCGTAGTAAGATAATCATATTACCTTCTTTTCATATGTGCGCGTGCCCAATGTTTTGGGTCTATTTTCAAAATATACTCTACGGCCCGAGGATCAGCAGGATCTTCCTTGATTTTGATAATAAAATAATCAAATTTCTCTACTGAATATGCACGCACGTCGCACCACCATAAACCCTTCACATTGTTCTTGGGATACTTATGTTGCAAATTTTGTGTCATATGTCGCATGCAATAGTTGTGGTGTGCGTTAGGGAAGATATATTTGACCGCCTTAATTAAATCCTTCGACCTATCCGTGATAAAAATGAAATCTTCGGTAAATTCACCGATCACAAACGCACCTACTCATTCAAGAAACCACATCCAAGTATCCTCTTCTTTTAATTCGACGACGGCAAATGCTAACGGTAATATATGGCCATTACCGTCTTGCCCTGAGATAATAAATAGGATCCCTTCGTAACGTCCCCGTAGGTGTGTGCCATCTATAAGCAGTGTGTGACGAAGTGTACTACGGTAGCTTCCGATGCAGGGGCCGAAACTCCAAAAAAATCTTTGAAATTTACCATCAAGCGTTAGTTAAAAGGATGTTCGCACATTAGGATCTACCCTCTCCATCTCCTTCACGCAGGCTGGTAGATCCACAAATTATCGTTCCCAACTGCCTCTAATATCATTAAGGGCAAGTTCTTTCCCCCTTCAAGCCTTAGCATATGAGATTTACATATTATAAGCTTTTGCAATATCAAATATTATTGACGCCGGAGTATAGTCGAATCCTTCCATAAGTTTTTCCAGTACATAATTGGCTACGAACGAGATTGTTGCATTACGGTGACCGTGCGGTCCGATCTTAGGGGCCCCGCATGTGTGAGTACTATTGAACGTCTTGATTTGAAAAGTGTCGAGCGCATTTAATTTAGACGCATGTATTCGCCATGAACAACCGGTTTCGTAGCATGCGGCTGTCACTCGATAATTAGCGGTTTTCAAAGGCCGAATTTGAAAGTTTTTCTCCACCGCGTGCTCTTTCAATGCTCTTTGAAATGTTTGTTTATCTCTGAAGATCTCTTTAACTTCAAACGTCAAATTCGGATATTCGGTTTCTACCTCTTGATCGGAAGACTCGTCCGATGTCTCTGACACTTCGTAAGCTCCATCTACTAATGGATTATCAATGCCCCTCGTAAAAAATTTTGGATCCTTTTTTATAAACCCATCCGGTTCATCATCATAATCTTCGACGTTCTCTTCACCAACAGTGTTTTGAGGTGGTTCACTAGATCCTTCTTCACCGAAGGGATTCTGATGTGGTTGACTAGGCCCTTCACGGAGCGGGTCATGACATGGCTGACTAAGCCCTTCACCAAACGGGTTCTGACATGGTCGACTAGTCCCCTCACCGAACGGGTGATTATATGTATGGAAATAGGGTTGAGCTCCTTCATTAATCCCCATCGATGGCATAGTAGAACATAATTCGTGAGTCATCCAAGTTGTGAATCCACTGGGAAAGATATGATGAAAATCGTCTTCATCCCCCACTCTTAGAGACGTGTAGTCTAACTCTTGACTACAATGTGCCCCATGCATATTTTGTAGTGGGTCATCATATGATTTAACTGGGGCATGATTTAGATCAATAATTGTCTTCATGGCGGATATGTTTACCGTAAAATCGCCGTTATCACCTAACTGAATAGTATCATATGTAAGTCCTTCCTCCTCAAACTTACATGGCTGGAAGGAATAGTTACTCACAAAATCAGTCCCACCTAGAGGTACATGTTCAGCTTCAAATCAGAAGGAGGATGGTTCTTTAATGATGAATACCTTTATAATGTCCGACCTAAATTTATAAAACGAAAATAGGGTGGCCAAATCATCCGAATCAAAAATGTTGGCAAGCACAGGGGTGTTCACTATCTTCATAGAGAACTTTATAGAAATTGTTTCATCTGCTCTTGCAAAACTGACAGTAGAAATTCACCTTTTGAACCGTTCATGAGATATACCCGTCGAAATTGTAATAACCCTCCGGCGACCACCTTGATACAAACCATTATCGTTTACAATATGACCATCAAAGTGACAGAGAAGAGGAATTTCTACACCAGACATCGCCTCTTTAAGAAGGAGAAGAAAGGAGTCATAAGACTGATGAATATGACAAATTGGTATCAAAACAACTGATATCCAATCGGTACTGATTGAGTATCCAATCGCTAGCGATTGAGTTGCCAATCGGTACCGATTGAGTATCCAATCGCTACCGATTGAGTAACCAATCGTTAATGATTGCGTATCCAATCGGCACCGATTTCAAATAAATGCAGGAGGTGATTGATTAGATATCCAATCGATATCAATTTTTTATGAAGTCGGTGACGATTGGATAAGCAATCGTTAACGATTGGTTACTCAATCAGTAGCGATTGGATACGCAATCGTTCACGATTGGATAATCAATCGAAGTATATCTTACAATCGACCAGCTCCTGCATTTATTTACAATCGATATCTATTTACCTTTTCCAAAAGTTAATTTGATATGGTTTACACTGGATCTGAACATACCTCACGTCGGAATTGGAAACTGTAGGATCTTCAACTCCGAATGGCAAAATGCAGGAGCTTCTTCTCCCAAACCTCTATTTTCTTCTTCCAGTTAGCATATTTGAGGCAGAAGACGTCGTCACCTTCACCACCTCTTTAGCCCAGATTAAAATGAGGAAAAAGGGAATGTATTTGGGTTAGAGAAAGTCAGAGAAGGGGGTAATATGGACTTTTTATTCTCCTTATGGTCGACTCGGCTTGGAGCTGGTCGATTTGGGTAAAGGTGAAACTATAGGGTCTCTGCAGTAAAAGGTACATCTGACAGGGTCGATCAGGTAAATTTCCCCTAGAAAAAAGAATTAGAATCTTTCAGGAAATTGAGTTGATGATTCAATGATAGATATTTTAAAGTTGTAATTAATTGCATGATACTGAAATTGATGACTCACCCAGTTGTTAAGACATGGACACTCATCTCAATACCCGTAGGGAGTTTAGTCTTGGCTTGGGATGACTATTTGAAGGACTCATTTATCTCCTTTGATAACTCAATATCCTGTTAAAGCTTTGGCATGAGATATAAAGAAAAAACATGCAAAATAGAGTGTTACAGCACTATAGCCATCAAATGCTACACCTCTAAGGCAGCTACCCCTTATCCACACATACACACACACACACAAACACACACACACACACATACACACTTCAAAGGAGCTTTATAAAGAATGCAGTAGTCAACTCGCTTAATGAACATGTAATACACAAATGTGCATGCTATTGTCATAGTATACATAATAATAATCATGTCAAAGAATAATATTAGGATTTTGTGGAGCACAAATTCTAGTGTCTTACAACTGGAATTCCAGATAAGGCCTTTTCCTAAATGATTGCTTCTTTTTTCGCTCATATTATCCATTGCTCATAAACAATTAAGCCAACATCTAAGAACTAAAAAAGGTTAGGGATTTATGTGAGGGTGTAATTAGAATGTGTTTTAGAACATCTCTTCTAAGAGGAAGAGGTGGAAGAATTTGTTGTCCTCCTAAAGGAGCTCAGTAGGGTGAGTTTGGAGGTTAATAGGGCATATAGGAGACTTCATGGTGAAATCTTTCTATTTGTTATGTTCTAGAACGCCCCCCCCCCCTTTCAGTCCAGTTGTGGAAAGTAGAAGCTTCATTGAAAGTCAAATTCTTAGCTTGGAAAGTCATTTTCTTAGGAGCTCAACCTGAAGAAATACACAATTTTAAAAGAATCCTAAGATGTATGGGGGTGGTTTCGGGTATAAAACACAATGTGAGAGAATATGAGATTATTGACATAAGATTGAAGTTTCAACCATCAATCAGCTGACTCATATTGACATAAGATTGAAGATTGAAGAGCCTCTCTTTCGCTGACAGTCTCACTCTCATTAATTCTGTTCTAAGCTAATTTCCTATGTACTACATGTTTCTCTCAATGGTTGACTTGGGTCTACAACCACGAAAATATCGAGGAACACAACAAAAACATCATTTGATACATTGGAGCATGGTATGCAGATCTCGTCATGAAGGGGGGTTCGAGGGTAAAAGAACTGAAATCTATGAATGATGATCTCTAAGAAAATGGCTTCGGAGGGCAGGGATTGAATCAGAAGTGTTGCATCTCAGATTGCTAGGGGGACAAATATAGTTTCAGCCATGGTAATTGGGGGATATCCACAGTAATCAAATATCACTCGTCCAGCATATGGAAAGGGATAGCCATAAACGCCACATAATTTAAACAGATAATCAGGTACTACGTCATATCCGGTGACATAATCAGATTCTGGGAGGACTGTTGGATTAGCAATGATCCCCTTTGTTTAAGATTTTAGATCATCCACAACCTAGTAACACAGAGAAATCTGAAAGATATCGAAGTCGAGGAGCTAATTCACCTGCTGAACGAATTATAAATTCATTAAGTACAAAGAATGGGAGCTGATACATTAATTTGGACAGTTAATGTTAAAGGACTGTTCTTGGTCAAGGAATTTTCTCCGAACCTTCTTTAGACTAAGATTGGAAGTTACATATCCCCCTTCGCCCCTTATGCTTTGTGTGGCAAGATTCTCCAGACAAAATCTTCACAACATATTACCTCAGGAGTAGGAACCAGATTATACCTAATAGATGCAGCCTTTGTAAAAGAGCTGATGAAAATGTTGACCAAATCCTTATCCAACCCTTATGGATATCTTGGGAATTCAACTGTACAATTGTGAACTTCTAGGATGCTTGAACAGTAGGCCTTTCCATAAAAAGGCAAAAAATTATGACTTTTTTTCCATCATATGGTTATTTGGGCTACTTGGAAAGAGAGAAACAAAAGAACTTTTAAAGGAAACGGGAATAAGATCTTTCATTATATAGGTGAAATACATTCTCAAGGAATCGGTGCATACTTCTTCAGCTTTTGGATTTATCAATTGGGATTATCTCAATAGAAGCTAAAATGAAGTCGTCTATAGTGTTCCTTTTAAACAAAAGGTCACTGACACATGGACACCCATTGCATATGGCATCAAACTGATACTTTGAGAGGTGTTCGATGGGTAACTCTGGACCAGCTGGGGGAAATGTTACCATCACGGTCAGCTCTGGAGGCAGCCCTATTATTAGCTACTCTCACCCTTCCCAGACTACAATATCAATGAAACAGAAATCATCCTGGAGGCCCAATTATTACCTAGTCTCACCCTTTCCCAGACTACAACAGTAATGAAGCATAAATCAGCACTGCTCTGGTAGGCGTTCATCTACTTAGCACACTCAAGTACCCTCTGGCCTTATTTTTTTCTTTTTTCTTTTCAAGTGATGAAATCTCTACACTAATCAACAGAAAATATTAGAACAATAAAAATCCCTTAAAGTTTGGTCCTAAGTGATGCTATTCAAATGGTAAGTAGAAGCATAGCTTTGCCCTCATGAAGTGATTCCTTAATGCTTCATAGCATGAAAGTCTAAGCATATGTAAACTACTAACATAGGGATTTGCAGCACTCTGCATGTGCTGCCTAAGGCCCTCAACACCAACAGGGACAATGAAACAAAAAGTGTGAACTACAGAAGTTTATTTTTGGGCTACTGGCCTTTTTTTACCTTAGAAGAAACGGGTTGACTTATCTAGACATGTGGCACTACCTTTCATCAAGTGTGCCACTTGATGTGAAGATAAATATGTTTAGATCTATTGTGTTATAGATTGCATCGAAAAATCTCTTGTTGTGATAATGCTTGGTACAAGGCATCTAAAAGAAATGGTTACCATGTAAATCTCTATGATGTCTGTTAGTTGTTCAGTTTAAAGTTGTCTGACAGACACTAATCACAACTTTGAAGATAAAGACATTTTTTTCTCTACAATCTCTGATATTACAGATCTAAACATCGTGATCTGCACATCATGGCACACTAGATGAAAAATAGTGTCACATGTTGATATTAGGTGACCCATTTTCTTCTTAGAAAAATAAGTTGGTTACCCTATAGCAGCTCTTATACTTTCGTAGATCTTCCCTTTCTTTTAAAGAAGCAAACTATGGATCTAAAACCTCATGCAACATAGTCTAGAAGTCTCTAAAATAAGATAATGAGACACCAGTATAAAAGCCTTGCCATTACACGAATGAACAAACAAGTAAACTACACAACAGAGTAAATAAATTTGGAAGCTATTAACAGTTTACATTGACCAACCATAAGGAAGCTTAAGAAAAAAAGATAAAATCATCATAAGATCAAAAACCAAAAACCAAATGCCACTAGATGACATTACAATTGGACTTACTACTAGATACCCGACCAAAGTGCTAGCGGCCATGCTCGGGTCAATCTCAAACCAATAGCCTTGGTAAATGTGTTGATAATTTTGGGCGCCAAATTAGCGAAAGGTCAAAGGTGAACTTTCACTAATTTTTGTGCTCACATATACATTGCGGCTCCCAAGGCTTGGCAATTTGAGGGAAAGGAGATTGAACCAAACATCATCACTAGGACTCGGATTGGGTACATAATGCCAGATATTACAATTAATACCCTCATTCAACAAACAATACAAAAGATGGAGAACATTACATTTAAACTAGTAACTCAACATTACCTCAATACAAGACCAAAGATCCAAGGATTCCAATAGACACATATATACAATCACAAATATTTGGGCAAATGGTAAAATTTATTGTCAGATATCTAGTTACAATGTTCCAGGAACTTACAAATCTCCCGAAAGCGTAATTTTTAGGCCCATTACAGTTCAAAGTATGAGCTACCACTTTGACGGCTTCGATTTCTCAAACCTTACACCTTTAATGGTGGAAGATCATTTAAACCCTCAGATAAAAGTAGAAAAATCTTACCAGCTATTTTAACAGGATGGTCATCTGAGTGAACACCTACATCTCAACCTCGCTATTTTAATAAACAAAAAAATAAACAGTGAGGGGCTTTAGGGGAGTTCAACAAGGGAGGGAGATTTGAAGGAGAAAAACAAATGAGGGGGATACCCTATGCCGATGGCTTGATATATATTAGTATAGGGTTAATATATGCCAACGGCTTCCAATTTTAGCCATCGGCATAGGACCCATTTTTTGTAGTGATAGTGGCACTTTTTTATAGCCAAAAACTGCCGCTAATAGTCTTATTTTTTGTAGTGTCTCTTCTCAAACTCCTAAATCTCTTCCATAAAATCTTTTGTGTATTCTTCCACAAGAACTACCGTGATCTATTTCCACCATCAAGATCAAGGAGGAAAAAGATGGAGAAATCTCGGACGGGCTATCGTGTTGGACGCCGATCTATTCAACCCTAATCGCCGTAGATCTACCATTCACACTTCAAGAGGTGGGTACTCATCCATCTTGTCCTTCTCAGACACCGTAGAGTAGCATACGTTCGAACGCATATCGACAGGGTAAATAAATGAACCCTATTTTATTATTGTTATCTAAAATGGTAATAAAGGAGAATGAGATGGTAAATCCCTAGCCATATTTTTATTTAAATTGTTTTAAAGATTCTTTTTATCTTTTATTTTATTTTCGAAACTCTAAATCATTCTAGAAATTTTAGAACCGATCGATCGATTCTGAGCCGAAACAAAAATGCCATATTTCCTTATATGATTGATCGATCGACTATTCTTTCTGATCGATTTTGCACCGAGACCCACGATTCTGGACAGAGTAGACTGTGCTTATTTTCTAATAATATTCAATCGATTCTGCTTGTTTAATTTCTATTTAGTCGATCGATCGATTTTAATTAGTGATCGATCGATTTTGGACAGCGACCACTACATGTATTACTTTATTCACATGTTCGAACAATCGATTTCGAATAGAACCGATTCACCTGTGTACTTAAATTCACTTTAATTCTGATCGATTGATCCTCATTTCTGATCAATCGATTTGGACCCGAATTGAATGACTGGTCAATCATAGAATTTACCATTTTATCACCCTTAATTTAGTGATGTTAGACCTTAGTTTGCTACTAATGAGATGCTAATATGAAAATATATAGAAAAGACAACATAAAACTACCAACATATTAATCTTTGTCAAAATGAACTCAAAAAGTAGTAAGAATCATGATCGTACGAAAGTATGACCAATCGTATTTTAAAGAACTAGCCATAAGAGTTTACAATACAATCGTAAACCAGAGCAAACAAAACCAAAAGAAGAAAAAGAAGGAATTATAAATTACGATCCTATACAAAATACGCTCAAGACTGGTTTGGCACGTAATGAAGACACGATCATTAGAAAAGCCAAAGGATAAGATTGAAGATAAAGAGATACAATCGTATTTGCGATTGTATAGAATGAAAGCTGGCTATTGTTGCTGCTGATCACGTAAAGCCATGCACAAAATTAGAAGATCTCTTAAATTAGAAGTCTACTACCTCACGGATCTGAGAAGATTGGCGAAAGAAATAATGAAGGTCTCTACTGCTGAAATCAAGGAGAAGAGTCCTGTGCTATCTGCTATCTAAAGCAAGAAAGACTAGGATTAAAAGTTTTGTTATTTTAAGAATCTTTTGTTTTAGTAGTTTACTTTTACTAGAACTCGAATAATATAAACCGACCACTTATGATCTATAAATAAGAGGGCCTAGTACCTACAATTCTTTATCGAAAGAATTCTCAGCATCAATTGACAACTGATGTTGAGTTTCCTGAAGATCAACTTCACGTAGTTTAGTTTAGAGTAGTTTAGATATCCAAGGTTTCTTGAGAGGAATTGACGACTGTGATCGGGAGCTAGAAAATTAGAGTAGAGTATCCATAGTTTCTCAAGAGCAATTGACGCCTGTGACTGAGAGATGAAAGATCTTTTTATTTGCTTTCTAATTTAGATTTATTAATTTCTTTTACTGCTTTGTAAACATATAAAAGTTATTGATTTTAATTGATGCCTAAGATTGAGAATTTGCATATTAGTGTAACAATTTTTATTTTCCATCTTCAGTTTTCAGGTATTTGATTGATGCCTAAATTTCTAGGAGATTGTAGATTAGTATAAATCTATATTGAAGGTTTTCTAGTTTTTGATTGACGCCCAAACTCTGAAAGGCTTAGATGTAGTGTAACGATGTTCGGGTTTTTAATCGTACTAACTCTTAACCTATTGTAAGCACACAATGAAATTTGCAGCACTAGTATAGGATCGTTGCCACGTGGAAAGTGATTATTTTGAACTAATTTTATTTGTTTAAAAACTTGTATTTGCCTTTTAAGATCCTAAACTATTGGAGAAATATAGATGAAAGAATGGTTTGTTTAAACTAAGTTGCAGAAAATAACTCTAAATCCTCCTCCTTCCAGATTATGGTCATCAATCATAATCCTTCATATCTCGGATGTTTACAAAATAAAGTATCGCTACATCGTATCTTAGTCCTCTAGAATTTGGGCGTCAAGCAAAAGCTAGAATTTCTTAATCCAAATTTAAGCTAATCAACATTCTTCCTAAAATTTAGGCGTTAATCAAACTCAAGAAAATTGATGAAAAAGTAAAACCGTTACAATAATCTGTAAATTCTCAATCTGAGTCATCAATTCAAATAAAAAACTTTTAGATGTTTACAAAGCAGTAAAAATATATGAAAATAAATCTAAACTAGAAAGCAATAAAAAGATCTTTCAACCCTCAGTTGCAGGCGTCAATTGCTTCTGAGAAACTACAAATACTCTACTCTAATCTTTCAGCTTTCGATCACAGGCCTGAATTACTTCTGAGAAATTACAAATCTACTCTAATCTTTCAGCTCCCAATCATAGGCGTCAATTGCTCTCGAGAAACCTTGGATATCTAAACTATTCTACTCTTCTTTTGATCGAAAGAAAACCCAATCTCAGTCGTCCATTGATGTTGAGAGTTCATTCGATCACTTTACTCCTATGATGAGCCTTCTTATTTATAGATCATAAGAGGTTGATTTACATTATTCTATCACTAATAAAAGAAAACTTATAAACAAAAGATTCCTAATATAACTCTACTTCTAATCCTAGTTCTTCCTTGCTCAGAATGATAGATGCATGGAGAACTTTTCTCCTTTATTTTAGCAGTAGAGATCTAAGTTCTTTTGCCAATCTTCTCTAATCCATAAGTTGTCAGACTTCTAATCCAAGAGATCTTCTAATTCTGTGCGTGGCAGTGTAGACTTCATATGATCAGCAGCATGAGCTTTATTTCGTACTATCATGTGTATGATTGTTCTTCTTTCTATATTATCTTTGCTCTTTCGTACGTTCATGAATTACAATTTCTCTTTATTTCTTTCTTTTTCACTCGTTCGAGATTTACGCGCGTTCGACACTTCTTTTTCTTGCTCATCGACTAGTCATTCATTCAAGAAGATCATTTCTTTGCACGATCAAAATTATTGCTACTTTTTTAGTTCATTTTGGCAAAGATTAACACTTCGGCTCTAATATGCTTATTAATCTAAATATCTGCATATAGCATCTCATTAGTAATAAACTAAGGTCTAACATTACTAAGTTAAGGGTGGTAAAATGGTATATTCTGTGACTGATCAAACGGTATTTTAATTTTGTAAACATTTGAGAACTGAAGGAGACTGATTGACGACCAGGATCTAGAAGTAGGAGGATATAGATTTATTTTTTTGTACCCTAATTTAATTAGAACGACCATTCTTTATTCTTTATAGGAAAATAAAAGCATTCAAAATTTTGACCTTCCTCGTGGGAACAGCCTTATACTAGTGCTACAATTTCCATTGTGCGCTTGCAATAGGTTAAGACAAAGTACATTTTTAAGTGTCGACCAAGTTTTTGGCGTCGCTGTCGGGGAAGCGGCTAAAATTTGGAAAGCCAATATTTTTCTTTCAAACCTCTTTTCTTTCCTATCTTTTATTTTCTTTGATCGTTTCTTTATCTTTTGCAGGTTTTATTCAGAGCAGCAAATCGAAGGTTTCAACACTTCTTCTGACAATAGAAGCTGGAGGCTCAGATTTATTTTCTCTACTTGCTTTCTAAAATAAAAATAAAATAAAATTAAAAATATATAAATATATAAATTTTTTTTGGTGTATGCATCATACTCGATCTAATAATTCTAAATTTTTTTAGTGTGATTCAGAAATTAAGAGGACTCTCTTGCATAATTTAGCATCAAGCCAATCTTCTGAAGGAGAATCCCAAACAATAGCTGATGATCGCCCTATTCATTTCAGCCCAATTACTCTGACTGCACTGTATAGTATTATCGGAGGTAGTGTCTGGTCAAAGTTACGAGATCAAGCTCAATATGCTTCAGGCTTTACCTACTTTTCATGGGCTTGATCGGGAGGATCTCTATAAACACTTGAGGGATTTTATAGAGTTTTGTACTATGCTACAATTGTCAGCAACTAATCATGAAGTCGTTAAATTATGACTGTTTCCCATTTCTCTCAAAAATAAAGAGAAAGGATGACTAATTTCACTGCTTGCTAAAAGTATTACCACTTGGGAAGAACTGTAGTCCAGATTCTTGGGCAAGTACTTTCCGATTGGTAAAACCAATCAGATTCGCCAGGCAATTCAAGACTTCAGGCAATTACCTAGAGAATTATTTCATGAGAGTTGAGAATGCATGAAGAATTTATTGAAAAAATTTTCTCATCATGACGTGTCAAACTAGTCTATTGCGTGAAGTTTCTATCAAGGATTGACCGAGACCAACCAGTCCATGGTTGACGCCGTAAGTGGAGGAGCCTTCATGGCTTAGAATGGACAGCAGTCCTGGAATTTGTTTGAGAAACTGACTGACAATTCAAAGTAGAAACAGACCTCACTTAGGTTTGATCCCGATGTAATCCGCCACATGCCTCTCGCTAGGGGTGGCCTTTACGATGTCAGCAAGGGCAAAGTAAAAAAGGAGGATGACATTGATGCCAAGGTTGCAGCCCTGGAACAGAAACTTGCAATATTAATGACTGCTAAACCTAGCACCTCAGAAAGACCTACGACTGCCTGTTCAATTTGCCAGAACTTAACTCATGCTATAGTCGAGTGCCCAGTTGCCCCGTTATACTCGAATGCGGTGGATAAAGAACAAGTAATGACATTCCAAATGGGAGATTACGGGAATACATATAACCCGTCTTTGAGGAACCACCTAGGATTTAATTATGGTTCCACAAGTGCGTCACAACTAGCACCAACAGTTGCACAATCACGACATCTCCCTGGCCAAGTTTTCCACCAAAGATCACAAATGCCTACTGTGCAGCCACAGTATAGACCACATAGCAATGAACCTGATGCAATGATTGTCTAGATCCTTTGAGATTTACAGCGACAGTCACATCAGTATTCCAAAGGCTTATCTCAACTCACTCAATTCTCTCAAGTACTTCATTCACATTCCCAGTCCATCATGAAGTTGGAAAGCCAGATTGGCCAACTAGCTTCACAAGTGGCAAAGAAAGAAAGTGGCCATTTGCCAACGCAGCTTGTCATAGCCCCAAATTTTTGGGAATCGTGCACGTCACATATCATGCGCGTGTATTTGTGATTCACCAGGAAACCGAAAACTACATATATACACTATGTGTGTATATGTGAAACATTCTAGCTTTCACTATATAAATGAAAGTGGGGAGGAGAGTCTCTCCTACGTAACCTAATTTAGCATAGATAGAGATAAGTTAAAATAGAGAGAAAGAGGAGAAGGTTTTGCAAAAGAGGAGGAGAGGTTCGTTGGTCTTAAGCAGAAGAGAACTTTGGAAAATTTTGTATTTAGTCGAAGCTTGGATCAAACAATAGGAGATCTATCGAGTAAGGTATGGTTTTAGATGCTTACATATGTTTTAAGTAGAGTATAAACTACTAGACTAATGATCCTTGACATTAATAAGCCTATTATGAAGAAGGTAATAGTCTTCGAATAGATAGAGGACTTATATCTTTTCGTGGCTCGCTCGAGCAAAGACAGAAGGAATATTCTAAGCATATTTGCATTTTGGGCTCGCTCGGGCAAGACCCATAGTGAAGGAGAAGCTCGCTCGAGCGAGGCATCGCATAAAGCTCCAGGTACGTCAATATATAACCGCTCGAGTGATGAGCGATGAATAGTGCTCACTCGAGCGATGGATTATAACCGCTCGAGCGATAAATAATAACTGCTCGAGCGAGGAATAATTACCGCTAGAGCGATGAATAGTGCCCGCTCGAGCGATGAATAATAATCGCTCGAGCGATGAATAATTACCGCTCGAGCGATGAATTGTGATCGCTCGAGCGAGGTAAGTGCTCGCTCGAGCGATGCTAAGTGACTGCTCGCGCGAGGAATTACCTGATTTTCTCTTTTCTTTTAGTGTAAATTATGAGAGCTGTATTTCCAAGGGTTCTAGAGACCATCCTAAGTAAATTCGTAACACATGCGATATAGGTGTGATGTGAGTTGTTACGCATAAACCTCTACGAGAAAGGAGCGCGTTGGATTTTGCTTGAGGTAGAAAATATCTTAAAACATGTACTTTAATTCGTCAAAATCATGTATGTAGAGTATTTTAATCATGTAGAATATCTCAAGAGAATAGTCATATTAAATATATTTTCAAAACGTGTGTGTGTGTGTGTGTGTGTGTGTGTGTGAATTTAAATGGAACCATGAAGTCCCTAGGGGACGTAGAATTGTAACAATGGGCATCTGAATGATGTATTAAACCAGTAGCATCTCAGGGATGCAGATGAAATCAAATGGTGAAACAAAAGAAGAGCAATAAGGCCTAATGTAATAAAATTAGCACAATCACGGTGAATAACTATATGTAGAGCATATTAGATATTTTGTTATTTAAGATTTAATTAGAATACCCCACAGACGTGGCCAAATACCCACGACTGACTCAGCAGGATATCCTTGACTGGTACGGCGGCCAAACCGTACACCTATAGCACATCCCAGGGATGTTGAATTGAGAATAGAACCCGCCACCTAAGAGAACAGGGCCTGGGTGATTTTAAATTTTAACATATAACAAGTGTTTATTTAGACGACGATGGTGGGTATTCCATCGGGGCTCAATGCTATATTGCTCGGGGACTACTTAAGTTAGGATTTAAGTGATTAGGCCGAATCCGTTACTATACTAGTAAGATGAGAATAAACGAAGTCATGCAAAGTAACAGTTGTATCTAACATTTTATTTTGGATTATTTCATTGTCTTTCAGCAGTTCTATAAAATAAATTGTGTCTTTAAACTGTTTTAACATATATGTGAGAGCTTAATTTATATGTTCATTGTGTTTCCCTATTGAGCTAGGATGTAGCTCACCCCTTAGAGTATACGTCGCAGGTCCAGGACTAGAGACAGCAAAGACTTCTGGAGACGTTGATCTGGGGGATTCGGATTACGTGCCCACAGAAGAGTCAGAGCCTCCTCCTGAGGAATTCTTCTAGGAGACCCATTGCGTACTTTGAGAGTGAGTTGAGAGTATTAGGTACGGCTTGATATGTCAAGCCTCCTTTTTTTGAATGTAATTAAATACCTTGATTCTTTTGACAAATCGTCTGGGGTGAACAGTTATCACCGATGGTTCGAGTCAGTTCTTATGCCCATGAATTTGCATGGGACTAGAACTGTCTTTAGAGTAGATGCATGAGAACTTGTTTATTTTAAATGCATGAGAACTTGTTTAGAGTAGATGCATGTGCCTTACTTGTAGTCTTTGGCTTGTATATACCAATGTTCCGTATAGAATCACAGGGCACTGCCTTGAAGGTCGTGCTGATGGCACGGGTTTCGGGGCGCTGAAATATGGGTTGTCACACAGCTAGTTAGCAATCCAAGAGGATAAGTATTTATAAGGGAAACATCCGCAATCGAAATTGACTTCCTCATGGACCCATCGAGCTACTGACTCATCCGTAGCACAACTTTATAAATTATGTAAACTATTTCTTTCTTGTTTTAAAACTTTTGTTAGGAAAATACATAACTATTCAAATCGTAGTTAAACACGATCGATTGTAATGTATATTCCATTGCATACTCTTACAAGCGATCGTATGGAATTACGAACGCTCGTAATTCTGCTAGCAAACTACATCCTTCAAGCAAATCGTAGTGATTATGATTCGACTTGTGTGAGAGTTCGATCTTACAAAAGCTGAAAGGCTAGAATTGTAACCTACAATTCTAGGTTAAGTACGTGCGTGATGATCAGTTCAGCAGGTCTCCACTGAAATTAGGGCCTACTTATTCAAGAGAGAATACCTTGGTCCCATGTTCAAACTCTCCAACTTTCCTTCTTTTCCCTCCATTTTCAAAACTTCCTGTGCTTCGCCCAACCATTTTTCACTACTATAAATACCATGTGTTTTTCCCCCTTCTTCGAAACCCTCTCGACGTTTCATCCTCTAGCTCAGAGATTGGGGTTTAGATTATTAACGACTAAAGCAAGATAACAAACCTCATTTTAAAACTAGTTGGACCCCTTTTTTTGGTTTTGATTCATTGAAATTGGAAACGCATGGGATGCTAACTGCTTTGTTTTCATTGTTTTAGGATAAAGAACAGAGCATGTTGAGATCTAAAGCAGCAACGCGAAGTGATGAAGATGAAGATGAAGGTAACGGTTTTGACCATTCTCTGCCCCACAGGCATAATACTCAGGCTGCTGCAGCAGTCCCATCGAAAAAGAAATCCAAGATTTCTTGGGTAGTTATTAGAGAAACATCGGCAGAGCAAATGAATATCGAAGAAGAAATCGTATCCGCCCCCAAAAAGGGCATAAATGCAGATAAAGGCAAAAGGACGACATCCTTCGATAAATTGTTAGATTGGCCCCCTTCCACAATGAAACACCATATTGTCGGGGCTGTGGTTGTAGTGGATGCTGCCTTTTAGAAAAATGTAGATATCAGTTGAACCGCCATCAAATACTTCAAAGATGTCGGGCTCAATTACTTTCTAGAGTCTAGAGCGACACCAATCTATCCTAGACTGGTGAAGTTATTTTATAAAAGAATGACCAACAATAGCAGCAAGGATCAATTCCCAATGCTCTTCACTATCGTAGATGGTCTGACTATTCAATTAACAAGGAATATGATTGCTAGTGTTCTGAATGCTCCTTTAGAAAGACCAGAGTTGGTCACTAATAATCCGAAAACCAATTTGTTAAGCTTACCACCTCCTAGTCTCCCGGATTTTGTAGAAATGGCAATAATATTGTTGTGCAAACCACCAAAGGAAAAGTTAAAATTTATGAGAAAAGATTTGGAAAATAGTAGCTTGTCACTCCATTTCTTGGATTTCTTGATCTACAAGACCATCCACCCTACTTGTCCTGGAACAGAGAGAAGGTTCCTTTTTGTCAAAGTACATTATTTGATCGTGGACCAAGTTTGGTTCGATGTACCATCTTACCTCTTGGAGGTAATGGATATTGTCAGAGAAAAGTTGAATATATCAAAGTATGAGAGGTACAAGCTAGACCTTCCTTTTTAGGGTCTCATCACCAATATCCTCATGAATTTGGAATAACAGTTGGAACCAACCGAAAAAGTGCTTAAAATGATAGGTGAAGATCTCTCAGCTATAGCCTACAAAAGGACTTTGAATCCAGCAAATCGAAAGAAGATGACTACCGCTCTTTCTACAGGCAAAGCATCTTCTGTGCCTCTCCCTATCTATGAAGTTTTTGTTGAAGATCAGGAAACAGCTGGCATAGAACATGATGATAGTACTACTGCTCCCCTTGAGCCATTGGTAAATGAAGGAGTGAGTACTTCTACTCATTCATAAGAAGAACAGAGGCCTAGTTCTCCAACTGGTCCTTCACCCGTTGAGCCAGAGATGATAATTATGTCAGAACTAGCACAAGAACACAATAATCCCTATGACGCAACCTTGTACCTCTTACTCCTGTAAGGCATATTACACGCCAGCATTCAAGTAGATATTGTGAGCCCAATTGTCTCTGAAACAGAGGAAATTCTCCCTCCATTTGTCGAACAACAAATCCTTGAAGTGACTACTTTTAACTCGCTTCCTATTTTTACTGAGTCTACTCCTCCCCCCATGATTACATCAATTACAGAGCAGACTCCTACCACAGAAGCAGGGCCTAGTTGTGAAACCACAAGAAGAGGTTTCACAGAGCTTTTGAATGAAGGAATATTTACACCTCCTACTATCAATGTTGCACGAGTCCTAACATCTTCAGGAATACAGACTGAATTGGAAAAGAGATTGTTAAAAGTAGAAAATGGTAAAATACGAATGCTCCATAGTTGATGCCCGTACCAGAGATGGTTAGAAGAATGATCGAAGAGCTTAATAGAGTGAAGAACAGAGTCTTCGATGTCCTACCTACAGCCAGGGAAAGGGCAGAAATAGCAGACAACCTTAGGCAAAAGGTCATAAGGGACCACCAAGGACATTGGAAAGTCAAGACAACAAAGAAGGTCCAAGAAGCAACTGTTTCCTTCCAAGACCAAATTGTGCAACTACAAGAGCTGAATAGACTATTGGAGGAAAGACATCAGACATGGGAGCAAGAGAAGAAAGATTATGAGGATAGAATATCTCATCTGAAAGATAAGGTCAAAGCTTTACTTGTAGACCCTGATGAGAGGGAAATTGCCCATCTTGAATACCAACATACACTTAATGTCTAGCTAGATGAAAAGACTCATCAACTTACCCTAGCAGAAGGGCAAATACAGAAGCTCCAAGAGGACAAAGATTCCCTAGTTCAAATCTGCGAAGGATAAAAGAGACAAATACAATCCATCACTGAGAATAATATCATCACAGCTGACAGATTAAAGGCCGAAGCAAATAAGTTGAGGAGCAAGGGCAAAGAAAAGTTTACTGTGATTTGTAAACTAAAAGATGATTTGAAAGAAAAAAAAAAAGTTGAAGCCGAGGTGAGGGCCCTGACTGAAAAATATAATGCACTGATGGTTGAAAAATAGAGTGTTGATGCTCTCTACAAGGAAGTTGGACCTGACCTGTATTAGGATCCCACGGTAGTAGATGATGAGACTAACTCAACCTTAACAGCTATTGTCTCCAATTCAGAAGAAGAATTATCATACCACTCTACCCCAGCTTCACCTCCAGCCACTTCCTTACCAGCACCAGAACCAACTCCATCATCAATTATTTCATGCCCTTCATCACTGCATGAGTAAAGAACAATTTTCATATTTTGAACCTCAGAGGTATGATGATATGTTAAATTTAAAAAAAAAAATTTAGTATCCCCTGTTTCTGTGAACAATAAGGACATTGTCCTATTTAAGTTTGGGGGTACACACTCTGTCTATATTACTTTTGCTCGTTGCATAAATTTTTATTTTCTTTTTTAGGATTTATTCTTAGATTTTTAGGTTTATTAGTTTATTTCTATCTATTAACCATCACATGTGAGTTAAGATTAGTAAAAATTACGATTCCAAAAGCATATCCATCATCTTAGCCAAAGTTTAAACGTTAAAAATAGAAGCAGTTACAATTCATATTTAGTCCATTTGTACACTGTATCAAAATTGAATACTTGAAATTATACGTGACTTTAAACAACAATACTTTGATTATAGTTTCAAAATCATATAACCAGTGAGCATTTGAACTTATTTTCCTTCTTTTTGAGAGAAACTGCTGCCTATTCAAATTCTAAATTTCTTGAACTTCTTGACGGTGTTCCAATGAAATCTCATATTGCTGAAAAATTGAATAAAATATTCTATGATTATGTTGAATGTTTTTCTAGAATTGTTTAGTATATGCATCAAATTAATATGGCATTTTTTCTAGTAAATCGTGCAGATAATTTAAGGCCATCCTTTGATTTGTTGAACCAAAATGCCAAAATCTCAAAAATTAATTTACCTCTTGAACCCATATTAGAGCCGAGACCGAATTTCTTTGTACCAAAAATCTTATAAACCCTTAACATATGTATGACCCAAAGCTTTCGGTCTTTAACCCTTGTAATTCTGAGAATTTAGAACAAAGGGAGAAATAGGAGAGTAGAAGGAGTATGTAAGAATAGAAAAGGGAATGCTGAAAAGGGTATAACTGAAAAAAAAGAGAGAAAAAATATGAGGAAAAAAGTAAAGAAAAAGAGAATCGAACTTACGATTCCACAAAAGAGAAGCAAAAAGCTTCCAAAACGAAAATATATTCAAGAGGGAGTTTGAAAAAGAAACTCAAAAGAAAAAGGGATTTATATAAAAAAAAGAACGTATATGAAAAGAAGTTATCCAACTTTTTGGATACTTATTGAAGTAGAAAAAGAAGAAAAGAAGAAAAATGTGAAAAATAAGTTGACTTCTCAGAACTTTTGAATCCTTTTACCTTTCTTTGAAACCTTTTAACCTATAGCCCCATTACAAGCTGAACAAAGTCTTTTCTGATTTATGATTTACAATAGCATGAACCTAGTAGAGATGTATATAATAAATTCTATGAAAAATCAGGATGCATATGAAATAAAATTTATTATCTATTCCATGAGATTTATCTTTTTGTCATTTATCTTTTGAATTATTCATCATATATATCATATTGAGAGAACCCAATAATTTTGATATTTTTCTGAGAGTATGCCAACAATGAGAAATTGGATGAAAATATTTTCTAAATCTGCAGTTTAAAAAAACATATAATAAATGGATTCTTCATAGATACGCACAAACTCCACACTTAATATGAATTGAAATTATTAAGTTTCTGATCAAGGATAACTGTTAGGATGGGAAATCATGACTGTTGGAATCATATTTTTGAAAATTATGACAACCATCTGATGTTTGACTGATTAGTGCACCAACAGTAAGTTAGAGTTTTAAAATTTTGATTTTGAATTTTTTTTTTGAAAAATCCAAAAATATTTTGAAGTTTGTAGTTAACTTCACTAAAAACCTTTAGGAGACTATAACTCCTCCTGTTGTGATTCAAATTTCATATCTTTATTACACCTAAATTATGTGTATGTGCGTAATAACGTATTCACCGCATGTCTTGACTTTTTAAAATGTTTTAACTAAAAATACATATTTTGATTCTTTAAGCTCTTATATTTATTTTTGTCATTAATGGACACAACTTGTCTAATAGCCTACTGGTTAAAAGCTGGAGTTCTAGACAAGAGGTCTAGGGATCGAACTTTGTTATATATGCTCTAAACCTCTATTTTGGACTTTAAGATAAAAGCCTATACACCATTCCTTAGTGTGTTAGCTTAACACCAGATAATCTCCAAAATGTTATAAATAAGTGTCTTAAGGAGAATCATAAATGATAATCTCATTTAGAGTTCTTAAGAATAGAGCCGTCAGAAACCCTAGAGACCTTAAAGAAAAAATTCTAGATCTACTTTTCTAGAATCTTTATTTTGGAAGATCGGCGAGACATTGGTGTATATTTTCAAGCGGACTTCGCCTCCTTCTAGAATCATCATCACTGTTGAGATCTCGATTCAATCATTGTGATATGATCCATTTAGGTATGGAGAAATCATGCTTTCCATTGAACTTAAAATATTGATTTTTAAATAGAATTTTATGTGAATTAGTGAGTTTATTTTATGAATGGTGAATAGATGATTAAATAGATGCATGTTATGATTAATCATTTTTAATGTTAACGATTTGGGTTAAAAAAAAGACGGGTTAAAGTTCACCATGAGATTTGAGCACTGTTGGGGCGTGCTCAGGATCAACGTCAATAAATTGATTCTGAGAAATCAATAGATTGAGTTTGAACACGACATCAATAGATTGAGCCGAACTTAATAGATTGAGTTAGAGCACGGATTTGAGTCAATCGATTGATTCTTGGAAATCAATCGATTGAGTATGAACATTAAATAGTCATAGACATGGGTCAAAAAATTGTCCGATACTGATACGTATCGTCCGATACGTATTGGTTTTGGACCTGGGCGGAACGATACAATGCCTATGTATCGTACCCCCTAAAAAGTAGTGTAATTATCATCTGATACGAGCAAATTATCGTCCGTATCAGACGACACAGACGATACATTAAAATTATCGGACGATAATTTCAATGTATCGTCCGATAATCTTTTTTTTCTTTTTTAAATTAAAAAAAACTAAATTATCGGACAAAACGGGCAAATTATCGCCCGTATCGTCCGATAATTTCAAATTATCGGACGGGCCCAACTATTTGTCTTTTTTTGTTTTGTTTTTGTCCTTTTACTTTTTTTTTTTTTTTTTAATTGTTGCTTTTTGCAACGAATAGCAACGGATATATGTTTTTTAATCGTTGCTTTTTGCAACGAATAGCAACGGATATATTTTTTTTGTCCTTTTGCTTTTGATTTTTTGTTTTTTTTTTTAATTGTTACTTTTTGCAATAAATAGCAATGGATATATATATTTTTAATCGTTGCTTTTTGCACTAAATAGCAATGGATATATTTTTTTTAATCGTTGCTTTTGTATTTTTGTTTTATTTATTTATTAAACGTTGCAAAAGCGGCAATGGATATATTTTTATATCCGTTGCATTTGTTTTTATAGCGGCAACAGATAGTTACAACCCGCTATAAAACTCACCCGAGAATCCCTCTTCTTCTTCACTTGCAAACCACCCAAGGATATCTTCTTTTTCTTCACTTGCAAATCACCCGAGGATCTCTTCTTCTTCTTTACTTGCAAACCACCTGAGGATCCCTTCTTCTACACCACTATACTTCTTCTTTCTTCACATGCAATCCACTATACTTCTTATTTCTTAGTCATCGGAGACCGAAATCGTAGACATCGGATTGTCACACTCATATTTTTGCCAGATATTTAAGAGAAGGTATAATTTTTCATCATATAACTTGTATTTTTAATTATTTTTTCATTAGATCTACCATATTTATTACTATTTTTTTTAAAATTAATTTTTATTTATTCCTAATTTTATCATTAGATCTACCATACTACCTGGATGATGCTGGTGAGGTGAGTCAAATCTCTTTTGATTTGCTCATTCATCCTACGAAGCACTTTCAAGAACTAAACTTCTTTTTTACTAATTTTATTTTAAAACCAAACTTTTTTATTTTGTGTTACTAATTTTTTGACCCATGCATGTGACACATATCACGTGTGATGTGTCGCGACACATGTGACACATGTGACACAGTGACACAGGTGTCGCGGTACATGTAATTGATGTGTCACACATGTGACACATACCCCATGACACATTAATTACACTAATTTTTTGTTACTAATTTTGTAATACAAAGTTTAGCTTTAAAAAAAAATTAGTAACACAAAAATTAGTAATTAGTAACAGAAAACAAAAAAAAAGTTTAATTAAAAAAAAAAAAATTTAGTTTTAAAATAACACAAAATTAAAAACAATTTTAAAACTAAAATTAGTAATAAAAAAAGTTTAGTTTAAGAAAGTAACACTAAAATTAGTAATACTAAAAATAAAAAAAAATTTAGTTTAAAGAAAAATTAGTAATAAAAAAAATTAGTAAATTTTTTAGGAGGTACGATACAATCATACAATGCCTATGTATCGTACCGCCGAGGTCCAAAATCGATACATATCGGACGATACATATCAAATAAATTTTATTTTTAAGTGTTATCTAAATATTTTAATTTAGTCCAATCGTTTGGTCATTAATGCAGGTGAAAGATATAAATATGGTACGATCATTAGATTCAACCTGGCAATACGGCACAACAATAGATGGTGATAGACTCCGAATAGAATATAAACTTTGTGAAAAAAAATTATTGGGAGGAGGTATCACACGGTTGAAAGAGCATTTGACTCACGTAAAGGGAGAGACAAAGGATGCCCCAATGTACCCAGAGAGGTAAGAGAAGAAGTCAGAGCCAGTTTACAAGAGACTAAGAGAAAGAAAAAGGCAGAAGCCGACCGAAATAGAAAAATATATGAGAGAATAAGGAGAAGAGATCCAGAGTTTTCTGTACCTGGACATGGGGATGATAAAGATGAGGATGAGGATGTTGTGACAGTGAGAGTCATGAGAGAGAGTGCTAGAGAAGTACGACAGCGACGAGATCAAGAAGAAGTCGATTATCAGTTTCAATCCAGCTTGAGGGGCCCATCCATGCCTACTGTTGGTGGTCGATCTAGTCATAGGCCACATGTTATTGATGATGATGAGGAGGATATTCATAACACTGTCGAGTTGAATAGGTCAGCATCAGTGAGGGACACCAGGCCATCTACTATAGGTCGTACTATAGGTCCCATGTATCCGTTCATATATCGAACAGAAAGCTCAAAGCAAAGTAAATTGAGCACAATTTCACTGAAAAAATGGGGAAAGAGGCTTGGAAAATCGATTGCAAAGTTCGTGATATACAGTCACATTCCGAGTCAAGTTGTGGAGTCGTTGTACTTCAAAAGTATGATTGATACAAGTATAGAAGCTGGTCCAGGAGTCAAAAAGCCTTCTGTATTCGAGGTATCCGGGCCCCTACTAGATGATGAGTATGCAGAGATAGAAACTTATGTGGACAGCTTCTACAAAGTATGGGATGAGAGAGGTTGTATAATTATGTGCGATGGATGGACAGGTCCCACAAAGAAGAGTTTGATCAACTTTTTAGTCTACAGCGATGCCGGGATAATATTTCTAAAATCAGTTGATGCTTCAAAACACGTGAAGACAGCTGATTACCTCTTTCAACTAATAGATAAGGTAGTTGAAGATGTTGAAGAGCACCGGGTTATGCAGGTGGTAACAGACAATGCCACAAATTATAAAATTGCAGGTCGTCAATTAATGTTGAAGAGACATCACTTGTATTAGACTCCATGTGCCGTTCATTGTGTGGACCTCATTCTTGAGGATTTAGAAAATAAAAGCAAGGCACAGACAACTATTCAGAAAGGAAGAATGATTACTTCCTACCTATACGACAGTGACAAGTTGATGAATAGTTGAAAGGCATAATGAGGTGCTCTAACCTACGATTACACGATTTGCGACATAATTTCTAGCCCTACAGAGCTTGGCTAGATATAGGCGTAAGTTGAAAAGCATGATCTCTTCTGAAGAATAGAGAAAATATGAGTTAGAACTCTCACGAGCAAAGAGACCTGCTTGTAATGAAGTTACCGACCTGATCTACAGTCTCCAATTTTGGGCAGATGTTGACCACCAGATCGCCGTCACTACCTCATTGGTACAAGTGTTAAGGTTGGTAGATGGTGATGAGAAACCAACGATGGGGTACATTTACGAGTCGATAGCTAAAGCCAAATTGGCTATTAAAACTAAATGTCGGACAAAATATAAACGATATTGGACAATCATCGACAAGAGATGGGATGCACAATTATACCAGTACTTACATGCCACAGGTATAATATACTAAACTACTTATGTAGTGATTTTCATTTATTTATTATTTATTATATTATTCATTGTTTCCATATATTGATGAGATTGTTCATATTTGATGTATAATACACTACTTAAATCCGACCTTCAAGTATACACGACGCTTTGAGTTGACTGAGGTCGATGAAGTATACAACGGTTTGCTCAATGTGATCCAACGTATGCTCCCTGAGTTGGCAGAGCAAGGTCAAGCCATAAGAGATGTGAGTAATAATACCTTATAAGTAATAATATAGGTGTCATATAATCTGTTTATTGATATGTGGGTTATTGATATGTAGATTGATATATTTCGTAAGAGACAAGGGTCATTTGAGACCGCATTGGCACAATCTCAAATCAAGTATGATAAACCTGCTGATTGGTGGATGCATTATGAAAATAATGGCCCGATATTAATGTGGGTTGCCATGAGAGTTTTATCGAAACTTGTTCCTGTCCAACTGTGAGCGAAATTGGAACACCTTCTCTCTCATTCACACGAAGACAAGGAATAGGCTAACTATGGATCGATTGGAAAAGTTAGTCTATTGCCACTACAACATGAGATTAAGGGTCAAAAATATGCAGAGGACCAATCACGGTAAGATATTATATGAAGTCTAAGTTCATACAATTTTTATTTGATCGAATTGATGAGGCATCAGGCATGTACTAATTCATCTATCATATTCTACCTTACAAATAGTGAATATTTTGATTATATCCAGTTAAATTATATATTCATAGAGGATGACCCTTTAAATCAGTGGATCAAAGAGAGAGAAGAGTCAGTGTTGAATACTGAGGGCACCACATGGCTGGATAATGCTGAGAGAGCAACAGATGAGCAGGCTTCCCAACCACCGAGGTGAAAAAGAAGATTGAATGGTCATTCAGATGTTGAATCTGATGACGAAATATAACCCGATAGTGATAATGATGATGGTGGGGGTGATGATGGAGGCGATAAAACTCACGCCGGCACTAGTGGTGGAGCAGATGATATTGATCCCTATACTTCTGGAGGTATTGCTGCATGGGATGAGGACCCAGTAACAATATATGACACTCCTACATTTAGAGGTAGAGGGATTGAAGGAAGAGGAATATTAGAATCTTACCAAACACCACCTCCACCACCACCACCACCACAAGGTCCACAAGATGATGTGGGTTATATGACTTTTAGCTTCGGGAAATTTAGTTTACAAAACACCGAAGATTCAACAGCAAGACCCATACTATCGGCCTCAACCAATCTATCCCGGGCCATATGACTTTGTTAGTCAAATTTTTGGAGGACCAACCTTCACTTATTACACTGAGCCATATTCGTCACTAATGCCTTAGTTTCAAGGAGGCACACATGATCATGAGTATCAATATGGTCAACATTATAGGGAAAGCTCGCGCACTGATGATAATGATAACGAGGGCCAAGAACCACCACGAAATTCAATGTGGCTCTAAAGTAATTAAGTTTTTTATTTATAATGTATCTTTTAATTTTGATAATTAGTCATGTATAATGAAATTTTGATCACTAGTCATGTACAATGAAAATTAATCATGTACAATGAACCAACTATGTTAAGAGTGATCTTACCTTTGTTGTGGACTTATATCCTAATATATTTTTATTATTTGTTAATAAAATTTTCATTTATTAAACAATAAAAAAGAAAGAAAAAAATTAAAAGCTTTTAGTCGTAATTATGCATGGTCGGAAGAGACCATACTTTAGTTAGGGTTCCGTCTTATTATGAAATATGCATAAAATAATCTTTAAATAAAATTTAAAAAAAGTAAAAAAAATAGAAAATCATTAAATTTATTTTTCTTAATTTTTTGGTATTTTTTGAAAAATAAAATAAAATAAATCAATGTATCAAACCGATACATTCAATGTATCGCTGATACATTGAATATATCGGCCGATACCCGATACGTATCGTCCTGGAGGTCAGGACGATACATATCGGTTTTCCGATTTTTTGACCCTTAGTCATAGACATCAATCAATAGATTGAGTCGAACTCAATAGATTGAGTCTGAACACTAACTCAATAGATTAAGTCTGAGCACGAATTTCTGTCAATCGATTGAGAAATCAATCCATTGAGCATGAATACTAACTCAATAGATTGAGTCTGAACACTAACTCAATAGATTGAATATGATCACGGATTTCTGTCAATTGATTGAGAAATCAATCCATTGAGCATGAATACTAACCCAATAGATTGAGTCTGAACACTAACTCAATAGATTGAGTCTGAGCACGGATTTCTGTCAATCGATTGAGAAATCAGTCCATTGAGCCTGAATATGAAATCAATAGATTGAGCATAAATCAATAGATTGAGCCTGAACATGAAATTAATAGATTGAGTTTGAATAGTTAAGTTCTATATTCAGTTCTTGTGACAGCCAGAATTTCAACACCCCGAAACTCGTGCCATCAGCACGATCATCTTGACCATGCCCCTTCACTAAGCACGGAACACTGGTATATCAAGCAATATAAATGGACTGAAAATGATAACAATGATTGCGGAAATAATTTACTCTTTAAATACTGATCAAAAGACGGTTCTACCTTCATGCCCCTGCATGAATGGAGAACCGATCCGAACCATCGATGATTGTCGATCATCACAGATGGTTCGCCCCAAAAGAATAATCCCATAATTTAATTACATTGTTTAACAAAAACAAGGCTTGACATATCAAGTTGTACCAAACTAGCTCACAAAAACTCTCAAAGATGCACAAGGGAGTCCTCTAGAAGAAGTCCTCAGGAGGTGGCTCCAACTCGTCACCAAGCGCAAGGTCCGACTCACCAGGGTCAACGTCCCCTGAAGCCTCAGCAGCTGCTAATAGTGGACCTGCGACGTATAGTCTAAGGGGTGAGCTCCATCCTAGCTCAATAGGGAACAAACACAGTGAACATATAGATTAAAATCTCACATATATTCCATGATATTCTAAGCATGATGTAACTATGCAGATATTGCGAAAAATAGTTGAAAAGCTAGCAATTTATGATTACATTTTACTGGTAGTTTACACATGTCTTTTAATTAATCATGAATGACACTGAATAGGCCTAAAGCAAAACTTAACCTTTCAACTTAAGTAATCCCCGAGCAATATAGCATCGAGCCCCGATGAGATACCCTTCATCGTCATCTATATCGACAGTTTTTAAACGTATTCCCTGGGAATACAAATAGTACCCAAGCCCCTTTCCCCTGGGGATCGGTGGCGGGGTTTAAACTTATCTCAATTCAACACCCCTGGGGTGTGCTTACTATGTACGGATAAGCCTCCGCACTGGCTTACGGTTTCGCCAGACGATCACGGATATCTGCCCGCGTCATGGGTATCCTATCAAACCTCAAATAACAAAAATATCAGGTGCTTTACATATAGTTATTCACCGTGTAAGTATGGTATCTTATATCAGTTAGGTCCTATCAGACATTGTTCAATCTTAGATACATCCCTGGGATGTATCTATTCACTTGCATCACACCTGATGCTCTTATTACTTCACTTCCTCATCCCCTGGGGATGGCTCATTTTTAGATGCTCTTATTGATGTCACACACACACTCTTTTCACAAAACTTTAAGCAATAAAATAGTTTTCAATTTAATTCTATATCACTACATACATGCTCTTGCGAATTAAGGTACATGTTCAAGGTGTTCCCTACCTCAAGTCTCTGATAAATCACGCATCAAGGTCCCACGTGACTCCTTGTGCCTAAGTTCACACGTACTACCTATGGTACGACATAACACATGCAACTCATCATTAAAAATGTAATAAGGAAGGTCCAAGACCCCCCCCCCCTGAGAATCTTGAAGTCCAACTAAAAAGTCAACAAAAACTGGCACAGTCGACTAATTGAATTCGGGTTCTTTGACTTTTCAACTTCCTGGCGAAAATTGATTAATCGAATCTCAATTTTGATTAATCGAATTGGCCAAATTCAGCCCCTTTTGGGCTGTTCTTCCCTATCTTTTCCTACTCTTTTTCCTTAATTTTTCTACTAGCGTCGGCGGTACGCAGGCGGAATGCAGTACCGGTGTGGAAGGCCGTATGTCCGGCGGTCCACGCCGCCTCCTCAGCTAACTGCCGCTGGTAATCCTATGGGTAGATATGCCTCATGGTGTGGTACATGAGGAAATCCATCTGGCGGTTCATGCGGACGTTGTTGGCCTCCATACGAGCCAACACGTCCTCAATAGTAATGCCGGAGGGAGCTGCGGGACGGCGACAGGAGAACGTCGGTGTCACGGGAGTTGGTCGGGATGGAGGTGTAGCTGCTGTGGTAGTAGGTGGAATGGTAGGCTGGCTCACAGCAGGTGGAATAACAGGTGGAGCCACCCCCACTGGTGGTGCTTCGTCTGCGGCTAGGTCCAGCTGTGGTGGTGGGGGTGGTGGTGGTGCTACAGCTGCACCCTCAGCTGCGCCCGTTGCTGGTAATGCCTTCTTCAGAAGGTTGTAACTCAGGTTCCACGAGGAGTGTGAAAACCATTTAATCTTGTCCGTCGCCCGCACCTCGTGGAGCGATATCAAGTATGCCGGGGCGGCGGAATAGCTCTCCAATATGCTTGAGATGAGCTGAGCATAGGGCATTTTTTCTTTGGGCCTTAGGTTGCCCTTCATTAGCTTGCCCTTCATGTACCTCATCCCACTGAGGATGATCATGGTGGCATCGAACCACCGGCCCTTGTAGGCCGCATACAGTGCTTGTTGAACCAAGTCTACCCGCTCGGTATCGTGTCGCATCGGGTAGAGGTTGCACTTGATGATGGAGTCGAGCATCCACATATACGGAGGTAAGTCTACCCTCTGAATTGCTGTGCTCGAACCCCTCTTCCCCTTGGTCATGTCGCGGATGATCTCCTCGGCATCCACCTCCTCTGGAAACGGTGGGAATAGGGTAGTCTCAGGGACAAAGTCCAAATGGTACTCGAGTGCCTCATGGACGTGGCAACGTGTAATGGTGTAGTCTCGACCCTCTATCTTGGTCAAGACCACATTGTCAGTAGGGCCATCGGTAAGGCCCTGGTAAAACAGTCGAACCAATCGAGGGTAGTAGGTCCCATGGGTCGGTTTCAAAAGATTGCCGAGTCTGGTATTTTCAAGGTACCTACGAGCCCAATTGGTCTCGCCTTGTACATTAGGGTTTGTGAATAGGGTTGGGTCGATAATGAAATCGACCCCAATGGTCTTAGCCGCCCACCACTCATTGGGTTGAACCACATTGGTGGGTGGTGGTGGCATAGGTGTGGATTCACGTGAAGGTTCACGCGAAGATGCGCCCGTCGACCCGGACGTGGTGTCCGATGCCGATGGCGATGGGTCCTCACGGGTGATGGGGTAGGTGGCGGCGGTGCGGCGTTCTTACGTCGGACCGATAGTTTGGAGGTTGCCTTCTTCGAAGACAAACGGGTTTTGGGCGGCATTTTGGTGAAAATTCCGATAAAAGCTAGGGATTTCAACTTGAAATTGAAGAAATACGCGATCATAGGGTTTACCTTAGGTTTCGGATGCGAATGTGTGCGATTGCGAATGCGAAATCGATGAAAAAATCCAAACCCTAGGTCTCTCGATCGGTTGGAGAAGAAGAAGAAAATGGTGCCCTCTTGTAAAAATTTCGAATGGCACCAAAAACCCCAACTCATGTATATATAGGCTCCGATTCGATTAATCGATTTCCCAAAATTGATTAATCGAGCTTCAAATCTAAGTTCAACCGTTCGAAATCGATTAATCGATTTCCCAATTCGATTAGTCGACTTCAAAATCGATTAATCAAAATCCATTTCGATTAATTGAAATCGTAATTGTTTAAATTTTTTAATTTTGGAGCTCACTGGTGTTAGCCAGTCGATTAATCGAATTTCATTTCGATTAGTCGAAATTCTAAAATCAATTAATCGAATTTTACTTCGATTAATCGAAATCGTATGGTCCTTCACATTTTCCCAATCTCGTTAAGTAAGTCGATTAGTCGAATTCTCTAGTTCGATTAATTGAGTTTCCAAATCGATTAATCGAATTTGTCATCAATTAATCGAAATTGCACCCTATTCCAATTGTTCATTTAAAATCCCTTAAGTTAATCGATTAATCGAATCTCAAGATCGATTAATCGAAATCCAAATTCGATTAATCGAAACCTAGATCGATTAGTCGAATTCGACATAACCTTAAATCCTTCAAATATCAGGCTCATTGGCCTCTGCCAGTCGATTAGTCAACCAAAACTCGATTAATCGAGTCCTCAAATCGATTAATCGATTTGAAAATCGATTAATCGGTTTTACCCGACTTCTCGAATTCTGTTGTTTCCTTTTTGTCCTTTATTTCCATGGTGATATTTATCTCAAAATTGTTCGGATTCTCATTGAATATATTGACCAACTGGTTATCATTGAATTACATGAAAGATGAGAATCCGTAAACATTTTTGCGGTGTTACAATTTGGTACTCAGCTCGTTGTAAACAAGTCAGGGTATTGTTCTTTCACATCGGCCTCTCGTTCCCACGTAGCCTCTTCGGTTAGATGATTCTTCCATCGAACAAGCACTAAGGGAATAACTTTAGTACGTAGTACTTGTTCCTTTCGGTCCAAGATCTCCGCCAGTTCTTCTATCATGCTCATGTCCTCACACATCTCCAAAGGTTGACTTCCTAACACATGAGATGGATCATTCACGTACTTCCTAAGCATCGATACGTGGAAAACATTATGTACCCGATCGTATAACGGTGGTAATCCAATGCGGTAAGCAACTTCGCCTACGCGACCCAAAATTTCAAATGGTTCAAGATAACGGGGACTTAACTTTCCTCTCTTGCCAAATCTCATTACTCCTTTCATAGGCGACACTTTCACAAACACGTGTTCACCCACTTTATAGTCGACACTAGTCCGCTTGATGTCAGCGTAACTTTTCTGTCTGCTCTTTGCTGACTTCAGCCTTTCTCTGATTATACGTATGACGGTGGCGTTGTCTTCAAGTAGTTCTGGCCCCAAAATAAGCTTCTCACCCGTTTCTTCCCAGTTGATGGGTGATTTACATCGTCGTCCATATAGAGCTTCATACATTGCCATGCCAATGCTTGTTTGGAAACTGTTGTTGTATGCGAATTCGATCAATGGTAGATATTGATCCTAATATCCTTGCATATCCAGCATGCACGCTCTGAGTATGTCTTCTATTACTTGGTTCACTCGCTCTGTCTGCCCATTAGTTTGAGGATGGAAAGCTGAACTAAAATCTAGTCGCGTTCCCATTCCTTCTTAAAATTTCTTCCAAAACATGGATGTATACAGTGGGTCACGTTCTGAAACTATGCTGCTCAAAATCCCGTGTAATCTTACGATCTCCTTCATGTATAAGTCTGCCAGTCTTCCTGCCGTATACATCGTATTGTAAGGTAAAAAGTGTGCTGATTTGGTTAATCGATCCACGACTACCCAAATGGCATTGTGTCTCTTGGCAGTATCCGGTAATCCAACAATGAAATCCATAGAGATCGATTCCCACTTCCGTTCTGGTAGTGGTAAAGGCTGCAATAGTCCAGCAGGATGCCTATGGTCAATCTTCACCTGCTGACAGGTCAAACACCGTGACACGTATTCGGCCACGTCTTGCTTCAAACCTCTCCACCAATAGTTCTTTTTCAAGTCTTGATACATTTTGGTGCTACCAGGGTGAATAGCATAATTTGACTTGTGGGCTTCATCAAGAATTGTTCGTCTTAGATCGGCATTGTCTGGAATGCAGAGACGACCCTTGAACAATAAAGAACCATCTTCTTTCACTGAGAAGTCCGGCCTGGTACCCTCAATCACGTCTTGATGAATCTTTGTTAACGTCGGATCTTTCATCTGTAGATCGTGGATATGCTCAAATATGACTGGTCTCACTGATATATTAGCCAAAAAGGATCCTGTAGGTCTCGACTCAATGTTTGCATCATAGAGTGCCAAGTCTTCTAATAATTTCGACCGGTGCATACCCAAAATCAAACAAGCTAACTGAGCTAAACTCTTCCGACTCAAGGCATCGACCACTACGTTAGCCTTGCCTGGATGGTACTGTATAGAACAATCATAGTCCTTGAGGAACTCAGTCCATTTGCGCTGTCTCATGTTGAGCTCCTTCTGTGTAAACAGGTATTTGAGGCTCTTATGATTGGTGAAAATTTTAAACGCCTCACCATACAAGTAATGTCTCCAATTCTTCAGCGCAAAAATGACTGCTGCTAGCTCCAAGTCATGAGTCGGGTAATTTTTCTCGTGTTCTTTCATTTGTCTTGATCCGTAAGCTATCACCTTCTTGTGTTGGTTGAGCACGCAACCCAAACCATTGTATGACACATCACTGTACACTGCGTATCCTCCACTGCCTGAAGGAATCGCTAGCATTGGAGCTGAAGTGAGTCTCGTCTTGAGTTCTTGAAAACTCTTCTCGCATGCCTCACTCCACTCAAACTTGAATCCTTTCGTGTCAGCTTCGTGAGAGGTCCCGATATCTTTGAAAACCCCTCGACGAAACGTCGATAATAGCCTGCTAACCCAAGAAAACTTCGAACATCGGTCACTGTCTTTGGTTTCTCCCATTTAACCACTGCTTCTATCTTTGCTGGATCTACAGTGACACCGTGCTTTGAGACAACATGTGCTAAAAAGCTAACCTCTTCCAACCAGAACTCACATTTGCTGAGTTTGGCGTACAATTGGTGTTCACGTAGCGTCTGTAGAGCAATCCTCAAATGTTCTTCGTGTTTCGTCTTGGATTTGGAGTATATCAAAATATCATCAACGAACACTACGACGCAGGAGTCCAGGTGTGGTTTAAACACCCAATTCATCAAATCCATAAATGACGCCGGAGCATTTGTCAACCCAAATGACATCACAAGGAATTCATAGTGTCCATACCGTGTCCTGAAAGCTGTCTTCTGGATGTCCTCTGCCTTGACCCTCAACTGATGGTATCCAGATCTCAGGTCGATCTTGGAAAAATACCTCGCTCCTTACAGTTGATCAAACAGATCGTCAATTCTAGGCAAAGGGTAGCGGTTCTTCACAGTGAGTTTTTTCAATTGTCGATAGTCAATGCATAGACACATTGACCCATCCTTCTTCTTGACAAACAAGACCGGTGCTCCCCACGGAGACATGCTCGGTCTGACAAACCCTTTGTCCATGAGCTCTTATAGTTGCTCTTTCAACTCCTTCAACTCAGCCGGAGCCATTCTATATGGTGCTTTTAAAATAGGTTCCATTCCCGGTGCTAAGTCAATGGCGAATTCTACTTCTCTCTCTGGAGGTAATCCAGGCAATTCCTCTGGAAAGACGTCGGCGAAGTCTCGCACAACTGCTATCTTAGAGATGACATTATTTTCTTCCTTGTCCTCCTTTAAGAAAGCCAAGTATCCACTATAACTCTTTCTAATCATTCGTTCGGCCCTTACTGCTGAGATCAGTGGCATATGTGATGACCTCACTCCTTGAAATCGAAATGATCGTCTCGTGTTGGGTCTGAAGATGACAACCTTGTTCTTGCAATCGATCACAGTATAATGCCAGCATCAAACCCTTGCATGTCCAGCAGTATCAACTTTGTATCCGATTCATGCACATCCAGATCTCGAATTGCTACGATGATGGATTTGCAAGCTAGCTCCGTGTCCACTAACTCTCCAGTCGAAATAGACACAGATAGGACAAAGTCCAACGCCTCTGGAATAATCTTTGTCCTCTTGGCAAATCGTGGAGTGACGAATGAGTGGGTAGACCCTGGGTCTATCAACACTCTAGCGTCATATCCAACGAAACATCCTTTCTCATATACAGTTAGCATACCTATAGTACTCATACATACATGCAATGAATTACATATCAATTTACACCCCTAATTCACATATAAATTCAGTGTTTAGAAAAGAAACTATACTATTTCCTAATGAATGCACCTTCTCTATCTAAAACTTCAATGAAATTAAAATTCCTTTATTTCAAAGAGTCTCACCTTGGATGACGTCATGCACGTTCCCTGCTTCCTGAGCAGTGACTGCATAGGCTCTTCCATGAACGACCGGCTTCCGTGCTTGAATGGGTCGTGGCACTACAACTGAAGCTGTCTTCCCTTTATTAACCTCGGGGCAATCCTTGATCAAGTGGCCCACCTTGCCACATCGGAAACAACCCCTGGTTCCCATTCTGCAATCCACGGTCCTATGAGACTTGCTACACTTGGCACAAGTCTCTCGAGGCGCAGAAGAAACTGTATGAGAACCCTGTGTGACGGTAGCGCCAGTAGACATGGCAGGGCTCTCATAGCGTAAAGGTCTCCCTGACGCAAGTAGTGGAAATCTCTGTTGGTTATGCTGCAGCGCCGGTCTTTCAAAACCCCCTTGGAACTGTGGTCTCTGATTTTGGGCCATGAACCTCGGCTTTTTATTCACCAGTTCGTAGTTCCCCATTCTTCCTTGATCTGTGTTTCCCCTTTGTTGTTCTCTCTGCCTATATCTGTTATTATTCTCCTCTTCCACAACTAGTGCCTTGCTCATGACCTCTTCATAGATCCTCAGCTGAAATGGAGCTACTCCTCCCCTAACTTCAGGCTTCAAGCCTTGCTGAAACCTCTTCGCCTTCATCACGTCGGTGGCGACGTAATCAGGAGCAAAACGGGCGAGTCGTAGAAACTCCACTCCATACTCTCTCACGCTCATCCTCCCTTACACTAATTGTAGAAACTGAATCTCCATTTGGTTTCTTACCACCTCTGGAAAATACTGTTTGTTGAACTCCTCAACAAACTCCTCCCAAGTCCAAGGCAACTCTGGGGTCTCCTGAGCCCTAGTTCGTATCACGGACTTCCACCAAGGCCCAGCCTCCCCATCTAGCATGTAGGCTGCCCATCTAACACTCTCATCCTCCGTGCATGTCAGCATGCTTAACACCTTCTCCATTTCCATTAACCAATTCTCTGCTGCCATTGTGTCTGCCTGCCCAGAAAAAGTAGGAGGTCTCATCCTCCGAAACTCAGTAAAAGACGAAGGCACAGGCAATGTAGGTCCTACAGGTGGTGTAGGTGGCTGCTGCTCTCTCGTTGCATGAGCTGCAAAGGATGCAGCTTGTTGTGCCATGGCAGCTGCCATGGTCTCCATGGTGTGCATCATCCTTTGGCGCTCCTCTCTATCTTCCTGTCTTTCTCTCACCCTCTCCTGTTCTCGCTGATCTCGATCCTGACGATCTCGATCATCATCCTCATGTTGTCTACTACTGCTGCCCCCTGGGGCCTCATTTCCTCCTAAGGGTCCTCGATTGGTAGGAGAGATGTAACCATCTCTACTACGCAAACTTCTCTGCTGGCCCCCTCTCGGTTGGCCTCTTCCCCTAGATGACATTGACGGCTGTATTTGAAACTAAAGTTTCGTTAGCAGAAGTCCCTATGTTCTGACAAAAAGAATGATTGTCAGAATTGCTAAAAGAAATTTCTCTGATACCAACTGTGACAGCCCAGATTTCGGCACCCCAAAACCTGTGCCATCAGCACGATCATCTTGACCATGCCCCTTAGCTAAGCATGGAACACTGGTATATCAAGTAATATAAATGGACTTAAAATGATAACAATGATTGCGGAAATAATTTACTCTTTAAATACTGATCAAAAGATGGTTCTACCTTCATGCCCCTGCATTGATGGAGAACCAATCCGAACCATCAATGATTGTCGATCATCACAGATGGTTCGCCCCAAAAGAATAATCCCATAATTTAATTACATTATTTAACAAAAACAAGGCTTGACATACAAAGCCGTACCAAACAAGCTCACAAAAACTCTCAAAGATGCACAACGGAGTCCTCTAGAAGAAGTCCTCAGGAGGTGGCTCCAACTCGTCACCAGGCTCAAGGTCCGACTCACCAAGGTCAACGTCCCCTGAAGCCTCAGCAGCTGCTAATAGTGGACCTGCGACGTATAGTCTAAGGGGTGAGCTACATCCTAGCTCAATAGGGAACAAACACAGTGAACATGTAGATTAAAACCTCACATATATTCCATGATATTCTAAGCATGATATAACTATGCAGATATTGCGAAAAATAGTTGAAAAGCTAGCAATTTATGATCACATTTTACTAGTAGTTTACACATGTCTTTTAATTAATCATGAATGACACTGAATAGGCCTAAAGCAAAACTTAACCTTTCAACTTAAGTAATCCCCGAGTAATATAGCATCGAGCCCCGATGAGATACCCTTCATCGTCATCTATATAGACAGTTTTTAAACGTATTCCCTAGGAATACAAATAGTACTCAAGCCCCTTTCCCCTGGGGATCGGTGGCGGGGTTTAAACTTATCTCAATTCAACACCCCTGGGGTGTGCTTACTATGTACGGATAAGCCTCCGCACTGGCTTACGGTTTCGCCGCTGTATTGATCATGGATATCCTGCCGCGTCAGTCATGGGTATCCCGCCACGTCGGTGGGGTATCCTATCAAACCTCAAATAATAAAAATATCAGGTGCTTTACATATAGTTATTCACCGTGTAAGTGTGATATCTTATATCAGTTAGGCCCTATCTGACATTATTCAATCTTAGATACATCCCTGGGATATATCTATTCAGTTGCATCACACCTGATGCTCTTATTACTCCACTTCCTCATCCCCTGGGGATGGCTCATTTTTAGATGCACTTATTGATGTCACACACACACACACTTTTCACAAAACTTTAAGCAATAAAACAGTTTTCAATTTGATTCTATATCACTACATACATGCTCTTGCGAATTAAGGTACATGTTCAAGGTGTTCCCTACCTCAAGTCTCTGATAAATCACGCATCAAGGTCCCACGTGGCTCCTTGTGCCCAAGTTCAGACATACTACCTATGGTACGACATAACACATGCAACTCATCATTAAAAATGTAACAAGGAAGGTCCAAGACCCCCCCGAGAATCTTGAAGTCAAACTAAAAAGTCAACAAAAATTGGCACAGTCGATTAATTGAACTCCAAAGTCGATTAATCGAACCTAATTCGATTAATCGATTCCCAAAATTGATTAATCGAAATTCAAAATCGATTAGTCGAGATTCCCATTCGATTAATCGAATCCCAATTCGATTAATCAAAATTCTCTACTCTATCCATTCGATTCTCAATTCGAGTAATCGAATTTCCAAAATCGATTAATCGATCCCAAATAGATTAATCAAAATTCGAAATCGATTAATCGAAATCCCATTTCGACTAGTCGATTTCCCCAGGTCCTTTTCCTCCATCCACTGGAGTCTACTGGAGGTTCTCAGTCGATTAATCGACACCAAAATCGATTAATCGAAAATCAAAGTCGATTAATCAAAACTCAATTCGATTAATCGAACTCGGGTTCTTTGAATTTTCAACTTCCGAGTGAAAATCGATTAATCGAATCTCAATTTCGATTAATCGAATTGGCGGTCACCCCTTTTGGCATTCTTTAATCTTTTCCTACTCTTTTTCCTTCATTTTTCTAAGCCTTTATCCTATAGTTTAAGCCATTCTTAACTACAATCTAATCCTTCACTCTATGCATTTAATCTACAAGAATTTTACCTTCAATCAATCTCCAATTGATTAGGTCAAGTGGTTGGAAAGGCTAGGGTTTCCAGCTTTGCTTCTAGCGGATCCCTCGCGTCGAATCCGGCGTTAAATGCTCAAATCCCCCTTCCAATCAGTTGCAATAACTCCTTGATCACTCACCCTTCTTTACTCCTCTCTCTCTCTCTCTTCTTAACTCTCTCCAACAACCCAAACAAAAGAGAAACTAGGGCTATTAAACCCTTTTATCTCCCCTCTAACTTGTGTGTTGAGCACATGCACCAGAAATAGGTGTATGTGACTCTAGATTAATCTCACCCTCCACACATTCACTTAAATTCTCACATCTCATCCGTTCATCATATCCTATGTCAACTAGTGAACTCTTACATGGTCAAACCTATGACCAATCGGGAACGAATCCTGAGGTCACTATTTAATGCGTAATTTTTTTGAATATTACAGTTCTTCTCGTAATAGTGTGATTAAATGTCAATGTTTATATACCATGATTATATTATATCCACTTTAATATTTATGCACCATGATTGTGTACACTTCAATGTTTACGTACCATTGTTTATGCACCAGGATTGTGTACACTTTAATATTTATGTACCATGATTAAATGCAGTTAAATATTTATGTATTATGATCCTACTCTTATACACTTTACATGTTCCTTGATGATCTATATAATGTGCAATCAAGACACGTAAAATATGATGAAATATTAAGTAATGATTAATGAGCATTAGACCCAATATTTTATACATGATGGAGTCTAAGAAGGCATTAGACCCAACATCTTATTTTTGATGGAGTCTAACTAAACATGATTAAGAAGTATTAGACTTAGCATCTCGTACCTGATGGAGTCTAAGAAGGTATTAGACCCAACATCTTGTGCATGATGGAGGCTAACTAAATAAGAACATGATAAGCATGATTAAACTCAACGTCTTGAGCGGGATAGAGTTTGACCTGCAATAAATTATATGAATGATTAAACCCAATGTCTTGAGCATGATAGAGTCTAACTAGAAAAGTGATAAGCATGATTACGATCCAACGTCTTGAGCGGGACAGAGTCTAACATGCATTAAATGACAAGAAAGATGAAATTAAAAGAATGGATGCATTCATACAACATTGACATCTATGTTTATGTTCAGTTTATTTAGCTTATTGAGATTATACATGTCACAAGTACACACATGAAATATACAGAAATATTCATATTAGTATGATTGTTATTTTCATGCTTCAATAGATTGTATGCCTGATCCATATAAGTGTAAACTTACACCCCTTATTGATGTGGGTGGCTAAATGAGATAGGTGTAGCTGAGGATAACGTATGGGTTTATGGTAATGAGACTACACGTGGTGCTTAAGAACCTGAAATGAATGGCAATAAAAGCTTCGTGGCTTAATTATCTATTTCTCTATTTTAGTTATTATTACTAGTTTTAAAATAAATGAGACCATAATCAGTTAGTATTTTATTAAGACTGTATTAGAACCTAAGGTTGATTCTTACGTCGGGAATATGTGGAACTAAAGTTTCATGTGGGTTTGATCAATTTTTCAGAAAGGTTAAAAAAAAGAAAAAAGAATAGACATGTTTTCATAAATGAACGTTAACTTCAAAATTGAATGAAAAACTATTATGTTGGATAATTTAAGTCGTGACATTTCTTGATTACCCAAGTTTGATGTTGATCGATGGTCATTTTGCTCATGTGCTTTTGGATTCGAGTGCTTCCCATTCATTCGTCTCCTTGAACTTCGTCTTGATAAGAATTTATCTCCGTTGAGCATTCCTTTGACTGTAGGCACTCCTCTGGGGAAGAGTGTGCTTGCTGACAGAGTATACCCTCGATGTTCTATTCAAATTAGAACCCATGCACTGATTGTTGATCTAATTGAATTAGACTTCGAAGATTTCAATGTTATCCTAGGGATGGATTGGCTTGCTGAATCTCATGCGACCCTTGATTGTTTCGCGAAGACTGAGATTTTTACCCCTTTAGATAGACCAACATTTAAATTCAAGAGAGCACGAAAAGGAGCCATTCCAAAACTCTTTGCTCTATTAGAAGTTGAGGAAAAGCGAGGAGATATATCTTCGATTCCTGTTGTAAATGAATTTGTAAGAGTTTTTCCTGATGAGGTGACGGGTTTGTCGCCGAGAAGGAAAGTCAAATTTCAGATTGAGCTTGTGCCTGGCACTACACTGATAGCCAAGACTCCTTACAAGATGGCGCCTGTAGAACTGTCAGAATTGAAGAAATAGTTATAGGAACTGTAAGATAAGGGCTTCAGTAGAAGGAGTCTGTCACCATGGGGTGCTCCTGTTTTATTTATGAAGAAGGAGGGTTTTCAGAGGCTATGCATTGATTACCGACAGTTGAATCAGGCGACGAGTAAGAACAAGTATCCATTACATGGATCGATGTTCTATTTAATCAACTGGAAGGTGCACGATATTTCTCTAAGATAGATATGAGATCAAGATATCACCAGTTGAGGGTGAGAGAGTCCGATATAGCTAAAATGGCATTCAATACAAGGTATGTGCAATTTGAATTTTTAGTAATGTCTTTCGGATTGACTAATGCCCCTGCAATCTTTATGGACTTGATGAACCATATTTTCAAGCCTTATTTGGATCAGTTTGTGGTGGTTTTTGTCGACGACATCCTGATTTACTCCAAGTCCGAAGAAGAGCATGTCGAGCACTTAAAGATTGTCTTACAAACCCTCTTGGACCACAAATTATATGCTAAGACAAGTAAATGCAAATTTTGGATGCATGAAGTGACATTCCTGGGCTACAGAATTTTTGAGGTAGGGATTACTGTTGATCTTGCTAAAATTGAAGCCATTGTAAATTGGGCGAGTCTTAAAAGTGTTACTGAAGTACGAAGTTTTCTTGACTTAGCAGGTTACTATAGAAGGTTCGTAGAAGGTTTCTCGAAGATCTCAGGACCTCTTACTGGGCTAACAAAGAAGAATGTGAAATTCAACTGGACTAATGAGTGCGAGAAGTTCTTCTTCGAGTTGAAGAAAAGGTTGACTATTGCTCCTATTCTAGTGATACCTTCTGGCAGTGGTAGTTTCACCATTAATATAGATGCGTCGTATAAAGGACTAGGCGGTGTCCTGATGCAGAATGAGAGAGTGGTAGCTTATGGATCTAGGCAGCTAAAGGAACATAAAAAGAATTATCCTATGCACGATCTAGAACTGGCTGTTATCATATTCGTATTGAAGATATGAAGACACTACCTGTATGGAGAGAAATTCATTATCTCTGTGGTTCATCAAAGTCTTAAATACCTTTTTACCCAAAAAGACTTGAATATGAGACAGGGGAGATGGTTAGAATTCCTGATCGATTATGATTGTGAGATCAAATATCATCCCGGAAAGGCTAGTGTTGTTGTCGATGCACTCAGTAGATTTGTTCCAGAGCAGGTGATTCAACCAAGGGCATTTCTTTCGCAGACTATTATCAGCTCTTTATTACTTGATCGAATCAGGAAACTACAACTTGAAGATCCTATCCTTTTAAAACTGAAGGATAGTAGGAAGCCGGAGGTTACTGTCAGAGATGATGGGATGATGTTATTTCAGGGACGCTACTGTGTACTCGATAATATAGATTTAAAATAAGAGATCTTGGATGAAGCCCATAAGTTTAAATTCTCTATTCACCCTAGGAATAATAAAATGTATAAAGGATTGAAGAAAAATTATTGGTGGAACGATATGAAGAGAGAGATCACTGACTACGTGGCAAGATCTCTCACATGCCAACAAGTCAAGGCTGGACACCAAAAACCACTCAGGTCACTTCAGCCACTACCGATTCTAGGTTGGAAATGGTAAAGTATTGGTATGGACTTCATCACCGGATAGCCAAGAACTTTGAAAAGGAACGACGCTATTTGGGTTGTGGTAGACAGATTGACTAAATCGACTCATTTCATTCCTTACCGCATGACCAATTCAGCTTCTCAATTGACGGATATTTACATTCAAGAGATTGTCAGATTACATGGTGTACCTACTGATATTATATCTAATAGAGACCCTCGTTTCACGTCGAGATTTTAGAAAAAATTTCAAGATGGGATGGGGTCTAAGTTAAAATTTAGATCCACTTTTCATCCTCAGACTGATGGGCAGACTGAAAGACTGAATCAAGTGTTGGAAGAGATGCTACGAGCTTGTGTACTAGACATTAGAGGCAATTGGGATGAACATCTACCCCTTGCAGAGTTCGCTTATAACAATAGTTACCAGTCCACTATACAGATGGCCCCGTATGAAGCCTTGTATGGGAGCAGTTATAAAACTCCTCTGTGTTGGGATGAGGTCAGTGTGAGAAGTTTGTTAGGGCCTCAAATTGTGGAAGACACGTCTAAACATGTTCAGTTGATCCGAGAATGAATGTGGACTGCGCAGAGAAGGCAGAAGAGTTACACTGATTTGAAACATAGGAATTAGGATCTTATCGGAGGGGATAAAGTCTTCATCAAAATCTCTCCTATCAAAGGAGTAATGAGATTTGAGCTAAAAGCAAAGTTTAGTCCAAGATTCGTGGGAGCGTTCAAAGTCTTGAAGAAAATTAGAGAAACGGCATATCGAGTCAAGCTACTACCAAAGTTTGCTGATGTGCATAATATTTTTCACATATACATGCTAAAGAAATATGTGGTAGACCCTACTCACATTATCGATTGGAAACTGTTAAGACCTGAAAAGTACCATTTTTCACCCCTTAACTTAATCTCTATTAGACCCTTAATCATTTAATAAATGTGTTTTAAGTCTATTCTGTAGGTAATAAGCAGCAGCTGCAAATAAACCCCTAACCATGCCAAGAAGCCTACTGCTGACCCAGAAGCCCCTCAGAAGTGTAAAGGTTGAACCCAGAGAGAGAATTGGCTGCAGTAGAGGCACAGCAAAGTAGAAACAAATCAAGAGGAATGCCTCGCACAAATGTCGCAGGGCTCAATTGAACCAGAAAGAGTGCATCGCGTAGTTGTCGCGGGCTTCTGAAGGGAGCACCTGAACTGGTCGCGCAGTCTTCGTGCCATTCGCGCGCAGATGGATGTCAGCAAGGAGTAAAAAGTATACTTCACACGGTCCTCGCGAGGCTTAGTCTTAAGCTCTCGAGAAGCACTCGCGCAGCTCAAGAGATGAGTTTTCAACCTTCGCGCGATTCACTGAATAGAGAGAGCTCCAGGCATTCCAGCGCGAAGTTGTCGCGCAGTGGCCGCGGGACACATATTTTCACGGAACTGCTCGCGTGATCCAGAAGCCCATGCACATTGTTTCCTTCGTGAGAATCGTCACAGGATTCATCAAGGAACGAACTGCGCGCGCAATTCCCATGCCTTCCAAATGGAAAGACCAATCCCGCGACGACCAGAGCATCCCCGTGAGTCAATTCAACCCTGCGACGCCAATTCTACCACGCGACAAGACCTGAAAATCTTTTCTATCCAGCGAGGATCAGATTCCAAACTTCTCTCCACTTCTACAAGGGAAATCTGGGAACTTCCAACAATTAGGGCACGCACTCTAATACTCCAATATCTGTGCACATGCCCCGAGGCATTCAAGGGACAAGAATGGGCCACAATTGCATTGAGGAAATTAGGGTTTTCCTAACCCTGATTCACAGAGAGCCGACTGCTATATAAGCCTAAGCCTAGCTTAGGTTTAAGGACTTTTGGTCTTGACTTCTATGCTTTTTCTTAAAACCGACTGTAGAATTATAGTAGGCTAAGGTTAGGGTTTAGGAGTCTTTCTTTTTTCCTTTTTCGTTCTCTCCATAGTCCAGCACTTGCTGGCTATGCCTTTTGCATGATTATATGGTATAGTTTTTAATAGAGTTTTTGTAATAGGATCTATTGCATGTATGGGATGGTGTTTTTGTTGTGAGTTGTTCTGTACAAGGCTGCTGCCTTGAGATCCTCCATTGTTAAGTTATATTGTAAGCAATGGAGGATTGCTTTTAAGGTTTTATTTAGATCCAAGTGACTAGTATGTCCAGGTTGGGCACATTGCAGGCCTTCCCCCACCACAGGATCCACTAAATCTGAATCCCTATGGGAGCTTGAGCTAGTAGCCTTATGAACATGGTGGTGGCCGCAATGTTCTTATTCTGTCTTAGACCTTTGTGAGGAGGATAGCCTCTGTGGATAGTCTGTGACCATTCAAGTGGACAGATTATAGCCCTAGGGTGAGGCCAATCCACAGATCTAAGACAGATTCTTTTTTTCTGTACTTGTGCTTGTAGCCTTGTGAGAGATTGTGCAGAGACAAACTCCCATATATTTGTATAGACCCACCATCAGATTGCAGATTTGATCTGGCTGTAGAGATTGTAGGCTTGTGACTGATCACTGCTGTCTTTCTAAAGTAGTGAACAACCAAGCTTAAAAGCTAGTACTCAAACTCTTGCTAGTCTTGTGTGTTCAGGCTCGTGCACTTTGTAGGCCTAGCCCCACACACAGAACTTTAAAGGTTGAGGTTCCTATGGATTCTTGAGCTTGTAGCCTGAATGAAGTAGTGCTTACAATGATAATCTTGTTCTGACCCATCTCTGGATTGTGGTTCCCCTATTGGATAGTCTGTGACTATTTAAGTGGACAGGTTATAGCCATAAGGGATTGGATCATGGCACAGGGGTGAGTTAGATCCTTTCTCCTCTTTGGTGATAATGTAGCCATTGGACAGGACTTCTATAGCAGTAGATCTGAGTTTGAGTTATAAGACCCATCAGATCTGTACCTAATAACATACTTCTCACCCTTTTATATTTATTTTCTCACACTCCACCCTTTTTCTTAACCTTTTCTGTAGTTTAGACATTAAGTTACCTTAGGATTTAGATTATAGTGACCTTAAATCCCCTTCTATTTAGGATTGCCAGATCTGGGGAGCCTACTAAAGATAGCTCCCTTGGAGCTTTAGATCAACTTTCCCTGTAGGACAAACTCTTACTTATCAAAACTTGCTACAACAAGCCCTGTATCTTGCAGCACTGTATATTTTTAGGCTTGCTGCTCTGTAGTTTTCACTCCACCTTTCATTCATTTTCATTCACCCCATTCTTATCACTGTCTCCAATAAAGTCAATAGCAAGCACTTAAAATATCCTAACAGAATCCCTTGGAGATTTTTAAGGATATATCCATTGAGGGGGTGCCTATTCAGATTGTTGATTAAAAATAACAGACCCTGAGGAATAAAGTTATACCGCTGGTCCTTGTTGTGTAGCAACACCACTCTCGTGAGGAGGCCGCTTGGGAACACGAGGACGCCATCAGGAGGGACTACCCCTATCTCTTCTAGTAAGGTATGGCTCAATTTCGAGGATGAAATTTTTATAAGTAGAGAAGAATGTTATGATTCGAATTTCATGTCTTTATTACACCTAATTATGTATATGTGTATAATAACGTATTCACCGCATGTCTTGACTTTTCAAAATATTTTAACTAGAAATACATGTTTTGGTTCTTCAAGCTCTTATATTTATTTCCGTCATTAATGGACACAAGTTGTGTAATAGCTTGCTTGTTAAAAGCTGAAGTTCTAGATAAGAGGTCTAGGGATCGAACCTTTTTATGTGTGTTCTAAACCTCTATTTTAGACTTTGAGGTAAAGCCTATATACCCTTCCTTGGTGTGTTAGTTTAACACCAGATAATCCCTAAAATGTTATAAATAATATCTTATGGACCCTAAATGATAATATCATTTAGAGTTCTTCTTAAGAATAGAGCCATTAAAAACCCTAGAGACCTTAAAGAAGAAATTCTAGATCTACCTTTCTAGAATCTTTCTTTTGAAAGATTGGCGAGACGTTAGCGTATATTTTCAAGCGGCTTTCGCCTCCTTCTAAAATCATCATCATTATTGAGATCTCGATCTAATCATTGTGATACGATCAATCTAGATATAGAGAAATTATGCTTTCCATTGAACTTAAAATATTGATTTTTAAATAGATTTTTATGTGAATTAGTGAGTTTATTTCATGAATAATAAATGAATGATTAAATAGATGCATACTATGATTAATGATTTTAAATGTTGACGATTTTAGTTAAAAAGAAGACGGGTTAAAGTTTACCAAGAGATTTGAGTATTGTTGGGGCGTGCTCAGGATCAACGTCAATAGATTGATTCTGAGAAATCGATAGAATGAGTTTGAATACGACATCAATAGATTGAGTCGAACTCAATAGATTGAGTCAGAGAACGGATTTGAGTCAATCGATTGATTCTTGGAAATCAATCGATTGAGTATGAACAATAAATAGTCACAGACAATAATCAATAGATTGAGTCTGAGCACGAATTTCTGTCAATCGATTGAGAAATCAATCCATTGAGCATGAATACTAACTCAATAGATTGAGTCTGAAAACTAACTCAATAGATTGAGTTTGAACAATTAAGTCCTATATTCAGTTCTTCTCATAGCAGTGTGATTAAATGTCAATGTTTATGTACCATGATTATATTATATGCACTTCAATATTTATGTACCATGATTGTGTACACTTCAATGTTTACGTATCATTATTTATGCACCAAGATTGTGTACACTTCAATATTTATTTATGATGATTAAATGCACTTAAATGCTTATGTATTATGATCCTACTCTTATGTAATTTACATATTCCTTAATGATCTATACAATGCACAATCAAGACACGTAAAACATAATGAAATATTAAGTAATGATTACTGAGCATTAGGCTCAACATATTATATATGATGGAGTCTAAGAAGGTATTAGACCCAACATCTTGTGCTTGATGGAGTCTAACAAAATATGAATAAGAAGCATTAGACCCAACATCTTGTACCTGATGGAGTCTAAGAAGGTATTAGACTCAACATCTTGTGCATGATAGAGTCTAACTAAACAAGAACATGATAAGCATGATTAAACTCAATATCTTGAGCGGGACAGAGTTTGACGTGAAATAAATTATATGAATGATTAAACCCAACGTATTAAGCATGACGGAGTCTAATTAGACAAGTGATAAGCATGAATACGACCCAACGTCTTAAGCAGGACGAATTCTAACATGCATTAAATGACAAGAAAGATGAAATTAAAAGAAGGGATGCATTCATGCAATATTGACATCCATGCTTATGTTCAGTTCATTTAGCTTATTGAGATTATACATGTCATATGTACACACATGAAATATACAGAAATATTTATATTATTATGATTGTTATTTTCCTGCTTCAATAAATTGCATGTCTGGTCCATACAACTGTAAACTTTCACCCCTTATTGATGTGAGTGGCTAGATGAGACAGGTGTAGCTGAGGACAACGTATGGGTTTATGATGATGAGACTGCACGTGATGCTCAGGAACCCGAAATGAATGACAATGAAAGTTTCGTGGCCTAATTATCTATTTTCCCTTTTTAGTTATTATTACTGGTTTAAAATAAATGAGACAATAATCAGTTAGTATTTTATTAAGACTGTTTAAGCTTTAACCATGTTGGACTTTGTTATTGGATTAAGAACAATATCATGGGCTTTATTTTGATTATTTAATATTTACAAAAAAATTTATCTGTCACTGTTTAAAGCGCTTTTATTGCCTTATTACGTTTTTATGGTTCACGATATGAAATTACGATCTAAGTTCTTACAATCAAGAGGTTGTGAGATTTCGGGCCACTACACCTCCACTAGGGATCACCCAGGGGTTTAAAAGCTTGTTGCATCCTCTAAATGCAATCGTGCTCCCTACGAAAGTGGTATTTAAATTTTTAGCTTAGTTTATCTTTCCTTGTTTGTTAGGGACTAGGAAAGCTTAAGTTTGGAGTGTGATCAGTCACAGAATTTAGCATTTTATCACCCTTAACTTAGTGATGCTAGACCTTAGTTTGCTATAAATATGTAAATATTTAGAACAGACAACAGAAAAGTACTAAAATATTAATCTTTGCCAAAATAAACTCAAAAAATAGTAAGAATCACGATCGCACTAAAATACGACCAATCATATTTTAAAGAATCAGACGTAAGATTTTATGATACAATCGTAACCCAGAGCGAACGAAACTAAAAGAAGAAAAAGAAGGAATCGTAAATTATGATCCTATACAAAAGACGCTCAAGACTCGTATTTATGATTGTATAGAATGAAAGCTCGCTGCTGCTGCTGCTGATCACGTAAAGCCATGCACATAATTAGAAGATCTCTTAAATAAGAATTCTACTACCTCACAAATCTGAGAAGATTGGCGAAAGAAATTCTGACTAGACCTTAGTCTACTAATGAAATGCTAATGTGCAGATATTTAGAACAGACAACAGAAAAGTAATTAATGTTAATCTTTACCAAAATTGAACTAAAAAAACAGTAAGAATCACGATCACAAAAAAAAAAAATGACCAATCGTATTTTAAAGAACCAGTCATAAGAGTTTACTATACAATCGTAACCCAAAGCGAACGAAACCAAAAGAAAAAAAAAGAAGGAATCGTAAATTACGATCCATACAAAAGACGCTCAAGACTGGTTTGGCACGTAATGAAGACACGATTGTTCAAAAAGCCAAAGGATACAATTGAAGATAAAGAGATACAATCATATTTATGATTGTATATAATGAAAGCTCGTTGTTGCTGTTACTGATCACGCAACCATGCAAAGAATTAAAAGATCTCTTAAATTAGAAGTCTACTACCTCATGGATCTGAGAAGATTGGTAAAAGAAATTCTGAGGATCTCAACTGTTGAAATCAAGGAGAAGTGTCTTGCGTGCATCTACTATCTAAAGTAAGGAAGATTAGGATTGAAGGTTTTGTTATTTAAGAATCTTTTATTTTAGTAGTTTACTTTCATTAGAACTCGAATAATGTATACCAGCCCCTTATAATCTATAAATAAGAGGGTCTGGTACCTAGAATTCTTTATTAAAGGAATTCTCAGCATCAATTGACAATTGAGGTTGAGTTTCCTGAAGATTAACTTAGCATAGTTTAATTTAGAGTAGTTTAGATATCCAAGGTTTTTCGAGAGCAATTGACGACTGTGATCGGGAGCTAGAAGATTAGAATAGAGTATCCGTAGTTTCTTAGGAGCAATTGACGCCTATGACTGAGAGATGAAAGATCTTTTTATTTGTTTTCTAGTTTAGATTTATTGATTTCTTTTACTGCTTTGTAAACATCTATAAGTTCTTGATTTTAATTGATGCCTAAGATTGAGAATTTGCAGATTAGTGTAACATTTTTTATTTTCTATCTTCAATTTTCTAGTATTTGATTGACGCCCAAATTTCTAGGAAATTATAGATTAGTATAAATCTATATTGAAGGTTTTTAAGTTTTTGATTGACGCCCAAACTTTGGAAGGCTTAGTTATAGTGTAACGGTATTTTAAGTTTGTAAATATCCGAGAACTGAAGGATATTGATTGGCGACCAGGATCTGGAAGTAAGAGGATTTAGATTTATTTTTCTGTACTGTAGTTTAATTAAAACAACCATTCTTTATTCTTTAAAGGCAAATAAAAATATTCAAAATTTTGACCTTCCTAGTGGGAACGACCTTATACTAGTGCTACAATTTCCATTGTGCGCTTGCAATAGGTTAAGACTGAGTACACTTTTAAGTGCCGACCAATGAAATATATATTATATTTTTGATCGTTCGTCCCTCATTTCCAATAGATTGATTTTAAAACCGATCGATCGATGCTCGTCCGAACAGACATCGATTTTTATAGTATAATTTCACTTTATTCATGACCAAAACTTAATGCCTATTAATCATTTGAATGTTTCGATTGGTGGTCACGATTTACCTAACCTTCAATTGAAATATCTTTCAATTTAAATATTTAATTATAGTACTCTTTATATATCCATTTTATCGCTTCAACCCGACCTTTTCGATAACACGAAGAGTGAGAAATTTGATGCCCTCATAAAAATTGAATTCTTACCTTCACGTTATTGAAATTACATGAATAACTACCATATTCTATATTTGTATTGAGATGATATGTATATATATATATATAAACATAGTGAAATTTGGATGTAAATTTTTTTTGTAAGTATGATAGTTCTACGCTTTTATTTTGATCATGGTATATGAATTATGGACATGTTAGGTCATACATACTTGAGTGTATGAAATCATACCTATGCTTAGGTGTTGTGATTCGCTAAGATGGTATTGAAGTGAAGAATACATCGTATTCACATGCTCTATAACTCATGGTGGTATGAGACTTCATGACGAGTAGGGTGAGTAGGAATTCAGTGTAGCCTCACATACTGTGGCATATGCGGTGACCTTATCATCTCGAGTTTTAATATGATAGGATAATATATGAGTTATGATATGAGATTTGACCCTTATGCCTTAGTTGTAGTGAGATCACTTTACGCACTACAAAAAATAAGACTATTAGCGACAGCCAAAACTCCCGCTGTTAACTAAAAAACTGCTACTAATACCCTCGCCGCTAACATTCTTAATAGCCTTTAATAATTTTTTTGTTAATAGCGACAATTTTTGGCGGCCGCTAATAGTCTTAATTTTTGTAGTTACTGTTACGTGAAACTCGGAATGTAGGTGTCCAAATACAGATACAACCCCTCTATAGTAGTAAGGAACCTCTACGATAGTGAGGTATCTTTATTGTCATACAAAGTACATCTAGGTTATTACGAAACCCTTTTCTTGGAAAGCGTAATTTAGTGAAGTTATCTCACTATAGCTCGTCCTAGATGTAAATTGTAAGAATATGTTATGATATGAATATGTAAGATAAGATAAGCTATGAGTATAACAATAAGACACCACTGTGTAGGCTAGTATAAGATTAAGAACTTAAGTTTGTACGTGTCGCTCCTTTCATAGCCACCGTAAGGGCAACACCGTCTTACAGTCAAGACGAGACTCTGAAAGACAGTATGAGTTACGTTTGACTATGTCTCCCCATTATGCTGGATGGGGTGTATGAGTATGCTATAGAGGGTATTATGATATGGTGGTAAGTTACTATGGTAATCCTCACATTGTGACAACCCGAATTTCACTAAGCCAAAACCCGTGCCATCGGATCACCCATTAAGATGATCCCATAATTACTGAACACTTGGCACATCTACATAAAGTAGAACACAAAGCTAATTTCTAACTAAACATATTGAGCCATCATATACAGTAAAAAAATGTTCCATTTTTATATCCCAATACATATCAAAATAATAGTTCTAATCTCATGACAAATACATGGACAAAGAACCAAAACAAACCATCGGTGATGGACAACCATCACCAAACTATGGTTCACAAAAATTATCCAAAATCTATATAACATGATCGAAATATCTAACTAGAAAGGGGCTGGACATACCAAGCCCAGCACACAGTACAATTTCTTCTCAAAACAAACTCAAGATCTCTATCTAGGTAAGAACTCCTCTAACAGGGGCTCAACCTCTTCCTCTAGCTTGTACTCTGGATTGCTCTTAGAATCCAATTCCTCACCAGTGACGTATAGTCGAAGGGTGAGCTAACAGACTAAGCTCAATAGGGGAAAACGTTAGTAGCATTTTATAGACACCCAAATTTGGCCCAAGGCCAGATCGAAACCTATTTCGAGAGAGGTGCATTTCTGAGCTTTTGATGGCATGAATGGAACCCTTAGGAATCACCCCAATCACCCTAGACTTAGAAATTAGTACTAACCCTTAAAACCCATTCTGAACTTAGACCTGACCCTTCCGATCCTCGAGTGAGGAGTGGTGCACCAGGACTGGCTATGGCCTTCTACTGCGATCAAATCTCATACCATTGAAAAGTAGAAGTCGTCAGCTTTCCAACGGTTCAGGAATCACCCCAATCAGAGTTCTATAATCAAAAGATATGGCTGTCTGAACCCAAAGGGCAAAAGTGTAATTTCAGTTAGCCCACCCTAGGGATTTGGCGCAACTAATAGTTGCGCCAGGCCATTTCTCTCCAGAAATGTCTTAGCGTAACTAATAGTTGCGTTAGTTATAATTTACCATGGCGCAACTAATAGTTGCGCCAGTATTAAAGTGGACCCCACCCCTTGCGAAGCCAACTTTCGGGCTACTATACAAATCTGTTTTATTGTACATTTGTTTGGCACAACTATTAGTTGCGCTAGACATATGAACAGTGACCTTGAGTTTTTGCCCTGAAATTCATGCGTGGGGTTTGACTTATTGACCACTTGGGTCTTTGAGGTGTGTTTTGTTAGTTCTGCTGCACACCTTGGCACCCTATTTGCAACCCCTTAAATGACCTAAGGCCCCACCATATCATCCACCATTAGAACCACCTTCACACCTTTCCAAGCTCTTAAAATCTTAGAAAACCTTAGATTATAGATTACCTAATTGCTAAACCTAATTAACATCTAAGTAGCCTCCTAATCCACCCATTTCTCATAAATAGAGCCCCCCTCCCCTTGGATTAAAGGTTGAGAATTTTTACCTAAGAGAGAAAGAGCTTAAAGTGAGAAGATCTTTCTCCCTTTGGTGCACCATTGCCCATACAAATTCTAAAATTCTAAAACCTCCTTTGAGTGATATTTTCTACCTTAGATCTCCTAGTTTAAGTGTATGCTACCCATTTACCTTCCCTCTCTACCCCTCAGCTAGCATGCCTTAGAGCTTAGAACTCCCATTTCTATCATACAAGCCTTCAAAAGCTCATCAAAGCAAGCCAATGCAAGACTCCTCTATGGTGCTACAAGGGTCCGAGGGTTCCGGCTCTCCCCTTTCTTCTCATATCTCTTCTTTAGCTCTTCCCATCCTCCCATTTGTGCCGTTATGCCGCCGAAATTTCTGTAGGAACAGAGAGGCACAAATAAGATTTAAGGTCCATGTGGGCAAGAGGAAGCCTTTTTCTTTTCTTTTACTTTACTTTTATTTTGGCCATTAGTAGAGACCGCGTTAAGCGGATTGATCGGGTGCCTAACACCTTCCCGATCGATAATCGAAGCCCCTACCCAAAAGCCTTTGGTGTGGACAGGATTCAGAGTCATATATGTAGCATTTTGGTGCTTATAAAAATGATATAGGTATCCCGAGACACCAAAAGTTCTGAGTGGCGACTCTATATTTTTTGCAAGCGAGCGCATCACCACGACGGGATCGTCAAAAATCCCACGGTTACACAGATGGCGACTCTGTTGGGGATAGCTTTTAGAACTTCTCCTTAAAATTTGGCCATTTCTTTTTTATTTTACTAACCTTTTTTACTATTTTTTTATTGTTCTTTTATTTTCTCACCCCTACTTTTCCGTCATTTACATGCCTTAGCCGATCGGTGGGCTTACTTGCGCATGGTCTCTATTTTTTCCTTATATTCCCGTCATTTTAGGTGCCTTAGTCTATTGGTGGGCCTACTTGAGCATTGTCTTTTAATTTCTTTAATTTTCTATCATTTAAGGTGCCTTAACCGATTGGTGGGCCTACTTGTGCAAACATATTCTGACAGTAGATGTCGGCCCGTAGTGGCGGCACGAGTTCATCACCCCCGTCTTTTGGACTAAAGAAAACTTCCATAAAATAATGTTTTGAAAAAAAAGTTAAAATTGAATCAAGAATAGGGAGATTAATTAACTTGTTTTTACGAGGTAGATTTTTAAAGGGTTAAGTTTAGGCACACATACAACCACCTGGGTCTTAGTATGGCGGCAGCCCCTAGTGGTGATGATCCAGAAAAGTCTCAGCCCACCTAGTATCTGAGAAGACGCTTACGCCGGAGCTATATCAGGTTGGTTCTCATTCCAAAGCTTGAAACCCTTGGGGGAGCACGCTAGCGAGTTATACCGGACTCATCCTTTAGGTGCGGTAAGGAGAGAACCAATCACAAAAAAAAAAGCTCAGTTCTCGGAAGCCTAGCTTCCACAAAACCAAAAAAAAAAGACCCATTTTCAGGTTGCTGTTCCCTGGTGTTATAAGTTATGGAGCCTCAATTTTGCCTGGCGCAAGTATTAGTTGCGCCAGTGCAAAACTCCCAGATTTATAACTGGCGTAACTAATAGTTGCGCCAACTTTAAATCCGCCATTTTTATCTTAGTGCAACTATTAGTTGCACCAGTGTAAAAAAGGGGCCCTGCTACCTTGGCGCATCTATTAGTTGCGCCAGGCTTACCTAGACATTAGCAGCCTGAAATCTGAGTCTTTATCACCTCTCGAGTCCCCCGATTAGTGTGTTTAGTACCGTTGTTTAGGCCCCGCCATCTCTGACACCCAATATGCCCCCGTCAGTCAAAAGAAGGCAACTTCTTTTTTACTCATTCCGAGGGATCGGGTTGGTTACCTCGATTTTTGTGCCTTCAATAGATTGAAGGTTCTCCTTCGATTCTTTCGAAGTGTGTCGAAATCATTGCCGCGGGCCTTGAATTAGGGTACGAGAGCCACCTGAGAAGGGAATTCCAAAGCCTCGAAACCTTTATTTTTTGAAGTTTTCTCCAAAATTAAAAAATATATATAATAATAATAATACATAAAAATCAAATCAAAACCTAAAAATAGAGTTCTTGTGGTACCGGCACAATGACATCATCTTGCCCTCCGTAGTCCCATAGGGGAAGAAGAAAGAAGATTTTTGGGCCTTATCCAAGGCACCCTTACCCAACCCGTTCTTGTAGAATGTCGTGGGTAGTGGACCCGGCTTATGCCGAACCCGACTCATCCCCGCCACATTTCCCAACCCATTCCTATTCAGGGGAAGTCTTTTCCACCATCCCTCTCACCCAATCACCCTTTACCGTTACTGGCCCGTTTGGCGCCCCCATTTTCCCTACCACTACCTCCCAAAACATCCAAAGTCCAACCCCCAACTCCCCATCTTTTGCCCAAACCATGCCCATGCCAAATCCAACATCTTTTTCATCCACATTCATGACAAACCTAAACCCATTCTCCCAATCTACATCCATGCCCCATTTTCCATCTTTCCCCTATAGGTCCGATCCACCCACCTTTACATACACCACTTCCGCCTTATCTAACCCCCCACAAATCCCCCCATCTATCAGGGTCATACCCGATGTTACCGGGGCCACGCCTAATTTATCCCCCACATCCATCCCATCTATACTCCATCACCCCTTTAATCCACCACCCATATCTGACCCTCCTTCCATGACCATGATGGAGGAGATGTTCCAAGCCTACTCCATATGGAAGGCTTTCCAAAATGCCTCCTCTCCTCCACACCCCATGTCCATGAACCCATCTCACACCCTTGCCAATCTCCATGCCTCACTCCCTCATGACCCCCATTAACCCCCTATAATCCATACCATCCAAACCCCCATTACCCACATGCCCCAAGGCCTAATGGCCCAAGCTCCCACCTCCCACATGCCCCAAAGACCATTGGCCCAAACCCTTTTTTTTCAGGGCCCAATGGCCCAGTACCCTACTACCCAAACCCACCAAGAGCCCATGGGCCAGACCCACCAAGAGCCCATAGCCCAAACCTATCCAAGGCCCATGGCCCAAATCCATCAAGGTCCATCGGGTTAGACCTACCAAGGGCCCATGGCCCAAACCTACCAAGGGCCCATGGCCCAAACCTATCAAGGCCCATCGGGCCAGACCTACCAATGGCCCATGGCCTTAATCTACCCAGGGCTCATGGCCCAAACCTACCCATGGCCCAAACCCATCAAGGCCCACTGGGCACCAAGAGCTCATGGCCCAAACCCAGCAAGCCCATGGGCTAGACCCACCAAGGCCCATCGGGTCAGATCCATCTAGGGCCCATGGCCCAAACCCACCAAGACCCATTGGGCCAGACCCACCAAGGGCCCATGGCCTAAACCCACCCAGGGCCCATGGCTCAAACCCATCAAGACCCACTTGGCTAGACCCACCAAGGGCTCATGGCCCAAACCTATCAAGGGTCCAGGGCCCGAACCCTTCAATGGCGCATGGCTCAAACTTATCATGACCAAGGCTTCATGGCCCAAGCCCAAACCTCACACTCATACCTTCCCCCAACATTTCACCCAACCTTCACACCTGAGTCAAACCCATGCCATACTCCATACCCAATTCTCCCATGGCCCCATACCCCAAGACCATCTCCAAACCGCTTCCCATGCCCAATGGCCCCATCAGGCCCCACCCCAAAATCAAACTTCCACTCATCCCATCATCCAACAGACTTTCCCTCATCCCCAATGGGCTCACCCAACCCCCACTCATGCCATTCCCATCCAACCCATGCAACACTAACAAGAGAATCTTGGCCGCGCTGCACGTTATGCCGACCAGCAGTATGAGGAGGACGAGATTAGGAATAATGGAGCCTATACTAGGGCATTGACTAGCGTTAACCCTCCTCCCATAACTGCCCACCCCTTGGTGGCCCAGAGTGAAGTCCAACCAACGGCCGAGAAAGCAGCCCCTGTATCGAAAGAGTCAGAATAGTTTGATAAAATACAAAGGCAGTTGATGAAAATGGGTGGCGCTGAAATCCATGTCACAGACTTCACAGATTTATGTTTGTTCGCTGAGGTCCCCTTGCCTTCCAAATTTAAAATGCTAACTTTTGACAAATATAACGGCACCGGCAACCCGATCGCACACCTCAAGTCCTATTGTGGGAGCATGTACCAATACGGGGGATGAGAGACTACTAATAAAAGTCTTTCAGAAGAGTTTGACAGGTCCGGCCCTGAGATGGTTCACATCCCTGAAACCATCCATGATGAAGACATGGAAAGATCTGACCCACCTATTCCAAGAGCAATATGTCTACAACATAGACATTGAGCCCCGCAAGTCAGATCTAGCTTGATTGAAGCAAAACTCCAATGAAACCTTCAGCGACTATTTAGGGCGATGGAGAGCACTAACAGCTCAAGTTAGAAATAGAATACCTGATGATGAGTAGATAGAGATGATTTCCAAGAATACTCTACCGATGATCTTTGACTTTTTAGTGTATCAGTAGCAGTCTAGTTTTGCTGATCTAGTGAGGAACGCCAATCGCTGTGAAGATGCCATCAGGGAAGGACGGTTGAACAAGAATACATCCGAGGGGCTCACTGGGGTTAGGAGATTTACCGAATAGAAGAATGATAGGAAGACAGAAGTAGAGGTACAAAATGTTGCAAACACCTGGCCCAACAATAACAATATAGCCCCGTTCTAATTCCAAGAAGCGCAGCCAGGGCCAATTGGACTTGAGCAGATACAAAGGACAGGGAATTGGCAAGGAATGCAGATGACTCCTGAACAGAGGAGAGCCCACTATGACCGAGTGTTTACGCCCCTGGGACAACCACTAAGTGTACTTTTGCCTTTATTAATAGAAAAGGGATTAGTTACTATCCGTCAACCTCAACCTCCTCACCCGATCTCAAAGAACTATGACCTAAATACCCACTGCAATTTTCATCAGGGTTTGGGTCACCCGACTAATTGCTGCTTCCCATTGAAGCATGCAATCCAAGATTTAATCGATGCTAGAAAGATCATTCCCCCAACACCTTCTCAAGCAAACCAACACGTAAACATCCATCAAGTACCGTTGCCTCCACATCTTACCAGAGGAGCAGGTCCTAGACCCACCATCAGGATGGTAGAGGAAAATAGGGAGGAATTTGAGTTTGACCCATCTGATTACATCAGTAATCGAGAGAGCTATGTAGCACCATTGCTGAGAAATATTGAAGAAAGGAATATCAGGTGATTGAACCCCTAAATTTGTCAGATTATTTCTCCAACCCACCTCTACAAATTGAACCCTTAGATCTCAGGGCATACTTTCCATCACCCACACCCATCAATTATGTGCACATACATGCATATCAACGATACACCACCACTCCCATCAATTACCCAATGAACCAACAGGCCCCCAATCCTCTCTCGCCAATAAACTACCAATGGCCTGCACCCACCCCATTACCCCCAGTCCAATCACCTATAAACTCTACCACCCCCGTCAATTACCTAATGGCCCATCAAACCCTCGATTCCCCGCCAGTAACTATCAGCTACCAATGGCCTACTTTTACCCCTTTTCCCCCAGTACCACCACCCTCAAGCTTTATCATTTCCATTTGGCCCAATTTTTCCACTCAACCAGCTATTACAGAGATAAATCAAGTGTTACCCACACCTCCTGAGCCCGCAGTGCAAGTGCCTCCGGTACCGATAGCTAGACCGTTTCAGATATTGGGACCGACCTATGATCCTCACCAGGTCCCGTTGAGTTATGAACAAACAGATGTCAGCACTGGCAGCCATAGAGAAGGGGCAGTGAACTTTGTCACACGATCTGAGAGGATATCAAAGCAGCCAAAAGCACCAATAGCAGCACAAGTCCAACCAGAGGGGCAGAAAGATAGCACAATGAACCCATTCGAGAAAATGAGTAGAGAGCATATACTAGAGACTCAGCTGAGAAGAATACCTACCCATATAACTATATGGGATCTGTTGATGACGTCTCCACTCTATTTCTAAGCATTAATGGAGGCGTTAAAGAATGCGCATGTGTCACTTCAGGTTAGCCCAGAAGAAGTCTAGCAGATAATTGGCTAAGTGCTGACTTGCCAGAGGAAGGAGGTAGCCACTCGAACTCTTTGAATATAACAGTTGAGTCTGGAAACATGATAATCCCCTTGGTTCTAATCAATAATGGGTCCGTATTGAATATATGCCCATTAAGAACCGCCACAAAGATTGGAGTAGATCCATGCATGTTGAGGTCCATAAGAACCAGTGCTATAGGTTTTGACAATACAAGGAGAGAAATAATGGGAGAAGTTGATCTTAAGTTGTTAATCGGGCCAATAACCTTTTCCATATTATTTCAGGTAATGGGCATTAAATGCTCATTTAACCTATTGTTGGGGCACCCGTGGCTACACGAAGTCGGAGTCATACCTTCCACATTGCACCAAAAACTCAAATTTGCATCTAGGCATAAGATCATCATGATCATTGGTGAGGGGCATAGTGAGAAAGAGAAGGCCACCAACAGCATAGAGAAACCCAATATGCTAGATATATCGCACACCGCTGAGGATGTCGACTTCTACAGTTTCGAGTATGAAGTATCGGCAATACTCTGGTGCCCATTGAGGGCATCATTCCTAAAACTGGAGGCGGAATGGTAGCAGCAGTGGCTATGCTCCAAAAGTGGGGCTATCAGAAAGGTCTAGGGCCTAGATTACAAGGAAGGAAAGAGCCAGTTATCGCCAAGGGGCAGAAGGTCCAATTCGGACTAGGTTACAAGCCCACGGAAGAAGTAAGAGAGGCTAAGGAAAAAGCCTGTGTCACAGCAGCTGCAAAAGCCAGGGGGATCCACATAGAAGAAAAACTACGTCCTAGGCCTCACATCAGAAATTCATTCATATGTGCCGGGGTCATGAGGATTGACCGGAATGGGGAAACCCGATTAACCCCACACAAGCCGACGGCACTAGTTCACCCCACCAATCCCTACGTCACCCTTCCCAGCCTAGAGATAGATTTGGCTCTGTTATCCCTCTTTGAGAAATGATGGCCAGTACCTGAACAAACTCTCCCTGTGGTAAACCACCACAAAATGGTGCTAACATTTGAGGACGTCATCTCAGACGAAATGGGGGCCAACATGATGGAGGCTGACTCCAAAGAACCATATCGGTTAGCACCCTCCATCCAAATAGGTAAATGAGCAGCCCCTCAGGTACGTAATTGGGTATCTTTACCCTAAACCTTGGAAGCAGGGAGTGGCCTAGCATTTGGCACCCGTTTCCCCAAAAAAAATAACTTCTAAAAAGTGAGATAAGCCCTTGGCAGGCAATACCTTGTATATATAGCAACCCGCTTTGCCAAGGGCCTGTCTCCGAAGAAAATAAAAATCTCAAAAATATTGAAAAAATATAAAACCCAAAAAAAAATTATCTTTTAAGATTCCAGATAAAATCCCACAAAAGAATGCCTTAATCGAAATACCCGTCCCACGTAAAATCGACCCCTTTCCTATAGAAATATAAGAAGAGGTAGGAGTTACGAGTCTGGATGAGGATAGTCCTTTGGAGGAGCTCCCCAATGAGCTCCTTAACCAGTTTTCCGACTTTGAGCATGGCCCTACCCCCATTGTCGAGAAAACTGAGGACGCTAATCTAGGGACTGAGGAGGTTCCCCGAATTACCAAAATCGGAACATTGCTATCTCCCAAAGAAAGAAAAAGTATGATTGACTTCCTTCGATCATACCAAGACGTTTTTGCCTGGTTGTATGAGGACATGCCTGGTCTGGACATTGATTTGGTCAAGCATGAGTTGCCTCTCTACCCAAATACGAAGCCGGTTAAGCAGAAGCTGAGAAGTCTTTGACCCGAGTGGATGTTGAAAGTCAAAGACGAGGTCATCAAGTAGTATGATGCAGGGTTTCTCATGGTATCTAAGTACCCGCAGTGGCTAGCCAATATTGTGCCTGTACCGAAGAAGGATGGAAATGTTCGCATGTGTATCAATTTTTACAATTTGAACAGGGCGAGCCCGAAGGACGATTTTCCATTATCGCACATCGACATCTTGGTCGATAATACCACTAAGTACGGGATGCTTTCTTTTATGGACGGATTCTTCGGATACAATCAGATAAAGATGGCAGAGGCAGACAGAGAGAAGACTGCATTCATCACCCCCTGGGGAACCTTTTGCTACAGAGTCATACCATTTGGGCTAAAGAATGCTAGAGCAACGTACTAGAGAGCTATAACTGTGCTATTTCACGACATGATGCACCATGAAATTGAAGTGTACGTTGATGACATGATCGCCAAGTCACCGGAGTGATGCGACCATCTGGTAAACCTCCAGAAACTGTTTGAGAGGCTGAGAAAATACAAGTTACATCTGAATCCACATAAGTGTGCATTTGGCGCTATGTTTGGAAAACTGTTAGGATTCATCGTCAGCAGGAGAGGGATCGAGGTCAACCAAGTCAAAGTCAAAGCTATCACAGAAATGCCACCACCATCTACTAAGAAAGAAGTCAGAGGGTTCTTGGGCAGAATACAGTATATCAGTCGGTTCATTGCGCAAATAACTTCAATCTGCACATCAACCTTCAAGCTACTAAGGAAGAACTCACCCGTGGAGTGGAACGACGATTGTCAGGCAGCATTCGATAAAATCAAAGGCTACCTCCTTAACCCACCTGTGTTGGTACCACCCGAGCCAGGGAGACCACTCTTGATGTATCTCTCCATGACGAAAGTTTCGATGGGTGTGTCTTAGGTCAGCATGACGAGACAAAAAGAAGAGAACAAGACATTTACTATATGAGCAAGAAGTTTACTAATTATGAAACGCGCTATTCTCATCTAGAGAAAGCATGCCTGGCTCTTGTATGGGCTACTCAGAGACTCCACTATTACTTGCTATCTCAAACTGTTCTACTTTTAGCTCGAATGGACCCGTTGAAATACTTGTTCGAAAAGCCAGCCCTCACTGGACGAACTGCACGATGACAGTTTTTATTATCCTAGTTTAACATCACGTACGTCACTCAAAAGTCAATTAAGGGACAGGCACTCGCCAATCATCTTGCCGGCAATCCTTTGCCAGATTATGAACCTTTGAGAACTGAGTTCCCCGATGAGGGCATCCTTTTCATGACGAAAGATGATACTGAAGAAGCAGAAGAATCATGGGTAATGCACTTTGACAGGGCGGCTAATGCAGAAGGTCAGGGAGCTAGCGCCATTTTGATTTTGCCGAAAGGATCCCATGTACCCGTCTCTATCAAGCTCAACTTCCCTTGCACTAACAATATGGCTGAATATGAAGCTTGTGCCGCTGGTCTGTAGGCGGCTCTCAATCTGAATATAACTCACCTTCTAGTGTTTGGCGATTCGCAGTTAATTATATGCCAGACAAATGGTGACTGGAAGACGAAAGATGAGAAACTGATCCCTTACCATGAGCACCTCGAGGATTTGATAGTTTGCTTTCAAGATGTGGCATTCTCATATGTCCCCTAGATAAGGAATCGCTTTGCCGATGCACAAGCAACTTTGGCGTCAATGATAGAAATCCTGTACAGTGTTGAGATGAAGCCGATCACGATCGAGTAAAGGAATGAGCCCGCCTTCTGCCTTCAGATTAAGGAACCTACAAAGCCTGATGATGAGCCACCTTGGTTCTCAGATATTAAGAATTTCCTCGAGACACTAACTTTCCCTGAGCGTACATCCAAGATAGATCGACAAACCATCTAACGTCTAGCAGCAGGCTATGCCATTTGCGAGGAGTGCCTTTACAAGAGATCCTATAATAATATCTTACTCAGGTGTCTTACAGAAAGTGAAGCGACAAATATCATAAAGGAGATCTACGAAGGAGTATGCGGAGCCCATGTCAGCGGTCACATGCTTGCTAAGAAAATTCTACGACAAGGATACTTTTGGACCACTATGGAATCAGATTGTTAGAAACATGTCCAGAAATGCTACAAGTGTCAGGAGCACTCCAGTCTGATAAACTCTCCTACCATCGATCTACACTGCATGGCCACTCCTTGGCCATTTGCTACCTAGGGACTTGACGTCGTCGGAATGATTAATCCAAAAGCATCAAACGGACATCGGTTCATCCTCGTCGCCATTGAATACTTCACCAAGTGGATTGAAGCAGCATCATATGCCAACATTACGGCCAGTCACGTCGAGAAGTTTCTCAAAAACAATATTGTGTGCCGATTTGGAGTACCCAAGGATATTATCACGGACAACGACACAAACTTTGCAAATAAGCGCATCTAAGCCTTCTGTGAGCAACACAAAATCAAGCACCATTGCTCGTCCCCCTATCGGCCTCAAACTAATGGAGTGGTAGAAACTGCGAATAAGATGGTCATCCACATCCTTGAGAAGATGGTCGTCACTTACCGAGATTGGAGTGAAATGCTACCATTTTCTTTGTAGGCCTACAGAATATCGATCCGTACCGCTACAGAGATAACACAGTTCTCCCTTATATATGGAACCGAGGTCGTCCTACCAATTGAGGTTGAAGTACCCTCGCTCTGAATCCTTATGGAATCAGGCTTACCCGAAGCAGAGAGAGAGAGAGATCCCGCTTCGAACAGTTGAACTTATTGGACGAGAAGAGACTCCTAGCCTTGTGTCACACTCAAGTTTACCAGGGGCGAATCGCACACGCTTACAATAAACATGTCTACGGTTGAGATCTAAAGGTAGGAGACACTGTGTTGAAGAAAATCTTTCCATCCCTCCACGCCGATTCAAGAGGGAAGTTCAAGCCAAACTGGGAAGGACCTTACGTCGTTAGAGAAGTGCTATCGGGATACGCCATCCGCCTCGCCACCATGGACGGAGATCATCTTCCTTAGCCCATCAACGCTAGATACGTCCGACAGTTCTACTCTCAGTCTATTGCGATAAGGTAAGTATTGGTAAAACAGATACGTGACTACTCAAGAACAATCCAAAAGAGGCCATCATTCCAAACACAGTTGCCAAAAAGCATCCCTAAAAATGATGATATCCTTTGCTATCCCATTTGAGCCTGGGCCTTTCTTTCAACAACCCCCTTCCCCCAAAAAAAAAGCATCCCTAAAAATGATGATATCCTTTGCTATCCCATTTGAGCCTGGGCCTTTCTTTCAACAACCCCCTTCCCCCAAAAAAAAATGTGTGCGTACATATACAAAAAAGTGAAGTAAAGTTACTATCAAAATAAATAAAAAATTTGAAAAAGCAAAACCTCAAAAAGAGATTACCTGAAATTGAGCAAAAAGAAAAAAAAATGCAGAAGAATCACAGGGCATGTACAGTAAAAACCCCCAAGGAAGAAAATATGTTGAGAAAACTGAAGTCGTATCAAGGAAACCCTTTTAGCCTAGCATACCTTTAAATCCTAACCTAACCCATCGCCAAGCCACACCCTGAAGAAAGCCCTCTTTTAGGTTTACAAGTAGTCATAATATTTGTTAAGTCAACACAAGCCGAGTTGTGAGACGACACAAGAACCCCATTTGGTCGGCTATGACGGAATCGACGTCTATGTCGTGGCTTTTGAAAAAAAGAAATTAAAAAATTAAAAAAATAATAATAAAAAAAAGAAGAAAAAATAAAATAAAAATACAAGCTCAAAGCAAGATGGACGTGGTGAAAACTCGAAAGGGCATTACGGGTAAAAACAGCGAGCTTGTGCGGACCAGGTGAAAACCCGAAAGGGCGCCATGGGTAAAAAAGGAAATATAAAAAAAAAGAGAGAAAAGAAAACAATAAAAGAAAGAGAAAGGTGTGAAATAATTGATTGATGTTAGAGGAACCCTTTTGTTACCCTCCCTGTCGCCCATTTTTCCGACTGGGCCGCTCATGTTAGTTCAAATCGGGTCCCGACCAGAATTGCTTTTGTGAAATCGCTTTGTCAAATGTATGACTCAAGGTAAGGAGAAAGATTTGACTCATTCCGAAGCGATTGACATTCCAGTATTGGTAACGCCATTGAAACCCTCTCGAACTCAACCAGTTGAGGGAGGGTTCGACCATGCTTAAAAGAGGACCCGAGGTTTCACCTAGTGATTAAGGCACCCCACCCAAAAAAATGCACAAAACAAAAAGAACAAAAAGTCTATATAATAAACGGCCCCCCATCTTTTACAAAATGCACCGCTTACACCACATCCAAAAAACTAGCCGATGTGATGACTAGCTTTCTTTCTTTCCTCTTTTTTAAAAATAGCAAAAAACAAAAAAAATAAAAAATAAATAAAGAAAATATATATACCAAAAAATGTGTATCTGTAAAGGGGTTTCTTACGCCCCTTTTTTCTATGTATCTGATCTGTGCAAAAAGTTTTATGTGTAGGAAGGAATCAACGGCTCAGCTCGCGCTTCAAGGCACTAATTTCAGCACGAAAATCATCTTCCCGGGTGTTTTGCTCGGTCAACCAATGACCATGCAAGCTCTTATACCTCTTCCGAGAAGTATCAGCGGCTCCAAGGGCAACGCCTAAGGATCCTTTCAAACGAAGGACCTCTCCCTCTGCATTCTCTGCTCTGACCTTTTCCTGTGTTAAAAGCTCGTGCAGGCCCCTCTTCTCATCCACTAGCAGCTCAATGTGGGCTCGGTGTGCCATCTCTTTCTTCGGCCAAGGGCCTCTAGTGTCAATACTCTCCGCTAAACCCAGACAATCAGTAACAGGCTGCTTAGTCAATAGCCGGTCCTCATACTCAGGAGAAGACTGAACCAAATATCCCTGCTCCATATCGCACATCAGCGTCGACTAGCGTGTCTCCCAAAGAGCGGCAATCCAATCTATGTCCCCAGAGGACCCTCTAGAAAAGATCAAGTCACACAGAGGGGGTTTTGCCTCGCAAGGCACCTGCTGAGTGTAGCTGAACTGATGCAACACTTGAAATGGGAAGTAGAAGGTGTTGCCGGTCAACCCCAGAAGGGTGATGCCCTCGTGGTCTTTGGAACAAATCACACGGAAGGTTCGCTCTAGCCAAGGAAGTCTCCATATAAGATCCGCGCCAATCAGCCAAAGCTTCAATTCTGACAAATCTCCCTGGGGAATCATATGGCACCTGCCCAAAAAGCATCGGACCACCTCTCCTCGAGCAAGATAAAAGCGGGGCACTGGTCCCAAAATGGCAAGATGCTCTCCCAGCTAAACCTGAAGTAAAAGTGGGCAACCTCCAAGATTCCTGGTCTTCCCAAGGGAAAATGCATCAAGGCACCGAAAAAGTTCTGCAAGCACCAAATGCATCATAGATCGGCTCGCCTCCAACTCGGTCAAAATATCGCAAATTGCCAAAGAGAAGCTCTCTCCCCCGGTAAAGAAAAGGATTTCTAAGATAAGGCCAAGAGAGAATGCTTTCACGCTGAAGATGTTCCGAGTCGGCAATTTTCGGAGACTTTCGTCACCAAAAAGTTCTTTCAGGAATTTCATCGAACACCTAGTGGGCCCCCCAATGAGACTTTTCTCATATTCATTTTTCTTCATGCTCAGGGTAAGGTTAACGGCTTTGGCATAGCCCGGCTTCGATAAAATTCTGGCAAGGCCCCTATGAAACCTCAAACCAGACAAGTTGGACAATTCCTAAAGAGTAGGAGTTATCTCCCGATTCCCAAATCGGAACACATGGCCACTCGGGTTCCAAAAAGATGTGGCGGCATGAAGAAGGTCCCACCATGGGGAAACCTCAATAAAGGAAGGAAGGCGAGATAGCCCAATGCGCTCCAAGTTAGCGAGCTCACTCTCATTCAAACTCCCAACCTAACTTGTTAGATATTTGGGTCCCATGCCCAAGGAAGGGGATAAATTGGTTTCGGGCCCTCCACGTAAGGGAGGGTTGGAAAGCGGGTCCATAGACGTACAAAGATCTTTCAAGAAGATAAAAATTGATGTATGGTGATGGACCCGCCTTTGAAAAGTAAGAACAAAAAGAATCAGTCAAAAGGGCCAAGTCAAACAGAAAAGAAAGAGTTTTTGGACTTACTCGGGTATATAAGGACCCACTGCTCCCCAGGCTAAGGCTAGCGCAACTATTAGTTACGCCAGTGCATTTTGTCCCAAACTTTAGTCTAGCGCAACTAATAGTTGCGCCAGTACAAATTTCCCAAACTTTAGTCTGTTCCCTAGATTTAGCCTGGCGCGACTAATAGTTGCGCCCGACTAAAGCTCCCTCCTCCTAAGCCATTTTGGGGCCTGATTGGGGGGAATTGTGTTTGTTTCCAACCCTTTAAAAAATCGGTCAAAACTGTTGGTAGTCATAAGCAACGTTCACAAATCTTTAAAATGCCACTAATAGTTTAGAAACTACTTTGTTTCTTTATGTGCAAGATAGATCCTACATCAAAGCATGCAACCCAAAAGGTCGCTTTCTGAGAGCGCTTAGCAGACACATCCTATAGAAAAACAGATACGGTGCAAGGAAACCATGGCATGCAATCAAGACAAAAGCACTAAAATATTTCCAAAATAAAAAATCATCCACAAAGTGCTACATCATCCATCCCAAGCTGTCTAAAATTTCAAATCATCAATCCCAAGAGTACTATTTTTTTAAAAACTGAAAGGGGGAAGAGTTGAGCCCTGGTAAGTTTGCATATCCCCCACCCAGGACTAGGCTTGAGAAATCTGGCTAAGCAAAGATCGCGACTCTTTGGCGCGTGCATGCTATAAGTCATGGCCAAAAGCAAAGATCAGGACCAATCAGGGGACACACACAAAGTTCTACATTAAGAAAGATACAATATCAGCTATCAGGACAATCATAAAAGCATGTGCAAAAGGAGGCCAGAACAAGAAAGAGATGGGTCGTCAGAAGACTTACCCCGGGGATCACCTCAGGAGGAGGGACACGGGCTGCTTTAGCGGAAAGACGTGCCTGCCTATCCATGATGGCACACAGACCCGAGAGGAAACTGTCATCAAGGTGTCGAAAGGTCCCATAGACCACGGTCGGATCACCCCCAGGGGCACTAGCCTGAGAAATATCCGACAGACCAACGCCGGAAGAACCCTCGCTGGAAGGACCCGCACCAGAAGGTCAACGCCAGAAGGACCTGCCCGTGAAGTATCAGTTGTACCCGCTGCCGTCCCACCTTCATCATCAGAACCATCCCCTAGAGCAAACTGTAAATAAAATAAAAATCAGCTTAGAAAGAACAAAGGCCGAGATAAAACAAAAAGAGACTAATCTAAAGAGGAAAAGGTAATTTGCTCACGCGGGCTGCCAAATGCAAGGAAATTGACACTAGGTATAAATTTTTGTAGGATGAACTGATATGGTAGGCACTCGTACCAAGTATGATAGTCTCCAAGCACGTGAAGAGCATAGATAGGGAGCCCATTGTTGAGAAGGGTCGTTGTGAGTTCCTCAACGCTGCCAATAGGATTTCAAACGTCAGCAGGAGGGTCCACGGGAATGGCATAGTAGCCCTGGTACTAGTGCACCACCCGCTCTCCCAAATAGTAAAGTTGTTAAACAAAGAGGGGTTTACGCCTCGATCCCAAAAGAGGATGCGAGATACGGGTCGTGGAGGATCTGTCCAAGTCCAAAAGTGGGCAGTCAATTAAACAGGCAATATACTAATCAAGAAGGATTTCCAAGCATGGGTAAACCAAGTTGTTAAGAGGGGCTTTACCTACTCAGGAACTATCAGCTCAAGTTGGGACCTTAAACCAATCTCCAGGTGCTTCATGCCCACATCACGGCACTGGGCTTGGTTCCAGTTGCTAAGAAGAGGGTAAGTAAGTCGAGTGAAGAAGCGGGCGCCCAGGGTGAAAATGATGATATTCCCATACCTGAAAAGAGCAGTACACAAGAGCAGGTCGGTAGCATATAAAGATCATTCAAGAAAAATGGCAAAAGCGGAAGAATGAGGGATTACCTCCAAGGCGGCCCAAAAACCAACAACAGATTTGGAATCTCTGGTCGTGACCCGAGCTAAGTTAAACATCAGCCATGCATACCCAGCCCTGCCCTAGTCATACCTATGGACGTCACCCCAATTGTCCATGACACTCAACAATGCTAGGCTGACTTGGCCACCGCTTGCATTGGTAAAAAGGGCCTCACCCAAAAAGATCAGAAGAGTAATGCGGGCCAAGAAGATCGCCCGCTCGGGGGAAATATAAAGCACCCTGTCTGGCTGCCCCAGGTCCACCAACTCGTCGGTCTTGTAAAGCACGATAAGCCAAGTCATCTTGACCTCGGTACCATGTGTCTGCCCGCGAGGGGGATAGGCCCCTATCAGTCGGATGACGTCCTCCCTACTCGGCACTGAGAGGCCGGCTATCGGTATCCCTCCCATCCTAATACCCATAATCATTGCCCAATCAACAGGCATCAGGGTCATCTCGGCATATGGCATATAGAAGGTCATCGTCTCGGGCTGAAACAGTTCGATCAGGGCCTTCAGATAGGCAGCATCAGCCCTCATAGCAGGGCAGGTCAGAAACTCCTCAAAGCCCACCTGTGCCAATAGGAACTTCACTATGGGGGGACATAGAGGTAGAAGTCTTGGAAATCAAGCCACCCCACGTAGAATACAATAGAGGGCAAGTCTTGCATAAGAAGAGAAAAGTGCATTAGATCATAGAAAGAAGGAAAAGTTGCACAAAAGAAAGAAATCTGAACCTTCTTTTACCTAGCCCGCTATGCTAAAATTTGAAATATAAGTATGCTGTTGATGTAGAAGGCCGACTCGGGCAGCCTCACCTTGCACTTCGAGCCATGGGCCCGCTTTCTGCTCTACCCAAAGGAACTCCTCCCCTCGTGGACCATATACTACCTCGGACCCCCCCTCCTGGCCCTCTACAAGAACATGCTCATCATCACCCAACCTTCTGGGGCAACAAAAAGCAATCACATCATAGCAGATCAATGATAGAGAACCATGATGAGCTATGCTACCAAGGAAAGTAAGTATGCTCGCCCTTTCCTCTTTTTTTCAGAAATAAGTGATACATATGCACAAATATAAAAAAAAGAGATCCCTTTTAGATTGAAAATACAAAACAAAAATTTTTTCTTCCAAAAAATAAAACAACAAAATAATAATAAAATTTCCCCTTCCTATCTTTGAAGATAAAGGACGTTAAAATCAAATAAAATCATTCCTTTATGTTTCTAAAAAAAAAGAAGTGAAAATCCCTTCTTTTACAAAAAAAATTCCTCCTTCATGTTTAGGAAAATAAAACTAACAAAAAATCATCATGCTTCTAACCAAAAAATCTTTCTCTTTTCCTTATGTTCAAAAAAAAAAAAAAAAACACAAAACAAACAATCATTTCTTCGTGTTCCTGAAAAAATATATAAAAATAAAAATAAAAAAAATCCTTTATTTGCAAAATAAAAACAAAAACAAGAAAATCCCTTTACTCTATTGACAAAAATAAAAAAGAAAAAAATAAAAAATTCCATTACTTTATTTGCAAAAATGAAAACCAAAAAACAAAAAATCCTTTTACTTTATTTGCAAAATAAAACCAAAAAAAAAGAAAAAAAAAAAAAAAAATTCCTTTACTTTATTTGCAAAAATAAAAAAAAAATGGAAAAAAAAAAAAACAAAAAAAAATCCTTTTACTTTATTGGCAAAAAAAAATTAAAAAAATCCCTTTCAATATGCACAAATAAAAACAACAAAAAATATAAATAATATATATGCAAAACCCACAAAACAACAAAAATAGGGCATCATTCATAAGAAACCATCCACACACCATCAATAAACATACATACCATAAAAGTAAACCATTACTCATCAAAGCATGCAAGTTCATGATCATATTTGCAAGAAAAAATAAAGAAAATTAAGAAAAATGAGTTTTTAATGGTTACCTTGTGAAGAAGATGAGGTCTTTGATTTAGCGTAGGCCGGCAATCGATCGGTACAAGCAAGCAACGGCAATGAAGCACGCATAGAGGCAATGTAAAGGAACCCTAAGAAGATAGTTTTTCGATTTTAAGGAGATGGGGGGGAAGAAAGTTTTGAAAATAATACCCCACAGCCTGAACCCGGGCTGTTTAAATTGCTCCCCAGCCAAGCCTGGCGCAACTATTAGTTACGCCAGGCAATTTTGAGCCCCCTTTTGGCTTAGCGCAACTATTAGTTGCGCTAGGCAATTTTGAGCCCTCTTTTGGCTTAGCGCAACTATTAGTTGCGCCAGGCAATTTTAAGGCCCCTATTGATTAGTTGCGTCAGCCACATAGGTCGGGCTTTTGGGCCAAGTGCAGGTCAGATGTGTAAACCGATTTCCCCCTCTCTTCATGTTGTTTACTCACGGCTGATGCACGTGCTCCCAAGTGAGGTGTTGATCATCATTCGACCTATCCAGGAAGCCATGCTAAGAATAAAGTGGACAAAGAGCAATAGGCGTCTTGATCCTACATAGAAAAACATAAAAAGCCCAAAATAAAAATGAAAAAAAAAAAAAGAAAAAATCTCACAGAAAAGCCAAAAAGATAACTCGCATAAAATGTCAGAGTAATTCGCATAAAAAAAAAAAAAAACTTCAAAAAAAAGAAGAAAAAAAAAATGATAACTTTGAAAAACCAAAAGATTCACATAAAAATGATAACTTTGAAAATCCCAAAAATCACATAAAATGACAGAAAAATCACAAAGATAAAATAAAAACCTATTTGTGTTTCCCACAGATTACGCACATGCATAATGTGGTAAAATGTCAATGTTTTATCAGCAGTGTAGATGTGCCATATTAAGGTCCCGAGTCTAGGGTTCGCCCTGGATCTTTGGATCCTACGTCCAAGTAGGAGCAAAGACATCAATCCCAATCAAACGGTCAATGTTGTGATCAGGTTGACTCCACTGCTAAATCTTCGAGCCAAGTATTCTATTTTTGGATTCATATGAACTTAAGTGTCTTAAGCTTCAGATTCCTCGAAAAAATGTCAATCATTGGTTGAAACCAACCTGTTAAGAATGAAACTATGTATCAATCAAACTATGTGCAACCATGCATCCAGAAGGGTTAATTTCCCCTTTATTTTTCGTAGGCTTAAAACCTATATTGGAAGCGGTATCTCTGTAAAGTGTACATCATGCGTCTGGGTATCCGTATGATGGTCGTTTGTTCTCATAAATTATACCCACGCAGGTCCGGGTCGGGGCTTCCATTGCCTTTGTTGCTTATCGCCCCTAATGGGTGCATATTTATGCATAGTTAAATGATGTTTATGATCATTATTGAAAGAAACCAGGATTAGATGTCCCTTTTGAGAGATGCCCAATGTTTGGTTGGATCTGTTCAAGGTAGTTGAAGCTGGATGCTCTAGGTCATGTTGATCTGGGGCACATCTTGGAAAATAGCACGACCTCCCAAAAAGTATTGTGACATCTATTCACTTTGCTGGGGCAGTCATGCTAAATAAACTTCAGGATCGATGGTTTCGCCCAAAGATCTTGAACCCTGCTTTCGCGCCTATCTTTGAATGTGGGTCGATCACCCCTCTTACTTACGAAGCTGTTATATTCAGAATGAATCTTAAATATCAAATACCTTTAAATTATCTCGAGAAGCAAATGTTTGATCTGACATACAAGACTTTCGCAACTCGTTCCACCTCGATTATGCCCAATAATGCCACTAAGCGCTTAGGGACCGATTACCTTGAGAAATGAATATTTAGCCTGACATCCAGGGCTTTTGTTTTCTCACCATATTATTCATCTGATGTTTAAAGTTTGTTCTGAATGCAGCAGACCCGTCAGTAATGCCTTGGGCCTCTTTGGATGTCTCTTTTCTTTGGCATTCGATCATTAGTGATCGGATACCAAAGAGGGACATCTGTAGACACCCAAATTTGGCCCAAGGCCTGATCGAAATATATTTCGAGAGAGGCACATTTTTAAACTTTTGATGACATGAATGAAACCCTTAGGAATCACTCCAACCACCCTAGAACCCTTAGAAACCAGTACTAATCCTTAAGACCCGTTTCGAACCTAGACTTGACCCTTTCGTGCCTCGGGTGAGGAGTGGTACACTAGGACTAGCTATGACCTTCTACTATGTTCGAATATTATGCCATTACAAAGTAAAAATCATCAGCTTTCCAATGGTCCAAGAATCACCCCAATCGGAGTTATACATCAAAAGATATGGTGGTCTAAACTCGGAGGACATAAGTATAATTTCAGTTAGCCCGGCTAAGGGATTTGGCGCAACTAATAGTTGCGCCAGTTATAATTTAGCCTGGCGCAACTATTAGTTGTGAGAAGCCACTTTCCCAGGATTTAAGCCTGGCGCAACTATTAGTTGTGCCAAGCCACTTTCCCAAGATTTAAGCCTGGTGCAACTAATAGTTGCGCCAGTCTTAAAGTGGACCTCACCCCTCACGAAGCCAACTTTCAGGCTACTGTACAGAACTGTTTTACTGTACATTTGTCTGGCATAACTAATAGTTGTGCCAGGCATATGAATAGTGATCCTGAGTTTTTGCCTTGAAATTCATGAGTGGGGTTTGACTAATTGACCACCTGGGTCTTTGGGGTGTGTTTTGTTAGTTCTGTTGCACCCCTTTATACCATATTTGCAACCCCTTAAGTGACTTAAGGCTCCACCCTATATCATCCACTATTAGAATCACCTTCGCACCTTTTCAAGCTCTTAAAATCCTAAGAAACCTTAGATTAGAGATTACCTAATTGTTAAACTCAATTAGCATCTAAGTAGCTTCCTAATCTTCCCATTTCCTATAAATAGAGCCTCCCTCCCCTTGGATTAAAGGTTGAAAATTTTTACCTAAGAGAGAAAGAGCTTAAAGTGAGAAGATCTATCTCTCTTTGATGCACTATTGCTCATACAAATTTTAAAATTTCAAAACCCCCTTTGAGTGATATTTTCTACCTTAGATCCCCTAGTTTAGGTGTATGCTACCCATTTACTTTTCCTCTCTACCCCTTAGCTAGCAAGCCTTAGAGCTTAGAACTCCTATTTCCACCATACAAGCATTCAAAAGCTCATTAAAGCAAGCTAACGCAAGGCTGCTCTACGATGCTACAAGGGCCAGAGGGCTCTGGCTCTCCCCTTTTTCCTCCTATCTCTTCTTTAGCTCTTCCCATCCTTCCATTTGTGCTATTACGTCGTCAAATTTTTTGGCAGGAACGGAGGGGCACAAATAGGATTTAAGCCTCATGTGGGCAAGAGGAAGCCATTTTCTTTTCTTTTACTTTATTTTTATTTTGGCCATTAGTAAAGGCCGCATTAAGCGGGTTGATTGGGTGCCTAACACCTTCCCAATCGATAACCAAAGCCCCTACCCAAGAGCCTTTGGTGTGGACCGAATTCAGAGTCAAATTTGTAGCATTTTGGTGCTTATAAAAATGATATAGGTATCCTGGGACACCAAAAGCTCCGGGTGGCGACTCTATATTTTTTGCAAGTGAGCGCATCGTCGCGACGAGATCGTCAAAAATCTCACGGTTGCACACATTTAATCTCATATCCCAAAGCATAAAGTTTCATAACTGATTTCATAGGCACATTTTTCACATTTTCTCATAGATTTCCATATACTGAAAACTTAACCATACACACGCACATAATTCACTTAAAACAATAACTTAAATATTATTCTAAGCATATATAACATTAGAAGACACACATATACCAATGGGAATCCTTAACCATCGTCGTTTAATAAACTATTTTTACATTTGCCCAAGTCCCTGCGTTATGACAAATACTTGTACCAAACAAAGTTTTACCATATGCTGGTAAAAATGTATGGATATCCTGCCGTACCGGAGCACAAAGGATTTGTTTCACATGAACCTTAAATCATAGTACAAAATTTAACTTATAGTTGTCACACCGTGTAAAGTGATTACATTATACTATTTTTAGAAAACTAATATTCATACACAAATTTCGTAGTTCACACGAAATTCACACGAATATACTTATCACATTTTATCACATTTCTTATATCACAACGCATTTCAAATATCACATTTATAAAGTTTGTTTGAAATCACAATTTCACATGAATGATGATAGCTTATCTTATCACATTAATCAACTTATACAGAGCACATCACATCAAATGATCGTAAGTTTTCCCTACCTCAAGTCACTCCAAGCATAACCAAATGAAGTCCTATAAGAACTCACGTGGCACTCATTCCTCTAGCCTACATTCCAAATTACCCCAAAGACCATTTTAAAATGTCTAATAAGATCTAATGGTCGAAGTCTTCGAAGAAACTCTAAAAAATGTGTAAAAATACTTTAACTTTGTATCTCTCGCGAGCGAGGTACAAGGTCGAGAGTGCAAGCTCAGAAATCTCGAGTGCACGAGTGAAAAGAAGCTTGTTGAAGCCTCTTTTCCTCAGTCGCCTCAGGAGCACGAGGTTCCCTCACACCCTTCAGAATTGTCTTGCGCGAGCGAGAAATACAGCTCACGCGAGCGAGTCCAATGGCACCTATCGCAACTTGCATGAGCAAATCTCAGAGGTTCACTAGAGTTTCCTTTTTCGTTCGCGCGAGGCACGATTTGGCATTTCTGAAGACTCCTCGCGCGAGCAAGAAACACAGCTCGCGCGAGCAAGTTTCAGAAACACTTCAGATCGGAGTTTTTCCAGCTCGATCTTCTCGCAATTTCTTCTCCAATCCAAACCACACTTTTCACACAACTTTAAGGGCATTTCATTCTACGTACTTAACTTCTTTGGAGTTGATTTCTTACCTTCTTAACTTATAGAATCATGCTAGAATCTCAGCGTCCTCTCTTCACAAGAAAATGGGTTTCAAAACCCTATTCGATCACAATTCACGCTCCGAAATCTCTACAATCGTCGCAATCGACAGTTACTTCTTCTCAAACACACCTGCTAAACTTCATGAAGTCATATAGCTTCGGAACACAAGGATTTGCCTAATCCTTTCTTCTTCTTCCTCACAATCTCTCACTCTCTCTCTTTCTAAGCAAACCAAACAAAGTAAATAAAAAAAATATGAATTGCAAAAGGGGTTGTAAACGTGAGATCACTCCCACTTATCCATAAGTGTTTGCCTCCATGTGAAGCATCTACACACAACTTGTGTGTTACCCTTTCCACTTGAATTCCTTGGTGTGTAGCACATACACACATATGGGTGTGTGTCTGTAACTGATTTGGTTCCAATGCGAACCCCACACACCTAACTCGATACACGCTCACTATCCCCTGTTCACTGCCATAACACACACCTATTAATCTCGTCAAATTCTAAACTTGTATTGTGCTCCACACCTGTACACACACCTGTTTGACTTATGCGGTTTCCTAATTTTTGGAGATATTACACACATGATAAGCTCGAGCAGCGACTCTAGCATAGGTCATATAGGATTTATGAGTATCTTAGTTATGCTCATATGATGTACAGACGTATGTGAGAGAATAATAAGATATGATATATTATGGGGTATGGTGAGGTACGTTAGGATATGAGATGTTTAGATAATTGTCTTGCATTTATGGTATGTTTCGAACTCTATGACACACAGGAAATTTATTGTTTCCTTCTTTCAGTTTCTTTGATATACTATTATTATCAATCATGTGATGCACCCACAATTCACCTGAGTAGCATGCGATGGATTACTGGTGTATCCACTGAGTTGCATGTTGTTTAACAACTGAACTCTCATGACATTTATCCATTTCAGGTAATTATATTGGTAGAGTAGATGCCAACTATCCAAATTCTGCTGACGTTAATTTCTTTGACCCTGTGGACGCTGAGTACTAGGAGCCTTGGGAAGGCGACGCCGCTGAGTACCAGGAGGACCTTGGTGCTGATTTTGACCTGGGTACTAGCTATTGATAGTTGTAGTTTCGACATCGAGATACGTTTCGTACAGTAATTTTTTATTTATAAACTTGTATAGTAGATTTGTTTCTGATTTCTACTTCCTTTAGATTATGAAATATTTCTTGAATTTTATCTCATTTATTCAGTTATTTATGGCTGCTCTTTTATTTCCACCTTCATTTGATGGATTCATGGTTTCGTGGAACAATATTTACACTAGAACTCTGATTATGTGTATATATGCTTAGAGTATTTGGGATGCGTACGGGTTAGAACTCAGAATTCTAGGCCCTCTAGATGGGATCGAATTTCAGGTCATGACAAAGTGGTATCAGAGAATAGGCTTTACCTCCTGTTGGACTCTAGGGACTTAAATTATTACAAGTTCTAAGTCTCTATGTTTGAAACAAGATTATGATGCCTCTGTGAAGGAATGGTGAGGGATCTTCCTCCCAAGGAGAAGAAAGTGAGATAGCACGTATGTTGCTCAAGTTGACGGCCGCATAACAACATCTGGTCGCCCAGTTGAATGAGATTCATCAGCTGGAGACTGGGAGATTGATCCAAGGGTTCAATCAACAACTTGAGCAATAGGCAAAGAGTTATCAGGACTTTATTTCCTAGCAATTGAACAATCCTTCCAACTGCGGTTCTATTACACCTACACCACCGCCTCGAGTTGAGAACAATAATCATAACGAATACGTGACCTTTAGCAGAGCCCGACCTCCGCACTTTCTCAGATAGTTAGATCCCGACACTGTCAATGACTGGATCACCCAGATAGAGAAAATCTTAAAAGTCTCTATGCCCGTCGAAAATGAGAAAGTACCTTGGGTCGTGATGTGTCTGAAAGGAGATGCATAGAGTTGGTGGACTTCAACCAAACGGTTGGCGAGCAGGCAAGAAGAAGAGCACTGGACATGGCAGTAATTCAGAGAAGTGTTTTATAGCAAGTACTTCTCAGATGCCACGAAGACTATGAAGAAAAGCGAGTTCTTGGCTTTACAGCAAGTAACCATGTCCGTGACTAAATATGAGGTAAAATTTGTTCGACTCTCTCGATTCACCTCTATGTTGGTAGCAAATGAAGCTGAGAAATGCTATCACTTTCAGAATGGTCTCAACCCCAATATCAGGAGTAGAATCGCAGCAATAAAAATTTCAAACTATAGAGAGCTTATGGAACGGACTCATATCTAGGAACAAGAAAATGAAGAGATGCGCGCTCAACATGAAGCTCGCCAAGCAGCTCAGAGCGGTAAACTAATTCTGGAAAGCTCTTCATCCTTTACTCTGAGAGCACCTCCTTCTCGACATGCACTGGTACAGAGACTGCATCGATTCGCATGGTACCCTCATAATCCCCCATTTCAGAGAGCCGCTCCCTTCTCCGGTTACTAGAGAGTTGCACCATCGTCAGGTTACACCTACCCAGGGATGACTACAACTCAAACTATTCAGAAAAGTGTTGTAGCAATGGTAAATCCCATAAATACCTCAGTTCCCCAGTATCAGAAGACCGCGACCCCTGCTAATACCCAGTAACGCCCCTATGTTCCGTATGAACTATGCACCAAGTGCGACAAGAGGCACAAGTCGGGTGAATGTTTACTAAACTTGAGCAAGTGTTTCTGATACAAGAAGTCGGGACACTTTATTCAAGTTGCCTAGAGCGAGACCCTACTACAGATATTCCTCTGAGAGGTCAGCAGCAGCAGCCTCGAGCTTAGGGCCGAATTTTTACCATGTCACATCAGGGTATGAATCTTAATCATATTACTTTTCCTTACATATTATTTCCTTTTCTTTTACATGATTATCTATTTCATATATGACTTGTTTTGGGCCTGATTTTATTTTTTATTTTTTGTGAGAAATACTATGACGTGTATATAACTTAGACCATGTGTGAACTCTCGTGTAATTTAGGAGTTATGAAAGTTTCTAGACCTACCGATTCATCTGATTGTCATGCGTGGGGTTTGATCGACTCTGGATCTACCAATTTCTTGATTACACTGAGTTTCGTTTCTAAAATCGGAGCTAAGCCCGTATCACTGGATAATATACTTACGATTTGTATGCCATCAGGAGAAGTGATGGTGGCATCTAAAGTTTACAAAGATATGATCTTAATAGTTGGGACGCATGAGTTACCTGCAGATCTGGTGATACTCATATTCTAAAACTTTGATATAATCCTCGGCATGGAATGGTTGCCGCTTATCATGCCTCTATAGACTGCTTTCTAAAGTAGTTGTCTTCCGATCGATTGGGAGCCCTTCATTCAAGTTTCGTGGCATTAAAAGCGGAAGAGCAGCCCTACTTGCTACACTGGGCAGTGGTCATAATGAGAAAGGAGACCCCTCAATTATTCCTATCGTTGGGGAGTTCGTCAATATTTTTTCGGAAGAACTACCTGGACTTCCTCCTGACTGAGATGTAGAGTTCAAGAATGAACTGGCGCTCGGTATCCTACTGATTGTAAAAGTTCAGTACCGAATGTCACCAACAGAACTGAAAGAATTAGAGATTCAGTTGAGTGAATCGTCTGATAAGGGATTTATCCAACGTAGTGAGTCACCATAAAGAGCATCGGTCTTATTTGTAAAGAAGAAAGATGGCTCAATGAGACTTTGTATTGACTATCGGCAGCTGAATAATGTGATTGAAGAATCGATACTCTTCCTCATATTGATTATCTATTTGACCAGGTATAGGGTGTCATTTATTTTTCAAAGATAGATCTAAGGTCTGGATATCATCAATTGACAGTCAGAGCAGAAGATATTTTGTAGACTGCTTTTGAGGCAAGGCATGGACACTACGAGTTCCTTATTATGTGTTTTGGACTCACGAATGCATCTACCATGTTTATGAACTTAATGAACCATGCATTCAGAGAGTTTCTCGATAAGCTCGTCATTGTATTTATTGACAATGTCCTTATTTATTCTTGCATGAAAGATGCTCATGAGGATTACCTTCGTATGTGCTACAGACTCTTCGTGAGCACAGATTATACGCGAAATGGAGCAAGTGTGAATTTTGGGTTGAAAAGGTAACTTTCTTAGGTCACGTGATTTTTGTCGTAGGGATTTATACGGATCCATCAAAGGTTGAAGCTGTAGCGAATTGGCAAACACAGAAGAATGTCACCGAAGTGAGAAATTTTCTTAGTTTAGCCAAATATTATCATAAATTCGTGAAAGGATTCTCTCGTTTGGCTCTACCGCTCACTATGTTAACCCGTAAGCGCAACAAATTTTTGTGGACAGATCAGTGTGAGTAGAATTTTAAGTTACTGAAGCAGAAGCTCACGACAGCTCTTATACTCACGTTACCTTCTAGACCTGGTGATTATGAAGTTTACACAGATGCGTCGCGCCAAAGACTTGGATGTCTATTGGAACAACATAAGAAAGTCATTGCCTACGGCTCGAGATAACACATGAAAAGAATTATCCAATTCATGATCTCGAGTTGGCAGCGATCATCTTTGCTCTTAAGATCTGGCGGCACTATCTATATGGTGAGACCTTTAAGATCCATATGGACCACAAGAGCCTCAAATATTTATTTTCTCAGAATGATCTGAACTTGAGGCAGAGACGATGGATGGAGTATATAAAGGACTATGACTACTCGATTAATTACCATTCGGGTAAGGAAAATGTTGTTGTGAATGCTCTAAGTCGAAAATCCTTAGGACTACTAGTGTGTCTAAACGCTAGGAACCCGCTCGATGAGATTGCTCAGCTGGACGTGCGACTTGATAGAATTGGAGAAGGAGCATACCTATCTAGTATGATGGTCAAGCCCACCTTTGTTGACCATATCAAAACCAAGCAACCCTTTGATCCCGAAGTTTCAAAGATTGTGGGAAAATTAGCCGAGGGCTCTAAACAAGACTTTTCCATGTGCATTGATGGGGCCCTCCTATTCAGAGATAGATTGTATGTTCTCAATGTTGCAACCTTGCAAAATGAGATTCTCGAGGAAACATATAAATCTATATATTCGGTGCACCCAAGTAGCACGAAGATGTACTGAAATATTTAAAACTATTACTAGTGGTCGAACATGAAGAGAGAGATTGCTGAATATGTCTCCAGGTGTCTAGTATGCTAGCAGGTGAAGGTTGAACACTAGAAGCAAGTCAGTCTTTTGCAGAGTTTACCGATTCTCGAGTGGAAGTAGGAGAACATCTCTATAAATTTCATAGTTGGACTCCCGAGAACTTCAAAGAAGCATAACGCCATTTGGGTAATTGTAGATCGATTGACCAAGTCGGCGCACTTTCTACCTTTCAAGAATACCGATGGTGGGGACAAACTTATTGAGACATATCTGAAGGAAATAGTCAACCTTCATGGGATTCTTGTGAGCATTATATCGGACAGAGACACGAAGTTAACCTATGAGCATTGGAAGAAATTTCAAGAAGCAATGGGTACGAGACTCGATTTCAGTACAGCCTTTCATCCGAAACCGACGAGTAGACTGAAAAAGGTAATCAGATCGTAGAAGACATGCTTCGAGCTTGCATGTTAGATTTCTGTGAGAATTGGGATGACCACCTTCCTCTGATTGGGTTTTCCTATAACATCTATCAAGCAAATATCGAGATGTCACCTTTTGAAGCTCTTTATGGCCGAAGCTATAGAACACCTCTTTGTTGGGATAAGGTTCGCAAAAGGAAGATGCTTGAGCCGAAACTCGTACAGTCCACAACTGAAAAGGTTAGAGTTATTTGTCAAGAGTTGAAGGAAGCTCAGGATCGTCAGAATGCCTATGCCAACCGTAGGAGACGCTTGATAGAATTTGAGATGGGTGATTTGGTTTTCATCCTTGTGTCGCCGTCTAAGGGAATAATGCATTTTGTAATGTAGGGAAAACTAAGTCCGAGATACATGGGACCCTTTGTAATCATTGATCATATCGGCGAGGTGGCCTATCGAATTTCACTTCCAACACACTTCCTCGATATACATAATGTGTTTCACGTATCCATGTTGCGCAAATACTTACCCAATCCATCTCATGTCCTTAATATCGAGCCAACTAAAGTCAGGGATGATCTGACCATCATAGAGAAATCGGTTCGCATCGTCGATCGAAAGGAGAAACTCGTCAAGGGAAAATTCGTACGCTTCATCAAAGTTCTATGTTAGCAATATTCATCGAAGGAAGCCACTTGGGAACGAGAACTTGAGACTATAAAGAAGTACCCGGAGCTCATCACCATAGGTAAGAAATTTTTGAGGATGAAAATATTATAAGGGGGGGGGGGGATGTAACAACCCAGATCTTCTTAAACTTTATTTATTGGTGTTAGATGTGTTTTGCACTATACTTGGTATTAGCACTCTACACCGGAACATACCTTATTTTAGAAATCTCTCTTTAAGTACGTAACTCTATTCTTTTGTTATTCTAATCTCTTAAGAAACTCTGGCCGTCACAACCTTTATTCTTCAACCCATCTCTTCTCAAACTCCTAAATCTCTTTTCTAAAATCTTTTGCTTATTCTTCCACAAGAATCACTGTAATCTATTTCCATCATCAAAATCAAGGAGGAAAAAGATGAAAAAATCTTGGACGGGCTATTGTGTTAGACACCGATCTATTCAATCATAATCGCTGTAAATTTACTGTTCAAGCTTCAAGAGGTGGGTATCCATCAATCTATCTTGTTCTTCTCAGATCTTGTAGCGTAGGGTACGTTCGATCATGTATCGACGGGTTATATAAATTAACCCTACTTTATTATTGTTATATAAAATGGTAATAAACGAGAATGAGATGGTTAAATCCCTAGCCATATTTTTATTTAAATTGTTTTAAAGATTCTTTTTGTCTGTTATTTTATTTTCGAAACTCTAAATCGTTTCAGAAATTTTAGAATCGATCAATCGATCTATACAACCAATCGATCGATTCTGAGCCGAAATGGAAATATCATATTTTCATATATGATCGATCGATCGATTAATCTTTCCGATCAATCGATTTTGCACCGAGACCAACAATTCTAGACAGAGTAGACTGTGCTTATTTTCTAATAATATTCAATCAATTTTGCTTTCTTAATTTCTATTTATGGTCGATCAATCGATTTTAATTAACGATCGGTCAATTTCAAACAGAATCGATTCACTTGTGTACTTTAATTTCGATCAATCCTCATTTTCAATCGATCGATCCTTAATTCTGATCGAACGATTTAGACCCGTATTGAATGACTTATATATATATATATATATATATATATCTTTGATTGATCGACCCTCATTTCTGATCGATCGATTCTGACCCAAATGTCCAATATAATTATATTAATTTCGATCTATCGATTTCAAAACCGATCGATCGATGCTCATCCGAACATACATCGATTTTTACTGTATAATTTCACTTTATTCACAACCAAAACTTAATGTATATTAGTCACTTGAACGTTTCGATCGATGGTTGTGATTTATCTAACCTTAAATTGTAATGTCTTTCAATTTGAGCATTTAACTATAGTACTTTATATATATATATCCATTTTATCGCTTCGACACGACCTCTTCGATAATACGAAGAGTTAGAAATTCAATACTCTCGTAAAAATTGAACTCTGACCTTCACGTTATTGAAATCTCATTAATAACTATCATATTCTATATTTGTATTGAGGCGATATATATATATATATATATATATATATAGCAAACTCTAGATGTAAATCTTTTCTATAAGTATGATAGTTCTATGCTTCTATTTTGATCATGGTGTATTAGTTATAGACATGTTAGGTCATATGTACGAGAGTGTATAAGATCATGCTTATATTTGAGCGTGGTGATTCGCTGAGATGGTATCGAAGCAATGAATATAAAGTATTCACATGCCCTACAACTCATGGTGGTATGAGATATCATGACAAGTAGGGTGAGTGTGAATTCAGTGTAGCCTTGTATATCGTGGCATATGCGGTGACCCTATCTCCCCGAGTTTTAATATGATGGGATAAGATATGAGTTATGATATGAGATTTGACCATTAGGCCTTAGTTGTAGTGAGTTACTTTACGATTATGTGAAATTCAGAATATAGTCATCCATGTACGGATGCATTCCCTCTATAGTAGTATGAAACCTCTATAATAGTGAGATATTTTTACTGTAACACAAAGGACATCCAAATTACTATGAAGTCATTTCTTTGGAAAGCGTGATTTAGTAAAGTTATCCCACTATAGCTCGTCCTAAATATAAGTTGTAAGAGTATGTTATGATATGAGTATGTAAGATAAGATAAGTTATGAGTATGATAATAAGACACCGTTATGTAGGTCAACATAAGATTAAAAACTTAAGTCTGTACGTGTCATTCCTTGCGCAGCCACCGTAAGGACAACAACGTTTTACAGTCAAGACGGGTCTCTGGGAGATAGTATGAGTATGTTATGAGTTATGTTTGAGTATGTCTCTCCGTTAGGCTGGATGGGGTGTATGAGCATGTTATGGAGGCCGTTATGATATGGTGATAAGCTACTATGGTGACCCTTATATTGTAGTTTCGAGTAGTGACTCTGGCATAGGTCGTATAGGATTTATGAGTATGTTAATTACGCTCATGCGATGTACAAACGTATATACGAGAATAATAAGATATAGTATGTTATGAGATATGATGAAGTACTTTAGAATATAAGTATCTAGATAATGGTCTTACATTTATGATATGTTACGAATTCTATGACACATGGGAAATTTATTATTTCCTTCTTTCAGTTGTTTTGATACACTATTTTTATCACTCATGTAATGCATCCACAATGCATCTGAGTAGAATGAGGTGGATTGCTAGTATATCTACTGAGTTGCATGTTGTTTAGTAACTCAGCCTTCGTGACATTTATCCATTTCAGGTGATTATATTAGTGGAGTAGACGCCGACTATCCAGATCATGCTGACATTGATTTCTTTGACCCTGTGGATACTAAGTAGCAGGAATCTTGGGAGGGCGACGCTGTTGAGTACCAAGAGGACCTTAGTGCTGATTTTGACCCGGGTGTTAGCTATTAATAGTTGTAGTTTGGTACTGAGATTTGTTTTGTGTGATTATTTTTTATTTATAGACTCGTGTAACGGATTTGTTTCTGATTTGTATTTACTTTTGATTATGAGATATTTATTACATTTTATCGTATTTATTCAGTTATTTATGGGTGTTTTTTTATTTCCGCCTTCATTTGATAGATTCATGGATTTCGTGAAATAATATTTGTGCGAAAACTCTAATTATATGTATGTCTGCTTAACGTATTTGAGATGCGTGCGAGTCATAATTCGAAATTCTACGCCTTCAAGATCAGGGAGAATTTCGGGTCGTGACATTAAGACACAAATAAATGCAATTTAAGAAAAAACAAACTAGTAAAAAATAATTTATTGAAATTAAAATAAGTTTTTAGTAAAAGAATATTTAATTTTCACCTATTCTCTTCACATAGACGAGTCGGTAAGACCCGGCTAGATCAGTGAGTGCGTGTGGCAAAGTGCATAATGATGCTCTTCGAGATAGCATCTAGGTGATGGTTAAACTTGTTTCTAGTGCTACGTGGCACCCAAACTAATATGCTCCATCTTTCACCCAAACTTGTCAATCCAAAGATTACCCTCCTTTCATTTCACATGTCCTTAAACAACTCTATCATCTTACTCATATTAGGTCATTAAGATGGTTGCTTATTTTATTGTTTTCTTGATATTATATATTTGATACCCATTGATAGATAGGGATATTTTATTATACTTTAAAATAGAACCCATATCATCTCACCTGCTCTTTTTTCTTTCACCATCCAAAAGGCCCTACGGATTTTTTTTTACACACTCCAAAATGTCCCTCCAGTGGTATATTATGCCAAGTGGGTCCTACCAGATAGGGGAGCTGAAAGTAACCCTTTTGGTGAATTGGATGCTCTAAGTGAGCTTTTTGTTCCTTTATTTGATATTGATTGAATTTTGATTGAAGAGGACTCTCATAATATTATTTAATTAGTAATAAGATATTTGTCTACACTAAGGCCTCGTTCGGTAACCCAAAATACTCAGAATCTGGGCAGATTCTGAGTTTTTTTGCAAGATCTGAGCAAAGCCCACGTTCGAGAGCCAATTTTGGGAAGCGGGAATCTGAGTGTTTTCTGAGTGAAAACGACGTTTGATCGTCCGACCAAACCTCTCGGATTAGCTCAGATTCTGAGCTTAGAATCTGGGTTGGTGAAGTATATTCCTCATCCATCTATGCAGCTGATCAAAACTATGTGTCCTCCCCAGCTACGCAGTAGCTTCTTTGAAGCTACTGCATCGTCTTCCCCAACCATCCATGGCGATAGGTAGGGGCCAGCCTCGATTCAAAAACACCTGCCTCCATCTCTGCTCCGATTCCCTTTGCAGTGCATTCACATGGCCTCAGATCGATGACGACTCGGTCAGTGAAGCATCGACTCGCATGTAATCGTCATCGATTACATAAAAAAAAAAATTATTATTATTATTTTTTTTTAATTATTATTTTTTTTTTTTTTTTATGTAATCGATGACGACTCAGTACAGAATCGGGATCGACTCGGTACAGAATCATTATCGATTACATAAAAAAAAAAAAAAAATTAATTAATTAATTTTTTTATTTTTTATTTTTTTATTTTTTATGTAATCGATAACGACTCAGTACAGAATCGGCATCGACTCGGTACAGAATCGTTATCGATTACATAAATTTTTTTTTTTTTTTAATATAATTGATGGCGACTCTGTATAGAGCCAATAACGACTTTGCTAATCGATGTGACTCTTAAAATGATCGTGCGTGTATGCAGTCGATATCCCCTTTTTCTCATATCTATCTTTAGAATTATCGATTTTATATTGTAGTCTTCAAATCTGACGGCATAGATCTCGTTTCTTAAATGAGTGTTTGGCTTTTTTATGTTTATTGTTCTCCTATCCACTTTGGTTATTTATGTATGGCAGTCACTGTGATTTCTTTATAATTCTCAATATGAAGCTTGTCTCTTTTCATATTTTATTATTTCTCGTGTAAGCAAATCATATGGGTTGTGTATCGTATCCCAAATGACTCTTCTCGAGGTGAGGGTCACCGTCGCAGGGTTGTCATACTCAGCTCCGACTCCTTATGGTGACGACGCCGTACAATCGTGCAATGGTAGTGTTAGGGACCCATTTTAAAAATAATAGTAATTAAATCAAATTCGAAAAAGACTCACCAAATATGTTCAAATTTCATCTCGATTGGTTGCGTAAATTTTGAGAGAAATTGATACGGCACATAAACCGATGATTAAGATCACGTTTCTACGGTCATAGTATAACCACTGATTGAAGCTATTCTGAGGATTTTCTGAGAGGAATCTGAGTGGTTTAAGAACAAAGGATTTTGAGTTTTGTAAGAATCTGTCAGGAATCTGAGTGGTTAAAGAACGCATATGGTGAAAACCAGGAATCTGAGTTTGCTAAGAATCTGTCAGGAATCTGAGTGTCCAAAATCTGAGCAAAATCTGAGCTTTTCTGGAAAAAACCAGGAAACACCCGAACGAGGCCTAAGAATAGCTGAAATTTATTGCAAGTTTAGTGAAGCCAAATTGGATGATAAATTGATGTTTAAATGCCCCAACAAAAAGAATAACATGGATTATGTAATGCAAAACCATATGATTAGACTAGATAATTTGTAGCACAAGTCACACCTATTGACTTGGATTGCGCACTTTTGTAGTTTATATTTTTTTTGTTAATCTTTTATTTGAAGAATTTATCATATCCTATTTTCTTTTTTTGATAACTTGGGTATTCGGGCTTCTTAGAGCACCCGCCTAATCTCAGAGGCACATGCGCATATGTCGGGTCAATACAAAATATAAATCTCTAGGGTGGCCTCAAAGAGGGGAGGGGATTCGAACCCAAGTCTTCTACCATTGAAAGCAGGTACCTGGCCAGCTCACCTATCTCTTTAAAGTTTTTAACATACCCTGTTATTGGGTGTTTTCTCTTAAATTCTAGAAAAAGTCGAGTTTATTGAGCGTTTTCCTTTCAATACTAAAGAAAAGTTATCATCCAGGGCCTGTCCCGTAGGTACTGGGTGGACAAGATATAGACCAAAACTTTTTTTCCATACATATAAAGTGGCTGCTCTCTGGAGTCGAACCTGCATCTTGAGACTTTGCCAGGTCAAACTTTTTATTATTGCACCAAGCAATGCCCCGTATTCTCTTAAATTCTCTTAACTAATAAAAAATAATCAAAGGCTGTCCCGATTAGAATGTGTGTACAAGTTAATCCCACATTATTGAGTAAATGTGGAACTTTAAACCTTTTGCTTATCATTGGGCCTAATCTTTGACGTATGGTGTCATGATTATTTGGAAGGGAAAGACTTTTTAGACCCTCCTTATATGCTATTTATCCTTGAAATAGTATTAGGTAAGCCGTGTGCCAAGTAACTTAGTACTCGGGGCACTTTTGGAAATCTGTGCCACTTGTGGAATCATTATGTACAAGTGTGCCATGATCTAAAATCTTTGGTGTAAATGATTGGACATCTCAGTTGAAGCAGTGAAACGCTATCTAAAATTCACGACAATCACATATCATTATAATATTAAATGGCCATTGACAACGGTGAATCAAATGGATAATGGGCTGTGTACCCAAAATCATTTGTATAGAGCTTAAGATAATGGGCATCAAATCAAACGTAACATATGGTTATTCTACTCGGCATGCATCCCAAAACTTAACCTAACTACTAGCTCAACATCGCTACTAGCTCAACATCGACTGATTGCGTGCAATTTTATAATATATTTTTTTCTTATTAAATCTTGTATTTGACTAATTTAACATATCCTCTTATGGGGTGTTTTCCCCTAAATTCTTACTGATAAAAAGGAAAAATTACTAAAAATCTGTCCCTATTTAGATAAGTTCACAAGCTAATGCCACATTATAAAATGAGTATAGTGGAAATTTTAGACCCTTTGCTTCTCTAATTAAACATAAAATCCATCATGGTTGATATATGATGTTTCAATTATTTGGAAGAGAAAGGCAATTCATACCCTCTTTAGTTTTCATTCACCCCCATTATCTATTAATTTCAACGGAAAGCTTATTCACACAACCATCTGAAAAGTTTGTATAAGAGGGAGTGCATCTGTGAGCTGGATTTAGAATTCAGATGATGGAGGAGTAATTATATTATATTATGATCAATTTACCATAATAATTCAATATCTATCAAATTACCGAGTAATTTAGTCCTTGCTTGATCGACGAATGCTTTTCACAGCCCATAAATCACTTAAGGGTCCCAAAATACTATTTTGGATCTATAATAAGCGTTTGGTAACAACTTGCTTCTTGCTCCATTGAGTCACGCAAAAGTTAAAAAAGCTTTTAATTGGGCTACCAGAGGATGCAAGCCGCTTCCTGATCCTTCGCAGAAGCGACAACCTTTTGGTCATTCTAATCTCTCTCTCGCTCTAACTTTACAAGTGGGTAAGTTTTTAATAAGTCAAACCTAATTATTGTAACCTTCCATTATTTCTCATTGACTCTAAGTTGTAAACAAGACACCAACTTATAATACACTTAAATCATGTGGAACAACTTTACAAGCCAAAGTTTCCCATATAGAAAGCCTCCAATAGGTTGATTTGATGTCTCTTTAAACAAACAAGGCATTTGCCATCTTCCAGGGTGGCATTACATTGTGGAGAATCGCATGAGAATCGCATAGGGGTCAGGCTAATTGCTTCTTAATGACCCTAAACCGATGACTTTTTTTTTGTCTCTTATCCCTATCTTTCATGTATAGTTTACTTGAAGAAAGGTGTAGTCTAAGGGCCACCCTTCAAACCCTAGCTAGTCATAGTTGAACTTCTCTTCTCCATACTTACTCATCTAATGAGATATTTTATGGGCCCTACAAAAAATAAGGTTATTAGCCGCAGCAAAAAACTACCGCTATTAATAAAAAAATTACCGTTAATAGTTTTAATAGATTTTTTTGTTAATAGCGATTGCAAAAAACTGTCGCTAATAGTCTTATTTTTTTTGTAGTGAGGTACCAATATTTGCAACTAAAGATTCGGTCTCTAGAGCCATAGATTTCTCACATTAAAGTTGTTGACTATCTTCAATCACACAATGAGGATCAATTTTCCTCCCAATCTTTCACATAGTAGATCTTGAGGTCACAGCGCACCTATCAGATAGTCGGATGCTGATTACACGTGACACACATCTCCAAAAGTGACTGTTATGATGTGCAACCATGAGAAGGGTTCTCAAGGCCCTTGTGTGTCATGCGGAATCAACATCTAACGGTCAAATAGGTGGACCATGATCTCAAAATCTGATGTGTGGAAGATTGGAAGGAAAAACGATCTCTACCGTCTAATACTAGGCACTCAATAGTTTTAACGGTAGAAACCCACAACTGCGAATATAAAATCTTTGGTTGTAAATACCGTTACCCTACTTTATGTGCGTCTTGTAGTTTCCCTATATTAGACAGAAATTATAATCAACTATATGCCTTATTATGAAAGTAGAGCATCAAAAAAATATCTTTAAATATCTTAAAATATCTTAAGATATTAGATTGATGGATAATAATTGATTAGCTTGGTGACTAATTCACACTAAATGGGTCCTCCCTGTATTTTATTATTAGTTTTCTAATTGAGTATCTTGATGAAAATGATGCACATTATGGGGTGATGGTTATAAAGGGGATCACGTGTTGCTCTCTAATCTCCAACCTCTGTATTTTAGAACTATTATATGATGTTGAATATCTTCTCACCCAAGTTCCTCTATAAGTTGATTATATAAAAAGTAAATAAAAGTTACATCGACAATTTTATTTTTCAAAAATGTGTAAGCAATTGGTTTTAGAGAAAGAGCCACTGTATGATAGTTAACATCTGCGAGGTAGATGGGAGAACCTTTATTTGTGACGAGAGATTCTTTCTTTGCAACCAGGCTTTGTATATGTGAAAGCTATTAAGTATTTTGCATTAAACGAGGGAGATAGTTTCTCCTCCCAATCCTCCACACAATAAATCTTGAAGTCATGGGCTTTCTATCCGAAGATCAGATGTTGATTTCACGTGTTACATGTCCTAAAAAGTGATTGGAGAATTATATATGATAGTATATGAATGATCACATTCACTTTTTGAGATGTGTGTCAAATAGAATCAAAATCTGAGTAACAGATAATACATCAATGATCTCAACATCTATTTTGGAAGATTGGGACAAAAAACGACTTCCACCCATTGATTTAAAGAATCATTAGTTCGTATTTTCCAACCCTAATTATAAAGAAAGAACCTCTAGTTGCAAATAAGGGTACTCCTAATTTATCAGTATCTTATTGTGTACACTATCACATATATCTGCTAGGGGGGACCTCAGAAGTGACAAGTCACAACCCCATTTTGCCGACTTGAAAAAGTAGGGTTTTGGGTCAATCCCTATAGCCCCCTAAAAATCTAGAAAGGCCTCTAGAGAGACAATGTAGGTATTAGTTACGTGGTCCATTGAAAACGCTCTATAAATCTATAAAGAGAACATACGAAGTGTTACCGACCTGAGGAGACAGATATGTCAGCCCATTTGTAGTTAGAATCTTACTAAAGGCTGACATTTACCGATATCAACGCCCCTGACCAATGTGACAATGACCTTTTGATGAAAAAAGCTGCCATTCGTGTCCGTAGGCTTGACTATCTTGTGAGGTCCGTAGGAGAGTCGGCAATATGAACAAGACATGCAACAGTACAATTAACATATGGAGGATGGCATATAAAGGGATTGGTGCATTATTTGCACCCATTTTTCCGATGAAGATAGAGCACAGACTATTCCATCATAAGAAATGGTTGGAGGCCTTGAATCAGAGGATGGTAATTATTTTAGTCCCAATCTTTCACAATATTTCTTGAGATGATGCATTCCTATCAGACGGTCTTATGTTAATTTCACGTGGCACACATCTGTCTGGTAGGTATGCACCCATAATTACAATCACTTTTGGGAATGTGTGCCACATGGAATTAAAATGTGACCGTCTGATAGGTATGCCATGATCTCAAGATCCTTTATGTGGAAGATTGGGATGAAAAATTATCTCCATCAACTTATTCATGGCCATCTACGGTTTCTTATGGTGGAAGAAGGTGTGCTATTCACAAGAAAATCGGGTGCAAATAATGCCACTCTAAAAGCGATGTATGGGTGGTTATCAACAGGAAGGCTGACGTTTACAGATATCGTTGTCCCTGACATTTGTGTACACATCCTTTTGACATCAAGCTGCCATAAGGTGTCGGTAGACTTTGACTATCTTCTGACGTCGGTAGGAAAAGTAGAATGAGGCATGCATAGGGCAATTTAAATATGAGTTGGAATTACGTGTTTAACACGTGGAAATTTGACCACAGTTTACTGAGTTGACTACTTTAATCAGACGGTTAGAAACTCTTATAAACGTGAATTTTGAGATCTCAGATCCACAGGTTGGCCTACCACCTAAGACATGTCTGTTGGTGACTGAGGAATGCCAAGGCGTACACCATATGAGGTGGACAGCTAATGATCGTTATACAAGAGGGATGCTAGGAGCACACCACTTTCTTTCTTCCCAAACATTCAATAATTTGCTCCTACACGTAATTATTGAGTCCGCCTATGATGAAAAATTATTTACATCTTTGAATCAAAGAATGGAGATCAATTTTCATCCTGATCTACTTCCACAGAATGTATCTTGAAACTATGATCGTACCATCAAATGGTTAGCTTTAATTTCGAGTGGCATATATCCCAAAAATAATAACACAAAAAATGTGTGACAGACATCGCGCTCAAATATAATTTTAGGGTCACTTTTCAGGATTTATATCGCGTTTAAGCCAAAACTAATTAGATGATATCATGGAATAAAGATCTATTGTGTCAAAGATTGAGATGAAACTGATTACCATCGTTTGATTTAAAGTAGTCAATAATTTTCTAGAGTAATTTATACGTGTGAAAATAGAGCTGCCAACAAAAGTAGAGTGGTCTGCGTGTGAAGGAAGTTAGTTCATGACTAGAAAAGATGTGCAGAGAAAGAGAGCCGTTTGTGCATAGCAGCCCTGTCAAATGAAGAGCTGGCATGTAGGTACTTAAATCATGCACTAAAAGCAGTGCACAGGTAAATATCCTTATGCCAAAGTAGTCAAATTTGGGAGGTGTTCATCTAGGGATGCAAATTCGGAGGTATCGAACAAAATCGAAACTGATTTTTTTGTTTTTCGGTTCGGTATGCTTCACACTGAAACCGAATTGAAACCCATTCGGTTTAGTTCTATTCCTTTTTTTTTTTTTTTTTTTTTCTGAAATCGACATCGAAATCGATTCGGTTTGGTTCGGTGTAGGTATTTTACCTAATTTTTTTGTTCTTTAAATATATTTTTTTTCGATTTTTTGGATTTACTCATCTTACCGCCACGGTTTTCGGTTGTTGCCACTCTAAACCGAAACCGAACTGAATTGGGGGCGATTTGGTTCGTTTCGGTTTTTAGTGTAGTTCTGTGTCCTCAGTTTTCGGGTTTCAGTTTAGGGTGTGCATCCCTATGTGCATCATAGTGAAAAATTCCTCTGAAATTCACCGAAATAGGGATCAGACGAATCTTTTGGGGAAATTTCAATAATTTCTTCGAAACCTCCGATATTTCATTAATTTTGGCAAAAGTAACAAAATTTCACTAAAATAGATAATTTTTTTAAAAGTTCAACAACTTTTAAATAGTAAATAATTTTTTTATCAATATTAAATATAATTTATATATATATATATATATATATATATATATATATATATATATATATATATACACGTACTTTTTGTACTCTGAAATTTTCTTAAAACACTTTCAAGAGCTTTTCTTGAAATGAATCGTAACGACACCTACTAAAATATTGTCGAAAACAAAATTTATAAGTATGGTGTGCGTTAATTTATAAACATATAAATTAGTGACATTTGTGGATAACTAAAGTTGGTGGATGGAGATTGACCAGTGCACCGCCTTTAACGTACGTGTCGGTTACCCAATAAAGGAGAGTTTGCAGTTGTACCTTTGAAGATGAAGACATAGAGATGATGATTTCCCACCAACCCATTGACTACTATCAGCTTGGGTTTGTAGGTACGCTCGCCCTACACCTTAGTACTGAAAATTGGCTTCATCGTGTTTTAATTGTTTTTCTTCAAATAATTTCTCCCATATCAAATAGGGAACCACATAATAGTCCCATATCATATCAGATTGGAATAAGTTTTGACTTTGGGATATATGTGATTACAGATACTACATGTTATAATGTTATCTGATAGAAATTTTTTTTGACTCTGGGATATATGTGATTACAGTCACTACATGTCATGATGTGTGTTGGGTGAGTACGGTGAAACATAACGCGGGCGGAAACCTAAGCCCAAAACTGGACAATATTGTAGCATGTAGGTCTAGATTATAACAGAAACGATCTCTCAGCAATCGCAACAATCCACAATAGAATAATGCAGTCTGTAACAAATCATAGCAGTCTCTATAGAGACCCCATGGAGTAGGACCGATGTGATCTCCATAGGGACCGCGCCGATTGCTAGCTAGAAGACTGCTATTGTTTGTAACAAATTGTCACGGTCTACCATAGACCGTCGGGGTCTCTCATGAGACGGCGTCGATCAACTTTGAGTGGGACCGGCCTGATCTCTAATGAAACTGCATCAATCCACTTTGAGTGGCCCCAACAATTTTTTTTATTGTTTTACTTTTTAGATGATAGTAGGGATGCAAGTTTTGAACGGAACCAAAGACCGAGGCTCCCGAACCGAATTTGGTTTCGATTTGGGTGGCTCAAAACTGAAAACCGAGAGAGTAGGTTAGTAAACCAATTTTTTTTGAAAAAAAGCCAAAAAAATTGAAAAAACCCGAAAAAATTCAAAAAAATACATTAAAAAATTAAAAAAGTAGGTATTTACCTACACTGAACCAAACTGAATCGGTTTCAGTTTCGTTTTCGATTTCAGGAAACAAAAAAAAAATCAAACTGAATGAGTTTCGGTTCGGTTTCAATTTGGGATGTACTGAATCGAATGTCAAAAAAATGGGGCTCGGTTCAGATCGGTACACCGAACTTGCATCCCTAGATGAAAATGATAAAATGTAACTTCGGAAAAGATTAATTTTCGTATTTCTAAAAAAAGTTGCGCGGAAAGGTTGAGCCAACCTTTTTTCACATGGAAAATGAGGGTATTTTCGCTATTTCACACATTTGATAGACGTTGATGGCGGTTACAATTGTTAGATGCTGGGTATGTTAAAGTTTAAACTCATATCCCGCCTTTGACAATTTCTGAAAACCATATCCTAGATGTGACAAATTTTCCTTTTCTTTTGAGTACATTTACATGCAGCCAGGGATTCTTTGTTCACAACCAAGGTTTGCGGGTGCAAAAAATTCTTAATTACTTTGAATCATATGATGGAGAATAATTTTCGTTTCATTGTAGCTTTTGTAAGTGATTATTAGGCAAGATGATCCTTAAATATTATTTAAGGCTAAATACTTCCCGTATACATCTTTCATGAACGCAAAAGTCAGCCACAATCCTTCTTATACTTGGCGAAGTCTACTATCAATCAAGAAGGTCATTCACAAAGGCTTCCTCCTCAGGATAGGTGACGGTAAAAATACAGATATATGAGAGGATCGCTAGATTTCGAGACCAAGCACTTTCAAACCCATTACACCATTCTCTGGCCAGCTGATCAGATGGGTCAATAATATTCTCCTACAACATCCCTGGCATTGGAATGAAGAACTTACTTGCCAACATTTTATGAAAGATGATGCTAAAGAAATACTCTGCATCCCTTTAAGTTCTCAAGATAGAGAAGATCAAATAGCATGGGCATATGATAAAAACTTGGGATCTTATCTGGAAAAGTAAGGTCTCAAACAAAATCAAAATATTCATGTGGCGTGCTTGCAATGATCTCCTCCCAACTCGGATAAATCTTCCCAAGAGAATGCCGCATATGACTCCTGCTACCCTATCTGTGGAGAAGCACCAAAAACATTGAACCACTCTCTCAAGGATTGCACCACGACTGAACTATTATGGTTTGCATCTTCCCTTGGCCTTTATAGCAAAGCGTTCCTTACTTTTTTTTTTACAGATTGGATGTTCCGATTTAACTCTTTGTTAGACAATGACACAATTGAGTACGTTTTTATGATTGCTTGGGCCATATGAAATTCTAGAAACCAAAATAATTATGGAAAAGCGGGGCACATATTCCCCTTGCTATAAAGGAAGCAACAAACATGCAACTCTTTCAAAGCAACATAACGGTCATTGATAATTTGCCTAAAAGGTGAAATCATCCTCAAGTAACTCTTTTAAAGTAAATTGTGATGGGGCGTGGTGCAGTAAATCTAGGTCAGGCAACATTGGTGTGGCCATCAGAAATGATAAGGGTTCTTTGGTTTCTTCATTGGCCAACCGACACCCTCATGTGTCTTCTCCTTATCATGATGAACCCCTAGCCATTCTCAATGGTATCCAACTGTCCTTGAGCCATAACCTGCAAGATATTACCATTGAAGGAGATTCGACAAACGTTCTAAACTCCATCATTAAAGAAGACATGAAATCCTCGCTTCTGGGACCCATTTTCAAAGAGATTTTTGACTGGTCAAAGGTGTTTAGATCTCTTAAGTGGAATTTGGTTAACAGAGTTTCCAACTCTGTGGCTGATTGGTTGTCTAAAATAGGTTTAAATGTTGAGCAATGTAACATCTGGTGTGCTACCGATGTCCCCAACCAAATCAAAATCTCTGTAGCCAATGATTTAGATTAATGCATTTTACCTATTTCCTCTCAAAAAAAATAATAGTTACTTTTATTAGAAAAAGTAAATTTCACGATCGTAGTCTATGGTGCATATAACAACCGTTTTATATAGGGATGCAAATTCGTGTTACTAACTGAACCCAAACCTGAAATTTCAGTTTTCGGTTTGGTTTAGGTCGAGCAGAAAGAGAACCCAAACCAATCGATTCAGTATTATTTTTTCTAAATTGAACCAACACCGACCCCGAAAATTTTGATTTTTTTGGGTCGATTTTAGTTTTTTTTTTTTTTTTTCCTATTTTTCTATATTTTTTTTCTTTTTCCGTTTTCTCATCCTATCTAATCGGTTTTCGTCATCCAAAACCAATACGGCAAAGTGAACGGGAATTATTTCGATTTAGTCGAATCGATTTCAATCCAGTTTAGATAAGTTCAATTTGCACGATTTTCAAGTTGCGTTCGTGTTTTGGGTCAAAACCATAGTCATCAAATTCGCCAAAATTTTGAGAAATTCGCGAATAATTAGCGAATTTGAGGCACCGTGAATTAATCCCAAATTATTGGCAAAATTTTCAAAAATTTGGCAAATTTAACGAAATTCACTTATATTTGTGAATTATTAACGAATAATTCCCAAATTTTTTTAATAAATCATGACTTTTAATTTTGAAATATATATTTTTAATTATTTATTTATATATTATTTACTCTTTGAGTTTTCTCCAAAGATTTCTTGAATTTGCAGAATTTTGCTAGATTTTTTTATATTTAATCACGTCGAATTATTATCAAACCCCGACTTGGCGACTATGGTCAAAACTTGCATCCCTTTTATCTGTGAAATAATAAATTTTTAAGCAATATTCACTCAAATTTCTCATGGAAAGCAAATTTTTCGAGCAACAAGGTCCATGGAAACCAACGTGCCAAGTGTGATCTCCCTATAGGTTCTCTTCATATGTACCCTTTTATTAATTATGAAGTGTGTCAATCGACCACGTAATTGCCTTCCTAGCGTCTCTATATAGGTCTTTCTAGGGTTTCTAGGGTACTCTAGGGTTTGACCCAAAGCTCAAATTACTATATATTATGTATTTTTTTAAGTCAGCTAAAAGGGTTTTGAGGTCCGACCGCCAACATTTAATTTAGTGGCATAGTAGTTATAATTTATAATTTAAGTCATAATGACTCTTATAGATATTTAGGCTGTGTATGACAGCTCTCAACTAGCCCTTATCATAACAAAGTTCACCTATTTTAATAGGTTCCCATCTTTGGTAACAACCTACTACCTGCTTACTTGTTATCTACTTTATCAAGTACCCCTTCTCCTTTATAACTCCTTGCATAGCAAGATATTATGCAAGATTTTTCTGTTCAGTAGTTCTACCGTCCTCTCTACTCACTCTTTGCCAGAGCAGATTTTATTTGCTCTAGTAAAGAGTTAGTAGAGAGCAGAGAGGTTGCTACTAGAGCAAGTAAATCCTCAATTGCAGAGAGTTACAAAAAAAATGGAAACCAATTAAAACAGGTAAACTTTGTTGTGGCAGGGGCTAGAAAAGAGCTATGCCATACACAACCTTAAACACTATGATGGTATTTAAATGATTTTGTACCATTAAAATTATATTTTTTGAAGTGTGCTTTATCATTATATCATGTGACGTATATTTGTGATGAATCTAAATTGTCTAAGTAGGAATATATCATTGAAACATATCTCAATCAAAAGAAATATTCCTATAAGTGAATGTGAACCATCCGATTATTAAACTTTACTATAAGCCATTAAAACTAAACAACGGTTGATATTATAGTCAATAGATTGAATGGCTTAAATCTCCTTAAAACACCATTTTTGGGCATGTTGCACTTCAATCTATGATATGTCACTTCAATCTATGATATATCACCCACATCTTACACCATGATGGTGTAAGATCATTTAAACACTTTTTTTAATGTTTAAATGACGGTTAGGAGAGTTAGGTCCATAATTTGAACATACATTTATTGCAATATTGACTCAAAAATATATTGATTTATATTTAAACTGTAGCGACCCGAAATCTTATAATCACTTATTGTAAGATCTTGGGCTATACCTTCGTATCTCATGAACTATAAAAATATTATAATGCACCGAGGGCGCCTTAAACAGTGAAAGGAAAAATTTTAAAAACATTAATGAATTGCAATAAAATCCATGACAATTTTTCTTATTCCAATTGTAAAGTCTAACATAATTAGAAGCTTAAACATTCTTAATAAAAGGAAATAAATAGCTAGGCTATGAAGCTTTCATTGCCATCCATTTTAGGTTCATGAACACTACGTGCAGTGTCATCATCATAGGCCCATACATTATCCACAGCTACACCTGTCTCATTTGGCCACCCACATTAATAAGGAGTATAAGTTTACATTTGTATGGACCAGACATACAATCCATTAAAATATAAGATATCAATCATTGCAATATGAATATTTCTATAGTTAATGAGTGTGTGCTTGTGGCATGCATAATTTTAATAAGCTAAAAGGAATTGTACATAACATGGATATCAACGTTGCATGAGTTTATCTTTTCTTTTAAATCCATCTTTTAATTATACCTCTCAAGACGTTGACTCTTAGATTCCGTCCCTCTCAAGATGTTGGGTCTAATAACCCCTTATTTATTGTTTAGTTAGACTCCGTCCTTCTCAAGATGTTGGGTTTAATCATGCTTATCATTTAAAGCTCGTTAGACTCTGTCCCTCTCAAGAAGTTTGATCTAATCATGCTTATCATTTGTTTAGTTAAACTCAGTTTATCTCAAAATGTTGGTGTAAATAATTCGTTTTTGCCAACTCGGAGTATACAAAATGTTCGGTCAAACATTGACCTTGCCTATGATCTTTGGAAAGGCCAACCCCTCCAAAGATCCCCAAAACCCTTAACCTCGAGAATTATATACTAGGACTCTAACTTATAATTGATTATACGTTGTACTATCGGTGTATAATCAATTATACGCCTGGACCCAGGTGTATAATCGATTATACGCAGAACTCTATTTGTATAATAGCCCGGATATCTAATGCAGCTCTATAATTATACTCTGTCTTAATCAATTGCAAGTGCACAATGAAAATTGCAGCACTAGTATAGGATCGTTCCCACGAGGAAGGTCGAAACTCTAAAAACTCCTATTGATCTTTAAAAATATAAAGAATGATTGTTTAAACTAAAGTGCAGAAAATAAATCTACATCCTCGTTCTTTCAGATTCTAGTCGTCAATTAGTCTCCTTTTGGATTTCGGATGCTTACAAATTTAAAAATCGTTACACTAATCTGCAGTCCTCCAGAATTTGAACGTCAATCAAAAACTAGGTTTATGTATATATTTATGAAAGTAAAATACCATTACACTAATATCTTCCAATTCTCAATCTTAGGCGTCAATTAAAATCAAGAAAATTTGGATGTTTACAAAGCAGGAAAAATATATAAAAATAAATCTAATCTAGAAAGCAAGTAAAATTTATTCTAAAATTGATCTTCCATCTCACAATTACAGTCGTCAATTTCTCTTGAGAAATTTCAGATACTCTACTTTTGACCTTGGATGCTTATTCTCAATGTCAATTGCGGCTGAGAGACCTTGGATGCTTATTCTCAATGTCGAGCCCTCTTATTTATAGCTTCATAAGGGATCGGTTTACATGATTCGAATCCTAATAAAAGTTAATTACTAAAACAAAAGTTTCCTAAAGTTTTTAACTTCCTAATCCTAATCTTCCTTGCTTCGAATAGTTTATGCGTGCATATCTTTTCTCTAATTTCAACAGCAGAGATCTTCATAATTCTTATCACCATTCTTCTAAGATCCGTAGAATGCAAGACTTCTATATTAAGAGTTCAGTTCTTTTATTCTGTGCATGGCAGTGCAACTCTTCACATGATCTTTAGCAGTAACGTGAGCTTTATAGTAAAAAATTGTAATTATAATTTCTTCTTCTCTTAAGTACGATTCCTTGCTCTCGATCGATCGTAATCCAACACGTTCTCTCTAGTTCTGTGAGCTTCTTCTGCAGAATTGTAAATATGATTCTCTATTTCTTCTTTGGCTTTGACTTCTTGAGATTACGATTTTGATCGTAAATCTTCTTTCAACTTACGACTGGTGATTCTACTATGATTCGGATCGTAGTTTCGGGCGATCACCATTATTACTGCTTTTTGAGTTCATTTTGGCGAGGATTAATGCTTTCATTCTTATATGCTTAATGTTCTAAATATGTGCACTTCAACATCTCATTAGTAGCAAATTGGGGTCTAGCATCACTAAGTTACATTTGATAAAATGAGAAATTCTGTAACTGATCACACCCCCAAACTTGAGTTTTGCTAGTCCCTAGCAAACAAGAAAAGATAAATTATCTAACTACAAATTTAAATGCCACTTTCGTAGGGAGTACGATTGCATTTAGCAGATGTAACAAGCCTTTAAACCCCTACGTGATCCCTAGTGGAGGAGTTGTGTCTCTTGAAGGTTTCCAGTGAAGTTACCTACAAATTTTAAAATATTTTTCTCTTTTTTTTTTTTTTTTTTCAATTTTTTCAAAAACAAACTAAAAAATTTTAAACTAATTTTGTACATTAATCAATTAATCAGCACATGATTATTATAATTTTTAAAAATAAGATTCCATCCAGCCATGACTTCTCATCCTAATAGTTATCCCTGATAAGAAACTCAACAATTTCAATTCATATAAAGTGTGAAGTGTGTGTGTATCAATGAAGAATTCATTATAAAATTTTCTAAACTGTATATTTAGAAAATATTTTCACTCAAACTCTCACAGAGGCATACTGTCAAAAGAAATATTGAAATATTGGGTTTCTCACAATGATATGTATAAGGAATAATTTTAAGGATAAATGACAGAAATAAATCTCATAAAAAAAAGAATCAATTCTATTTATGTGCTTCCTGATTCTCCATAGTATTTATCATAAACATTTCTACTAGGCTCATACCTTTGCAAATCGTGGATTAAAAAGGTCTTTGTTTGGCTTGTAATGGGGCCTTGTGTTAAAAGGTTCCAAAGAAAGGTAGAAAGGATTCAAAGTTCTAAGAATTCAGCTTGTGTTTCACCTATTCTTCTTCATCTTTTTCTTCTTTTTCTGCTTCAGCAAGTATCTAAAAGTTGGATAACTTCTATGCATGTACATTTTTTTTTCTTTAGTAAATCCCTTTTCTTTAGTTTCTTTTTTTAGATATCCTCTTGATTTTTTTTTCAGTTTTGGAAACTCTTTGCTTCTCTTTTTCATTGCTTTTCATTTTTTTTTTCTCTCATATTTTTCAGAATTGTATTTCTTCTTCAGTTGTACCTTTTTTCAGCATTCCGCTTATCTGTTTTTGCATACTCCTTCCACTCTCCTATTTCTCTCTCTATTCTAAATTCACAGAATTACATGGGTTAAAAATCGAAAGCTTTTGATAGTACATATGGTTAAGGGTTTATAAAATTTTGGTACAAAGAAATTCGATTTCGACTCTAATATGGGTTCAAGGGATAAATTATTTTGAAATTTTGACATTTTGGTTCAAACAAATAAAAAGAAGGGCTTTAATCATTTTCAGATTCACTAGCAAGAGTGTCATATTGTTTTGATGAATAAGATAAATAATTTTAGAAAAAGTAGTTAACACAATCGTAGAATATTTGATTAAAAGAAACACAACAATATGAGATTTCATTTAAGCACCTTCAAGAAGTTCAAGAAAATTTGGATTCGGATAGGATAGCAGTCTCTCTCAAAGAAAGGAAATAAGTCCAAATGCTCACTAGTTATATATTTTTGAAATTGTAGTTGAAATTCTGCAATTCAAAGCAATGCATAGTTTCAAAAATTCTTTTATGATATAGTGTATAAAGGGAACAAAACATGAATCGTAACTGCTTCCTAACATAGATATTTGAACTTCTACTAAGATGATGGTGATGCGTATGGAATCGTATTTTATCTAATAATTACTCGCATGTGTTGGTTAACTAAAAAGAAAATTTAACACTAAAACAAACCTAAAAAATAAAACTGAATTAAAACACTAAAACAAACCTAAAAAAGAATTAAAACTGAATTAATCTAAACAGAAATCGCCAAAGATATATATATATATATATACATATTTTATATGAAAATATAAGCAAAAATAATATACACAGTGTGTACCCCGAAACTTAAATAGGACAATGTCCTCATTGTTCTCAAACAAGGGACACTAAAAAAGATCATCATGGTGTAGAAGGTATTGGGCACATAATCTGTAAAAATAATAAAAAATCTCCCCCAAACTTGAGAGAAATCACATCTGGCAAATTTTATAAACACAGCACCAAAGCAAAATGAATAAAAAGAATATAAATAAAAAGAACATTTCTATTAATATGAAATAGGCTATTTACAAAGATTGCAAGAACGAAAAAAAAAAAAAATTACATAAAAGATAAACCTAGGAAAAATCTAGACATAGACACTACGCTAACACCGGCAGCGAACACCAAGGTGCTAAAGTTTGCAATGGAGATCGGCCTCGAAGTCTTCAAAATTTTCCTGCCAAAAGGATCATCCACCCTCCTGACTCTGGGATGTCCTCGACTTGCCGCTTTTGGAAGAGGCATTGCAAGCCAGAAGGGGAAAAGGACTGTTCAAGAAGATGGAGGAGGAGGAGGCGGTGGTGTAGGTGGTGATGGCTTATGGCGTTTGGGAGAAGGAGGTGGTGTAAGGTTGGGTGATTCGGCATTTACCGCTATTTGGATCAGTTGTTCCCAAATCCTCCTCTCAACCGAGGACATCTCGACTCCTTCCCTTCTTAGTCGTACTTCAATGGCTTCACAGATTACATTCCAACTAGCATCGTCGCCCATGGTTATGGAAGAAGAAAATAAAATGGGATGGTTTATGCAAAGCAACATGTATTTATAACAAAAAAATGGGGAGATAAAAGGTATCTTTAATTTCAAAAATGGATAGGCGTTGAAAAAGCGAACCGGTAAGTGAATGTAATAAATGTGAGGTTGTAGACGGGCTGTAGTGGTGTTGTTCGAAGTGTCGCATTTAACACTCGTGTACTGAGGAGAATGCCGTAACCACATGCTTGCTAAATGCGAAATCACAAACATATGTGATAACTTTATGGCAATCGTAATCACTACTATCAAATCGTGAGAATATTCACAAACTATGAGAAGTCGTAATCACTACGAGGTTCCCAAAAATGTAAATTACACGAGTGAGGACCTTTGAATGCATGTAACTTATTACGTGCGATCGTAGGTCACCAAAACAAGCATATCTAATATGATACAAACTAATGAAGGAGATATCCTATGGAATATTATACACAGTATTTGTAACAACCCAAAATTTTCGTAAATGTTGGATCGCTGACTTTTGATGAGAATGCGACCTTTTGACTGATTTGACCCGAGTCAAATCATTTAACCTGGGTAACGTGGCCTTAAACCCCATTTGTTATAATTGGGGGTACGCACCAAACACATTAAAGCTCAACCCGTACCCTGTGTAGAGTGTATGCGTATTTGTGCATATTGCACATGAACCCGGTCCTAATTTTTGACCATTGGGTCTCTACCCGAATACGCCAACTATGTGGGCCGACTATTTGAACTAACCAGTTAGGCCGACTATTTGGGCCGACCAGTTGGGTGGACTAATTAGGCCAACTAGTTGGGCCAACTTTGGGCCTCAACTCGAACCTTTGAAGAGGTGGAAAATACCCAAAATTTCGGACCCATAGGTCTTGATCTAGTGCGTGTCTATTAAGAAACGCGTTATCGTTTCGGATTTTTTAAACGAGATCGTTTTAGGTTCGTTTGAGCCTGGTGTGAGACTTTTGGGCTAAAGCTCATACACCGTGGTGGTGTACTAGCTTAACACCGAATTCAGTGGATTGGGTGTGCAGGCCACACATCAAGCCAAAAGCTTAGTTTGTATAATAGTTAACACCTTATTTAGGTGTATGTGCTTAACACCGAACTAAACTAATACACCATTTTGGGTGTGCGAGCTTCACACCGAGTCAAACTACATTTGGATAATATCCAACCACCTTACATACACACAAGAATATGTGTAGGTGCTTTACAAAGAAAACAAGTCAATTGGCAAATACACAAGACAAGTGTGTGTGCTTCACAGGGAAGCAAGACTCAGTATAAAAGGCAATGGCTTACGTGAGAAGCCATTGCTTTGTTTTGCTTTACATAGAAATTGAAGGAGAGAAGAAAAGATAGGTGCTCTTCAGGTGAGCTTTTGTGCATCGAAACCCTGGGTTTGTGGATGATCTTCCACGCGATTTGTTCCGTCACTTTGATCGCCAACGCAAGCGACATCTTTTATGCGGTTGATTTCAATTCAAAGGAGACGTGCAAACCCCGATCTATGAGACCCTCTTTTATAGAGAACTTCGTTTCGTGATTGCCTTTGCACGAGAATCATCGGATAAGCGTGGGTTTTGGCGTGATCAGTGACGTTCATCGTGTGCCCCGATTTTACAAGTTTTAGACGGTAAGATTTATGTTTAATAGTGTGAATATTGGTTAGATTTGATGTATGTGTGATTTGGAGTATATATAATGACATTTGGGTGTTTTGGATTGAAAATAAGCCCGAATGAGTTCTGTGTCTGTCAAAATCAATCGATCGATTTTAGAACCGATCGATCGAATTTGAATGAGCAAAAAAGTGAAATTTTTTTGGAGAAATTGATCGATCGGATTTGGAGATCGATTGATCGGATTTGGAAATCGATCGTTCGATTTTGACTGAGCTTGCTGACACTACCTTGGTATTTTGGCCGTAACCTTCTACTCCAAACTCCGATTGATACGATTCTTATGGAGTTAGAAAGAGGAAAACAAGATCTACTACTTTTGTGAATTACCAATTTCATGAATCCAAAATTTTAAAGGTCAAAATTGAGCGAGAAGTTAGGTCAAATTCTAAGTTAGCACGAACTTATCCGTTTCTGCCTCGATTTTGAGAAAACACTTAAATATGTCCAAGTTATTAGTGATTAGAGTCAATCCTTGATGCAACATCATATGCTTGTGATGTAGATTGAGGGTAGGAAGCCATCTATACGATTTTGCTTGGCTTCGAGCAACTTTGAGGTTAAGGTAGGGGAAACTCAATGTAAAATTACACTTTGATGATTTGAATCTTAGTTACTTTGATTTAATTGAACTGAATGTGATCCTTAGAAATTGATTTAGAAATTGTGAACATATTGGAATCTTTGAGATATTAAATTGCATTGACTCCTTGGAAATATTAAATCATATGAATCTAAACTTCGACTAAGGGAATAATACAGTATTTAGGTTACATTTTGACTTTGATCTATGGATTTTGATGACATGATTGAATGAGTTTGAAATCATTGGAATTCGATTTAGAGCTTGTTTAAGTTGATTACATGTGAATATTCGAAGTCTTTGAAAAAGTGAATTTGTATGTGAACTATCCGACAATTTGAATTATTGGACGTTTTGGAATCCTTGAACTTTGACTTGGATTCATAGATCTTAATTATAGATTTGAACTAAAATATGATCATGAGAACTGAAATTGTAATTTTGTTAGTTTGATCACATCGAATATTGAAATCTTTGGATAGTGAATTGCATCTGAATCTTTGAATTATCAAATCAATTGAACTTTGAACTTGAGCTTCAAAAGTACTTTGAATCCGAATTGGAATACGAACTGTAAATATGAACTCCAAATATACACTTTGAATATGAACTTTACACCTTGAATCTGAAGCTTGTGCTCTGATCTCGATCTTCTACCTTTGAATATGGACTTTGAAATTGAATCCCTTGAATCTTTGAATATCGAGCCTTTGAACTTTGAACCTTGATTTTGACCTTGAACTCCGAATCTGAAATTGAACTTTGAATCTTTTGAACTTGTGCGACGGCACACCTTTGGACCGCTTTGGCGAGATATATGTACGGCCTTGGACCGCTCTGACGGGATTTACGTACACTTCTGGATATCTTTGTACACCCTTGGACCACTCTGGCAGGATCTATGTACGCCCTTGGACCGCTCTAACGAGATTTACATACACCTTTGGACACCCTCGTATCTATGTATGCCCTTGGACTGCTCTGGCGGGATTTACGTACACTTCAGAACATCTTTGTATACCCTTGGACCGCTTTGGCGGGTTATCTGTACGCCCTTGAACTGCCTTGGTGGGAATTATGTACATCTTTGAAACGTGAATTTTGAATCCAAACTCTGAAATTTGGCACCTTGAGTGCTTTGATTGCAAATTCAATATTGTTTGCAAATTTGTTCTTGAATCTGAACTTTGAATCCTTTGAACTCCGAACTCTGAACTGTGGACAATCATTGGATAATCTTGATCAGTAATTGACGCCTTGGACAATTGCTTATGTTACGATGAAAAAGCCTTTAAAATTAGTTTTTGTTCGAATATGAAAATGCCTTCAGTTTTAATATGAAAATGTTTGTTTATTGTTATTGAATCTATGCTTCGTTATGATAAAATGTGAAATTATATTGAGCTTCCCTCTTATGAGCTTAGACTATTAGCTCACTTCGACTATACGTCACAGGTGTAGTTTTTGATCTGGACGTTGGGCTTGAGGAGAATCCAAGTTACCTACTGGAGGGAGAAGCTAAATTGGATTTGGCACAGTGACTTCTGAGATTTGAACTTGGTATGTTATAGAGATTTAGTCTTGGTACATATTTGTTTACCATTGTGTAGGTAATGGTCAGTTATTACTAGTGGTTTATTTTAGTTCTTTCAGTCATATGTTTTGTGTAGAAATGAAAATCTTTAGTTCTGCCATATGGTCACTATCCCTTTTCCTTCATATGAAACCACCAACTTAAGTCTCTGCCCATTGACTTTAAAGGTACGACAGTCTTTGGGATCTTGAATGGTTACAGCCCCATGAGGGAATGCTTCTATGAGATTGTAATGCCCAACCCAACGACTTCGTAACTTACCTGGGAATAACTTCAATCTCGAATTGAATAGCCAAACTTGCTAGCCAGGCACAAAAGTTTTGTGTAGAATATGTTTATTGTGAACGCTTTTGTTTTGTTCTTATAAATTCGAGCATTCTCGTAGGCATCATTACGTATTTCCTCTAACTCATTGAGTTCGAATTTTTATTGTTCACCAGATATGGACAACTCAAAATTTAATGCTTTGATGGCCCATAGAGCTCTGTGCTCTAATTCCACAGGTAGGTGGCACGCTCTCCCATATACCAACCGGCAGGGAGACATGCCAATGAGTATTTTATAGGTCATTCGAAATGTCCAAAGGGTAACATGTAATCTCAGGGATCAATCTTTCCTATCGGGGTGAATATTTCTCTCAAGTGTTTTCTTTATTTTCCGATTAGAAACCTCCACTTGCTCACTGGTTTGTGGGTGATAGGGGGTTGTGGTTTTATGAGTAATAAAATACTTCTTGAGCAAGCTTTCAAAGTATCTATTACAAAAATGGCTCCCTCTATCACTAATGATGGTTCGTGGAGTCCCAAATCGAGAGAAGACGCTCTACCTAATGAAATAGATTACTACCTTGTGATCATTGGTCTTTGTGGTTGCTGCTTCGACCTATTTTGAAACATAATCGACAGCCACATGGGTATACTTGAATCCAAATAAAGGTGGGATGGGTCCCATGAGATCCATGCCTCCTACATCAAAGGGCTCTATGACCAAAATTGGTTGGAGGGGCATCATGTCCCTTCGGGGCATGACACCTACCTTTTGACATCGATCATAGGCCATGCAAAAGTTCTGGGCATCTTGGAATAATGTTGGCCAATAATTGTAGCACTTTGGCAGCGTTTTTTTCCCACCGAAGTGACCCCCACAAGCATAAGTGTGACAAAATTGCAGAATATTATGTGTGTCACCATTGGGGACACATTTTCTAATTATTTGGTTCGGGCATATATTAAACATATAGGATCCTCCTAAATATAGTAATTTATGCATGAGAAGAATACATGCTTGTCTTGTTTGGACCAGGTTGGGAGAATCTTACCTGTAGCCAAATAATTTACGATGTTGGCATACCATGGTATGACAGTTTGGATGGCAAAAAGTTGCTCATCAGGAAAGGTATCTGTTGGTATGTGCTTTTTATGGGTTCCTTTCGGTCCCTGAAAGAAGTGACCCAATTCGGTCCACGTGGACTCTGGCGGGAGGCGATGAATAATAAACTAGGAAATATTAAATACTGAAAGGAAAGAGGCAAATTCTAAATAGAGGATACCAAGATTGATGCGATCGCCAGCTGCAGATATTTATCGATGCTATAACACGTCATTGATCTTGCGCAGGGAGATGCAGGAAGACTCCTTTACTGAGCGTCGGCTGGCCAACTTCAGCAGCTATGGGTTGGCTATGGTCTATCTAGTTTGGTTTTCCTAATCTATCTAAAAAAGGGGGTTGTGGCCCTCTATGCTAAGGAGGATTGTCCCATTCCTAGGTACCCTCCGTAAGCTCCTTTGGAAAAATCGGGTGGTTAAGGCTTAAAAACTAGACAAGGTTGGAAACCTAATTGGGCTCTAGGCTAGGGATTTGGGCAAAGGTTTCCTTAAGATCTAAGGCTAAGGGGCTTAGTCCCCTCCTATACCACTTCGATAGTCAGGGCTAGCTAGCCAGTACCACAAGCCTGATTACCTGGGGCTCCTAGAGAAGAGTCTGCAGTTTTAGAGGCCTAGAAAAGCAGCTCAACCCCTTTCTTTGAGAACCTCAGAGAGAACCTCAAAATTTATAAGAAGAGCTAAGCTTAAGAGAGGAGAGATTGTTATGAGAATTTTCATGAAATTGGTGAGGTAGGGGGTCTTTTTATAGGTAACAGGTTAATTACGCCCGGGGACAAGTGCACAATTAGTGAATTGTGCGCATGCTCGCCGGTGTGTAATTGAATTGCGTGCCTTGTCCAGAGCGCATAATCCATTGGAAATCAGCCACCGACTAATGAATGATCAATTGACTGGCTCAGCCGGGTGTCCTAGTTCCAATATGCCATGGAACCAATTGTGCGCCCTGTGGGGAGTGCGTAATCGAATTATACACGTGAATCTATGCACATAATTGAGGAGTTAGGGCGGTCTTGGGTTTAAGAGGTGTGGTCCAACTGGTGACCAATTGCGCGCTTGTGGGGAAGCATGCAATCGAATTGAACACCTTGGCCCAGGCGCGTAATTAGGTCTTAGGGCGATCCTCAAGAAGAAGAGGTCGGGTCCAAGTCGGACTAATTATGCGCTTGTGGGGAAGCTTGCAATCGAATTGCGAGCTCTGGACCAGGAGCGTAATCAGGTCCTAATGCGGTCCTCAAGGAGGAGAAGTCTGGTCCAAGAAGGACCAATTGCGCGCATGTATCCATGCGAGCAATCGAATTATGCGCCTGTGTGCGGGCGAGTAATTTGGGATCTTTATGGGTTGGGTCGGGTTCGAGCCTTTGAGTTGAGGTTTCAGTCTAAGTATCAATCATATACTATTATTTCAGTATATAGTCCCCACATTTAGGGTTTTAAAGCTTTCAGAGAGGGTTGGTTCGTTTTCGAGTGTTGTGGGCTAGGTCTAAGGTTGACCGAATGTGTTTGTATACTCTGAGAGGGTGAAAATGGGGTGTCTACAGATGCCGTTCTTCGGCTCGTTCTTGTGGAATAAGAATGCGTTGAAGAAGTAGACACCCCTTTTCAGGGTGCCTTCTCGTTTCTTTGAGAGATCACAAGTTTGAACCGTTGAGCTGACATGAAATGTTTGACTTTCTTATCTATCGGCGCAAGCTAAAGCGAGCATTCGCGGGACAAATTGTAGCTGTTGAGCGTGGATGCATATCGTATCCCATCGCATATCGTGATGTGCTACATATCGCAGTCAAATAGAGGGAAATTGACATAATCGAGGTTCGGGTGGTGTCGTACGAATGTCACGAGACAAGGTCAAGTGACCAGATAATATGATGTAATAGGATGGTGAAGGCTTTCACAAATCATGTCAGGCTGGGCGCACCATTGCTCACACCAACAACACGTTGGGAGTCCCTTTCCGGTGGGCATTTGTGATTTATCAAAGTTGAGTATACTTAGAGTTTAATTTCTAGGGGAAGGAACGGATTGGGGTGATGAGATGTGAAAGTTTGGATGGATAGAGATTTTTAAAATTTTTTGTTTTTAACTTAAGATCAATTCGGTGAAAACTGCAGAAAACATGGCTTCTCGAGACGTCGCTGAGCAGATCCATCAATACAGGATTTCTGGGCTCGACCTTTGTTTGGTTGTCAAGATGACACTCGATATGCCGGATACTCTGTCTAACCCTCTCACGAATATTGATGATTGTCTCTTATGGGAGGACTACAGTGATTCGCGTATTAGGAGAGTTGGGTTTTGAAAACATTTGACTTAATATTAGTTAACTATATTCACAGAAAATATCGAATAGAGGGGGAGTAATACTTACCTGGTTTGTTACGTGTGTTTCGGGCGAAGTAGTCACGTGATGGGACATTAGAGGGTTTCTCTCCTCTTCTGTTGGGGATTGTATGTCTCTGCTGTAATAGTGGTTGTGGTGATGGGACATTTGGGAGGTTTGGCCCTTCCCGATGGGATATGGGTTGAGCTTGCCTTCTGGTTGTGTGTTGTGGCAGGTTACGATGGGACCAGGTGGTTATGCGATGGGATGGTTGGTTTGATGTCGTGATTGGACAATGACAATTTTTTTCTTCTTTGGCAGATCTTGGGTTATACGATGGGCTGTGTGATTATGTCACGATGGAGGTGTGGGGAATGGTTTGATCGTGGTGGGTTATTCTCGTTGTGTGATCTGTTACTTTGGATGTTGTTTGATTTTTATGCTTTCATTGCGATGGGACTGTTATGATTTATTATTTTTTCAGGGTTTTAGTGGGCTGATTATTCTTTGATTCCTGAAGACTGTGACAGGGTGTTGGGAGATACCTTGAATTGTTGGGTTATGTTATCGCAATGGGACTATGGGTTTGGTTGATTTGGGTTCAGCGGTCGGGGTGGTGGTGATTGTGTGGTGGTGATGATTGTGAGTGAATTTTTTCGCCATGAGACGTGTTGTTGTGAAGGTGGGAGATGTGACATTGGCAGTCCTTTCTCTGGTCGGTGCGTCGTCATGCAATAGGGCATCAAGGAGACAATTCTTTTTCGGGGACGGTATGTATGACTTGTCCTTATTGTCCTTTTTTACGTCTTTATCGTAATGGGACTTTTGTTATTTTGGTTTGTTACCGTTTTCTATTTTTCCTATTTATTTTTCTATTCATGGGGCTTTGATGAGGCCCATTTTGTTATTTTGCTGGTTTATTTGTCACGGTGGGCGAGTAGGGGCATTTTGTGGTTGGACATCAGGGAGTTATTTGAAATTTTGAGTTACGATGGGACTGCGGGGGGATAGTTTAGTTTGTTGACTGTGGTGCGATGTCACAATATCGTTTAAGTGTCGTTCTGATTTATTTTGCTATTTGTTTTATTATTTTGGCGCTTTTTGGGTTTGTTCATCACACGTGAAAGGACATCTGGGGGTGATTCGAATCGTCAGTTATGTTTTGTCGCGATGGGACATGTCATCGTGTATACTTGTGGGTGTGTGATGGGGACGTTAGTATACAAGGCTACACGTTGGGACAAAGGTGTGGTTATTTGTGACAGCCCGGATTTCGGCACCCCGAAACTTGTGCCATAAGCACGACCCTCAAGGCTGTGCCCTGTGATTCTTTACAAAGCATTGGTACATACAAGCCAAATGCTGCAATTAAGGCACATGTATCTACTCTAACAAGTACTCATGCATTTAAAATAAATAGGGTCTCTAAAGGCAGTTCTTGTCCCATGCCAATTCATGGGCATAAGAACTTACCCAAACCGTTGGTGATAACAGTTCACCCCAGACGGTTTATCAAAAGAATAACAGTATTTAATTACATTCAAATAAAGAGGCTTGACATACCAAGCCGTACCTAATACTCTCAGCTTACTCTCAAAGTACGCAATGGGTCTCCTAGAAGAATTCCTCAGGAGGAGGCTTTGTCCCTTCTGTGGGCACGTAATCTGAATCCCCTGGATCAACGCCTCAAGAAGTCTCCGTTGCCGCTAGTCCTGGACCTACGACGTATAGTCTAAGGGGGGTGAGCTACATCCTAGCTCAATTGGGAAACACAGTAAACATATAGATTAAGCTCTCACATGCATGTTTAAACAGTTTAAAAGCATGATTTATCTGATAGAATTGCTGAAAGACAAAATGGAACACACGGAAGTAAAATGATGGATACATTGTTACCTTGCATGACTTTATTATTCTCATCTTACTATTATGGTAACGGATTCGGCCTAATCACTTAAATCTTAACTTAAGTAGTCCCCGAGCAATATAGCATCGGGCCCCGATGGAATACCCACCATCGTCGTCTAAATAGACATTTGTTATGTGTTACAATTCAATACTACCCAGGCCCATTTTCTCTTAGGCGGCGGGGTCTATCCTCAATTCAACATCCCTGGGATGTGCTAGGGTGTATGGTTTGGCCACCGTACTGGTCACGGATATCCTGCCGAGTTAGTCGTGGGTATCCCGCCACGTCGGTGGGGTATTTTAAATAAACCTTAAATAACGAAAATATAAAGTGTGCTCTACATATAGTTATTCACCGTGATTGTGCTAATTATATTGCATTAGGCCTTCTCGTTCTTCTTTTGTTTTATCACTTGGCTTCATATGCATCCCTGGGATGCTACTAATTTAATGCATCATTACGATGCCCAATGTTGCAATTCTATGTCCCCTGGGGACTTCATGACTTCCATTTAGATTCATACACATACACATGTGTTGGAAACACCTTTAATATGACTATTCTCTTGAGCTACTCTATATGATTGAAATACTCTACATATATAATTTTGACGAATTAAAGTACATGTTTTAAGATATTCCCCACCTCAAAGCAAATCCAAAGCAGTCCTCTCTCGTAGCAGTATTACGCAATGATCCCACGTCAATCTACATTGCATGCGTTAAGAACATGCTTAGAATGGTCACTAGGGCCCTTGGAGCACACAGCTCCCATGAATTGCACTAAATTTTATTAAAACCCGTGTAGTTCCTCGCGCGAGCGAGCACTATTCCTCGCTCGAGCGGTCACTACCCCTTAGAACCTTAGCTCACAAAGTGACCTGCAAATCATTTGTGAGAGTTCAGAGACAAATCATTCGTGACTTTTATACGCGCTCAGCGAATGCGACATCAATACACACTCGACACTGTCGTAACCTTGAGTCCATCAAATGGTATGTTATTTTCATTTCCGTTGGATTCGTTCTACTAACAAATATAGGTCTGTGGTGTCAATTCGATGAGATTGAATTGACAGCACAGAGAAAGACGTTGTTGGTATTGAATTGCGTATAGGATACATCATGCTACAATCGTCACCTTGAGCACTCCAGATCTTTAATGCCGGATTCAAACTAAAATACGTATCCGGTCGTTAAGGTATAGACTATATATCTATCTATCTATCTATCTCTCTCTCTCTCTCTCTCTATATATATATATCTAGCCAATGGCCACCAAACCAAAGAGGCACAGAACTCATGAAAGGAGAGGGAAGTACCACGGCAAGCTGGCCTCAGGCTTGCCGCGCCAAGCTTGTGAGCTTGCCACGGAAAGGTGTTCAGCTGGGCTGCTTGCCGAGGAAACCTCTATGGCTTGCCAAAGCAAGCCTATGGTTGGCTGTTGTAGCTACCTTGAGGGCCTTTGATCTTTCTATGGTGTGTGTGAGTTGAATCATCGTGGTTGACATGTATAACGGGTCTAAGGAAACTCAGTACCCTCATTGTTATACTAAATTCCTGCATGCAAATATAGGTGCAACTTGGTGCACATGATAGTTTTTGCGATGAAGGTGGTCTTGAGAATGCATGAGTGAAGCAGATTCACGTAAACGTGTGTGTGCAGGTAGGGAATTTACTTTGTTAACATATATTGGGATTTCTTATTCTCCTTTAGATTGCAAATTATTAATCATGTATGATTAGATATATATATATATATATATATATATATATATATATATATAAGATGATGCATCATGCTGAAATGATAATCTTTCTGCATAGACAATACCATGCATAGTCATGTCTAGATATGATGTGTGTTGAAATGAGCAGAGTTGTAGTTCAGTAGATGATGACATGATGAACATGCTAGATGTAGCATGTAGACCTGATAATTAGAACCTTAACAGTTGTAAATTAAGTTGAGTTGAGTTGAGTTAAAATAATTATCAGTTTTGTGGATAATGCATGCATGTTAACTGTGACTCGTTTTGAACATATGAACTCATATCAGTTTATCTATATAGGAATGCATATTAGTGTTGTATGATATATATATGTTAAGAATCAAGGCAATTTTGAAATTAAATTAGGACGACTTATGCTAGCTTAGGTTAAATGATTGTTCACAAGGCATGCAAGTGTAGTTTATGTTATATACAAAGTTGATATATGCTTAGATAAGATCTGTTATAATCTTCTTGCATAGACAATACCATGCATAGTCGTGTCTAGTTATTTCTGCTATCTTTGATGTCCTGTACACATTTTGATTCAACTTTGAGCCAAGTGATCCCGCTAACTCGGGAGCTTGACTGTATAAACCTTCACTTCAAGTGATCCCGCTAACTCCGGAGCTTGATTTGTTACAGTTCAAGTGATCCCGCTAACTCAGGAGCTTGATTTGTTTCGGTTCAAGTGATCCCTCTAACTCGGGAGCTTGATTTATCTCTGTTCAAGTGATCCCGCTAACTCGGAAGCTTGACAAGTGATCCCACTAACTCGGGAGCTTGATTTGTTTCGGTTCAAGTGATCCTGCTAACTCGGGAGCTTGATTTATCTCGGTTCAAGTGATCCCGCTAACTTGGGAGCTTGACAAGTGATCCCACTAACTTGGGAGCTTGATTCTTTTATTTTTGTACATATAGCTTGTTCCAGCTTGATTCTTTTGTTTCTGTACATGTAGTTTGTTTCAGATTGATTCCTCGTACTTGTTGCACCATGAGTTAGTGTTGTATTTTCTTCAGCATGTCAGCATGTTACATTATTCGCATGAGAATAAATTATTACTTTTATTTGTATTTTATGCCTCTAGAAGTGAATTTGGTAAGGTAAAATATGAATTAGCACTGTAAATTCTCTGTTGAGCTTTGATGATAGCTCATCCTACGACTTTAATTTCTTAGCTATAGATCTCGATTCGGAGCACACAACTGACCCCACTTACGAGCCAAACGAGGAAGAAGAAGAGGACGACGAAGGAGACAAAAAGAAAGAATTTGCTGAAGAATTCTTAGCTATAAATCACGTATGATATTTTGTTTTGAGATGTATAGGTTTTCTTTCCATTGTTTAGATGACGGGTGGCCGATATCGGTGGAAAGATATACATCGTATCTGTTAGCCTTGTTTATAGCCTTGTTTATAGAGTTTGATAGTTTCCTGCTTAGATGAGTAAATATCAGTTTGTTTTGTCATATTATTGCATGTCAGAGTGTGTACATTGCTTCCGCATTTGTAATACTTTGTACAATTTAAGACACTCTTATATGATAGGATTATCTTAGGTGATCTGACGACGCGACCTTTCCTATATACGATAAAGGGAAATGTCGAGTTGTTACAGAGCCAGACCCTTTGCAATTCATGTGGGATGAGTACGAGAAAGTTCAGAAGATTTTGGCAAAGGAAGAAAAGAAAAAGCAAAAAAAGAAGAAAAAGAAAAATAAGAAGATGGAACCACCTACCCCGTTTGACACATCTCCCATCTCCCATCTTCACCTCCTCTTCCGCCTAGCCACCACCCCTTGTTTCTCCCTAATCTCTGCTATTCCCCTTCCTAGCCTACTGTTCCTCTTCTAAATGCAGAAAGAGGAAGACATTCTGGAGCCAAGAAGGCAAACCATTTTTGATGGGATACATTTTGAAAAAGCCGAAGAATCCTTCTCTCGGATGTTACTATCAGTGTCTTAGTTTAATGTGTGTCTAGATTTTTCCTAGGTTTATACTCTTTTATGTAATTAGTTATTATTTATTTTTTTCTTCCTTCTACTCATTGTACATATTCCGATATATATATATATATATATATATATATATAATTTTCTTTTTTCTAACTCTACATTTTTTTTACTAACAGCATGTGTTACTAACATTACTAACAATTTTATTTTTTTAACTTTTTAGTTTCATAAAATCAGAAGTATTTTTCTCCTAAGTTTGGGGGAAAGATTTTTTGATTTTATTGTAGATTATATACCTGGTTACTAGCATAGCAGTATATAAAATAGGTAAATTTTTTTGTATGTCCCCTGTTTTGCACAATGAGGACATTGCCCCCTATTTAAGTTTGAGGGGGATACACCATATTAGTTTAGTTTATTTTTTTTTTAGCTTTCTTTTTCGTAGAAAATTTAAAATTTAAAATTTTAATTTTTTTTTTTTTTAGTGAATCATTATATGTAATTTATGAAAAATATAAAAATCCGAAATTCTTAGCAATCCATCAAAGTAGTAGTTCAAAAATAAAAATAAAAATAGTTGCAATTCAAAGTGAAGCATCTCTAGAACACTGTATCAGAGAACATTTGAAACTATACGATTAATCTGAATTACAAAATTTTTTAGAATATAGTTTCAAAATCATATAACTAGTGAGCTATAGAGCTCATTTCTTCTTTTATTCTGAGAAAGAGAGACTGTTTTGATTCATGCTTAAATTTCTTTGAACTTCTCTGCTATGTGAAATCTCATATTGATGAACTTAGAATCAATATATTCTGTGATGATGATGATTTATTTGTTTAGAACTATCTATTAAATATATCAAAGCAATAAGACATCCATATTGGTAAATCGTGAAAATGACTGAAAGCCATCTTTTGTTTAAACCAGAGCCAAAAATTTAAAATCCCATAATATTTTATCATTTGAACCCATATTAGAAACCTAAAGCCTACATTTCTTTGTACCATAATTTATAAACCTTTAACCATATGTACTGCCTAAAGCTTTCTATTCTTAACCCTTACAATATCAGACAAGTTCAGAATATAAAAGAAGGGGAGAAAAGGGAGTGAAAGGAGTATGAGTTAACAGATAAAGGATCTGCTAAAAATGGTACAAGCAAAAAGAAATACAAACGTATAAAGATATGGGAAAAGAAAAGAAAAGAAATAGAAAAATCATAAAAGACGATTCTGTGAAAAAAAAAGAGAAGCAAAAATCATCCAACTGAAGAAAAAAGGGATTTACAAAAAGAAAAAAAATGGGAAGAAGATATCTTATTTATGGATACTTACTGAAGCTAAAAAATAGTAGAAGAAGATAGGAAAAAGAAGAGCTGAAATTCTCAGAAATAATTTTGAATCCTCTTTACCTTTTCTTTGAAACCTTCTGAAAATCCAAAGCCCCATTACAAGCCGAAGGAAAGACCTTTGAGATTTACAATTTACAAAAATATGAGTCTAGTAGAGATATGTGAAGTAGATACTATGAATAAATAAGGGAATCATAAGAACATAATTGATTATTTTTTCATGAGATTTACCTTTCTAATTGATTGTCCTCTGAAATTTATCATATATATCGAGAGAACCCAAAAATTTTGATTACTTTTTAGAGTATGCCAATAAGTGAGAGTTTGGATGAAAATATTTTTAAAAAACTGCAGTTTAGAAAAGTCTATGATGAATAAACTTTTCACTGATATGCACACACTCCACGCTATACTGAATTGAAGTTGTTGAGTTTTGGTGAAGGATGATTATGATGATGGGAAGCTAAGGATAAAAGATTTGAAATATTTGTAAATAATGAACATATAATGACTAACTGACTAATTAGTTTATATTTTAAATTTTTAGTTTTGAAAAATATTTTAAAAAATCTAAAAATATTTGAAGTTTGTAGGTAATTTTACTGAAAACTTTCAGGAGACTACAACTCCTCCACTATGGATCACCTAGGGGTTTAAAGGCTTGTTGCATCTGTTAAATGCAATCGTGCTCCCTAAGAAAGTGATATTTAAATTTAAGTTTTAAATATTTTATGTTTCTTTATTTGCTAGGGACTAGCAAAACTTAACTTTGGGGGTGTGACCAGTCACATAATTTACCATTTTATCACCCTTAACTTAGTGATGCTAGGCCATAATTTGCTACTAACGAGATACTGATGTGCAGATATTAAAGATAAGCAGTAAATTAGAGCCTAAGTGTTAATCTTTATCAAAATAAACTCAAAGCAGTAAGAAAGACAACCAAACAAAAAAGATGATTTGCTGCTACTAAAAGTCAGAAAATTATAAATTTACGATTCTTCAAAAGAGGCAAAAAGAGAAAAGCGATAAAGCGTAATCCAAAAACTCTTCAACTATGAGGAAACTGTGATAAATAGAAAGTTGTAATTAACAATTCTCTAGAAAGAAGCTAGGAAAGACAGAAAATAGTGATTAACGATTTTCTAGAAAAAGAGCGATTATCTAAAGCTCTCCTATGTGTTGCTGTAGCTGATCACATCAGTAAAAATTACCATCGCCATATCTAGAATTAGAAGATCTATACAATTACAAGTTCTGCGGATCACGGATCTGAGAAGATTGATGAAGATTGATATTCTGAACAACTCTGCTGCTGCTCGATAAAGAACAATCTAGAAGCGCATCAATTAAAGAAAGCAAGGAACAACAAAATTAGAAATTAGAGTTATATTAGGATACTTTTATTTTTAGTAGTTTCTTTTATTAGAATTAGATCTCTATAAACCAACCCCTTATGATTTATAAATAAGTGAGCTCGGCATAGGAATAAGCATCAAAGAATTTCAGCATTAGTTGACGCTTGAGGTTGGATTTTCTTTCGATCAAAGTAGTATATACTAGTTAGAATAGTTGAGATATCAGAGGTTTCTCAAGAGCAATTGACGACTGCAATTGAGTGCTGAAGGTTAGTGTAGATATTTGTAATTTCTCAAGAGCAATTGACGACTGCGGCTGAGGGGTGAAAGATACATTTATTTACTTTCTAGTTTAAATTTATTTGCTTTGTAAACATCTCTAAGTTTTAATTTGAATTGACAACTCAAGTTAGAATTTGCAGATTAGTGTAATAGTTTTTACTTTTCCATCTTTAGTTTGCTAGAGTTTGATTGACTCTCAAATTTTTCGTTATTGTTGATTAGATTAAATCTGTGTTGATAGGATCTTAGACTTGATTGACGATCAATGTTAGGTTACTTGATATATGGTGTAACAGTACTGTTTATTTTCATAAATATTCGATAGCTGAAGATTGAGATTGATGACCTTAATCTGAAGAAGGAGGATTAGGATTTATTTTTATGCACTTTAGTTTAGAAAAGTATTCTTTATTCATATTTCTCCAGTAGATTAGGAAATCCTGAAGATAAATAGATGTTTTTAAAATAAGGATTTGAATAGAAGATAGAAATAGAGAAGACATAGATAATCACTTCCTCGTGGGAACGATCCTAATGCTAGTACTATAATTTCCATTGTGCGCTTGTAATAGGTTAAGACTTGAATTTACTATAATTATAATACACAATAACAGACAAGCCACTTTTCCCATGGTGTTAAGCCAAAACACCTAACATAGGTGTATGTTCTTGGCTAACACAATGAATCAGCCCGTGTGTGGCTAGCACATCACACCACATAACGGTTTCAGTTCCCCGTGTTCTAAGTTAGATCTAAAACGGTACTGTATACTTAGACTGACATGTTCCAAAATTTGGGGATATTACATCCTCCCCACCTTACAAGAATTTTCATCCTCGAAAATTGACTTAGGTTTCCTGGTCATCAACACGAAAATCAAAGAATGACGTCTAACCCTAATCACACACATCAAATGGAAATGTCCATTTCCTGCATGAAAACACATATAGAGAGCTAAAAGTTGATGGAATAGCCATAGATTGATCCACAGCGTTCACACCTTACTCATTCAAAATCCACATAATGATACCATCCACACAATCCACACAGGCATAACAATAATGGAAAGAAAATTGGATCACACATCCAATTCAACAATTGGTCAAAGGTGACCCACAACTATACCGGCATTAAATTGACCATGTAATCATCTACACATATACAATTTCCATGTATTGACACATCCCACACATTCACCACCACACACCCTGCATGAAAAACCATCCACAATGCAAAATTCTACACATTTGCAAACTAACCAAATGATTACGAAGGAACTACTACACACATCCAGAAAAGTAGTTTGAAACGTAAGTGAATCACATAATCAACTCACACTTGGTCAAATTTGACCATACAATTATACCTACATGGAAAAACTCAAATTTACTAGACTTACTATTCTCAATTGAAGCATGCGAAATCTAAAATTCCAACATTTCCAAGCTTGTAATTTCAAAATAATCACATCCATAATTAAACCATTCACAACAAAATGAAACCGTTGATATCAAAATTAAGCCATTCATATGTGACAGCCCTGTCACAATAGTTTGATGGTTCACGCAACAAAGTTTAAATTATTCACCTATGGCACCCATGCCACCATATTATCTGAACTTATATACCAACAGTTTACAAAATGAATATTCTTTTACATTCCCAAAACAATGTTCAAAAACAGAATTCCCCCGATTGGCCAACTCTCCCATCAATCCTCAGCTTCACCAGGCTGGTTGTCAAAAACCTCCGGTCCACTCGCTCTCGAACTAGAAGCCTTGGGTACGTAGGCTCATGTAGTCGCCATGCACTCTAAGTAGTCTGAAGGATACATGTAGCGCATCGAGTTGGTCAGCAAAGCCTCATGGTAATGGAGCTGGTGTGTAATCCGCTGCTCGAATCTCTGGAGATCTAAGTCCTGCAAACCATCCGCCGAAAGACTTCTGCCACGAAATCTTCACCACCAGGTGGAGGAACATGCAGCGACACCAGAACCTACTGCGGTGGTATCAGTGGCGGAGCTGCCTGCTCGGGTTTTGGATGAGGGGGTTGTTCTTATTCTTGTTCTTGTTGGGCACATTGCACAATTTCTCATTCCATTTTCCTTCTAACACTCATTTGAAGGCTAGTGTAGCTTTGGTTTAGGTCCTTAACTCGATATGTTTTATCAGAGAGTAGGGGTTCATCTTGGGGAACCTCATAATCATCGGCATCAGCAGAGGGCTCATATTGGTCAATCATCCTTGATATTAATCGGGCATATGGTAATCGGTCTAAAACGGTCAGAAATGCCTCAGGCTTAATACGTTCCTTGGCATATTTGATTCCTTCTCACACTAGGGCAGGTGCGTTGAACCACCTACCCTGATAAGCCGTGAACAAAGCTTGTAGGAACAGATCCCGCCATTCCTGCTCATGGTCCAAAGGGTACACATTCTTCCTCATGATGATATCCAATGGCCACATGCACTTTGGCAACTGGGCCCTCGTAACCGATTTCCCTATTTCGGTCGCTCCATTGGTCATGTGGGTGGAAATGTGATGAAAATTCACTGTTTCTCGGATCGGAGACTCCGCACCCCCATCCTCTAAAAATTCCCAAGAACAATTCATTCCTCTACCAATATCTTTTTGGTCAAAAATTAAGGTTTTCTCGTCAATGGTGACAATTAGCTTAGTGTCGGTGGGGTCAATTCGTAAGGTTTGGTAAAATAACCTAACCAAACGAGGGTAATAGCTATCATAAAATGGTTATAGAATTGATAGCATCCCGGTAGAGGCAAGATAATCGTGGGTCCACTTCGTGGCCGGTTGGTCCTTGAAAATGTCCTTGTGACTCACCCATTCCGTTTCAAGCACCTTGCCCTCCCACCATTCAGTGGGTTGAACACGATAGTTGGGTGGAGGATCTACCTTGGCTCGTTTTGAACTCGGAGGTCTAACGGCCAACTTCTTCCTAGGTATTGGTGATTTTGATGCCATTCTAGGGTTTGAAATCAAAACATAATGAAATGTAGGGTTAAAAGGGTAATGCTTACCTCCTTCGCGTTTAAGATCCAATGAATCGGTGTAAGAATCCAAGGAGAATAGGATTTGGAAACTCATGTGAAGAAGACGTGAAAACCGTAAACCCTCACCCCTTTCTTCTCACAGAAATGACAAGAAAAAGGATGTAAATCCTTATATATCCCGATTCTCACGCGCACGACTTATAAAGCTTGAGCACGCGAGCACTCTGTCCTTCACTGGAGATCGAGTCCTTATTATTATTTTTTTCTTTTTGAGTGACTTGCACGAGCGAGATTGGAACCTCGGGTGTGCGAGTCTCAGTAACTCACAAGGAATCAAATTCCCTTCATATTCTTTCCTTCCCGAGTGACTCGCGCGAGCAAGTACTAAAACTCAAGCGCACGAGAACACAAATACCTCAATTTTGAGCTGTTTCTCTTTTGGTTTTCACATCCTTTACATCTAACATCAACTCTACTATGTTGAGACACTATCTTGCATTCCACTTTGTACCTGTAATTGCACACTTACTAATTAATTGATCATGCTTATTCACAATGACTCAATATCAATCTAACACCATTCCACAACCAAGCTGACGTAAAATTTCTAATAGAAAACTTATGGTTTTACACAGTCTATTCAAACAACTGCGGACACGCTTCACACACGTCCGACTTGCGTTCCCATGTAGCTTCTTCTGACGAATGGTTCTGCCATCTGACAAGCACTAATTGGATCCTCTTAGTGTGTAGTACCTGTTCCTTTCGATCAAGAATTTACAATGACTCTTTTCAAATAATCAAGTCTTCCTGAATTTTGATCAGTTGATAATCTAGGACATGAGTTGGATCCTTCACGTATCGTCTCAATATTGATACATAAAACACATTATGCATACTTGAGAGTTACGGTGGTAGTGCAACCCGATAAGCAACCCCTCCAACGCGTCCCAATATCTCAAAAGGTCCTACATAACATGGACTCAGCTTTCTACGCTTACTGAAATGTATCACGCCTTTAGTAGGAGAAATCCCGATGAAGACATTATCTCCAACCTGAAAGAAACGCACATCTTTAACATTGTAACTACATGTACCTATATTTCGGAGTTTTCATCGTAACTAAAGCATTAAGTTTACCTGAAACTCAACACTCATTCTTTTAAGTTCGACATAACTCTTCTGTCTGCTTGGTGCCACTTTTAACCTCTCTCGAATCAAACGTACAACTTCTGTGGTACTTTCAACCATCACTGGGCCCAAAATAAAATTTTCTTCTATTTTTTCCCAATTGATTGGAGATCTATATCGTCTCCCATATAAAGCTTCATACGGTGCCATACCAATACTCATTTGATAACTATTATTGTATGCAAACTCGATCAGGGATAGATGTTGGCCCCATGATCCTTAAAAATCAAGCATACAAGCTCTAACCATGTCTTCTATAATATGATTTACTCTCATAGTCTGACCATTTGTCTATAGATGAAACACTGAACTGAAGTCCAGTCTCGTACCCATCCCTTCTTAAAAATTCTGCCAAAACTGTGAAGTATACAACGGATCTCTATCTGAGACAATGCTCACAGGAATATCGTGTAATCAGACAATCTCCTTCATGTACAACTCTGCAAGTCTACTGGCCGTATATGTCATATTGTATGGCAAGAAATGGGCTGACTTGGTCAATCTACCGACGACCACCCAAATGACATTATTCTTTCTCACTGTTTGTGGGAATCCCAAAATAAAATCCATGGAAATGGATTCCCACTTCCACTCTGGTATCGGTAACGGTTGCAATAACTTAGATGGATGCCTTGATCCACCTGAAATTGCTGACACAATAAATACCATGAGACATACTCAACTACGTCTTTCTTTAAACCTCTCCACCAAAAATTCCTCTTCATATCTTGATGGATCTTGGTATTGCCCGAATGGATCGCATATTTGGACTTATGGGCTTCCTCTGATATGGTATGCCATAGATCGGCATTGGTTGGTACACACAGACGCCCTCTAAACAACAACGATCCATCACTCTTGATAGAGAAGTCCTGGCTAGTACCATCAATTACCCCTTGTCGGATTTTTAGTAATTCGTCATCTCTCATTTGAAGATCATAGATATGATCAAAGATAGTTGTCCCAAAAAGCTCACTCCTTCCAGCCAAAACTCACACTTGCTGAGTTTTGCATATAACTAGTGTTCACGAAATATTTGCAGAGCGATCTTCAGATGCTGCTCATGCTCTTCTTTAAACTTTGAGTAGATGAGTATGTCATCCACAAACACAACCACACATGTATCAAGATGTGGTTTGAGCACCATGTTCATGAGATCCATAAACGAAGCTGGCCCGTTGGTTAAGCCAAAAGGCATTACAAGAAACTTGTAATGTCCGTATCTGGTTCGGAAAGCCGTCTTCTGAACATCCTCTGCTTTCACTTTCAGCTGATGGTAATCAGATCTCAAGTCTATTTTAGAAAATAATCTTGCCCCTTATAACTGATCAAAGAGATAATCGATTATGGGTAAAGGATATCGGTTCTTGATCGTCAACTTATTCAACTGATGATAGTCAATGCACATTCTTATCGACTCATCCTCTTTCTTAGCAAATAGATCAGTGCTCCCTAAGGAGACACACTTGGTCTTATAAAACCTTTATCTAATAACTCTTATAGTTACTCCTTCAACTCTTTCAATTCAACTAGAGCCATCCAATAATGCGCTTTAGACACTAACTCCGTACCTGGGGCTAAGTCTATCTCAAACTCAACCTCACGATCAGGTGGCAATCTCGATAATTATTCAGGAAAAATATCTTGAAACTCACAAGCCACTGGAATTTCTACTATTACGATCTTCCCTTCTCGCAGTTCTTGTAAAAATGCCAAGTATCCACTATATCTATTTCTCATCATCCGTTCTGCATGAATTGTGGAGATAAATGGAACGAAGGTTGATCGCATACCGAGAAACTTGAATGATCTATTTCCCTTCGGTTGAAAAGTAACTATTTTCCTCTGATAATTGACATTCGCGTCATGCGTGGATAACCAGTCATGCTAAGGATTACATCGAATCCTTGCATATCCAACATGATCAAATTGGCCATCAACTCACGATCTTCATAATCCTTGACAGCAACTATAACTGATCAACAGATTGTGTCAATACTAATTATACTTCCTGTTGGGACTGATACTGCCAAAATCAAATCTAAGGTCTCGGGAACGAACTTCACTCTCTTTGCAAAATACAACATAAAAAATGAGTGAGTAGATCCTGGGTCTATCAAAACTCATGCTTCATAACAACAATAATCGTCCTTACTATACATTTGCAAGGTACCTACGTTACATACATACTTAACAAAATCAAATATGCACTACGAACTAAATATTCCAACATAAGAATTTAAAAGGTTGTTTTTAAATCTATGCACTTTCTTCATCTAAAATTTCAATTGATAACATACTAACTTTAAATAGATAATTTATACCTTCGATTATATCATTGTTGGTCTGAGCATCCTTAGCTGTAATTGCATACGCACAGCCTTGAATTGTCGGTTGTGATTGTCGCGTAGGCCTTTGTGTTGCAGCTTGCACCTTCCACTCATTTTTCAACTTTAGGCAATCCCTTATCGTATGTCCCATTTTACCACACTTGAAATATCCTCCTGTACCTCTTTTACAATCAGTGGTCCTGTGTGACTTACCACAGCGTGCACATGTTTCCTGCGGAGTCGATGAAGCAGCCCTTGAAAATCCTTGAGCCACTGACCCTCCTATGGTAGTAGCAGGGCCAAACGGGTGAAATGATCTAACTGGGGTAGATAAGGATGGCCTAGCGTACGTAGCCTGGGTAAACTGCTTCAGAACTGGTGCTATTAACCTCAACTTTTTATTTGCCAATTCGTAATTATTAAACCTCCCCTGGCTTGCCTTCCCTTTGCTCTACCGGTCCCTTCTTTTGTACATCTCATTGATGCCTTCCTCAATAACCAGAGCTTTACTCATCAATTCCCCATAAGCCTCTAACTGTAGCACTGAAATCCTATAGCAGATATTTCGCCTGGATCCGTGCTGAAATTTCTTTGCTTTCATCCGATCAGAGGCTACATGCTCTAATGCCAACCTCGATAACTTTGTAAATTCTATTCCATACTTTCGTACGGACATCTTCCCTTGTTCAAGATTTATAAACTTTACCTCCATCTGATCCCTCACTTATTAGGAAAAATATTCTTTATTGAATTCCTCAAGGAACTCTTCCCATGCCCATAACATTCCTGGCGCATCTTGCTCCCTTGTTCTCAATACTTCTACCATGGTCCTGCTTCCCCATCTAACTGGAACGCAGCCCATCTGACTTTCCATACTTAGTGCAAAGAAGCACACTGATGATCTTTCCCATCTCTTCAATCCAATTCTCTGCCTCTAATGGCCCAACTTGTCCTGAAAAATTAGGTGGACGCATTCTTCTGAATTCTACGAATGAAAACTGTTGAGGTGGTGGCGTATATCTATGTGTATTGTTCTTTGCCATCAACTCAGCTTGTTGCGCCATGGCATTAGCCACTGTTTCCATGGCTTGTTCCATTCTCTCTCTCTCCACCCTTCCTTGATCTTGATCTCCTTGTTCAGGAGGATTTCCTTCCCTAACTAGAGGATTTCTTTCTCTAACTGGAGTCCTATTCGGACCCGTAGTAACATTCTCACCCATCAACACATTATCTAATCTGATGTCAATCCCATCACCACTCCTTGTGGTTCGGGTTCGACCACCTCTCGGTCATCCTCTAGCTCTAGGAGGCATATTGCTCTGTTAACATGAAACAAAAGTTTCATTAACAGATGGTCCCTATACTTAGACAAGATCTTAAACACATAGCATAAGTCTAAGATCTATAAGAAATTTCTAATGTTGAAGCTTTGATACCAACTGTGATAGCCCAGATTTCACTAAGCCGAAACCCGTGCCGTCGGATTACTCATTAGGAAAATCCACGAATTACCGAACACTTGGCACATCCACATAAAGTAGAACACAAAGCATATATCTCTAAGTAGATAGAGTCATCATATACAACAAAAGGAAGTTCCATTTCTATATTCAAAATAACCAAAATAACGGTTCTAACTCCATGCCAAGATATATGGACAAAGAACCGAAATGAACCACCGGTGATGGACAACCATCACTGAAACAATGGTTCACAAAACAATAATCCAATATAATTACATGATTCATGTTTCAAATCAGAAGTGGCTTGATGTACCAAGCCCTAAATACAACAAAATATCCAATTCTAACAAAATCCCTATTGAGGGAAGAACTCATCAGGCAGGGGCTCAACCACTTCCTCAAGAACATAGTCTGGATCGCTCTCTTGGTCAAAGTCCTTCTCTAAATCCTCATTTGTGATGTATAGTCGAAAGGTGAGCTAATAGTTTAAGCTCAATAGGGGAACATTAGTAGCATTTTATCTCATATTTTAAAGCATAAATTTTCATAACTGAATCCATATGTACATTTCACATTTCTCATAGATTTCCATATGCTGTACTTTACTCACACACTCACACACACTTCACCTATTTGTTTAAAAAGAACCATTTGGACTTAACATAAAACAATAACTTAAATACTATTCCAAGCATATATAGCATCAGAAGCCACACATATACTGATAGAAATCCCTAACCATCATCATTCCATGAACCATTTTCATATATGCTAAAGTCCCTGCATTGTGAGGGATACTTGTGCCGAACGAAGCTTTACCGTTGGCCGGTAGAAAATGTATGGATATCCCGCCGCACCGGAGCACAAGGGATTCGTTTCACATGAACCTTAAATCATAGTGCAAAGTCTAACTTATATTTTTCACACCGTGTAAAGTGTATACATTATACTATTTTTGAAAAAATAATATTCATACTACATCCGGAGCTCACACAAACACACTTATCACATCACATTTTGCATCACGTTCACCAAACTTGTTTGTAGATTCAAAATTTACATATTTAAATTCACATAACATAACATGGCTTATCTTATCACATCATTCAATTTATACAAAGAACATCAGATAAAATGGTTTGAAGTTTCCCCTACCCCACGTCATGACAGAATCACAATCACACAAGAACTTTTGAGAATCCTCGTGGACGCTCATCACTTTAACCTACATCCCAAATCATCCAAAGATCCTTTAGAAATGTCAAAGGAAGCCTAACGGTTAAAATCACTGAAGAAAATTCTCAAAAACACACAAAAATGTCATAACTTTGTATCTCACATGCGAGTTGCAGGGTCGCTCGGTCGCGCGAGCGAGCTCAAATAGCCTACAGCTTGGGCGAGCGACAACACATAGAACACTTAACATTTCACATAAATTGGATCTCGTGCGTGCGAGAAAATAGGGTTGCATGAGCGATTCCAATGGCACCTCTCAGCCCGCGCGAGTTAATCTTAGAGGCTCACTGGAGTTTCCTTTCTCGTTCGCGCAAGGCACGATTAAGCATTTCTGAAGGCTCCTCGCGTGCGCGAGGGAAAAACTTGCTCGAGCGAGTTTTAAAAATTCTTTAGATTTGAGTTTTTCCAACTCGATCTTCTCACGATTTGTTCCCCAATCACATCCACACTTCTCACACAACTTTAGAGGCATCTAATTTTGCAAATTTTACATACTTGGGTGTCAATTTCTCACCTTCTAGGCTAGAGAAACCACATAAGAATTGGAGCGATTTCTTTTCTTCAAACGCAATGGTTTTCAAAATCCATTTGGCCAAAAATCAACGCTCTTCAATCTCTTCAATCAATGGTAACACCTCCATCAATGAGATCATGGAAATCATAAAGTTTTAGAGCTTCGTAGCACGAAGATTTGGCGAAATCTTTCTTCTTCTTCTTCACAATCTCCTTCTCTTTCTCTCTCTAATCTCTCTCACAACACAAAGCAAAAGAGAACAATGACTCACATGAGGTCACCCCCCACTTGCCCATCTAAACATTGCTTCCTTGTGAAGCACACACACATTCTTTTTGTGTTCATCTTATCGAAAAGCTTATCCAAAGCTTTCCCCATGGTGTTAAGCCAAAACACCTAACATAGGTGTATGTTCTTGGCTAACACAATGAATAGGCCCATGTGTGGCTAACACATTCACACCACAAAATGGTTTCAGATCCCCGTGCTCTAAGTTAGATCTGAAACGGTACTGTATACCGAGATTGACACATTCCAAAATTTGGGGATATTACACAATCTGAGTCATTAATTCAAATAAAAAACTTTTAGATGTTTACAAAGCAGTAAAAGTGCACAAAATAAATCTAAACTAGAAAGCAATAAAAAGATCTTTCATCCCTCAGTCACAGGCATCAATTGCTCTTAAGAAACTATAAATACTCTACTCTAATCTTTCAGCTCCCAATTGCAGTCATCAATTGCTCTCGAGAAACCTTGGATATCTAAACTAAACTAAAGTTTATCGGAAGAAAACTCAACCTCAGTCATCAATTGATGCTGAGAGTTCCTTTGATAATTCTTCTCCTATGCCGAGCTCTCTTATTTATAGATCATAACGAGTCGATTTACAAAAGAATTCTTTAACACAGATTTAATCTAATCAACGATCTTCCTAAAATTTGAGCGTCAATCAAACTCAAGAAAATTGAAGATGAAAAAGTAAAAATCGTTACACTAGTCTGCAAATTCTCAATCTGAGTCACCAATTTTAATAAAAAACTTTTAGATATTTACAAAGCAATAAAAGTGCATAAAATAAATCTAAACTAGAAAGCAATAAAAAGATCTTTCATGCCTCAGTCACAGGCGTCAATTGCTCCTGAGAAACTACAGATACTCTACTCTAATCTTTCAGCTCCTAATTGTAGTCATCAATTGCTCCCAAGAAACCTTGGATATCGAAATTAAACTAAACTAAAGTTGATCGGAAGAAAACCCAATCTCAGTTGTCAATTGATGCTGAGAGTTCCTTCGATAATTCTTCTCCTATGTCAAGCTCTCTTATTTATAGATCATAAGGAGTAGGTTTGCAAAACTTCAAATTTCAATAAAAGAAACTACTAATAACAAAAGGTTTCCTAATATAACTCTAACTCCTAATTTCATCTTTTCTTGCTTTGGATAGTTGATATGCTCAGGAATTGCTCCTTTGTTTAAGCAACAGAGTCCTTTAGGAATCTCTTTTCATCAATCTTCTTGAATCCATAATCTGCCAAACTTCTAATTTGAATAATCTTTTAATTCCGTGCAAGGTGGTGTAGCTCTCACGTGATCAGCAGTAACAAGGGTCTTTATCTTGTAAAATCATAAATCACGATTTTCTCTTTGCAACTCATAACTCTCGGTACAATTCTCTAGTACGATCGATTGCAATTTCCTTTTGTATCGCACTCCACCTGAAGTATCGTTTGAAGATTGTTAAATTATAATTTTTCATTTTCTCTTTGGCTTCATTCAATCGCAAAGTATGATTTTTGGTGTTAATCCTGCGTCGATTCATCTTTTATGTTCAATCGTCTTTCTTACTATTTTATGAGTTCATTTTGACGAAGATTAATACTTTCATTCTCGTTTGCTATTTATTCTAAATATTTTCACATTAGTATCTCGTTAGTAGTAAACTGGGGTCTAGCATCACTAAGTTAAGAGTTATAAAATGGTATATTTTGTGACTGATCACAGATATCCTGGAGTGTGCTTGTAATGATCCCATTTTGGGAGGTAGTTTAATTATTTTCGTCAATAGTCGGGCTTGATTTTGGTAAGTACTGAATGATCATCATGTATTGTAGCTTTTAACAAGGATGTGGTGAATGGTAGATAATGACTGATTGCATCACTAGTCATTTGAAAGTTTTAGATTTTATTCTGAAGGAGATTTTGAAAGTCATTGGACTCATTGCCTGAAGAGAAGAAATTAAGGGTGAAAGGGAGATAAGGTCTATTGATCCGAGGGTGGCTTCTTATTCGACCAATTTTTGAATTAGTAGTCAACAACTTTTTTCTCGAGTGGATAATGTGCTGCCATAATTGAGCTCCATGTCATGGTTTAACACCATCAAATCATCAAATTCTTTGGTTAGTACGAGTTTTGTCCTCCTTCCACCACTGTACGTCGATATCTAGTAGTGTGAAGATTTCAGGGATGCCCTCGCGGTTTTGCTTATGCCTCCCTGGTGGGGAATACCATGGGTTCCCTCACAATTTCGCTTATGTTTCTCTGAATTCATTGATTGTTCATTCGTCGCTTGCTCTTGCTCGGTTGTGCTTCTTTTCTATATGTTTTTGAAATAACTTACTAACGTAAGAATTATGAGATTTGATGAAACTTTGCATTTTCATTTTTTTGTTTCTAACATCGACTCCAATGGCGGGAAAAGGTATATGAGAATCCAGAGTTTCCTATATTTCAAAAAAGGTTATGATCCACTAATTCTTTCGATCAATTTGTCCGAATTGGAAGGTGATCAATGAGTAAGATGATACTTAAAATGGTCTAAAAGAATAATGACCTATGACTGGCGAATGCCTTGTGATGGCTATGGGGATGATATATATGTAATTACGCCTGTTTAGGCTACGAGACATGATGGTCATTGAGTTATAGATAACATTTTTAGGGTTAGGAAGTCCTTCCCTTGTAGCTATTTTTCGGGGCATGCTGTCAAGATAATACTTCCCGTGTGGGTTTTTGATTCCCTTTAGGCGAGGCGGTTGTGCAGGCATTGTTTCTTAGCACTAGCACCCAAACTTCGAGTTTTCAGTTGGGTAAAAGTATATGTTGGGAGCCCTATGATGAGGGTGGGTCAATAACATTAAAGTTCAATTTCCTGGTGCCTGACATCTTTTTATTTTTATTATTATTATTTTTTTTGTTTTTGAAAAGTTTATATGCGTGTAGGTGTGTGTAAAAAAATGATAAAATAAAGAAGAAAATAAACAAAAGAAAAACAAAACTAAATAAATCAGGGCAGCCCTAGTAGGAGTCCTATCGCGATTGCTAGTCTATTGGTACGCGCTTTTTCTGGGTTCCTTTCGGTCCCCGGAAGAAGTGGTCTAATTCAGTCCACGTGGACTCTGGTGGGAGGTGATGAATAATAAACTAGGAAATATTATATATTGAAAGGAAAGAGGCGAATTCTAAAAAGAGGATACTTGGATTGATGCAATCGCCAGCTGAAGATATTTATCGACGCTGCAACACGCCACTGATCACGCGCAGGATGATGTAGGTTGACTCCTTTACTGAGCGTCGGCCGTTCGATTTCAGCAGCTGTGGATTGCCTATGGTCTATCTAGTTTGGTTTTCCTAATCTATCTAGAAAAGGGGGTTGTGGGCCTCTATGCTAAAGAGGATCGGCCCCATTCCCGGGTACCCTCCGTAAGCTCCCTTCGGCAAATTGATTGCTAAGGCTTAAAAACTGGAAAAGATTGGAGACCTAATTTGGCTCTAGGCTAGGGATTTGGGCAGGGGTTTCCTAAAGATCTAAGGCTAAGGGCTTAGTCCCCTCCTATACTACTTTGAGAATTAGGGCTTGCTAGCCAGTACCACTAGCTTCTAGAGGCCTAGAAAATCAGCTCAACCCCTTTCTTTGAGAACCCTAGAGAGAACCACGAAATTTCTAAGAAGAGCTAAGCTTAAGAGAGGAGAGATTGCTATGAGAATTGTTATGAAAATGGTGAGGCAGGGGGGTCTTTTCATAGGTAACGGGTTAATTACGCATCCGAGGATAAGTGAGCAATTGGTGAATTGCGCGCATGCTCACTGGCATGTAATTGAATTGCGCACTTGTCCAGGGCGCATAATACACTGGAAGTCGGTCACTGACTGGCTTACTGGTTCAGCCGGGTGTCCTAGTTCTAATATGCCATGGAACCAATTGTGCCCCCAGTGGGGAGCGCGTAAGCCCATTATGCACATGGATCTATATAGATAATTGAAGAGTTAGGGCAGTCTTAGGTTTTAGAGGTGTGGTCCAACTGGGGACTAATTGCGTGCTTGTGGGGAAGCATGCAATCGAATTGCGCGCCCTGGACCAGGCACGTAATTAGGTCTTAGGGCGATCCTCAGGAAGAAGAGGCCTGGTTCAAGTCAAACTAATTGCGCACTTGTCGGGAAGTGTGCAATCGAATTGCGCGCTTTGGACCAGGCACTTAATCCGGTCCTAACCCGGTCCTCGAGAAGGAGAAGCCTGGTCCAAGTTGGACCAATTGCGTGCATGTATCCATGCGTGCAATTGAATTGCGTGCCTATGTGCCGGCCCGTAATTCGGGATCTTCCTGGGTCGGGTCTGGTCCGAGCTTGTGAGCTGAGGTTTCAGTCCAGGTCTCAACCATGTACTATTGTTTCAGTATATAATCCCTGTGTTTAGAGTTTTAAGGCTTCTGGAGAGGGTCGGCCCCTTTCTGAGAGTCATGGGCATGGTCTAAGGTTGACCAAATGTTTTTGTATACTCTGAGAGGGCAAAAATGGGGTGTCTACTGTATCGTGCAAAGATTCTTCACTGATGGTTTCCGGTACCTCTATCTGAGACAAGTGGTCGACCACTATTTTTTCAACTCCCTTCTTATCTCGGATTTCAAAATTAAACTCCTGCAAAAGTAGGATCCATCTAATTAGCCTTGGCTTGGCATCCATTTTTGATAATAAATATTTTAAAGTAGAATGTTTAGAGAAGATGATCTTTGATCCCAATAGGTACTGTCGAAATTTATCTAATGCAAACACAACAACGAGAAGCTCTTTCTCAGTAGTGATGTAATTCACCTGAGCTTCAATCAGGGTTTAGCTCGCATAATAAATTACATGAGGAACCTTGTCTTTTCGTTGGTCGAGGATAGAACCTATTGGTTGATCATAAGCATCACACATCACTTCAAAGAGCAAGGAGTAGTCCAGAGGCTGAATAATGGGTGCAGATGAGAGAAGTGCACAGAGCATATTAAATTCGTCAAGGCAAGCATCATCAAAATCAAAAGGAATATCATTCGCTAGCATATGGCACTGAGGTCTCGAGATTTTTGAGAAATCCTTAATAAAGTCACGATAGAAGCTAGCATGACAAAGGAAAGATCGTATCTGCCTCACCGAAGTTGGTGGAGGCAGATTCGCTATAATATCAATTTTGGCCCTGGCAACCTCTATTCCTCTTTTGGAAACAATGTGCCCTAAGACTATGCCTTCTTGAACCATAAAGTGGCTCTTCTCCCATCTTAACACCAGATTGGTTTCCTCACATATTTCTAGGATGGGGGCAAGATGATTAAGACAAGTATCAAAAGTTCAGCCAAATACCGATAAATCATCCATGAATACCTTAAGAAACTTGTCTATCATATTGAAAAAAATAGCCATCATGCATCTCTCGAACGTTGCTGGTGCATTGCATAACCAAAAGGGCATGCGGCAATATGCAAACATTCCAAAGGGACACGTGAAGGTAGTCTTTTTCTGATCTTTCGAGTAAATCGAAACTTGATTGTACCCTGAATAGCCGTCCAGAAAGCTGAAATACTCCTGACCCGTAAGTTTTTCCAAAATTTAGTCTATGAATGGTAGTGGAAAATGGTCCTTGCGAGTCATTGAATTCAGCTTTTGGTAGTCAATATATACGTGCCAACCTATGGTTTAGCGTAATGGTACCAACTCACAGGCCGATTTTTCTTTAACTGTAATCCCAGATTTCTTTGGGACTACTTGAATGGGGCTCACCCATTCACTTTCAGAAATTAGATAAATGATACCAGTGTCAAGTATTTTCAAGATTTCTTTTTGTACTACATCCCTCATGTTTGGATTTAGCAATCGCTAACTTTCTCGTGAAGTTTTGGCATTGTCCTCCAAATGAATCCGATGCATGCATATCAACGGATCAAGCCCTTTAAGGTCAGCAACCATCCACCCGATTGCATGCTTATGCTTCGTAAGTATGGCCAACAACTTACTCTCCTGATCTACAGCGAGAGCAGAAGATATGATAACTGGAGAGTTTCGTTGGGCCCAAGAAAAGCGTACTTAAGGGTGTCGAGAAATGGTTTCAGGTCTAAGGATGGTACTTTTTCAATGGATGGTAGCAGTAGTTCATTGGAATTGGTGGGGAGAGGTTCCACCGGAGGCTTCCAATTCCTTGGTTGAGAATTGTGAGAAGGGTTGCCTAGCAAATAGACCAGCTCTTCAGAATGTAGTTTAGGGTCTCCCAAGTCTATGTACCACAATGTAGTTTCCAGCACATCCTTAGATAAAACTAGAGGTAATGCTTCTTCTACTAATTCTTCAATCTCATCTACATAAAAGCATTCCTCATCGTCGATCAAAGCCATCAGGTTGGTTGCTAAGAAGACATTTAGCTAGATTCACATATCCCCAAAAGAGACTTCCATCACACCGATTTTACAGTTAATGCAAGCATTGGCCATGGCCCAACGGGAATTTGTGTTGGGGATTTCAAACTTGGCTCCATGTCTAGTACTAAGAAATCTATAGGAAAAATAAATTTATCAACCACAACCATAACATCTTCAATAATGCCAACCGGCCTTCTTTCAGATCTATCGGCTAGCTGTAGAGTTATCAACGTAGGCATCAATTTGCCTAGTCCCAGTTTCTCATATACAGAGTTTGGTAGTAGATTCACTCTAGCTCCTAAATCTAAAGTGCCTTATTAATGGCATGGTCACCAATAATGCATGGAATTGTGGGCACTCCGAGATCCTTAAGCTTAGGCGGAGTTGTAGCTTGCAAGACTGAGCTCACTTGCTCCGTCAAGAAGACTTTTTGTGATAAATTGTTTCGTCACTTTTGCTTCTTCTTGCACATCTCTTTAAGAAAATGTGCATAGGCTGAGACTTGCTTGATTGCCTCTAGGAGGGGCATATTTATCTTCACTTCTTTGAAGATTTCAGTAATTTTCTCTAATTTTTTTTAGATTTTTATCTAAGAGGGACGGTACACCGAAAGAATTAGGAAAGGATAACTTTGGTACATAAGGTACTTCTGTTACAGAGTTAAGTGCACTGTTATTATTATTTTTTTATTTTTTTGGTTTTTCTTGTGGGAGAACTTTTGTGGCTTCAAGTTCTTTTTCCTTGGTCTCAGGGATGACTACTGATGTAGGCATCTCTACCTATTATCAACTGTCCGACCACTTCTTAAGGCTCGAACAACTTTGATGTGTGTTGTGGGAATTGATGTGTTTCCCTCATGGAATTGCCTTCCCAAGTTGTCCACAGATTGTGAACACGCTTGGTTACTCTCGTTCTATCCATTGCGTAGCTAGTTGTCCAATTTGGGTTTCTAGATTTGTAATGGATTGGGTGTAAGAATGTAAATCTTGACAGATTTGAGCAAGTTGAGATAATTCCCTAGAGCATTAGTTCGACTGTTGTTGTAGATATTAAAGGATCTGGACAACGGTAGCATCAACCTTGCTACTCTGAGGACTAAGCGGTTGCTCGTACGATTGATATGGGACATAGGACTGGTGGAAGGTTTGAGGATATTATGGGTGCTTGAAGGATAATTCTTGTTGTGCCACCTGTGCAAAGCCAGGATGGTGTCCCCACTGAGAGCTATAAAAAATCTTGGAATCAACCCACTTAGATGCGAATGCTTGCTCTTTTTCTATTAATTCGGGATATAATGGAGAAGCAGGGCATTCGATCACGGTGTGGTCTAGGCTTTGGCAAATACATCGTGGTCAGAATGAACCATCGTGTCCTTGTACTGTGATATTAAAATATATGTATATATATTTTATTTTTTAAGAAAGCAGGGAGAGAAGATAAATTTGAGTCTCTAGCTTTTACTATCAGAAGAAGTTTTGAAACCTTTGATCTACTGCTCCGAATAAACTTGCAAAAAGATAAGAAGTGATGAAAGAAAAATAAAAATAGAAAAGAAAGGAGTTTGAAAGACAAATATTGGCTTTATAAATTTTTCGCTTTCCCGGCAGCGGCGGTAAAAACTTAAAACAACTCTATAATTATGCTCTATCTTAACCTATTGCAAGCGCACAATAGAAATTGCAGTACTAGTATAGGATAGTTCCCACGAGGAAGGTCGAAACTCTAAAAACTTCTATTTGCCTTAAAAAAAAATAAAGAATGGTTGTTTAAACTAAAATGCAGAAAATAAATCTAAATCCTCGTCCTTCCAAATTCTAGTCGTCAATTAGTCTCCTTCTGGATTTCTGATGTTTACAAATTTAAAAACTGTGACACTAATCTACAGTCCTCTAGAATTTGGGCGTCAATCAAAAACTAGATTTCTATAGATATTTATGAAAATAAAATACTATTACACTAATATCCTCCAATTTTCAATCTTAGGCGTCAATTAAAATCAAGAAAATTTGGATGTTTACAAAGCAGGAAAAATGCATAAAAATAAATCTAAGTAAAATCTATTCTAAAATTGATCTTCCATCTCCCAATTGTAGTCATCAATTGCTCTTGAGAAACGTCAAATACTCTACTTTTGATCTTCGGGTTCCCAACCTTAGTTGTCAATTGCGGCTAAGAGACCATCGATGCCTATTCGCGATGCTGACCCCTCTTATTTATAGCTTCATAAGGGATCAATTTACATTATTTGAATCCTAATAAAAGTAAACTACTAAAACAAAAGTTTCCTAAAATTATAAACTTCCTAATCCTAATCTTCTTTGCTTTGAATAGTAGATGCGTGTATATCTTTTCCTTAATTTCAGCAACAGAGTTCTTCAAGATTCTTATTGCCAATCTTCTCTGATCCGTAGAGTGCAAACCTTCCATATTAAGAGTGCAGTTCCTATTATTCTATGCATGGCAGTGCAACTCTTCACTTGATCTTTAGTAGCAACACGAGCTTTATAGTATAAAATCATAATTACGATTTCTTCTTCTCTTCAGTACGATTCCTTGCTCTCTGGAAAACTTGAGTTTAGCTATGAGATTTCAAAGTAGAGAAGAGTTGCACTCTAAGTATCAGGCTCTTAGAACTGCGACTCTTTTCTAGAAATCTTGCAAAGAGTAATCAGGCACGGTGGGGATGGCCCACTTGTTCTAATTCTCGGGTTAGTACGGAGGGAAGAAAATATTTAGCCTTAGATCCAACCCCTAGGAAATATCACCTAAAATTCTTAGCCTAGTGCCAATTAGGTCCTCAACCCTTTCCCATATTTATAAAACTGTCATAGCCTCAAACCGATTTGCCCAAGGAAGCCAACGGAGGTGATCGCTTTATTTCAAAACCTTGCAAGTGCACAAGTTCGAATGTACTAGGGCACCCACATGGATTTATTGTTTATCTAATCTAATCTCTGTTTTATATAATTAAATTGTATATCTTAAGTTTCCTAAATTAATCTAAAAAATAAAAAGAAAACCTAACAGATCTGGATAAAGATATGGGAAGGCAGACTAAGATCTCTCTTAGATCTTAGACTTGTATCTAATAATCTCTTATTTCTTCTCTATTTTGAATCCTAGGTACCCTCGCTCTAGGCTAGAAGCTTAGTCACTTCGTATATAAATTAGAGAAATCTAATTGTCAAGACATCATTGCACGAACCAACAAAAACCACCCTACAAGGCCTAGTCCGTTGGTGAATATCCTATCCAGGCCAACCTCAATCCTTACAAGGCCATTGAGATTATTCAAAATAAGTTTATAGCGTTACCATCCCATTCCCGATCTAATAAGAACCTCGAACATGCAATTGTACCATAGACGAAATTCAAAAATAGAAAAAGACAAAAATTTATTAGAATAATTATCTGAAATTTACAAGAGATCTCAGCTTGGAACTTTAAGCCTCACATCGACCGAAGAACCTTCATTATTACTGAATCGATCTTTGGTTGATGATTACAATCAATCCCAATCAATTCCAGAATTGTCATCTAACCTAAACCAATGAGAAAGAAGCCCTAGGGCTAAAAGCTATTTTATTCCTAACCTAGGGTCCTTGTTTATATATATATAAGGCCGTAACACAGTTAACCACGACAAGAAACTCTAAAGATCCCTAAAAATCCTCCAAGGAAGAATAATCCAGAAAGAAATCTGCACGACTTGAGTAATCCACCTTTTAGAAGAGAAATCCGGAGAAGATCTCGGCCGCCAAAGCTATCCACAATTGTACCTAGTTTTTCACTTGAAAACTCTATTGTAACCGATCAAAAGTGGGTTCTCAATCGGTCGGGCTTCAGATTTGGTCTTCAAGTTGAAGATGCTTTGCGGAGCTTTAGAGTAAATTGAACCTCGGACCAGTCGAACAGGTTCTGACCAATCAAATATATATGCTGATATTTCCTTGTTCTGTTTCTTTGATTTCTGACCGGTTGAACGAGTTTTTACCAGTCTGTCTTGAAATTTCTGAAGCTGCTGAGAGTTTTGACCGGTCGAAACTAGTACTTTGACTGGTCCATTTAGACTCTCTTCTGTTCTCTTGAATTACTCTCTGCTGCACTATCCTGACCGGTTGAATCTTCAGTTGTGGTTGGTCAAAGAGATCTTTTAGTACCTCCCTTTAGCTATTTTCCTTGGATTCTTGCCTTTGCTTTGAGTTTCTTCTTAACTTTGCTCTTTTAATGCATTTATTTCTTATCCCGCTTTTACACCTGTTGCGACACAACATGAACTCAAAGCATACATTAGTAGTCAAATGAGAGCTAACAAGGCCGACATTTGGTGATAAATTATACTACTTTTGAGACCGATCACACCCCTAAACCTCAACTTTGCTAGTCCTCGAGCAAAGGCAACTTTAAAACATAACCCAAAAACAACTAACCTAATAATATACAAGCTAACCTATGAAAATAAAAGCCACTTTCATAGGGAGCATGATTGCATTTAGCATATGCAACAAGCCTTTAAACCCCTAGGTGATCCCTAGTGGAGGAGTTGTATGTCCTAATTAATTCTTTTAAAATCAAAACCTGTAATCACATCAGCATGGAAATTTCATTTTCAAATACTGACGCGATAATAATTCCACTGTTGCTTATTCTAATTAACCCAATGCTCTGATCCTTAGACCAATCTTTCATCCATGCCTAGAGTGTCATGTGTGCATATGCGAATGCTTAAATCATTCTATCACTGGATTAATTCAAACCGTCAGATTCTAATTCTCGACTCAATCCTCACGTTAGGTATACACTCACAATAAATTCGCTCCAATGAATGGTCTATTTTGTCACTCACATGTGAGATGGAATTACAACACGAACTAAAAGAACACACATGATATAAGAACTATGGTGCATCAAAGAATTTTTAAAAATAATCTCAGAAAGAATGATGTTTGTCTCCAAAGCCTTTGATACCAAGTACCATAGTCATTACATCATCACTCTCCACAAGGCATGTGATGACCTAACTTTTCCAATCCCTCAGGTATAGGAAAGAATGGTTTGCCAACCTATCGGTTAAACGATAAGCTGGACAAACAGGGCACATATCAGAGTAAAGTGCAATAAATATCCATAGCTAAAATAAATGCAGAAGTAAAAGTAAAGAACCACCAATGATGACCGACAATCACCGAAACATGGTTCGTAACAGTCAAAAGTAAAGACATAAATCCAAATACCCAATCACAGGTTAGGCAAACCACATCCAAGTCTAAACTCTGACTGAAAGCAAATAAATAAACTAAATCCTAAGCCAAAAAATACTCCTCAGGAGGAACCTCAGGCCCTTCCTCGAGAACGTAATCAGGATCACTCTCGCTGCCCCGAGTTGCCACTTCAGAACCTTGACCTGTGATGTATAGTCAGAGTGAGCTAACCAATAAAGCTCAGTAGAAAAATATCATCAGTGGCATTGTATTTTAACTAACATGGGTTTCAAAAAAAGTATCTAAATATTATATGTCAAAATCAGAAATGTAGGTAAAAATCGAATTTAAGTATGGAAATTATATACGAGATCAGTTTCTAAATATGTGAAAACAGATTCAAGAATAATGTAAAATTTCAGTGTCTTAGTGTCTCTAATTTCTATATGCAAAGTTCAGTACTTCATGACTTAATCCTCAACTTAAAATACCTCCCGAAAATTATATCTCGAGAGCAGGAATATAGCCGATGGGAACCCCTACCTACCATCATCGTTCATGAACCATTTTTCAGGATGTAATAAGTCCCTACACTCAGGAGGGAAAGTTGTGTCAGGAAGATGTTCAGGAATTTTTGAGGGGTTGTTCAGGTCAATCATAAAACAGATGCAGATGTAGATACAAATATAAATTCGATGCAGGTTTCTTATATATAGTTCAAATTCTTGATTTTATATTTTCAGCTTTTCAGAGCTTAAGCAGATTCAGGTTTCAGGGTTCAGGTAGATTCAAAATTTCAGTTTTTCATTTCAAATTTCAGTTTACATATGTGATTTCAATAGCATATGCAAGTTCAAAGATTCTAATTCAAAATATCTATGCAAGTTAAATTAAAATACTGTAAAGATGAGATTCTCCTACAAAAACTTGGAGTTGCGCGAAGCCAAGCAAAATCCTAAGGATGGCCTCTCACCCTTAATCTACATCACAAATATACGATGATGCATCAAGGTTAATTTTAATCACTAATAATTTATACCTATTTAAGTGTTTTCTCAAATCGAGTCGAAATGGGCAAGTTTGTGCCAACATAAAATTTGATGTAACCTTCTCCTAATTTGTTGGCCTTCAAAATGATTGATTCACGAGTTGGTCAAAACATAAAAGTTATAGAGTTTACTGCTCTCTTTCCAATACAAAATGAATCATATCAATCGGAGTTCGGAGTAAAATGTTATGGCTACAATACCAAGATAGTATCGGAAAGAAAATGAAAATGAAGACAATTTGAAGTAATCGTCCCCTAATTTTTTGAACTTCAAAATGATTAATTCACGAGTTAGTCAAAACACGAAAGTTGTAGAGGTTGATGTTATCTTGTCAACACAAAAAGAATCATATTAATCAGAGTTTGGAGTAAAATGTTACGGATAAAATACCATGACAGTATCGGAAAGAAAATGAAAACGAAGACAAAATCCAAGTTCTGTCCTCGCTCGAGCGATGCGGATTTTCGCCTCGTTTTAACCTAAATCGAATCCCACACATTCCCAAAATAAAACTCAAGTTTAATATATTGATTTTAAATCTTAAACTTAATAAAAATCATACCTTTAATCAAGGATTCCAGGCTTTGAAATGAGTCATGCAAACGGAGTTTCGGAACGAAATCGGCAGATTTCCTCGACAATTCACGCCGCGATCGCTCCTACGAGTTCACTAGGATCACTTTTATTCATTCCCAATGATCTCAACCTCTTCCAATAATTGAAAATGAATCCAAGGATTGATTCAATCTTGCCCTAGGTTTATGGATCTCAAACGAAAAAGGTATTAGAGAAAAGGTTTCACAAAACAAATCTCACAATTGGTGGCATGATAAAGGCGAAGTTTTATAATGTTCAAATGACTCAAAACACAGCTAGGTTTTCTAATGTATGGCTCTCGTCTCCTATTTCTCTCTAAGCAAATAAATTTTAGAAGGCCTGAACCTAAAGCATACGGGAATACCATTCCTCTTATAAAAGGATTGCTCAATATATTAAGCACACACACACCTTAGTGTGTTAAACTTCTAATTTCAACAACATAGGTCCGGTGTTGAGCGGCCACACTGAGGTCGGTGCACGACTTTCACACGAGGGTCCAAACGGCTCAAAATCAGAATCTGTCTGTACAATCACATCTAGATAAAAATCCAAACAAATGGCAACGTCGATTGCCTAGCCGAATACGTACACAGGGTCGGTTTGATTCGAGTCCAAAAGTACGAGTCTTTACATTCTTCCCTCCTTAGGAATTTTTATCATCGAAAATGTAACGGGTAGCTTAAGTAAGTCTATGATATGCCCTTATTTCAACACAAGTTCTTATCAAGGTAAAATCGAAATAGTCCAATGTCTAAAGAGAATGGGTCGCAACGTGATAGGCTTCACTAAGCACGCCTTTCAAGGGTTGGGATCTGTAGTAACTTGGATGTACTGCGTGTGACATCCCATATTGCCATAGAGGATGGCATCCGTATATGGATGCATACCTTCCCGAGTTTCACGTGCCTAGAAATATACTTCACCATGAGTCAAACATAGCACACACACATACCTCATCCTTTTCTCACTAGACCATAAACACTATGTCGACAATTACTCGAGCAGAAATTTTAGATGTAAGAATTGTATACTTGTTCAGAAGAGTATGATATTTAAGATTTTATTGTGTGATCGTTATAGATATATGTAATGTTTGTTTAAAAAAGGAGTTTTAAACGTCAAAAGTACTTATATTTTTCTTAAATCTACATAGTTTATGATTTACCTTCATTCAAAAAGTTGTGGAAATTGCTCGCAAATTTCTGCTTTGCACTCACAAGTGGCTATCTTTGAAGAATGGTTTCGCCACTTCACGAGTTTAAGGGAATGCTCTGGATTCTTAAGATTTACTCTTTACGATCCAAGATTTGTACTGGCTCCTCAACCAAGGATAAATCTTTCTAGAGCTCAATGGGCTGGTAGTCCAATACGTGAGTCGAATCCTTCACGTACTTCCACAACATAGACACATGAAACACATTGTGCATGCTCGATAGCTGCGGTGGTAAGGCTACATGATAAGCGACATCGTTGACTTGGCCCAATACCTCAAAAGGTCTAACATAGCTTGGACTCAGCTTCCCACGCTTCCCAAAATGCATCACACTTTTTGTAGGAGAAATTTTGACAAATACGTTATCTCCCACCTGAAATATAGGTATTAGTGACAAAACAAAAATCACAACAATATCAAGTTGACCAATGCTACAAAGCTCACCTGAAAATCAACATGGTTTCTTTTAAGTTCAGCGTAGCTCTTCTGATGACTTTGAGGAATGCGTAACCTCTCACGGATTAACCAAACTGTCTCCGTTGTACTCTCCACAATCTCGGGGCCTAAAATGAGCTTCTCGCCCACTTCTTCTCAATTAAGCGGGGACCTGCACCGCCGTCCATATAAGGCTTCGTAGGGTGCCATGCCGATGCTAGCCTGGTAACTGTTATTGTAGGTGAATTCAATCAGCGGTAAATGTTGGTCTCATGACCCCTGAAAATCCAGCATGCAAGCATCTAGCATATCCTCTATAATCTGATTTACCCTCTCAGTCTGCCCATCGGTTTGAGGATGGAATGTTGTACTGTAATCGAGCCTGGAACCCATCCCTTCCTGAAATCACTACCAAAACTGAGATGTGTACATCGAGTCTCTATCGGATATGATACTGACCGGTATATCATGCAGCCTAACTACCTCCTTGATGTATAACTCTGTGAGCTTGTTGGCGCTATACGACGTATTATAAGGCAGGAAGTGTGTAGACTTAGTCAATTGATCCACAATGACCCAGCTGGCATTGTGTTTCCTTAACGTCTTAGGCAACCCCAAAATAAAGTCCATAGAAAGGGCCTCCCATTTCCACTTGGGAATTGGTAGTGGTTGCAACAGTTCTGCCGAATTTTGGTGATCAACCTTGACCTGCTGGTATACAAGACATCTCGAGACATAGTCAACGACATCTTTCGTTAAAACTCTCCACCAAAAGCTTTTCTTTAAGTCTTGGTATATCTTGGTACTTCCAGGATGAATAACGTACATAGACCTATGAGCCTCTTCCAAAATAGTGTCCCGAAGCTCAGTACTAGTTGGTATGTATACCCAGTCTCTAAACAACAGTGTGCCATCATCTTTGATGGAAAATCTATTTTACCTCTGCCAATCACATCCCGTCTGATAGTCATAAGCTCATTATCCGACATATGAAGTCTGCGAATGTTCTCATAGAGAGTAAAATGTATCACCGGCGTAGCCATTAACGTACCTGAACCTTTTACGTCAAATCTCATGCTAGTTAGAGCCATATCTTCTAATAGATGCCATCGTTGCACCCTTGCGGTGAGATGTGATAATTGAGCAGAGAACTTTCGACTTAACGCATCTGCCACTATGTTTGCTTTTTCGGGGTGGTACTAGATGGGACAATCATAATCTTTCAAGAACTCCATCCATCGGCGTTATCTCATATTCAACTCCTTCTGTGAGAAGAGATACTTGAGGCTTTTGTGAATATATCGAAGGTCTCCCCATAAAGGTAATGCCTCCAGATCTTTAAGGCAAAGATCACTGCAGCCAACTCAAGGTTATGTGTCCGATAATTATTCTCATGGTCTTCTAGTTGTCTAGACCTATACGTAATTACTCTCTCTGATACCAACTGTGATGACCTGACTTTTCCAATCTCTCAGGTATAGGAAACGCCGGTTCGCCAACCTATCAGTTAAACGATAAGTCGGACAAACAGAGTAATATCAAAGTAAAGTGCAATAAATATTCATAGCTAAAATAAATGCAGAAGCAAAAGTAAAGAACCACTGATGGTGGCCGACCATCACCGAAACATGATTCGTAATAGTCAAAAGTTAAGACATAAATCCAAATACCCAATCACAGGTCAGGCAAACCATGTCCAAGTCTAAACTCTCACCGAAAGCAAATAAATAAACTAAATCCTAAGCCGAAAAATACTCCTCAGGAGGAACCTCAGGCCCTTCCTTGAGAACGTAATCAGGATCACTCTCGTTGACTCGAGTTGCCACTTCAGAACCTGGACCTGTGACATATAGTCGGAGTGAGCTAACCAACAAAGCTCAGTAGAAAAATATCATCAATGACATTGTATTTTAACTAACATGAGTTTCAAAACAAGTATCTAAATATTATATGTCAAAACTAGAAATGAAGGTAAAAATAGAATTTAAGTGTAGAAATTATATGCGAGATTAGTTTCTAAATATGTAAAAACAGATTCAAGAACAATGCAGAATTTCAGTGTCTTAGTGCCTCTAATTTATATATGCATAGTTTAGTACTTCATGACTTAATCCTCAACTTAAAATATCTCTCAAGTAAACTATATCTCGAGAGCAGGAATATAGCCGGTGGGAACACCTACCTACCATCGTCGTTCATAAACCCTTTTTCAGGATGCAACAAGCCCCTACACTTAGGAGGGAAACTTGTGCCAGGAAGATGTTTAGGAACTTTTGAGGGGTCGTTCAGGTCAATCATAAAATAGATGCAAATACTTATATAAATCCGATGCAAGTTTCTTATATATAGTTCAGATTCATATTTTTTGATTTTCAGCTTTTTAGAGCTTAAGCAGATTCAGGTTTTAGTTTTTCATCTCAAATTTTAGTTTATAGATGTGATTTCAATGGCATATGCAAGTTCAAAGATTCTAATTTAAAATATCCATGCGAGTTAAAATAAAATACTGTAAAGATGAGATTCTCTTACAAAAATTTGGAGTTGAGCGAAGCCAAGCTAAATCCTATTGATGGCCTTTCACCCTTAATCTACATCACAAATATACGATGATGCATCAAGGTTAACTCTAATCACTAATAATTTAGACCTATTTAAGTGTTTCCTCAAAATCAATACGAAACGGGCAAGTTTGTGCCAACATAGAATTTGACATAACATTCTCCTAATGTGTGACCTTCAAAACGATTGATTCACTAGTTGGTCAAAACATGAAAGTTCTAGAGTTTGCGGTTCTCATTCTAACTCAGAAAAAATCATATCAATCAGAGTTCGGAGTAAAATGTTATGGCTAAAATATCAAGACAGTATCGGAAAGAAAATGAAAATGAAGATAATTTAATGTAACCTTCTCCTAATATTTTTACCTTCAAAACGATTGATTCATGAGTTAGTCAAAACATGAAAGTTGTAGAGATTGAGGTAATCTTTCTAACTAAAAAAGAATCATGTTAATCAGAGTTCAAAATAAAATGTTATAGATGAAATACCAAGACAGTATCGGAAAGAAAATGAAAACGAAGACAAAAATCAAGTTATGTCCTTGCTTGAGCGATGACATTTTTTGCCTCATTTTCACTTGAATCGAATCCCACACATTCCCAAAATAAAACTCAAGTTTAATCTATTGATTCTAAACCTTAAAATTAATAAAAATCATACCTTTAATCAAAGATTCCACGCTTTGAAATGAGTCACACAAACAAAGTTTCGAAATGAAATCGGTGGATTTCCTCGACAATTCGCGCCGCGATCACTCCTACGAGTTCACTAGGATCACTTCTATTCATTCCCAATGATCTTAACCTCTTCCAATCGTCAAAAATGAATCCAAGAGTTGATTTAATCTTGCCCTAGGCTTATGGATCTCAAACGAAAAAGGTTTTAGAGAAAACGTTTCACAAAACAGATCTCACAATCGGTGGCACGATAAAGGCAAAGTTTTATTATGATCAAACGACTCAAAATGTAGCTAGGTTTTTCGGCATATGGCTCTCATCTCCTCTTTCTCTCTAAGCAAATAAATTTTAGAAGGCCTTAATCTAAAGCATACAGGAATACCATTCATCTTATAAAAGGGTTGGCCAATATGTTAAGCACACACGCACCTTAGTGTGTTAAACTTCTAATTCCAATAACTTAGGTCTGGTGTTGAGCGGCCACACTGATGTCAGTATACGACTTTCACACGAGGGTCCAAACGATTCAAAATTAGAATATGTCCACACAATCACATCTAGATAAAAATCCAAACAAATGGCAACGTCGGTTGCTGAGCCGAATATGTACACATCGTCGGTCTGATTCGAGTCTAAAAATATGAGTCTTTACATTCTACCTTCCTTCAAAATTTTTGTCCTAAAAAATGTAACGGGTAGCTTAAGTAAGTCTATGCCCTTATTCCAACACAAGTTCTTATCAAGACATAATCAAAACAGTCCGATGTCTAAAGAGAATGGGTCGTGATGTGATAGGCTTCATTAAGCATGCTTTTTAAGGGTCAAGATTCGTAGTAACCTGGATATATTGCGTGTGGCATCCCATACTTCCATAGAGAATTGCATCCGTACATGGATGCATACCTTCCCGAGTGTCACGTGCCTAGAAACATACTTCACCGTGACTCAAACCTAGCACACACACCTACCTCACCCTTTTCTCACTATACTACAAAGACTATGTCTGTAATTACTCGAACAGAAATTTCAGATGTTAGAATCGAATACTTGTTCAGAAGCGTAACCACATGCCTAGTATACATGTTCTAACTGATGACACAGGTTTTACTGATACACGGTTCTAACTGAAAATGAATAAATATGATATTTAAGATTTTATTGTATGATCGTTATAGATATATATATATATATATATATATATATAATGTTTGTTTGAAAAAGAAGGAGTTTTAAATGTAAAAAATACTTATATTTTTCTTATATCTACATAGTTTATGATTTATCTTCATTCGAAAAGTTGTGGAAATTGCTCGCAAATTTTCGCTTCGCGCTCCCAAGTGGTTTCCTCTGAAGAATGCTTCCGCCACTTCACGAGTATTGAGGGAATGCTCTTGGTTTTTAAGATTTGCTCTTTACGATCCAAGATTTATACTGGCTCCTCAACCAAGAATAAATCTTCCTGGAGCTCAATGGGCTGGTAGTCCAATACGCGTGTCAGATCCTTCACGTACTTTCACAACATGGACACGTGAATCATATTGTGCATGCCCGATAGCTACGGTGGTAAGGCTACAGGGTAAGCAACCTCGTGTACTCAGCCTAATACCTCAAAAGGTCCAACATAGCTTGGACTCAGCTTCCCATGCTTCCCAAAACACATCACGCTTTTTGTAGGAGAGATTTTGACAAATACGTTATCTCCCACCTGAAACGCAAGTATTAGTAATAAAACACAAATTACAATAGTATCAAGATGACCAATGTTACAAAGCTTACCTGAAACTCAACATGGTTCCTTTTAAGATAAGCGTAGCTCTTCTGATGACTTTGAGCAATGCCTAACCTCTCGCGAATTAATCAAACTGTCTCGGTTGTACTCACCATGATCTCGGGGCCTAAAATGAGCTTCTCGCCCACTTCTTCCCAATTAAGCGGAGACCTGCTCCACTGTCCATATAAGGCTTCGTAGGGTGCCATGTCAATGCTAGCCTGGTAACTGTTATTGTAGGTGAATTCAATCAGCTGTAAATGTTGGTCCCATGACCCCTGAAAATCTAGCATGTAAGTACATAGAATATCCTCTATAATCTGATTCACCCTCTCAGTCTGCCCATCGGTTTAAGGATGGAATGCTGTACTGTAATCGCGCCTGAAACCCATCCCTTCCTGAAATCGCATCCAAAATTGAGATGTGTGTATCGGGTCTCGGTCGGATATGATACTGACCGATATACCATGCAGCCTAACTACCTCCTTGATGTATAACTCTGCGAGGTTGTTGGTGGTATACAACGTATTATAAGGCAGGAAGTATGCAGACTTAGTCAATCGATCCATAATGACCCAGCTGGCATTGTGTTTCCTTAACATCTTAGGCAACCCCAAAATAAAGTCCATAGAAATGACCTCCCATTTCCACTCGGGTATTGGTAGTGGTTGTAACAGTCCTGTCAGATTTCAGTGATCAACCTTGACTTGCTGGCATACCAGACATCTCGAGACATACTCAGCAACATCTTTCGTTAAACCCCTCCACTAAAAGCTTTTCTTTAAGTCTTGGTACATCTTAGTACTACCAAGATGAATAGCATACATAGACTTATGAGCCTCTTCCAAAATGGTGTCCTAAAGCTCAATACTAATTGGTACGCATAGCCGGTCTCTAAACAATAACATGCCGTCATCTTTGATGGAAAAATCTATTTTACCTCCCCCAATCACATCTCATCTGATAGTCATAAGCTCATCATCCGCCATCTGAAGCCTACAAATGCTCTCATAGAGAGTTGAACGTATCACCAACGTAGCCATTAACTCACCTGAACCTTTTACGTCAAATCTCATGCTGCTTAGAGCCATATCTTTCAATAGATGCCATCATCGCACCCTTGCGGTAAGATATGATAACTGAACAGAAAACTTTCGACTTAACGCATCTACCACTACGTTTGCTTTCCTGGGGTTGTAGTGGATTGTACAATCATAATCTTTCAAGAACTCCATTCATCAACGTTGTCTCATATTGAACTCCTTCTGTGAGAAGAGATACTTGAGGCCTTTGTGATCGGTGAATTTATCGAAGGTCTCCCCATAAAGGTAATGCCTCTAGATCTTCAAGGCAAAGATCACTGCAGCCAACTCAAGGTCATGTGTCGGATAATTCTTCTAATGGTCTTTTAGCTGTCTAGACCTATAAGCAATGACTCTCTCTAATACCAACTTTGACGATCCGACTTTTCTAATCCCTTAGGTATAGGAAAGGCGGGTTCGCCAATCTATCGGTTAAACGATAAGTCGAACAAACAGGGCACATATCAGAGTAAAGCGCAATAAATATCCATAGCTAAAATAAATACGGAAGTAAAATTAAAGAGCCACTGATGATGGCCGACCACCACCAAAACATGATTCGTAACAGTCAAAAGTAAAGACATAAATCCAAATACCCAATCACACGTCAGGTAAATCATGTCCAAGTCTAAACTCTCACCGAAAGCAAATAAATAAACTAAATCCTAAGCCGAAAAATACTCCTTAGGAGGAAACTCAGGCCCTTCCTCGGGAACGTAATCAGGATCACTCTCGCTGGCTCGAGTTGCCACTTCAGAACCTGGACCTGTGATGTATAGTCGGAGTGAGCTAACCAACAAAGCTCAGTAGAAAAATATCATCAATGACATTATATTTTAACTAACATGAGTTTCAAAACAAGTATTTGAATATTATATGTCAAAACCAGAAATGCAGGTAAAAACATAATTCAAGTGCATAAATTATATGCGAGATCGATTTCTAAATATGTGAAAATGGATTCAAGAACAGTGCAAAATTTCAGTGTCTTAGTGCCTCTAATTCCTATATGCAAAGTTCAGTACTTCATGACTTAATCCTTAACTTAAAATACCTCCCGAGTAAACTATGTCTCGAGAGCAGGAATATAGCCGATGGGAACCCCTACCTACCATCGTCGTTCATGAGCCCTTTTTTAGGATGTAACAAGCCCCTACACTCAGGAGGAAAACTTGTGCTAGGAAGATGTTCAGAAATTTTTGAGGGGTCGTTCAGGTCAATCATAAAATAGATGCAGATACTAATATCAATCCGATGCAAGTTTCTTATATATAGTTCAGATTTTTAATTTTAGATTTTCAGCTTTTCAGAGCTTAAGCAGATTCAGGTTTCAGGGTTCAGGTAGGTTTAGATTTTCAGTTTTTCATCTCTAATTTCAGTTTATAGATGTGATTTCAATGGCATATGCAAGTTCAAAGATTCTAATTCAAAATATCCATGCGATTTAAAATAAGATACTGTAAAGATTAGATTCTCCTACCAAAACATGGAGTTGCGCAAAGCCAAGAAAAATCCTATTGATGATCTTTTACCCTTAATCTACATCACAAATATATGATGATGCATCAAGGTTAACTCTAATCACTAATAATTTAGACCTATTTAAATATTTCCTCAAAATCGAGTCGAAACGGACAAGTTTGTGCTAATATATAATTTGATGTAACCTTCTCCTAATTTGTTGGCCTTCGAAACGATTGATTCAGGAGTTGGTAAAAACATGAAAGTTGTATAGTTTATTGTTCTCTTTCCAACATAAAAAGAATCATGTCAATCGGAGTTTGGAATAAAATGTTACAGCTACAATACCAAGACAGTATTGGAAAGAAAACAAAAACAAAGACAATTTGACGTAATCTTCCCCTAATTGTTTGAACTTCAAAATGATTGATTCATAAGTTAGTCAAAGCACGAAAGTTGTAGAGATTGATGCTATCTTTTCAACACAAAAATAATCATATTAATCAAATTTCGGAGTAAAATGTTACGGATAAAATACCAAAATAGTATCGAAAAGAAAACGAAAATGAAGACAAAATCCAAGTTCTGTCCTCGCTCGAGCGATGCGATTTTTCACCTCATTCTCACCTTAATCGAATCCCACACATTCCCAAAATAAAACCCAAGTTTAATCTATTGATTCTAAACCTTAAACTTAATAAATATCATACCTTTAATTAAGGATTTCATGCTTTGAAACGAGTCATGCAAACGGAGTTTCGGAATGAAATCAGCGGATTTCCTCGACAATTCGCGCCGCGATCGCTCCTACGAGTTCATTAGGATCACTTTTATTCATTCCCAATGATCTCAACCTCTTCCAATCGTTGAAAATGAATTCAAGGGTTGATTCAATCTTGCCCTAGGTTTATGGATCTCAAACGAAAACGATTTTAGAGAAAAGGTTTCACAAAATAGAATTCACAATCGGTGGCACGATAAAGGCGAAGTTTTGTAATGATCAAATGACCCAAAATGTAGCTAGGTTTTTCGGTGTGTGGCTATCGTCTCCTCTTTCTCTCTAAGCAAAAAAATTTTAGAAGGCCTGAACCTAAAGCATACGGGAATACCATTCCTCTTATAAAAGGGTTGCTCAATATGTTAAATACACACATACCTTAGAGTGTTAAACTTCTAATTCTAACAACTTAGGTCCGGTGTTGAGTGGCCACAATGAGGTCGGTGCACGACTTTCGCACTAGGGTCCAAAGGCTCAAAATCAGAATCTGTCCGCACAATCACATCTAGATAAAAATCCAAACAAATGGCAACGTCGATTGCCGAGCCGAATACGTACATAGTTTACAAGGCATTTATCAATCGAGATCAGATTATGAAGGTCTTTTTCAAGGTTGTAATGGGGCTCGGGTGAATGTTATGGAAGAAAAGGAAAAATTGGATTCAAATGTCTCTGAGAAACCGGAAAAGAGTACATTTGATTTTCTTGTTTTTCACTCTTTCTTTCTCGAAATTTTCAGAATTTTTCCTTTTTCTTTTTCACAATTCTCTTTTTCTTTTCATTCCTTTTTTTTCTTTTTGATACCACCTCATATTTTTCTTTTCTTCTTCAGTTTTCTACCTCTTGCTCATATGTATATTATTATTTTTTTCTTTTCTTTTCTTTTTCTCTCCCCTTTTTTTCAAATATATTTCTGCCATATGCTCCCTGCAAACATTATTTCCATGACTCTCCACTCACTTCTCTTATTCTCGTTCTCTTCCCAATTTCTTGGAGATTGAAGGGTAAGGTCTTGAAAATTTTTTCAAACTGGTGTGGGGTATGGATAATGTAGCTTATAAAAAAAAATTTACGACAAATTTTCAACAAGGCTCAAAGGGGGTGCAAAAAGGTAATTTAATACAAGATGGGGCATTTTAGGTTCAAACGAGCCAAGGATGGCCTTTGATCATTTCCTTTCAAGGTAGTAATGATGCCTATTTTTTTCGAGTTCAAACATAATGAGTTTTAGCATAATGATACAAATCACGCAAAATAAACAAATCGAGATAAAACATATGGGATTTAAACATTTAAGCTCGAATTCCAAAAATACGTTGAATTTATATATGCACTCATCAAGAACGGATGGATGGATCTAAAGCTCACCGGGTATAGTCTTTCTTTGGATCCTAAAATTCAAAATTCAAACTAATCCTTTGATTTCCAGACTTAAGCATGGTAGAAGTGCAAATTGTTTTCTAAACATGAAATTCATACCTATCCTTAAATGTTTGCATTGGAATTAATAATCCTAAACAACAGCAGTCTTAACATGGCATGAGTATTTAAAAATTAGAACTTACACGCATCAACAACTACTATTTAAAAACTACGAGAAAATAAAGCATATGATGGTTCAAAACTTTATTCACTTGCAGTATTGCAGGTGTATTAAATAGTGTTTCAGTAGAAAATGCAAAAATTAAAAAATATAAACCATACAATAAGCACAACACACCCAAACCTGACTGGTGCAATGGCCTCATTGTACAAAACAATAAACATTAAAAACAGGAAGAGGCCAACATGGGAAGAAGAATGGAATGCGTAGGGTTTGGACCGGTGGAAGCTGGAATTTCGAACTGGTCACAGGGATTTATATAGCCCTGGAACCTCTGATCTCGACCAGTCGAAACCATTTCGATTTGTCACAAATTGGGACAAAAATGACTTCTCCAGTAACGCTTATATTTTGAAGTTAAATTCCTTAGTTTCTACCGATCGATATCCCTTTCGACCGGTCAAAATACAGCAGAAAACAATAGAACTTTGGTTTCTATTAAGTTTTAGGTATTTCGATCAGTTAACTTGAACTCAACCAGTCGAAATTTGTTGCGTTCCTTTCTTTCTGAGCAGTTTGGCCGATCAAAATCAATTTCAACCGGTCAAAATCTGACAGATAACTTGGCTCTCTGTCTAGATTTCACAAAAATATATCTAACATTTTTATTTTTATTATTTTATTATTTATTTATTAATAGTTTATTTTTTATTTTTTTAGTTTTAGTTTTTTTTTCCTACGCCTACAACCTAACTAATGGAAATCAAAAACACATACCTTGGCCTCTCATGACGTCCCGTGACAAACTGTGGAAACCTCAAGCCTTCGATCTCCCAATCCTTGGCCTCTCACGATGTCCCGTGGTAAGCCTTAACAAACTAAAGCCTACAAAATGAAACTAAACTACTAGGGTCAGTATATGATACACAAGTACAATATAAATAAAAAATCAAACAAGATAAAACCGAAGTCCCTGGCAACGGCACTAAAAACTTGATCGTTTTATTTCAAAACCTTACAAGTGCAAGTTCGAATATACTAGGGCAAGTACAAGGGTGTCAAACCATAGGGACTTCTCATTTATCTAATTTGATCTCTATTTTATATAATAAAATTCTATATCTTAAGTTTCCTAAATTAATCTTAAAATGAAAAAGAAAACCTAAAAGATCTGGATAAAGATATGGGAAGGCAGACTGAGATCTCTCTTGGATCTTAGATTTCTATATAATAATTTCCTATTTCTTCCCTATTTAGAATCCTTGGTACCCTCGCTCCAGGCTACAAGCTCAGTCGCTTTGTATGAATTAGAGAAATCTAATCATCAAGGCATCATTGGACGAGTCAACAAAAACTACCCTACAAGGCCTAGTCCATCGGTGAATATTCTATCTAGGCTAACCCCAATCCCTACAAGGCCACAAAGATTATTCTAAATAAGATTACAATGTTACCATCCTATTCTCGATCTAGTCGGAACCTCGACTATGCAATCATACCATAAATGGAATTCAAAAATAGAAAAAGAAACATAAATTTATTAGAATACTTATCCAAAATTTACAAGAGTTCTCAGCCAGGAAGTTTAAGCTTTGCATCGATCGAAAAACCTTTATCGTTATTGAATCGATCTTTGGTCAATGATTATAATCAATCCCAATCCATTCCAGAACTATGATCTAACGTAAACATATGAGCAAGAAGCGCTAGGGCTAAAAGCTATTTTATTCCTAACCTAGGTTCCTTATTTATATATGTATAAGGCGCTAGCACAATTATACAAGGCAAGAAACTCTAAAGCTCCCTAAAAATCCTCCAAGGAAGAACAATTTGGAAAGAAATCTGCACTACTTGAGTTATCCTACTTTTAGAAGAGAAATTCGGAGAAAATCTCAGCCGCGGAAGCTATCCGCAGCTGTTCCTAGTTTTTCGCTTGAAAACTCGGTTATGATTGGTCGAAACTAGGTTCTCAATCGGTTGGGCTATATCTTTGGTCGTCAGGTTGAAGATGCTTCGCGGAGCTTCAGAGTAAATTGAACCTCTGACCAGTCGAACAGGTTCTAATCGATCAAATATATATGCTAATATTTCCTTGTTCTACTTGTTTGATTTCCGACTGGTCGAATGACTTTTTGCCAGTCTGTCTTCAAATTTTTGAAGCTGATGAGAGTTCTGACCGATCAAAACTAGTACTTCGACTGGTCCATTTGGATTCTCTTCTTTTCTCTTGAATTACTCTGTTGCGCTATCCTGACCGGTCGAATCTTCAATTGTGACTAATCAGTCACATAATTTACCATTTTATCACCCTTAACTTAGTGATGCTAGACCCCAGTTTGCTACTAGCGATATGATGATGTGTAGATATTAAGAACATATAGCAGAATAGAGCCAAAGTGTTAATCTTCGCCAAAATGAACTCAAAATGCAGTAAGAAACACGATCATATGCAAATATAATTCAATCATAGTAAGAACCGGTCTGAAAGTTGAAGGAAGAGAAAGTTTACGACCTTTTGTAAATCTCGAACGTATGAAATAGAAGAAATAAAGATGCAATCGTATTCATGATTCTTAAAAAAATGGTTAAGACTGGAGGACACAAAGCGGAGATACGATCATGCGTCATAACGAATGAAGGAGAAATCATACTGAAAGAGATGCAATCGTAATTATGATTGTATGAAAATTAAAGATTCTGCTACTACTGCTTATCACGTGAGAACTACATCGCCATGCACAGAATTAGAAAATCTCTTAAATTAGAAGTTTGGCAACCCACAGATCTAAGAAGATTGGCGAAAGACTCCTAAAGATCTCTGCTACAGAAAATAAGGAGAAAAGTCCTGCGCACATCTACCATCAAAAGCGAGGAAGATAAGATTAGAAGTTTAGTTCTATTTGGAATATTTATTTTATTAGAATTCAAATATGTAAACCACCCCTTATGATCTATAAATAAGAGGGCTCGACTTAGGAGAAAAACTTATCAAAGGAACTCTCAACATCAATTGATGACTAAGGTTGAGTTTTCTTCCGATCACCTTAGTTTAGAGTAGTTTAGATATCCAAGGTTTCTTGAGAGCAATTGACGACTGTGACCGGGAGCTGGAAGATTAGGTAGAGCATTCATAATTTCTCATAATCAATTGAAGCTTATGACTGAGGGATGAAAGATCTTTCATTTGCTTTCTAGTTTAGATTTATTGCTTTCATTTACTGGTTTGTAAACATCTAAGAATTTTTAATTTTAATTGATGACTAAAGTGTAGACACCCCGTTTTTGCCCTATTGGAGTATACAAACATGTTCGGTCAACCTTTGACCTTTCCCACGGTCTCCGAAAAAGGACTGACCTTCTCCAAAGACCTTAAAATTCCCATCCTGGGAACTATACACAACACAGGTAGTGTACGATTGAGAAATGGGCTAAAACATCAACCCAGAAGCTCGGACCCATCAAGACACGAAAGTCCCCGAAATACGTGCATGGCACTATGCGCTTAATTCAATTGCATGCAGAATAATATGTGCACAATTAGTCCTATTTGGACTGGGCATAGGCTTTCGTGCACTGCCTGAAGTTCCGGATCCTGCACAGTACATGCCACTCAGAATTTGATAACACGTGTCATATTACACGCAGATCAGTCTAGAACTGGACTGAGACTCTGTTTCCGAAGACCGCCCGAACTCCACGATCTCGCACATACCTCAATGTGAAAAATTGGATTCCACGCAAAGCTACCTACGCGAAATTAGTTTTGAGGCATGCTGGAACTAGGACACCCGGTCAGTCAGCCATCCTCGAGTCCGGGACTGACTTAATTCGATTCCACACAAAGTTCCATATGCGTAATTTGTCAATTGCGCACATGGTCCCACACATGAAATTAGCCTTATACCTATAAATGGACACCTACCCCACGCCCTAACTCACGAATTTCAATACCAATCTCTCCTCTCTTGAGCTCAAGCCTCTCCCAAGGTCGAGTCTTTTCTCTCAGCGACACTAAGGAGGAAGAAGCGCTCAACTTCAGGTAATCTCTTTCTAGTTCTTAATTTCCAGTTTTAGTTCTTAGATTTTTAATCTTAGTTCTTAATTTCTAGTTCTAGTTCTTAGGTTTTAATTTCTTGTTCTTAATTTCTAGTTCTTATTACTTAATTTTCTAAGTTCTAGATCTTAGTTCTTAATTTATAGTTCTAGTTCTTAATTTCTAGTTCTAGTTCCTGATTTCTTACTTCTAGTTCATAGTCCCCAGTTCTAGTTTTAATCCTTAACCTTCAAACTTCTTAATTTCGATCTTTAAATCCTTAATTTTCAATTTAAATTCAGTTTTTAATCTCTAACACCTATAAAAATTACCTTAGCCAATCGATTTGCCCAAGGGAGCTTACGAAGGCTACTCGGGAAACGGGTCGATCCTCCTTAGCATAATGGGCCACACCCCTTTTTTCTAGTTAGAGTAACATTAGGAGACTAAATTAATTAGAATTAGAGTAGCATTAGGAGACTAAATTAATTAGAGTAATATTGGGAGACTAAAATAATTAGAGTTAGAGTAGCATTAGGAAACCCATAATAAGTCAAACTCAGAGTAGGATAAGATGATAAAACTAATTAGACTTAAAGCAAGAAGCTAGACTAGACAGATTATAGGCTACTTTTAGCTGCTGGAGTAAGCCGGTCGAGGTTCTGCAAAGGAGTTTACCCACACCCCATAAAGCGTGATTAGTGACGTGTTGCAGCGTCAATAAGTATTTGCAGCTGACGATCACATCACCCAGGTACTTTCCATTTAATATTACCCCTTTAATTTTACCAATTTAATATTTCTTAGTTTATTACTCCATCGCCCCTAGCCAGAGTCCACAGGACTGAATTGGGCCACTTCTTCTGGGGACTGAAATGGATTCAGAAAAAGTGCGTACCAACAGACTAGCAATCACGATGGGACGCTTTCTGCAAAAATACTTTCTGTCTTAGCTATATTTTTAGTAAGCTTTATTTTTTTTCTGCTTCGTTTTATTTCCCTTTATCACTTCTTTACGCACGCTTACCCTCTCGACAGCTCCCTGAGAGCTTATGAGTGTCTACCAGAGGTTAGAAAGGTCAGGGATACACAAAATAAACCTAACTAGCAACGATAATCTGCTACTATGGGGATACCACGATAACCCCATATACGATGCTGAACAATCCTACGATTCACCCCCATGTCATCCCAAGATTAACATGGCTGGCGACCAAGAACACTCCTTCACTCCCCCGAGCACCAGTAACAACGATAATAGAAAAGATAACAGTATTGGATAGAACTTCACTACAAGACAACTCATGGAGCTCAATGTCTAAAAGTTACAAAAAGGAGGTGAAGAAGCCGAAGAACTGCTCTGAGGCATGGCAGTCGCATATGAAACTGTTAAAGATCAACAAGATAATGAAGAATGAGAACAACAAAGAGAGGAGAGACCGCCGCCTACTCTGAGTACAGTATCAATACATATATCACCGCTAAGGCGAACCACCCACTCCCTCTTTGATGATAATCACCAAGATAGGGCTCACCCCCGGACTATCCAGAAAGATACCACTGTAAGAGTAGAGGCTCTCCCCAAGATGTCGGACGAATACATGACTAAGAGAAATCGCCCTGGCTTGTCATTTGAGTTTGATAGGTATTGTCGGGGTCTCGAGTTTAGCCTACTTGCAGGGTTTAAGCCACCAAAGTTCAGCAAGTACAACGGCAACAGGAATCAGATTCACCATCTGGCACTGTTCTGCAACGATTGTCGACTCATTCGCTATAACCAAGGGCTCCTAATACACTACTTCCAAAGATCGTTAGAAGGAGAAGCTCTCGACTGGTTTGTCGGACTTCCACTATACAAGATCGACACATTCGATGATCTGGCCGATCAATTTCTAAAATAGTACAAGCACCTGATACAAGAAGCGGTCAGTCTCAGTGAGCTGATCCGACGAAATAAGAACTCGAGGAAAACTTCATAGCACACTGAAGGAAACTCGCTGCCCGTACCGAAAGCCAAATGAAGGAGAAGGATGCAATCGACATTATCATAGACATCGTCAAAGAGACTCTCTGAAGCACTCTTATTATCAGCGATTGCCCGGACTTCGCGACCCTTCACCTGCACGCCAACTGCCCACAGACACATTAAGGGAGGAGACCCTACCTTTTCGATAATAGTGTCAAAATTCACCTCTTTCAGTGACTTGAAGGTAGAGAACAACAAGAAAGCTTTCGACTCTAACCAAGTCAACACGGTTGCCAATAAGAGGCAGAACTTCGAAAATGGAAATTATCAATCGAGGAATTCTAGTCAAAATTAATACCAGAACCAGAATCAACAGCGGTACCCTAACCAGAATCAGAACCAATACCAAAACCGAAACCAATACTCTAACTAAAATACCCACCAGAACCATAATGCCACCCAAAATCGGGCAGCTAACCCTCAGAGTTATAACAGCGTACCTCCACCCCAGAATTTCAACCAGCAAACCAAGGACCTTTACCAATTGAAATGCGAGCACTATCCTCCATTTTCTGACACCATCTTCAACATATTCCACCTTCTCAGTAATTAAAATCTCATTCGATTCCCACCAAAGTGACCCCGGCCCTAGCCAACAAACCTTGACTGCAGTAAGTTCTTCACTTTTTATTGATTCACAGGACATAACTTAGAAGATTGCTAGATTTTATGGGATATGATCTACGACATGAATGATCAAAACAGATTGACTAGGAATCCCTCCAAAATTTGAACCAGAACAACAATTAACCCCCGCAGCTTCTGGGGATCATCAATAATCCCATGCCAAATTACAACCAAGGGTCGGTCACCACATCACCATAGTAGATTTCCCAAGTCGATTCCCTTTTCGTCCTTTTAGCTTCATCACTCGCATTAGCCCTTCAGATACCTCGACTAATCCAGTCGAACCTCCGAGGCCTCCCACCGTTCGCCCACATCCTTCATCCCTGATCACCCGAATCACTCCTCTGAATCCTCCACCCTACCTAGCCTTCACTTGAATTTGAGTATAGTCATTCAAAACTCGAAGACCAAACCTCCAGCCTAAGGAACCCTTGACTCCCCCAACTCCTGAGATAACTCCACCACCATTTACCTTATATGACTTTGAACTGGAAAACAAAGATGGTATCCTTCAAACCGCGTCCCAAATCTCATCATGGGCAGATAGCCTCTCTCGAAGCACCTCAATTCTAGAGCACGAGACTGCGGTTGAACACCAACCAGATGCAAAGAGGAACTAACAAAAATAGGAACCCAGTGAGGAGGCACACACCGGGTTAGGCTTCTAATCAGACAGTAAATAGGCTGACCTTTTCCCGACTTCGTCGAAGTGGTCAATCTACGACCACTTTGTGTATGGAAACACTGAGAAAGCCAGAGAGAAATCCTTCACCAAGCCCCAAATCACATAAATTGAACAAATGGCTGAAGCTTTCATTGACCTAATAGATTTAAATCAAGAAGAAGACAAAGATAAACCACTCGAGGGAGTCAGGCCATTATTTAAAGAATTCCCCGCTACAGAAGAACCCAAAACTCAGAAAACTGAGTCGCATATAGAAGCTTGGGAGTCAACAGAAGCGGGAGACTTTCATATCGCAACTATAGAGGTAGAAGATGAGATAGAGCTAGGCACTCCTCAATCCTCAGAATCACCCCAGCTTCAAATATTCTGGAGATCACTAGAGGAAGAATGGCAACTGCCACCGAGCGACGATGAAAATTACTGGATAGCTCTCCCAGCCCTCGAGTTGGCAAAGCAACTAGACTAAGGCCTCCAACACCCATCCAATGAAGAGAACGAGTCCCAGCAAGAAGACTCCAGCTCCAACCACAGCAGTGTTGGCCCCGATTATGAGGGATGGGAATGACCATGGGGATATCCCAGCATCTTGCAACCCTACCAACCTCGCTGTAGAGTATGTGCCTTCATCCTGACATACCACAAAATCTAAGAAGCACAACACATGAGCTTAGAAGGGGATCGACCTGATCCATCAAAAGAATAAGAGGCGGTCCATGTGGAAGATGAGCCTCAACAAGAAGACTCCAGCTCTGACAGTAGCAACCCAAAATGCCTACCCAGAGCATGGGAATCCCCATGGGATTGCCCCTGCATCATCCAACCATATCAGCCCAGCTGTAGATCATTCACCATCATACTACAGTATCTTGAGCCTAAAAATGGATATAACCTTTACATCCCTTTGAGAAAAGGCCCAATCCTCGAAGCCTCACAAGTAGAGTTCAATAGTGAGGATGATTCAGAATCAATCGCTCGTTATCCCAGGTCAAAACTCGGTGAGGAATGCGTCTGGCCCTACGATTGTGAGTATTACAAAATTGATCCTCCGTGTGAAAAAAGTATCTTCGTGATGACCCCTGGCCGAAGGAAGAAGGCCCAAACTTGTCACTCTTCAAGTAACTCAAGGCTCTCTCTCTCCATCAGGAATGCTCCCAACGTGGCCTGTGTCCCATATATCAAGACCAACCTCTCTGCAGAGCTTGTGACTTTATACTGCAAAATCATAGCCCACGAAGACAAAAACCCTCCATGCTACCAACATGGTTACCGACATAAGAAGAAGAGGAACCAAAACGTAATCTAGCTGACAAAGAGAGTGAGGTGATCCATGCGATACAAGAAGCCAAAACATCAATCAGACTGCCACCTTCATCGCTCATTCGAAAGATTGCACCAGACGAGGACTATAAAAAAAAATGTCAAATTCAGAACGAGTCCACGTTATCCGAAGGCTCGTGAATGGTCGTTGCGCTTCCTTAGCTGAGAGAAGCACCCTCGTCGGTTCCTCTCAAGGAAATTGACCTTGTACCATACCTATTATCGAAAATTAAAAAAATAAAAAATCCTAAAACCCCTAAAAATCTAAAAATAGAAAACTTAAAAAAATTAGAAAACTTTAGAAAAGACAGGGAACCCTTCATCCCAGACCCGTTTAGTGACCGATAAAGGGACTTTGCTCTTAAGGCTATGAGAAATGGTTATGTTGACAGAGTCAAGGAAGAACCAACCGATATACCCGCGCAAGGCTGCCCCGCTACTTTCGACAATGCGAAGCCGCACCTTGAGCCCGCTCAACGCAACCCTACTACTCCCCCTCATGAGAGCGCAAAGCATCTCGGCTACGCAACAAGCCAGTCATCATACCTGACGAGATACTCTATGATTTCGAGAGGAGGATGAACAACCTCGATCTACACCTCACTATGGATGTCGCGATTATCAATTACATCGATGAAGGGTTACCTCTCGCAAAACTAGTCCCTCAGTGTAGTAATTTTGCAGTTTATGAGCTAACTGATGATGAAGGAGAAGTGCTAGTTTTTTAGCAGAAACAGGACTTCCAACGAGTCATCAAACACTTCGACGAGCAGACTCAAGCCATCGCGAAACCCACAGAAGAAATCAACTTTGACACCGAGGATAGGACCAAGAAGTTACTGATCAGTGTAATGCTTAGCCCAAGGAGCGACAACAAATTATCCAAGTCCTTCAGCTACTTCGCTTGATCCTACGAAGACATGCCTGGCCTGGACTCGAGTTTAGTAGAACATCGTCTAGTCCTGAAACTCGATGCGAAACCTGTCAAGCATAAACTAAGGAGAATGCATCCGCAAACTGCACTACAAGTCAAAGAGGAAGTCGATAAGCTACACAAGGCCAAATTCATCCGAGTCGTTCTCTACCCCAAGTGGGTTGTAAATATAATACTTATCACCAAGAAGGATGGTAGAGTACGGGTGTGCATCAATTTCTGGAATCTTAACCAGGCATTCCCAAAAGATGACTTCCCGCTACCACACATTGACACTCTGGTCGATAACACTTTCAGACATGAGATGATGTCCTTCATGGACGGCTTCTCCGCATACAACCAGATTAGATTAACAGAATCAAACCAAGAGAAGATTTCCTTCACTACACCATGGGGAATTTACTGCTATGTCGTCATATCTTTCGTCCTTAAGAATGCAGGAGCCACATATCAATACGCCATGATGGCTATATTTAATGACATGATGCACAAGTGTGTAGAAGTCTACGCCAATGACATACTAGTAAAGTTTTAAACACGATTAGGACATGCTGAAGCTCTCTGACTTGTGCTACAATGATTTGAAAAGTATCAACTGAAGATGAATCTAAAGAAATGTGTGTTCGGAGTGAACTCCGACAAACTACTGGGATTCATAGTCAGCAAGCGAGGAATCGAAGTCGATCTGATGAAAGTCAAACCCATTCTCGAAATACCACATTCCAGCAACATCAAAGAATTACGAGGCTTGATAGGAAGGCTACAATTCATTAGGAGATTCATCTCCCAACACTCAAACAAATGAGACCCTTTCTACAGACTAATCAAAGGAGGAGCCGAATACATATGGGATGACCAGTGTCAGCAAGCCTTCGACAACATCAAGAAATATCTCCTTAATCCTACAATATTATCACTACCAATCCTTGGAAGACCCTTGATCCTCTATATCTCGGCTAATGAGAAAGCAATGGGGGTAATCCTAGGACAACATGATGAAGATGGAAAGAAGGGGAAGGCTATCTATTACCTTAGCAGGACAATGGTCGAGTACGAGCAGAAATACATCGCAATGGAGAAGACTTGCCTAGCACTAGTGTGGGTTTCAACGAAATTATGCCACTACTTCGGAGTGCACAAGATAATGATGCTCGCACGTATGGATCTATTGTAGTACACATTTGAAAAGCCCGCTACATCCGGGAAGATCGCTCGATAGCATATGCTACTATAAGAATTTGACATCACCCATGTCACACAAAAATCAATCAAAGGACAAGTGATTGCTAATTTCCTCACTATTCTTCCACTCCTAGGCAATGAGCTAGTACGCACAAACTTCCGCGATGAAGACTTACTCTCGATTCACAATGAAGAGCCCAACAAGACCTCTTGGACCCTATACTTTGACGGGGCTCTTAATCATAAAGGGAAAGGCATCGGGATAGTCCTACTAAGCCCAAAGGGAGTTGTCATACTAAAAGCCTTTTAACTCGACTTTCCAGTCACCAATAATAATGTCTCGAAATATGAAACCTTCATTGCCAGACTACGAGCAGCACCGCAACTAGGCATCAAACAGTTGAAGACAATTGGCGACTCCAAACTGGTGATATCACAAGTCATTGGAGAGTGGAAGACTAATGGCATACTTAGAAACAACTCAATTCTTGATAAAGAAGTTCAAGAGAATTTCCTTCACGCATATCTCGAGATTAGAGAACGAGCTGGCAGACTCCCTCGCCACGTTAGCCTCAGTCATACAGGTACCAGTTGGATAAAACACAAAGTCCTTCATCAAGAAATTGATTGCGGCAGCACACAAAGTCACCTGGCAAGTGAAACTGGAACTCTCAACTCGACCAAAGGCTATTACGAATGAAAGGCAGTCTACCCTAGGGGATCCAATGAAGAAAGAAGCCATCGTTGCAATGTTCAGATTCGAGAAGTCACTGACTGACGATGGACAACCTTGGTACTTCAACATATGGAACTTCCTAAAACATCGACACATCCCTCCTTATGCTACAAAGATCAAACAGAAGACTATAAGGAATCGATGCACTAGAATCTGCATCCTGGGTGAGATACTATACAAGGAAGCCTGCACTAAAGGAGTACTGTTACGTTGCATCATAGTGGCCGCAGGATAATATATCATCCAAGAAGAACACGCCAGTGCCTATGGTGACTCACAGACCAGATCGTACGACAAGGCTACTATTGGCCTACGATGACGAGAGATTGCCATATCTACGTCCAATGCTACAAACAATGCCAAGAACACGTCGCACTCATTAAAGCCCCATCAGTTTCATTGAATCCCATAACCTCACCATGTCCGTTCTTGATGTGGGCCTTTGACATTATCGGACCCTTCATAGACACAATCGAGAACACTCATAAACACGCATTCATCCTTACGGCAACCGAATACTATACCAAATGGGTGGAAGCCGAGTCATACGTCAGAATTACTACTTCGACGCTCATGAAGTTTATTATTCGAAACATCATCACAAGGTTTGGAGTTCCCAGGATGTTCGTCACCGACAACAGACCTCAATTCATTGCAGAGAAGATGAAGAGATTACGCAAGAGATACGATATCGATCTACACCATTTGTAACCGTTCTACCCCCAGGGAAATGGATAAGTAGAGGCTACAAACAAAATGTTGATCTGAATTCTAAAATGAATAGTGGAGACAAGCAATGGAGCTGACTTGCCTGAGTGATTACCAGAAGCACTTTGGGCCTATAGGACTTCTATTCGCATGGCTACTCGTCAAACCCCTTATCTCCTCACATACGGGATGGAAGCAATCTTACCTTATGAAAAATAGGTGTCATCCCTATGAGTCTAACTTGATGATCAACTCTCCATAGATGAAAGGACATTTGCTCTTCTCACCTAGCTAGAACATCTCGATGAAACTCGCCTAAGGCAGCCGATCATGCCTAAGTATATCAAAGGAGAGTGGTCAGGGCCTACGATAAGAAAGTCCTCGAGTGAACTTTTGAGATTGGAGAGTTAGTCTTGAAGAAAATCATGCCCTCAAAGCATGCTCACCGTACAGGGAAGTTGAAGCAAAATTGGAAAGGACCGTATGTTATAGCTCCAGCATACTCGGGAGTGCATACCGACTGGTGAACCAAGATGGGGAGGAACTTTCTAACTTGTGGAACACCATGTACCTGAGAAAATACTACCCTTAGCTTCATAATCATGATATCCCATAGTTAGATACTTATATCTACCATCCCCGTAGTCATCATGACCCATTCACCAGTTGTACATCATTATTTCTGAGAATATCCTTTGAAGTTTTCTGACCCATTGCCCACCTTTTCACTCGAGCAATTTGATCGGAAGGACTAGTGGAATACCCAACCCCTTAAAAAGTATAGGTAACACCCGATGCTCATCCCGCCATTGGAGGTGTCGTTGGAGTACAAAAAATGAAGAAGTCAGGTTTAATCAAAATTCACTACTCTTACGTTAGCAGGCTGCTTTCAATATATACATGCTTCGAGAGAGACTAAAGCGAGAGATCAAAAGAGAGAGATGACAGAAGCATACTTGAGTGAGAGCAATACGACGAGTGAACAAGTCAATGAGCCCTGGGAAGTATAAACAAACCGCGAGGACATTTTTGGCAACTTTGCTAAGAGAATATAAACAGGTCATGAAGGTATTTCTGGGGTCTTTATACTACTAGATATCGTCGTAAGGTGGTGGGAGGAGAACAAACTCATGCTAACCATAGAATATGAGACTTTGATAATGCCGAAATATTACGGAGAGCTCAATCATCCCACCCAAGAAAAAGACTATTGCCTATCCCTTTTAAAAGTTGTCAGGTGTAAACTATTCCCCACGTCATTGAGCCTTGCCCCCTCTTTTCACCCTTTTACTTTCGGACAACGACTCAGAACCTTTCCTAAGATATCCTTAGAAGTAAAACTAAAACTTGTGAATGATGACTGATGCCATCACCTACTGCCTACCGCATGCCCCTCCTAAAATGACTATGGGATAAGTTGATCATTGCTGAATGTAAACCTGGTACACGACTGAGATACACAAACAACGTTTCGACGCTATTAAGAGAATTTTCTTTGAAACCAACTCGCCAAATATACACAACTCTCCATAGGCCCATGTACTCACAAAACTACAAAAGCTCCATTGCATATCAACACTGGGGCATTATTTTATTTAGAAGAAGGGTTATATTAAAAGCCACTACTTATCCACACAAAGGACACGGGACAAATGAAGACATCAACCCAAGGAAGACTGTTAGAGATACCGCGCAACCAATCCCGTCACACTCCTACACTAGGGCATTTTTTTTTTACAGATTTAGGCTTAAACTTTTATTTCAGTATTTTGCCTTCCTTGTTGCATTATTTTCCTTCCCTTGTAATGAAAAGTAGACAAAAAAAAATAGTGCAATGATCTTTCCTTTATTACTAGACTCTGGTCTGAGACATCTCCCTCCTTGACGATCAGTAAGGGGGAAAATAAAATTACTAATGACTCTATCCTCATGTGCAGATATGAAGCAACCTTCAACTGATACAGGGCCAACTCAAGAAGCATCCAAGTCCCGATAACAGATGATGGTATCCCAACAAACAACTAAATAAGATAAAGAGAAGCAAAGAGAAAGTAGGTACCCCTAAAAAACCTTTTTATAACCTATGCCCCCTTTACCACAAAATGATAAGTGTCTCATCCATAAGTACCCTTCATTCACTTTAATAAAAAAAAGACACTTACCCCCCTTTAGAAGCACAAATCCATGGCAAAATAAATGGAACAAGGACATTAAAACACCCAACACATTTATCTAGCCTTAGTTCAAACACACACCCACATGACAAGTGTCACACTCACAAGACATAAGAATAAAACAAATCTTTAACCTTAAACAAAGACATGAAATACCTTCTTCCATGATGAAAAAGACAAAATAATAAAAGCAAAGGCCCAAAATGTGACCCGCATAAAGTCCTAGCCCATCCTGACGAAAGAAATAAAATAAAATAAGATAAAATAAAATAAAATACATAAAATGAAATTGTTGGTGCACACTTTTTTTAGGCTCCTTTCGGTCCCCAAAAGAAGTTACCCAATTCAGTCCCGTGGACTCTGGCTTGGGACGATGGAGTAATGAACTATGAAATATTAAATGCTTAAATTAAAGAGACGAATATTAAATGGTGGATACCTATGTCGATGCGATCACCTGCTGCAGATATTTATCGACGCTGCAATATGTCACTGATCACGCTTTACGAGGTGTGGGTTAACTCCTTTGCTGAACATCAGCCTGCCAACTCCAGCAGCTATGTGTCACCTTGGGGTTTAGCTAGTTTGGTTTCCTAATCTTGCTAGTATAATTGATTTTGTCTTCTGATTCTTCTCTGAGTTTGGCCGACCAGGGGTCTCCTAGTGTTACTTTAACTCTAGCTAACTGAGTTTCCTACTGCTACTTTAATTTGAATTAATTTAGTTTCCTAATGCTATTAAAAAAAGGGGTTGTGGCCCGTTATGCTAAGGAGGATCGATCCCGTTCTCGGGTACCCTCCGTAAGCACCCTTAGGTAAATCGATTGGCTAAGGGCTATTTTGTAAATATTAGAAATTAAAGACTGAATTTAAACTGAGAACTAAGAATTTAAGGATAAAAAATTAAGAATTTAAGAATTAGAAATTAAGAAAGAAAAAATAGAACTAAGAACTAGAAATTAAGAATTAGAACTAAGAATTAAGAACTATAACTAAGAACTAGAACTAAGAATTAAGAACTAGAACTAGAAATTAAGAACTAGAAAGAGATTACCTGAAGCTAAGCATTTCTTCCTCCTTCCAGTGTCGTAGAGAGAAGAATTCGAGTTTAAGAGAGGCCTGAGCTTGAGAGACGAGAGATTGCTATTCAATTGGTGTGTTTGGGCATGATAGGGGGCCTTTTTATAAGTATAGGGCTAATTCCATGTTTGGGGCCATGTGCTTAATTGATGAATTATGTGCATGACCGGTCACGCTTGATTGAATTTGGTGCATAGTCCAAGGAGCGTTATTCACTTTCAGTCGGCCGCTGACTCGGGAGTGGCTGCCTGACTGAGTGTCCTAGTTCCATTATGGCTTGGAACCAATTCTGCGCGTATGGCTATGTGTAAAATCAAATTCTGTGCACTGAAGTATGCACGAGATTATGGAGTTTGGGCAATCTTGGGAAGTAGAGTCCCAGTCTATGTCCGGACTGATTTCGTGTGTTGTCTCATACATGGAATCAATTCTACGTAAGAGTGTAAGCATGGAATCGGGGACTTCAGGCGGTGCACGAAAATCTGTGCCTAGTCAAAGTGGGACTAATTATGCACGGACTGCTTTACGTGTAATTGAATTAAGCACATAGTAGCTTGTGCGTAATCCGAGTCCTAAGCGGTCCACGGGAAGAGTGAGCTTGATCCAAGTGGTACAATTGCGCGCATGTATCCATGCGTACAATCTAATTTTGCGCATTTGTATGTGCATTAATTCGAGATCTTCTCAGGTCCGAGCCATAGGGCTATTATTTCAGCCTGGGTCTCAACCATATACTTTATTTCAGTAATGGTCCCCGTGTTTAGGGTTTTAAGATCTTCAGAGAAGGCCAGTCCTTTTCCAAATGTCATGGGTAGGGTCAAAGGTTGACTAAATAGGTTTGTATACTCTGAGAGGGCAAAATTGGAGTGTCTACAGATGCCTCTCTTCGGGTCCATCTTGTGGAGTAAGAGTGCGTCAAAAAAGTAGACACCCCTCTTTCGAGGTCCCTTCTCATTTCTTTAGGAAATTATAAGTCTGAATCGGGGAGCTGACATGAAATGCTTAGCTTTCTTATTTATCAGTGCAAGCTAGGGAGGAGCATTCGAGGGCCTAGCGGTAGCTGTCGAGTGGTGTATCCTTAATCGCGGGTGTAAGTGGCATCCTGTCGCATATCATGACCTGTTGCAAGGGGTAGTCAAACGAAGAGAAATTGACACCATTGAGGTACTGGGGGGCGTCATACGAATGTCTAGAGATGAGGTCAACTGACCAAGTAATATGATGTAGTATGATATAGCGGCGAAGGCTTTCGCAAGTCACGTCAGATCGGGCGTGCCATTGCTCACACCAATGGTGCGTCGGGGGTCCCTTTTCAGTGAACATTTGTGATTCCTCAAAGTTGAGTATATTTAGTGTTCAATTTCCCAGAGGAGAGAATGGATTGGGGTGATGAGAGGTGAGAATTTTATAGATAGGGGTTTTGGAAATTCGGGTTTTAACTTAAGATCAATTCGGTGATAAAACTTTAAAAAATGTGGCTTCTGAAACGTCGCTGAGCAGATCCATCAAAATAGAACTTATGGACTCGACCTTTGTTGGGTTGTCAAGACTATGCTTGGTATGCCGAATACTCTGTTTGACCTTCTCACGGATACTGATGATTGTCTCTTATGGGAGAACTACAGTGATTCACGGAATTGGAGAGGTGGGTTTTGAAAATGTTTGACTTAATATTAGCTAACTATATCTTTTATGAGAATATCAAGTGAAAAAAGGGGCATGATACTTATGTGGTTTATGCTTTGAGTATCTTTGGGCAGAGTGGTCACACGATGGGCCGTTAGAGAGTTTCTTCTCCTCTTTCTCAGCCATGGCGAGGCCCGATGATTGTTGGCAAGATGGGATATTTTAGGGTAGGTCGCGGAGGGACATAAGGGTTGAGCTTCCCCTTCTGATCGCATGCTGTGATGGTCAGTGATGGGATGGTACTTTCCTGAATGAGTGCAGAGACCTGCGTGTAGAGGTGAATCCTTGCTCGAGATAGAATGACAAATATTCTTTGATGAGGGGGTTGACATCTAATCTTGTCTTCCTTATCTTGAAGTGCGAAGGGTTGATTCATCGGGAGATCAATTATGGTGATCGAGGTGCTTTTACCGCTACAGTGGGTGCAAGTCATAACCGCGTTGGGGGACTATGCCGCACACGAAGCACAGGTGGTGCAATCAGAGTGATAATAGGATAAATTTGAGATAAAAGGTGTCGAAAGGTGTTAAGTGATATCAACAACGAGTGCGTCGGGATGTAGCTTGAATAAAGTTTGTCCATCAGAGAATATTCAGTTTTTCTTTTGAGAAAAGATTCTTATGTTATTGTTTAGGAGTGATTTTGTAGTCTCATTCTCAGTAAGATGAGTTGTATAGATGTGATAGAGAGGGTGAGATAGGATGATGAGAAGGGATAGTAAAGAGATTCTGAGGAGGATTTTGATTGTTTGTTTTGTAGAGATTTGAGGATGAAAGAGATTGAGAAAGTTTTTTTTAGTTTATTTATTTATTTATTTTTTAGTTTGCCCGATGGGACTGTAGAAGGATTTTTTTTGTGGTTACGTGATGTGACTTTGGGAAATATTTTATTATTATTATTATTATTATTATTATTTTGAGTTTCACGATGGGACAGGATATTATTTTGAGGTTCCACGGTGGGACATTAGGGGAAGAACATGAGAAAGAAAATTTTAATTTTTTTTTTAAAAAGTACCCCAGTTCCAAGTGTTCGTCTTGTGACCCGATTATCGTTACCAAGGTGTCAGTACTAAAAAAAATGCCCTAGTGTCAAGTGACGGTAGGACTTTTCTCAGCCTCACATATATCCTGGAGGGTGCTGTGAGGATCACATGTTGGGAAGTAGTTTGATTATTTCGGTTACATGTCGGGCTTGATTCTGTAAGCACTGAACGATAATCATGCATCGTAACTTTTAACAAGATTGAGGAGGATGGTAAAATATGAGTAGTTGCATCACTTGTTATTCAAAGGTTTTCAATTTTATCCTCAAAGAAATTTTGAAAATTATTTGACTCATTGTCTGAAAAGAAAATAAAGGGTGAAGAAGAGATAAGGTTTATTGATTTGAGGGTAGCTTCTTATTCAACCAATTTTTGAAATAGTAGTAAACCACTTTCTCTGATAGATAATGGGGTGCCATAAGTGAGCTCTCCATCATGATCCAACACCATCAAATCATGAAATTCTATGGTTAGCAGGAGTTTTGTCCTCCTCACGCCACCGTATGACGAAATCTAGTAGTGTGAAGACAACAGGGAGGCCCTCGAGGTTTGCTTATACTTTCCAAATGAAAATACCAGGAATACCCTCACAGTTTGCATATGCTTCCTCAAACTCGTTGACTTGTTCATTCGCCGCATGCTCTCGCTCGGTTCTGCTTCTCTTTTTCTCTTTTTTTTTTTGAAGCATGCATGTATATTTTTTTGAAACAACCTGCTAACGTAAGAATTATGAGATTTGATGGAACCTTGTATTTTCATTTTTTTGTGCTCTAACATCAACTCCAATGGGGGAAGAGGTGTATGAGAATCTAGAGTTTATGGTCCTCTAGAACTTTCGATCAACTTACTCGAATAGGAGGGTGGTTAATGAGTCAGATGATTCCCAAAATGGTTTCAAAAATTATGACCTACAACTCGCAAATGTCTTGTGATGACTACGGGGATGATAAGTATATAAACACGCTTATTTAGGCTACAAGACATGATGACCATTGAGTTATAGATAGTTTTTTAAGGTTGGGAAGTCCTTCCCTTATAGCTATTTCCTAGGCATGCTGCCAAAACAATATAAGTACTTCCCATTTGGGCTTTGATTTCTTCCAGGCGAGGCTGTTGTGTAGGCATTGTTTCCTCTCACTAGCTTCGCAACTTCGAGTTTTATGTCAAATAGAAGTATAAGTTGGGAAATTTTGGGTACGAAATATGAGGGCCAGGGACGTTGCTAGTTAAAAATATATTTTTTGTTTTTAGGTATATACGTATTTTTTTTAGGTGTTTATATATTTTCTGATTTTTCAATTTTTGAGTATTTTTTTTTTGCTTTGCATATTTATTTTTTTGGTTATTATTTTTTTTAGGATACTGCATCAGTTCCTTAAGCAAGGACTGATTCAGATAGTTCGCTTAGTGGGACATGTTGAATGGTCTGAGTGACCGTTGGATGGTCTGCTTCGAGGTCCTTGATCCCTTTTGATCTGACTGATCTGGGATGAGAGAGATGCTATGTTTAGGTTTGTGTCTTGAATGATACGAGATTTGTCAAAGTAGGTGTGGTGTCTTTTAACTTCTTCTTTTAATAGGTCTTTTATGACCGGTGGCTCCTTGTTAGGAGGGACCTTCTTTAATTATTTGATAGGGTGAGGCATCTCGTAGAATTGGAGCTTACAGTTGTTAGAATATTTTTCAAGGTGATTTACGGGTTGTTGGAAAGTCGTTTGTGGGTGAAATTGGCGGGGATTCTCTTGCGAGGGAAGTTAGTGATAGGCCGAGGCAACGGTAGAGTAAGAGGAGCAGATGTGAGGGTGTGGGCCAAGGTGGACCTTTCCTTCGTGTGAGGAGGTTTAGTTTAGTTTGATTATGCTTTTTTTGGTTAACGTGTACTTTAGACTTATCGCGAGGTTGTTTTAGAGTTTTGCTCATGATTTTTCGACGTGGTTTGGTTTTAGAACTCTGAGGTAGCAGTGCTGTCGGTCGGGAGTCCGTAGGAGTGTTGGTTGTGAGGTGTATAGAGATTTCGATCTAGGGGTCAGAAGCGATTTTAGTTGTGATGTTAATTTCATGTTTTGACGGGATTTGGGGATCAAGTGGTATGTTGATTTGGTTGTTAATTGGGGTCGTAAGGTTTAAGCTTGATTTGGTTGTTAATTGGGGTCGTAAGATTTAAGCTTGGTTTTGTTTTGAGAGTGGGAAGAGTGATGGATTTTTGGATTGGTTCATCGATAGGTTCAATGGTTGATATTAATGTTGTAGAGGTCGATTTGATGATATGCTCTGATATGATTAGTTCCAATTTGGTGTCAAGTTCGGGTTAGGTTTGATAGTGGGTTCATGTTTGATAATAGGTTCAAGTTTAAGTTTGATGATAGGTTCATGTTTGGGTTCGATGCTAGGTTCAAGCTTGATGATATGTTTTGGTTTGGTGGTAAGTTCGGGTTAAATGCCTGGTTCAGGTTCAATGATGGGCTTGAGTTTGATGATAGGCTTAGATTTGTTGACAAGTTTATGTTCGGTGGTGGATTTAGGTTTGGTAACAACGTCGGGTGACAGGTTTAGGTCTGATGATAGGATTGGGTTCTAACTCTTGTCTTTTTATGTATTATAATTATATTAAATTCAAGTCTTAACCTATTGCAAGCGCACAATAGAAATTATAGTACTAGCATAGGATCGTTCCCATGAGAAAGTTCATTATCTTATTAATTCCTAGTTAATATCTTTTATCTAAATCCCTATTTTAAAAATTTTTATTTATCATTAAGACTTCCTAATCTATTAGAGAAATATGAATAAAAGAATGAGTTTTTAAACTACAGTGCATAAAAATAAATCCTAATCCTCCTTTAAATTAAGGCTGTCAATCTTAATCTTCAGCTTTCGGATATTTTTAAAAATAAATAGTACTGTTACACCATATTTCTAGTCTCCTAACATTGGTCGTCAATCAAGTCTAAGATCCTATCAATACAGATTTAATCTAATTAATAACTTTCTAAAATCTGGGTGTCAATAAAACCTTAGAAAACTGAAGATGAAAAAGTAAAACTGTTACACTAATCTGCAAATTCTAACTTGAGTCGTCAATTAAAATTAAAACTTGGAGATGTTTACAAAGTAAATAAAATCTAAACTAGAAAGCAAAGTAAAATATATCTTTCACCCCTCAGCCGTAGTCATCAATTGCTCTTGAAAAATTACAGATATCTACACTAATCTTCAGCACTTAATTGTAGTCGTCAATTGCTCTTGAGAAATCTCTAATATCTAATCTACTCTAACTAGTATACACTACTTTGATCGGAAGAAAATCCAACCTCAAGCGTCAATTGATGCTGAAATTCTTCAATGCTTATTCCTATGCCGAGCCCTCATATTTATAGGTCATAAGGGGTCGGTTTACAAAGATCTAATTCTAATAAAAGAAACTACTAAAAATAAAAGATTCCTAATATAACTCTAATTTTATCTTTCCTTGCTTTCTTTAGTTGATGTGTTTCTAGAGTGTTCTTTATTGAGCAACAGCAGAGTCCTTCGGATTTAGATCTTTATCAATCTTTTCAGATCTGTGGTTTATCTGACTTCTAATTGTAGGAGTCTTCTAATTCTAGATATAGCGGTGATAAACTCTCATGTGATCAACAACAACGACAATTTAGGAAAGCTTCTATTTTTAGGAAATCGTAAATAATGATTTCTTTCTTATTCTTCTCTGAAAATCGTAATTCACGATTTTCTATTTTCAGTAGGCTTGCTCATAGTTGATGATTATCTGAATTACGCTTTATCGCTTTTCTCCTTTTATCTTTTTTGAAGAATCGTAAATTACGATTCTCTGACCTTCAGTTGCGGCAAATCGTCTTTTTCGCTCAATCATTTTTCCTTATTACTTTTTGAGTTCATTTTGACAAAGATTAATATTTAGGCTCTAATTTACTGCTTATCTCTAATATCTGCACGTCAGTAACTCATTAGTAGCAAACTATGACTTAGCATCACTAAGTTAAGGGTGATAAAATGGTAAATTATGTGACTGATCACACCCCTAAACTTAAGTTTTTCTAGTCCCTAACAAACAAGAAAACATAAAATATTTAAAACATTTAAATTTAAATACCACTTTCGTAAGGAGCACGATTGCATTTAGCAGATGCAACAAGCCTTTAAAACCCTAGGTGATCTCTAGTGGAGGAGTTGTAGTCTCCTAAAGGTTTTCAGTGAAGTTACCTACAAACTTCAAATATTTTTGAATTTTTTCAAAATATTTTTTAAAACTAAAAATTAAAAATATAAACTAATTTTTTGTATACAACTAATTCTTTAGCTAGTTATTATATGTTCATTATTTCAAAATATTTCAAATCTTTTATCCTTAGCTTCCCATCATCGCAATTATCCTTAATCAAAACTCAATAATTTCAGTTCTTGTATAGTCTGGAGTGTGTGCATATCAATGAAAAGTTTATTCATCATAAATTTTTCTAACCTGCAGTTTTTAGAAAATATTTTCATTCAAACTCACTAATTAGCATACTCTAAAAAATAATCTCATGTAAAGGATAATCAATTCTTTCAATATAATTTCATTATTTATTCATAGTATCTATTTCATATATCTACTCATATTTTTGTAAATCGTCAATCACAAAGGTATTTCCTTTGGTTTGTAATGGGGCTTTGAGTTTTCAGAAGGATTCAAAGAAAAAGGTAAAGAGGATTCAAAATTATTTCCAAGAGTTTAGCTCTTCCTTCTCTTCTTCTTCTATTTTTTAGCTTCAGTAAGTATGTGATAGCCCGAATTTCGTAACCATGAAATCCGGACCGACGAATCGACGCTAAGGGCGATCCTCGAACTGAACACTTGGCACATCTACATGTAAAGCATAAATAAAGTAGAAACCATAGCTAAGAGACATAATCATTTTATGTAAAATTAAATCTCCAATCTATATCTCAAAAGCTTAAAATAACGGTTCTAATCTCATGTAAAACTCACGGGCAGAAGAACCGAGAAGAACCACCGGTGATGGCCGACCATCACCGAAACATGGTTCACCAAAATAATAATACAATTATTATCCAAAAGAAATATGTATTTACATTACAAAACCCACGAACTAAACTATATCTCCAAAGCTGGACCTACTCGTGCTTTGCACACAGAAAACAATTCTCAGGATGAGGCACTATTTCCTCCTCCAAAGGTGTGTATTTGGAGTCCTTCTTATCGTGGTCCTCCGTGCCAAGATCCTCACTTGTACCTGTGACGTATAGTCGAGGGATGAGCTTCATCTAAGCTCAATAAGGAAATACAAATAACATGCATATTTCAACAAAACACATATAACCCATGACATGGTAAAATGTGATTTTCTCATGAAGATGCACAAATTCAAAGATAACTAAATGAAACAAAGACATTTCTCTTAAATTGAGAAAACTTATCACATACATTTCTTCTCATTCTCATAACACAAGAAAGAAAACTTAAATTGCTTCACTTAAATAGTCCCTCGAGCATATATAGTGTCGAGCCCCCAATAGAATAACCACCATCGTCATTCATATGAACCATTTACACATAGTGCGCAAGGTCCCAACAAAGATGGATACTTGTGCTGAACACAATTTACCATTGGCTAGTAGGATTCACAATTTCACAAAAGTTGTACGGATATCCTGCTGTACCGGTGGCGGATATCCTGCCGCGTCGGTCATGGATATACCGCCATGTCGGCTGGGTATTCACGCGAAACCTTAAATCATAGTACACAACTTATAGTTTATCACCGTGTTATGTGCTAATTATAATTTAGGTTTTAAAACTCAAAACATCCGAACTCACCCACACCCATTTCATATTCCGAATGAATCTTGAAAGATTCCACATGCTAATCACCCTATTGTAACGAATCCTAAAGGATTCTCACACGAATAACACATTTGTTTGAACATGGTTCTTGAAATACACACACACATACAACTGCTTACACATTCATAAGACTCTACGCATTCAAACCAACACGTCATATCATAATTCATATGTTATTTATATCCAATGTACATAGTATAAAGTTTTCCCTACCTCGACACGATGTTACGCGTGAAGTCCTTAATCCATTAGCTTCTCTCACACATTCACAGATTCACACCTAAGACAAGACATATTATACGTTAGAAACGACGACAAACGGAAAGATATAAGATCCCTCCAAAATCTCACAACCAAAACACAACAAAATCATGAATCTGGCAAATTCGATCGATTGATTCCCTAATTCGATCGATCGAAACTATTTCGATCGATCGAATCCTTTAGAAGCCAAACTTTTGACACTACAACTTCGATCGATCTATTTCTAATTTGATCGATCGGATTCCAAATTTGATCGATCGAAATATATTTTGATCAGTCGAATTTTGTTGGAAATTTTTTAGGATTCCCTGTTCTATACCTTTCGATCGGTCGAGTGTCCAACTCGTTCGATCGAAACACATTTCGTTCGATCGAATGAAATTCCACAGAAATCATATTTCACCTTCTTAAGTTCATTTCAATCGATCGAATCCAATTTTGATCGGTCGAAATCGATAGATTTCATCTATCTCTTGATTTTCGTTTTAATTCCATTCTTTCTCAAATCTATCTTCTTATCTTCATATTTTTCAATCACATCACAAACGAATATTTACCTAATACTAATTCACAACCTAACACAAACTTCTTACCTCGAATGTATCGATCTCTTCATTCTACTAGCTCAACTCCCATTAGGGTTCTTGTGGAACACTTTGGGAATTCATTTCAATCTTCAATCCTTGCTTCTCGCACAGTTCAAGTAATCACTTCGACTCGAGATCTCGAACTACAAGCACCTTCACTCTCCCTTTCTCTTCTCACTCTTCATAAATTTCCAATCGTAAGCAAGAGGAATTGAATGCATGGCATTCAGTTACATTTATTTCAACCCTTAACTAAGCCCCATGCTTAGGTGCTAAGCTACTATACATAACATTGTTATATGTAATCCTACTTAATGGTCCATATACTTTCTAATTCCACCTTTTCACTCAAGATCTAAATCCACATACTTTACTAAATATTTTTCATGATCTCAGACGTATGAACAGTCGGCCACGCACACCGAGACGGACTGTTCAAAGATCAATTTTACAGAGCATTACATTCTCCCCACCTTCAAAATTTTTGCCCTTGAAAATGGGTCTAACAATGAGGGTAAGGCACCAAAAAGTGACCTCGAAAGGTACCACACATAGCTAAACAAACCAATTACTTAATTAATTTCTATAGACACAACAATCATTCAACATGTTATGCACACCTTGTAAGAAAACACTAATACGAATACATTTTCCATCGCAAAATCATCTGTCATATATACATCCAAAACACAAAATAAGTAGATGTCGCAACCATGCCACCATAGTTATAAAGACATACAATTATCCATCAAAATTTACCAAAACACAAAATTTTAAAATTTCTTCCAAGCAAATACTTTAGTCATCTGCCGCCCCCTCAGCTCCATCAACGTCATCGGCTCCACCAGCTTGTAGGTCCTCAACATCTACTCCCGAAATAGGAGCGTTGAACGCACGAGCCCGCATCACCGCCATCCGTTGGAGGTAATCCATAGGATACATGTAGTGCATAGTATCCTAGTATCCTCCAATATAAATTCGTGGTAATCGAGGCGAAGATTTAGCTGGCGGTTGCTCTCTGTAATGAGGGCTGCTAGTTCCTCATTGGTCATGCCGACAGCTTGCTGATGTGGTGGAGGCATGGGAATGTGGGCATACTGCGGAGTGGGAGGTATGATTTTCGGCTGTTCTTCAAAAGGTTCTTCATGGGCTGGTTGTTCTTGTTCTGGGGCTTCCTAGGCAGGTTGTTCTTGGGCCTGGAGAGCAATAGGAGCAGGAGGTCATTGTTCACCCAGTTGCAGACGTTGCTTCAAGCGATTATAGGTCTTCTTCCAATGCTTGAAAGTGCATAGTTCCATGTTATCAGATGACTTAGGCTCACAGGTGGAAATCTTATATGCCGAGCCCCCCCGATACTCCTCAAGCAAGCTAGATATAAGGCTTGCATAGGGTATGTACTCTTCCTGCTTGTTAGCCCCCTCTAACATTTTTCCCTTGGCATGTTTCATGCCCTCGAAAACCACTTCCGTGACGTTGAACCACTGTCCTTTAAATGCTGAGAACAATGCCTGCATTATTCCCCTGAGTCTCTGGATCTTATGTCGTAAAGGGTATAAGTTACACTTGAAAATTGTGTCTAACATCCACATATATCTAGGCAAATCGGCTCAGATGATTGCTCGACCTGATCTAAGCCGACCGCGAGTCATTTGCTCAGCTATTACTAGATGAGGTATTGGTTGAGGGTTTGGGGGTAACAAATTGATACCTGGGCCATAATCGTTGTAGCACTCTAAAGATTTAAATGCCATGCTATGGGTGAAAACATAGTCTCGTCCATCAATTTTAGTACAAACAGTATTAGGGTTCTTACAGTCGTACATATTTTGGTAAAACAATCACACGAGGCAGGGTAATAGTAATCATGTAGGGGTTTTAAGAAGTTATCCAATCTGGCCTTCCCCAAGTAATCGAGTGCCCAGCCGTCTATACCCTACACGTTGGGCATTTCAAAATGGGCCGGATCAATCTTATATTCGTACACAAATCCCTTTTTTGCCCACCAAGGCTTAGGTTGCTCTAATGGTGGTGGTTGTGAAGAGGTAGGTGGGGGTATTGGTGTTGGTTGTTGTGGAGGTTGTTGCGAAGAACCCTCTTGAGCCTTGGGTTTCTTTGAAGTCGAAACTTTAGATACTTGCCTCATCTTAGGAGCCATAGGTCTCTAACAAAAATTTAGGAATTCTACAATCCAAAGAAAGTACTTGAATTCAAATGTAAAATTCTCAAAATTTAAGGGCTTTACCTTTTTGATGAGGTTTGGACTCAATCTCGTGAAGGATCCATGCTTGAAAGATCGACCCTCTGATCTCCAAGAAGAAGCACACGAAAAACCCCCAAGAAAGGCCCCAAAAGTTTGAAAATTTTCAAAACTAAAAAGGTCAATTTCCTTATATAGCGCTCAGTTAGATTGATCGAATTCAATTTCGATCGATCAAAATTGACATAAACTGATTTGGTCCATGATTTTGATCGATCGAATTTTATTTCGATCGGTCGAAATGTCAAATTCGATCGAACGAGTTCATTTTCAATCGGTCGAATTTCTCAGATTCACACTGGTAATTAATATTTTCAATTGAACAAATTTATTTTCGATCGGTCGAATTTCAAATTCGATCGAATGAATTTATTTTTGATCGGTCAAATTTTGTATATTCTATTTTAGTGTGAAAATACTCCCCATTTGGTGGTTTCGATCGATCGATTCTCACTTCGATCGATCGGTTTATAATTCGATCGATTGATTTTAATTTCGATCGATCGAATTTGACAGAAACACTTGCATTGTGCATTTTTCAATTTCTTTTTTTATTGCAACACTTAAACCTTCCCACGATTTTATATCCATTAATTAATAGAGTTATTTTACATGTAAAAACAGTCACCAAAAAGGACTTTTACGATTCACTTATCTCCTCTTTCATTGAAACAACAAAGGGTATTGGTCGCGAATCTCGGCTTTGCGCTCCCAAGTAGCTTCCTCTTTAGAATGGTTTTTCCATTTGACTAACACTAAGGGAATCCATTTCATACGCAACACCTGTTCTGTTCGATCTAAAATTTACATTGGTTCTTCCACAATGGTCAAATCCTTATAAACTTCAATCGGCAGCGCATCAAGTATATGAGTCGGATCCCTCACGTACTTTCATAGCATGGAGACGTGAAACACGTCGTGCATTCTATCAGGTCGCCGGGGTAAAGTGACCCTATATGCAACTTCGCCCACTCTTCCCAACACTTTGAACGGTCCAATGTAGCGGGGACTTAGCTTCCCACGCTTTTCAAAATGCATCACACCCTTCATTGGTGAAATCTTCATAAATACGTGATTTCCGACTTGAAAATCCACGCTGGTCCTCTTGACATCGGCATAACTCTTCTGCCGACTCTAAGCTGTCTTAATTCTTTCTCGAATGATACGAACGGCTTTTGTATTCCTCTTTATCACTTCTGGACCCAATATAAAATATTTGTCGGATTCTTCCCAATTGATCAGAGATCTACATCTCCGTCCGCACAGTGCTTCATACAGAGCCATCCCGATGCTCTGCTGAAAATTATTATTGTATGCGAACTCAATTAGTGGTAAATGCTGATCCCATGATCCCTAAAAATTAATCATACAGGCTCTAAGCATATCTTTGATGATCTGGTTGACTCTTTTAGTCTGACCATCTGTCTGCGGATGGAATGCCGAACTAAAACCCAACCTCGTGCCCATGCCTTCTTAGAATCTTTGTCAAAATATTGAGGTTTATAATGGGTCATGATCCGAAACAATGCTAGTTGGAATACCATGTAATCGGATGATTTCTTTCATATACAAATCCGCCAGTTTACTTGCCGTATATGTTGTGTTATAGGGGAGGAAGTGCGCTAATTTTGTTTGTCGATCAACAACTACCCATATGGCATTGTAGCACTTTGCTGTCCTTGGTAATCCTATGATGAAGTTCATGGAGATCGACTCCCATTTCCATTCGGGTATTGGTAGAGGTTGTAATAGGCCTGCTGGGTGTCTATGATCTACTTTTACTTGTTGACACACCAAGCATTTAGAAACATACTCGGCGATATTTTTCTTCAATCCCCTCCACCAATAGTTCTTCCTCAAATCCTGGTACATCTTGGTACCACCAGGATGTATAGCATACTTGGACTTGTGAGCTTCATCCAATATAGTCTGTCGTAGATCGACGTCAATCAATATGCACAGACGTCCTCTAAATAGTAACAATCTATCTTCTTTAATTGAAAAGTCTCCTCTGAAGCCGTCTGTCACACCTTGTCTTATTTTCAAGAGCTCTGCATCTTTTATCTGAAGTTCATAGATACAGTCAAAGATTGTCGGTCTTATTGTGATGTTAGCTAATAATGCACTAGAAACCTTGACCTCAATATTCTTATCATACAAGGAAAGGTCTTCCAACAATTTCCATCGACGGAGTCCCATAATAAGACTAGCTAACTGAGCCGTATTCTTCTGACTCAAAGCATCTGTCATGACGTTTGCTTTACCTAGATGATACTAAATAGAGCAGTCGTAGTCCTTCAGAAATTCAATCCATCTCCGTTGCCTCATATTCAATTCTTTCTGCGTGAACAAGTACTTGAGGCTTTTGTGGTCTGTGAAGATCTCGAAGGTTTCATCGTACAAATAATGCCTCCATATCTTTAATGCAAAGATCATCGCGTCTAACTCAAGATCATGCGTTGGATAGTTCTTCTCATGATCCTTCAACTGTCTCGACCTGTCGCGATGACCTTCTTATTCTGATTGAGCACACAGCCCAAACCACTATATGAAGCATCACTATAAACAATGAATCCCCCATTGCCTGATGGAATAGTTAACACTGGAGCAGAGGTAAGCTATTTCTTAAGCTCTTGGAAACTCTTTTCACATTCAGTGGTCCACTCAAATTTAACATATTTTCTTGTAAGTCGTGTGAGTGGTCCTGAAATCTTAGAGAATTCCTCTACAAATCTTCGGTAATACCCAGTCAGACCGAAGAAACTGCGAATCTCAGTCACAGTCTTTAGTTGTTCCCAATCTATTACTACCTCAATCTTTGCTGGATTAACTATTACACCTGCTTCTGACACTACGTGGCCTAGAAAGCTCACCCGCTCTAACCAGAACTCACACTTTCTGAGTTTGGTGGATAATTCATATTCACATAGCGTCTGTAGTGCTATGCGTAAGTGTTGCTCGTGTTCTTCCCTAGATTACGAATAAATGTGAATATCGTCCACGAAGACAACTACGCACGTATTAAGATGTGGTTTAAACACCCTGTTCATGAGACCCATAAATGAAGTTGGTGCGTTAGTCAAGCCGAAAGGCATCACTAGAAGCTCATAATGCCCATATTGAGTTATGAATGTTGTCTTCTGAATATCTTCGGTCTTCACTTTTAGCTAATGATACCCCAATCTCAAGTCAATCTTCATAAAGAACTTTGCCCCTTGCAACTGATCAAATTGGTCATCGATCCTGGGTAAGGGGTATTTGTTCTTTATCGTCAGCTTATTCAATTGATGATAGTCGATGCACAGTCTCATCGACCCGTCCTTGACAAACATGACCGGTGCTCCTCAAGGAGACACACTTGGTCTTATAAAGCCCTTGTCCAACAACTCCTATAATTGCTCCTTCAATTCTTTTAACTTGGTAGGAGCCATTCAGTAAGGCGCTTTAGATACTGGCTCAATGGCTGGTGCTAAATCAATTGTGAATTCCACTTCACGATCAGGTGGCAATCCAAACAATTCATCTGGAAACACGTTCGAAAATTCACACACAATCGGAATATCATTGATGACGTTCTTCACTTCCCGTTGCTCTTGCAAAAATGCTAGGTATCCACTGCACCCATTCTTCATCATCTGTTCAGCTCGTACCACGGAGATGATTGGTATAATCTTACCCTTGTCACTGACAAATTGGAATGATTTATGCTTCGGTGGATGAAAAGTGATAACTTTTCGTAGGCAGTCAGCGCTCGCATGATAAGCGGATAGCCAATTCATGTCAAGGAGTACATCAATTCCTTACGTATTCAATAAAATAAGATCTCTCATCGTCTCGTGATCCTCAACTAATATAATAATAGATTGGCAACACATGTTAGTGGTCACTGAGCTTCCCATAGGACCTGACACGTCCAAAATAAACTCCAATGCTTTGGGAGCGACCTTTAATCTTCTCGCAAATTTTGGAGTTATAAATGAGTGAGTAGACCCTGGGTCTATCAGAAATCATGCATCACAACGATCACCATCATTTTCTTGATATAATTGTAAGGTACCTATAATAATACACATACTAGATAATTAAGCATGCTTGGCAATATTAAACATTCATACAGTACAACCCTAATAGGTCAAGTTTATCTATGTACCTTCATTATCTAAAAAGCCATCAAACTAAATTAAACATATCTAAACACTCATACCTTGGTTCACATCATTACTTGCCCAGGCATCCTTGGTAGTTAATGCAAATGCACGGCCAGGTATGGTAGGTCTCGTGGATCGCATAGGCCTTTGTGGGGTCGCGATCATATGGCCCATCTTTTCGCATTTAAAGCACCCCCTGGTGTCCTGTCTGCAATTCAAAGTCTCATGAGATTTACCACAATGGGCACACGTAACTTGGGGTGTTCAAGAAGCTACTCTTGAGAACCCTTGAGTAACTGATGCCCCCAAAGTTCGAGTCTACGTAGGGTCCTCAATACGGAAAGGTTTGATAGGAGTAGACACTATGGGTCTAGGATAACTTGGTTAGGTAGGTTGTCTTGAAAGTGGAGTTGGTGGTGTGAACCTCGGCTTTTTATTCCCCGAGTTGTAGTCACTTGCTCTCCCTTGACCCGCCTTATTCTTGTTTTGTTGATCCTGCCTCTTATACATATTGTATATATCCCTTTCTGCCACAATTGCCTTGCCTATCACTTCGGCATAGGTCTCGAGTTCCAACAGTGAAATCTTATCTCGTACAATCAGCCTTAGGCCTTCTTCAAATTATTGGCCTTCATCACTTCCGTGGCCACTAATTTTAGTGTGAATCTCGATAATTTTAGTGCAAATCGTTCTTCAGCTGATTCCTCACTTGCTTGGGGAAATATTCTTTGTTAAACACTTGAACAAACTCCACCCAAGTTCATAGGCCGTGGTATGATAGAACTAACTTTTGTGTGATAATTCCAGATACACCACATAGGAACTAGTGGTGAGGACAGTTAAGACATGAAAAGTACCACTTTTTACCCCTTAGCCATCTAATAAATGTGTGTTAAGTCATTTCTGTAGGTAATAAACAGCAGCTGCAATAAGGCCTAAACCCTATTAAGGAGCCCACTTTTACCCCAGAAGTCCCCCAGAAGGATGAAAGCTAAACCCAGACAAGAATTGAATCTCGTGTAGCTTTCACAAGCTTTAAAGGATTCAGAAATTAAGCCTCACACAGTCCTCGCGAGTCTCCCAAAACTTCATTTCCAATTGCCCGCACTATTCTCGCGCAGTTGAGTGACAGAGGGGCTTCAGAATCATACTTCGCGCAGCTCTCACGAAGCTCAAATATAAATGCTCGCGCAGTCTCGCATAGCTCAAGAAAGTAGCTCTCAAACCTCACACAGTTCACTCAGATCAACTGAGGAGAGAGAGCTCCAGGTATTTCGGCGCGCAGCTATCGTGCAGTGGCCGCGGGATGCAAAACTTCAGAAAAACCTCTCGCGCAATTCAGAGACCAATGCACATCATGTCCTTGCGAGGATCCTTACGAAGATCCATTGAGAAATAAATTGCTCACGCGATTCCCGTGCCATTCAGACGGAAAGTGCAATCCTGCGAAGACCAGAGCAATCCAGCGAGGATTCAATGCTCTATCACGCGACTGCTTCAGCTGCAACTAAGACAACCCCGCGACGGCTAGAATTTCAAGCTAATACAACCTCGCGAAGCCTGTGCTACCATACGACAGTCTTGGAAACCAGTGCTACCTGGTGAGCCTCTAAACTCTAACTCTCCCTCACCTCTGCAGAGGACATTCTGGGAACTTTCAGCAATTAGGGCACGCATTCCAATGCTCCAAGTTCTATGCACGCACCCTGAGGCATCCAAGGGACAATATTAGGTCATGCGGCATCGTTAAAATTAGGGTTTCCTAACCCTAATGCACCGCCAAACTAACTGCTATATAAACCTAAGCCTGGTTTGGGTTTAGAGGACGCTCTGCTTAGAAGAGAATTTCGTCTATTTTCTTCTTCTTCTTGTAGTAGCTGCATATTTCTAGTAAGTTTTAGGTAATTTTCTTTTTACTTTTTCTTCTCTCCATAGTCCAGCATTTGCTGGCTATGCCTTTGTATGACTATTTGGAATAGATTAATGGAGTTTCATGATAGGGTGTTTTACTTTTATGGGATTTTTGTGGGTTGTTCTGTACAAGGCTATTATCTTGAGATCCTCCATTGCTAGGACATATTGCAAGCAATGGAGGAATGATTTTATGATTTATTCAGATCCAAGTGACCTGTATGTCTGGGCTAACATGCTCTCATACAGGCCTAGCCCCACCATAGGACCCACTAGATCTGAAATCCTCATGAGAGCAATGAGCTTTTGTAGCCTTGTAAACATGGTGGTGGCAGCAATGTTTCTTGTTCTACCTTGAGCTTTGTGAGGAGGATAGCCTCTGGGATAGTCTGTGACCATTTAAGTGGACAGGTTATAGCCTTAGGGTGAAGCCAACCCACAGACTCAAGACGGATTATTCTTCTCTGCACTCGTGCTTGTAGCCCTGTGAGAGATTGTGCTGAGACAAACTCCCCTGTATGTGTATAGACCCGCTATCAGATAGCAGATCTGGTTTGGTTATAGAGATTGTAGACTTGCGACTGGAACACTGCAGTTTCTCTAAAGCAGTGGACAGCTGAATCTAAGGGTGCACTCAAACTCTTGCTGGTTCCATGTGTCTGGGCTAACATGCTCCCATACAGGCCTAGCCCCACACATAGCACTTTAGAGGTTGAGGTTCTCTATGGATTCTTGTGCTTGTAGCCTGGATGAAGTAGTGCCTACAATGATAAACTTGTTCTGACTCATCTCTGGACTGTGGTTCCCCAATTGGATAATCTGTGACCATTTAAGTGGACAGGTTATAGCCCTAAAGGGATTGGATCATGGCACAGAGATGAGTTGGATTCTTTCTCCTCAGTGGTGATAATGTAGCCACTGGACAGGACTTCTATAGCAGCAGATCTGAATTTGAGTCATGAAGCCCATCAGATCTGAACCTAATAGCATACTTCTCACCCTTTTATATTTATTTTCTCACTCCATCTTCGTTCTTAAACCTTTCTATAGTTTAGACATTAGGATACCTTAGAATTTAGATTTTAGTGACCCTAAATCCCCTTCCATTTAGGATTGCCAGATCTGGAGGGCCTATTAAAGATGGCTCCCTTGGAGCTTAAGATCAATTTTCCTGTGGGATAAACTCTTACTTATCAAAACTTGCTACAACAGGCCCTATATCTTGCAGGATTGTGCATATTTTAGGCTTGCTGCTCTATCAATTTTAATCCACCTTTCATTCATTTTCATTCACCCCATTCTTATCACTGTCTTCAATAAAGTCAGTAGCAAGCACTCTAAAGAAGCCTAACAAGGACTATTGAGAGAAAACGAGCAAAAGAACATTAGAAAAACGGTTCTCGGCTCACTCGAGCGACCACTTATGCTCGCTTGCGGGAGCCACATAAAATCATAAATTTCGCTCGCTCGAGCGATAGATTTGACCGCTTGAGCGAAAATTTATAACCGCTCGAGCGAGGTCAGAGTATATATATGGGCAGATTTCTATTCCTTTATTTTATCTTCACGCGAAGGACTTTCGAGCAAATAGTTAGGGCTTTTTGTTAATCTCCAAGGTTTTACATTCGATTCAAACCGGATTCGGACGATCTGATCCGTCAAAAATGTTCTAAAAGGTGAAATCTTCACTATTCCTATATTTTTTTTCAATTATAAACTCTTCTTAAATATCAATGGCATCCCAAAGCCCTAACACCCAACCTAGGAAACGGGTGGCGATTCGATCGCCATCATCGCGAAATCAAGCGCCACAGACACCACAACCACACCCATCCACACCTCCTACCCCAATCCAATTTAATGAATGGTGGGGATCGAAAGTTTTTGAAAATGAATGGGAAACCCATACCTCTTGTTTTGGGGATCCGACGTCCACCCAATGGACTTCAGATTTCCTTACAAACAACCATCTACGAGCACTGTTAATCCCTTTTGGAGCTCGGTACTATCCGAGGCTCGTAAAGTTCTTCTACCAAACACTCAAGACCAACGTGAGTGAGGACTCTATCCTCGTCACAATTGACGGGAAAGAACTTATTTTCGGTAGTGCCAATGTCTCCTCCGTTATGCAGTGCCCAGACACATACACACCAAACCCCCTGTCTCTACCACCTTTTTCTGGGAATGTAGGTTTCCCGACCATTATCGCCGACATTACCGGCGGCGCCACCACATCAAGCCAATCGATCAGCCAATCCCAATTACCGCCACACATGTGGTTTCTAGATATTATATTTAAGAAAAATTTACACCCGACCGGTCATGACCAAGAGCATCGCGAGACGATTTTGCAGGCTCTACATTCTGCTTTCCACAATAGTTGGTTTAGCGCTCCGATGATGGTCATCAAGGGCATGGCACATGCCCACAAAAGAAACCTAAGGGGTGCTATTCCTCCACCAATCAACCGACTACCCTATGCACGTTTGATTTCCCGACTCATCGATTCACGAAATGGGAAGGAGGGATTTCAAATCAGGATGGGCGAACTCGTGCTCACCGACAACATCATTCCATTCCTCGCCCAAGACCTAAGACGAAATTTAAAGAGCCTCCAAAATAGTGTGAATAAGAAGAGAGATCGCCAGCTTTCCCGACAAGCGATGTAACAAACACCAGCAGGACCGACTGCTCCCTCTACTTCATCTTCACAGCCTCTACCTAGCACTGACAGCGGTATGATGCGAGAGATCCTCCAGCAGGGGCGGGAGATTAGATTACATCAGCGGTTTCAGGAGGCGCTCCTCATAGACCTCATGGGCCATGCGTACCCGCAGACATACAGGGAGCGCATCGATGTTGTGCGAGGTGCTATTTTTAGTGCATCTAGCTCCGACCCTGCTAGGAGGAGCACTACAGCGGGGGCCACTACCGCCAGGGAGGAGGTTGGTGATGATGACGAGGACGAGGACGACGACGATGATGAGGACAAGGACGACGACAACGACGATGAGTAGTGACGACTAGGCCACCATCTATCATTTAAAATTTTGTGAATTTCAATGTAATATTCTAATTTTAAGGTGAAATTTTTTGTTTGAAACAATCGTGACATGATTGTCACAAAATCTAGGGCGGACATAATAGTGACTTCATATAGATATGCATAAATTAAGATTAAATGAGTAGTTGATTGTGTAGTTGACTGTGTAGTGGTACATAAATCCTTGTGCGGGTCCTCGTATATTGAAGTGGAATGGATGTCATTCAGCTTGTAAAAATAGACGTTAAGAGAGTTCTATGATAATGAGGATGCTTAATACGAGTGCCTTCTTATTATGTGTTGTTTAAAAATTCCTCATGCAGGTGTGATCTCGGGTCATTGGACTATATATTCATTTATGTGATTATGATTGCTTGAGTGTGTTACTACGAAGGTCTGTTCGAAGTTTTATATAGTCGTATTTGATTCCTAGTGTGTCGACAATTTTCGAGGACGAAAATTTTATAAGGTGGAGTGAATGTCATAACCCCATATTTTTGGGAACCGTGCACATCACATACCATGCACGTGTACCACATATCAGGCACATGTATCATGTATTTGTGATTCACAGGGAAACCAAAAACTACATATACACACTATGTGTGTATATGTGAAACTTTCTAGCTTTCACTATATAAGTGAAAGTGGGGAGGAGAGTCTCTCCTACGTAACCTAAATTAGCATAGTTAGAGAGAAGGTAAAATAGAGAGAGAGAAGAGAAGGGTTGCTAAAGAGGAGGAGAGGTTCGTTGGTGTAAGCAATAGAAAACCTTGAAAATCTTCACGATTAGACGAAGCTTGGATCAAACTATAGGAGATCTATCGAGTAAGGTATGAATTTAGATGTTTACGTATGTTTTAAGTAGAGTTTAAACTAGTGGACAAATGATCCTTGACACTATTAAATCTCTCACGAAGAAAGTGATAGTTCTCGAAAAGATAGAGAACATACATCTTTTCGTGGCTCGCTCGAGCGGTCTAAATGGCTCGCTCAAGCAAGGACAGAGAGAATATTCTGAGCATATTCATGTTTTGGACTCGCTTGTGCGAAACCGACAGTGAAAGAGAAGCTCGCTCGAGCGAGGCATCGCTTAGAGCTCCAGATACCTTATATTATAACCGCTAGAGCGATGAATAGTGCTCGCTCAAGCGATGGGTTATAACCGCTCGAGTGAGGAATAATTACCGCTCAGCGAGGAATAGTGCTCTCTCGAGCGATGAATAATGACCACTCAGCGAGAATTTATAACTGCCTGAGCGAGGTCAAGTGCTCGCTCGAGCAAGGCTAAATGACCGCTCGCGTGAGGAATTACCCAGTTCTCTCATTTCTTTTAGTGTAAATTATGAGAGCTGTGTTTCCAAGGGTTCTAGAGACCTTTCTGAGTAATTTCGTGTCACATGCGATGTAGGTGTGACGTGGGTTATTACGCGTAAACCTCTACGAGGAAGAAGCGCGTTAGATTTACTTGAGGTAGGGAATATCTTAGAACATGTACTTTAATTCGTCAAAATCATGTATGTAGAGTATTTCAATCATATAGAGTATCTCAAGAGAACAGTCATATAAATATGTTTCCAACATGTGTGTGTGAGTGAGTGAATTTTAAATAGAAATCATGAAGTCCCCAGGGGATGTAGAATTGTAACAACGGGCATCTGAATGATGCATTAAACCAGTAGTGTCCCAGGGATGCAGAAGAAACCAAATGGTGGAACAAAAGAAGAACGATAAGGCCTAACGTAATAAAATTAGCACAATCATGGTGAATAACTATATGTAGAGCACATTCGATATTCTGTTATTTAAGGTTTAATTAGAATACCCCACCGATGTGGCGGGATACCCACGACTGACTCGGCAGGATATCCGTGAACGGTACGGTGGCCAAACCGTACACAATAGCACATCCCAGGGATGTTGAATTGAGAATAGACCCCACCGCCTAAGAGAAAGGGGCCTGGGTAGTATTGAATTTTTACACGTAACAAGTGTCTATTTAGACGACGATGGTGGGTATTCCATCGGGGCTTGATGCTATATTGCTCGGGGACTATTTAAGTTAAGATTTAAGTGATTAGGCCGAATCCATTATTATACTAGTAAGACAAGAATAAACAAAGTCATACAAAGTAACAGTTGTATTTGTCATTTTATTTCCAATTATTCTATTGTCTTTCAGCAGTTTTATCAAATAAATTATATCTTTAAATTGTTTTAACATACATGTGAGAGCTTAATTTATATGTTCACTGTGTTTCCCTATTGAGCTAGGATGTAGCTCACCCCTTAGACTATATGTTGCAGGTCCAGGACTAGCGGCAGCAGAGACTTCTGGAGACATTGATTCGAGGGACTCGGATTACGTGCCCATAGAAGAGTCAGAGCCTCCTCTTGAGGAATTCTTCTAGGAGACCCATTGCGTACTTTGAGAGTGAGTTGAGAGTATTTAGGTACGGCTTGGTATGCCAAGCCTCTTTATTTTGAATGTAATTAAATACTTTTATTCTTTTGACAAACCGTCGGGGGTGAATAGTTATCACCAACGGCTTGGGTCAGTTCTTATGCCCATGAATTGGAATGGGACAAGAACTGTCTCTAGAGTTTCTGTTATTTTAAATGCATGAGAACTTGTTTAGAGTAGATGCATGTGCCTTACCTATAGTTTTTGGCTTGTATATATACCAATGTTCAGATGAATCGTGGCACGGCCACGAGGGTCGTGGCTGATGGCACGGGCTTGAAGTCAAATTGGCCGTCATGAACCCCGTATGTTGGATTTGAGATTCCCAATATTTCCTACACTCTAAGGTGCCTAAACGCTCTCGCCGATCAAAAGAGGTCTCCCTCTTGTTGGCTCTTTCGAGAGCTCGAGATACCACGTGAAAAAATCAAGAAATTTTTTCTCTTCGATTCTTTAGAGGGCATCCGAGTCCCGCTGTAGAAATTTTTGGGAGTGCTGAAAGCTATTCAAAAAGGGAGTTATCATCATCATCATTCAAAAATAAAAAAAATAACAAAAAAAAAGCCAAAAAGAAAGCTTGTGGTGCTGTAACCACGACATCGTCAAACCCACCCTCATCCCGTAGGGGAAGAAGGATGAAATCTTTCGAGTCACACCCGAGAAACCCATATCCCACCCTCGATCAAGCCATGTCTTGGGTGGCTGATCTGATCCACTTTGATCCAGATTCATCCCACAACATCGCCACATCGAGGAGATCCCTATCACCGATCCCCCAACTCAATCCCTATTTAATGTCACCGGACCATTTGGTGAACCCATTTTTCCCTCCACATCAAACCAATATGCATCCACTTTCCCATCAATATTCACCCAAAATACACTCCTTTTTCTCACCACCCAACATACACCCAATTATCCACCCAACTTTCCCCTTACATTAACCCAAGATACACCCTCTTTTCCACCCGATTTTCCCTCCACATTCACCCAAAGTATGCCCAGTTTTTCCACCTCCACCCAACATGCACCCCATTTTCACTCCACTTCCACTCCAAATACACTCCATTTTCCATCAACATCCACCCAAACCATGCCCAATTTTCTCATGCGTCCCCCTCATAGGAAGGGCCATCTGCATCCCCTCCCATAGTCGATCTCATGGCCATGGTTAGGGCTTACACTACCTGGAAGGCCTCCCAAAGATTTCCTCATCCATCTAAATTCCTCCAAATCCATCACAGACCCTCCAAAATCCCCACACCCCATTCACCCAAAACACCATCCCCAATCAAACATCCATAATCCATACCACCCAAGGCACCCAACCATGGGGACATCCGAGTGGGCCTCAAAGGCCCAATACTCAATCCTAAGCCCATTTAGGCCCAAACCCAAGGGTCTCATTTTCAAACCCTCCATCATTCCCCCAATTTCTCACATACACTTACATGTAACAAGCCCCCATTCCCCCTTAAATGGCAAACCTATCTCATCCAATCCCCCAATCCGGCATGAGCCTCATTAATCCACACTCCTCACACCCAACCCAATATGGGAATCCGTCCCATACCATCAACCATCCCCAACTTACCCATCCACTCACTTCCCAACCAAATCCCCAAAATATATAATGGGCTCATCAGGCACTCACTAAAAATCCACAATTCACCCATCCCCTTACCCCACAAGCCACTCATAAAAGCTTTCCCCACGTTCAATGGCTCCATCAGGCCCCTACCTAATACCTCTAAAATCTAATTAATCTCACCCTTCCTCCTCCACTCTTTGATGCGGGTCATCAATATGAGGATGATGAAGCTCGAAATAGCGAAGCCTACCTAGGGCGGTCACCAGTTTCAACTCCCCACCACCCACACTCACCAACCAGCAGGCCATCCAAAATGAATGGAGGTAGCCTAGTGGGGGACCAGCCCCAACTTTTCCATCAAGGGAGTCCGAACTGCTAAGAGAGCAGATGGACAAAATTCAAAAGTCTCTGCTGAAGCTAGGGGGAACCGAGATTCATGCCATAAATTTTTCGGATATGTGCCTATTTGCCGAGGTGCCTTTGCCACCTAAATTTAAAATGCCGTCATTCGATAAATACAACGGCACCGGCAACCCCATTACACACCTCAAGTCATTGTGGGGACATGTGCTAATACGGTGGAGATGAGCGCTTGCTCATAAAAGTTTTTCAAAAAATTCTCACTAGCCCGGCCTTGTGATGGTTCACGTCTATTGAACCATCAATGCTGAAAATGTGGAGAGACCTGACTCACTTGTTCCAAGAATAATACATCTACAATATTGACATCGAGCCACACAAATTTGATTTGGCTCGATTGAAATAACAGCACAACAAGACGTTTAATGAATACCTTGGAAGGTGGAGGGCCCTAGCAGCCTAAGTAAAGAACAGCATCCCGGACTAGGAGAAAATCGAGATGATATAAAAAACAGCCCTACCCATTTTCTCTGATTTCCAGGTATACCAACAACAATCCAGTTTCGCTGATCTGGTAATGAATGCCAACCGCTGCGAAGACGCAGTAAGAGAGGGGCGATTAAACAAAAATATAACCAGTGGGGCTAGCGGGGTTCGCAAGTTCACCGAACAGAGGAACGAGAGAAGAGTAAGGGTAGAGGTCCAAGCCATAATAACCGTACAACCCAGCACTAGCATGGTACCTTTCCAGTTTGGGGTAGTACAACAAGCCCCGACATAGGCAGAACTGACACGACGGTAGGACAATGTCCCATGGGTACAACAAACCCCCAAATAGAGAAGGGCCTGATTGAACCTAATATTCAGTCCCTTGGGGCAATCCTTAAGTGTTCTATTGCCTTTGTTAATCGAGAAGGGGTTGGTTACTCCATTTTGGACAGGGCCTCCACCAAATCCTCTCCTAAGAAATTATGATCCAAACACGCATTGTAATTTCCATCAGGGGCCGGGTCACCCAATCGATCGATGCTTTCCATTAAAGCATGCGATACAAGACCTGATCGAGGCAGGGAAGCTCATTCCCCCAGCACCTCCCCAAGTCAATCAGCACACAAATATTCTACAAGCGCCGTTGCCGCCACACCGGCGGGGAGGAATGGGCCCGAGGGCCACAATTAACATGCTATAGGAAGAGATGGAAGAAATCGACCCCTCAAAATATATCAGCCCAGGGGACACCTACGAAACACCAGGGCAATGGAGCCAAGGGAGTGAAATCATAGGGGTAGTCTAGACTATGAATTTAGTCGACTATTTCCCAAACCCAACACCCCAAGCAGCACCACTAGATCTATGGTTGCACTTCCCGGCACCCTCGCTTGTTAGCCACATTCAACCCAGTTGGGCCTCATCCCCACTACACCATCCATTTATGGTACCAACCCCCATCAATTACATAGTGCCTAATTTTACCCCACCTTTGGAATCAACTCCCTTCAACCACACTTGGCCCAATTTTGCCACACCATAATTAGTCCATCATCCTCCATCTCTAGCACCAACCCCCTACAGTTGGCCCAATTTCATCGCATTGCCACCAGTGCATCCACCCCTAGCACCAATCAATTACATCTGGCCCAGCATCACCACACTAGTACTACTAGTCCAATCATATCTAGCGCCTCCATCCATCCCATTCCAAATCCCTAGACCAACATATGATACCCATCAGGTCCTACTCAACTATAACTAAATGGATGCTAATGCATGCAGCAACAAAGAAGGGGCAACTAAGTTCATAACCTGGTCTGGTAGAATCTCCAAACAGCCTGAGATATTGGTACCAACCAAGCCAGAAGAGAGAAAGGAATCGACAACGTCACATCCCATGGAAAAAATGAGCAGGGAATATGCATTAGAAACACAACTTAAAAGAACCCTGACTCATATCAGCATCTGGGACCTACTAATGATGTCTCCACTCCACTTCCAAGCTCTAATGGGGCATTGAAAGATGCCCACGTATCAAACAAGGTCTCCCCAGATGAAGTGGAGCAAATGATCGGGCAAGTGTTGGCTCCCAATGCCATCTCATTTTTATACGCTGATCTTTCAGCAAAAGGAGGGAATCATTCCATATCCTTAATTATTACGGTCGAAATCGGGAACTTGGTAATACTACTTGTATTAGTAGACAATGGTTTGACATTGAATGTGTGCCCACTGAGAACTGCGACCAAGATTAGGGTCGATCCATCTATGTTTCGACCAGCCAGAACAGGAGCCCAAGGGTTCTATAATACAAGGAGAGAGGTGATAAGAGAAGTTGATCTTGAGCTCACCATCGGGTCAATGACCTTCTCATTCTTGTTCCAAGTCATGGACATCAAATCCTCTTCTAACTTATTACTAGGGCGCCCGTTGCTGCACGAAATCGGGGCGGTGCCTTGCACTCTACATCAACAACTAAAGTTTATCTCAGAAGAGAGAGTGGCATCAATCATGGGAGAGGAGCGAGAAGAAAGAGAGAAAATGGCCCACAACATAAAAAATATCAAGGTGTTGGATGTACCACACACAACTAAGGACACAGAACTTCATAATTTTCAATATGATGTGTCAGTGGCAGTGGCACTAGAATCCTCCGAAAAGGTCATCAAAAAAACCAAAGGAGGAATGATTGCAGTAGTGGCAATGCTCTAGAGGTGGGGCAATAAAAAAGAAAAAAGGTTAGGTCCTTACCTACAAGGCAGAAGAGACCCGGTCAGAGCCAGAGGTGGATAACGAGTCAAATTCGGCTTAGGGTACAAGCCTACTGATAAGTCACATAACATACCATTTTACTACCCTTAACTTAGTGATGTTAGGACTTAGTTTACTACTAATAAGTTACTAATGTGTAGATATTAAGAAAAATCAGTAAAATAGAGCCAAAGGAAAAATATTCGTCAAAATGAATTTAAAAGAGCAGTAAAAAACGATTGATCGCTGTTACTAAAGAAGAGAATAAGAAATCATAATTTGTGATTCTTCAGAAGACGTTCAAGAAGTTGAAGCAATACAGAAGAAAAAAGTGAATAATCGTAATTCAGAGAATCGTCCAGAGAGAAAGTTATGAAAGATTGAAAATCGTGATTTACGATTTTTCAGAAAGAGAAGAAAAGAGACAATCATGATTTACATTAATAGAAGCTTTCCTGCTGCTACTGCCGCTGTGGATCACGTGAAGATCTACACCGTCATTCACCAAATTAAAAGAACTCTTGAATTAGAAGTTTGGCATATCACGAATCCGAGAAGATTGATGAAGACATACTCCAAAATATCTCTGCTACTGAATAAAAAGGAACAATCCAGAAGCGCAGCAACAGGAGGAAAGCAAGGAAAGATAAAGTTAGAAGTAGAGTTATATTAGGATAGTTTTGCTTTAGTAATTTCTTTTATTAGAATTAGAAGTTTTGTAAACTGACCCTTATGATCTATAAATAAGAGGCTCAATACATAGAAAAAACCATCGAAGAAATTCTCAGCATCAATTGATGATTGAGGTTGAATTTTCTTTCGATCAAATTTAGAGTATATTTTTATTGCTTTGTAGATTAGATATCCAAGGTTTCTTAAGATCTATTGACGACTGCAATTTGGAGCTGAAGATTATTGTAGAAATCTGTAGTTTCTCAGAAGCAATTGATGACTGCGGCTGAGGGGTGAAAGATATAATTTTATTGCTTTCTAGTTTATATTTATTTTATTGCAATTTCCTGCGTTGTAAACATCTCCTAATTTTTATTTGAATTGATGACTCGGGTCGAAGTTTGCAGATTAGGATAATGGTTTTACTTTTCCATCTTCAATTTTCTAGAATTTGATTGACGCCCAAGTTTTAGGAGATTGTTGATTAGATTAAATATGTATTGATAGGATTTTAGTATTGATTGACAAGCAATGCTAGGAAACTTGATATTTAGTGTAATGGTACTATTTAAATTCATAAATATTCGATAGCTAAAGATTGTGATTGATGACCATAATCTGAAGGAGGATTAGGATTTATTTTCTGCAATTTAGATTAAGAAAAAATTCTTTTATTCATATTTCTCCAGTACTTTAAGAACTTAAAAGATAAATATAAGTTTTGAGAAAGATTAAGTTAATCTAGAGAAACTTGTCTTTGTGGGAACAATCCTATACTAACTCTACAATTTCCATTGTGCGCTAAGACTTAATTTGAGATACCTTAAAGTAGAGAAAATAAGTTTTTGGCGCCGTTACCGGGGATAATGTTATTTATATTAATTTAAGAAGACAAGTATTTATCTTTCTCTTTTCATATTTCTTTATATTTTCAATTTTCTTTGATCAATTCTTTAATCTTTTGCAGGTTTATTCGGAGTGACGAATCAAAGTTTCAACTGACCCTGATCAGAGAAGGTAGAAGCTAAGATATGTTTCTCTCCCTGCTTTTTAGAATAAAAATAAGATAAAAATAAAATAAAATAGATATTTATAATAACTATTTTAGTCACCCTGATCTGTGATAGTTCAATTTAGAATGGCAGGAAAAGACCAATATGTGGCTAAGACGATTAGGGAATATTATGCCTCAACACCTCTTACACCTCCCCCTTGTATTCAAATACACCCCCAAGCTGGTAATAGGGCTTTTAAAATTACGCCCAATGTCCTACAAATGCTTCCTACTTTTCATGGGCTAATGGACGAAGATCCCTATCTGCATTTAAATAAATTCAAAGAAGTGTGCAACATTATTCGACTCAAGAACTTGACAGAATAATCCACTCGACTGAGGCTGTTTGCATATTTCCTTAGAGATGAAGCAAAGTAGTGGATAAACTCTTTGCATCATAATTCGATTGCTAACTGGGAAGGTCTGGAATGTATGTTTCTTGCAAAATTCTTTCCAATCTCCAAGACGAATAAAATTTGGTATCTTATCATTACATTTCACCAATTCCCGGATGATTCTCTACAGGAATGTTGGAACCGTCTTAAGGATCTTCTGCACAAGTGCCCTCACCACGGTGTTACGTGCTGGCAACTTGTGCACACTTTCTATGAAGGACTTGAAGAAGTAAACCATCATATAATTGATGGGGCCTGCAGTGGTACGTTTCATACATTAATAGCAGAAGAAGCTTGGGAATTCTTTGAGACCCTTAGCGAGGAACTGGTGCAACACCAGTAATTGGGAGAGATTGATTTGGAGACTTTATGTGACAGCCCGACTTTTCCATACCATAAAAATTCACGCCGTCGGATTGCACACATGATTCGAGTTACAGTGACGTTATGGTACCCGCTATACAACATCACTTCTCGATCGCTCGATCTTCCCTACGATCATTAGTGATCGGATACCAAAGGGGGGCATCTGTAGACACCCAAATCTAGCCCAAGGCAGGATCGACCCATACTTTGAGAAAGGCGTACTCCCGAGCTTTCGAAAGCACCTCCCATAACCTTCCCAAACCCTTATAACTTAACCCAAACCCTTAGAACCCTTCCCATACCCTTAGGAATCAACTCAAACCCTTAGAAAGCCCAACCGGACCCATAGAATCCGATTTAAACTAATCTAAAATAGTGGATGAAAAGATGAGTGCCAAATTTTGCATAGATATTTGTAGGAGTTGAGGCCTATACTATTGGAAAGTAAATGTTCCCAGCTTTCCAATGAGCTAAGAATCGCCTGATTCCGAGCTGTACATCAACAGTTATGTATAAATAAAGAACACGCAAAAATACAGGAATTCAGTATATTCGTAAATACGATTATAAATAGTGGATCAAAAGAGGAGTTTCAAAATTTTCATAGATATCTACAGGAGCTGAAGCCTATACCATTAGAAATTAGATGTTCCTAGCTTTCCAAAGAGCCAAGAATCACATGATTCTGAGTTGTACATCAAAAGTTATGGAGAATGAAGAACGCGTAGAAATGGAGAAATTAAGTACAATCGTAAATACGATTTCAAACAATGTTCAGAATGCACGAACTATCATAAATATGATTGTAAACAGCTTTCAGAATGCAAAATCATATTTTGAATGCAATCGTCAATAGGGTTCAGAATGCACGAACGATCGTAAATTTGATTGTAAGGGTCCAGAACGCAAAATCGTATTCAGAATGCATTCGTAACCAAGGTTCAAAATGCATGAACGATCATAAACAGGGTTCAGAATGTAAAATCATATTCAGAATGCAATAGTAAGTAGGATTCACGATTCAATCGTGTCTATCCCCATCATCCGCCGTTTCACCTTTTCCAAGCCCTAGAAAACTTAGAAAACCTTAGATTACCCATTACGTAAGTTCTAATCCAATTAGTGACTTAACCCTTCACTAATCACCTCAACCTCTATAAGACCCCACTTGAAAAATAAAAGGAGAAGAGAAAATTTTCTGACCTCGAAAAGTTTCCAGAAAGAAAAAAAAATAGAGAGACGGATCGACTAAGAGTAGAGAAAATATTCAAAAAGCTTAAACCTTCTAGGTCTTGAAACCCCAGTTCATCAGATACCACCCCACTTCCCTCAATATCATTTCCAAGCCTTAGCCAATTTAGAAATCTTGGCTCACCCTCCACACCAGCCATCTTCCATAGCCTTAGTTTGTTAGAACCTTGCTCTAACCCATTGTGCTTTCGGAAGCTCATCGGAGCTAACATCAAAGCAAAGATTCAGTGGCGGTGCTACAAGGGCCCGAGAGCTCCGGCTCTCCCCTCCTATTCCTCTACCTTCTTTTATTTTTCCTCTATCTTAGAATTTGAGCCATTACACCGCTGAAATTTTGGTGATTGCAGGGGGTTCAAATAGGATCGAAGTGCCTTTGCGCAAAGGGAAATTGTAGTTTGTTTTTTATTTCAGTTTCTGCCAAAGTAGAGACCGCTTACGAGCGGGCTAATCGGGTACCTAACCCCTTCCCGATTAGTAACTGAAGTCCCTGCCTAGAGGCTTTCGAGTAAACCAGATTCAGAGTCATATTTCACACTTCAGTGCTTATAATATTGATTTTGGGTATCCCGGGACACCAAAAACTCCGGGTGGCAACTTCATTTTTTCTTGTGAGTGCATTGTCGCGACGGATCTGTAAAGTCCATGGTTGCACAGTGTTGTCGATAGAAGTTCCAGGCGAGTTCTCTTCGCCATGCCCAGATTTTTCTTAACATTGATCTCTTGTTTGTTCACACTGGTCCCTTCCTTTTCGGGGTAGTCGCGATGGGGAGCTAGGGGATGATTCGGTTCTTGCAGTGGTCACACGGTGAGCTCTACGTTATTATATTATTTTATTTTTGGGCCGCGATGGGACCTTATTTATTTATCGCGATGGGACACGAGGGTAATAACTTCCCCTTTCGTGGTAGTCCGACTTATTTTATTATTTTGGCTTGTTATTATTTTTTTATATTTTATTCTTATATTATTTTTATTTATTATTATTTTTTCATGGTTATATATATTATTTTTGTGTGTTTTATTTTGTGTTTTATTGTTATTGTCGTTGTCATTTTATTTTTGTCCTCATTATCACTTCCGGGTTGTGATGGGATAGAGTGATTATGTGTTGAGTCCTAGTGACAGGGGTAGCTAGGTTATTTAATTGTTTTATCTGTGTCGTTGATTATTTTATTATTTTCTTGTCGCCTGTTATTTTATTTTATTCTCTTCTTTTGTTTTTTTTTGGTGTTTTATTTTTGCTATTTATCTTGTTTTATTGGTCTATTTGTCGCGATGAGACAAGAGGGCCTCTTTATTTGTGTTGGGGGCTAGGTGGTGTGCTTCCTCGGGAGTCATCCTTACTTATTATTATTATTTTTTTGTTTGAATTTCAACGTTGCACTTGCCATTATATGTGTAGCACATGTGTGGTTGGTAGAGATTAGGTGGGTGATAGGTATTCTAGATGCCTTTGCTTTTTTTATTATTTGTATTTTCTACATTTGTGTTATTCTAGATGTGTATGTGTCTTCCTTTACCCGACTCTTCATCTGTAATGACTCGAAATTTCCAACCCCAAACACATGGAAATTCCGGATCGCTAGATCATAGTTCATAATCTAATTATAAAAATTCTTTGGTATCGATTAGAGAGGAAGCTATCATAAATAAATCGAATGCATAAATATCTATAGCTAAATAAATTCGCATTAATGTCTATAACGAAAGTGCAAAAAAATTAAAAATAAAACCACCGGTGACGGCCGTTCGCCACACAAACAGTAGCACATAACATCCAAAATAATCTTAATTATCTCAAAAAGTTCATCTAATCTATACCAAGTCTAAGTATCCAAAGGAATCTAAGGATAAAACTCCTCAGGTGGAAGATCTGCTTTGTCTTCTGGCACAAAGTTGGGATCTTCTTCTAATTCGGGATCTGGAACTACTTCTGTACCTCTGACACATAGTTTCATGGTAAGCTAATAGTCTAAGCTCAGTAGAAAAAGTTCAAGGAAAAATTACATCTTATCCGATCAATGCATAGTTTGATGACAAATTCAAATGCAATTAAATGACAAAAACTGAATTCATAAAATACCATGGGTTCAAAAGCACATATTCTGAGTTTTAATTCCATATGAGATTCGATAGTATCGTTTCTTAGGTTTCATATGAGTATTCATCAAAATGTTTCATTTTCAAATTTAATATGCAGCCTTCTTAATTCATGATGACTTAAAAATATAACTTAAATATCACTAGCTCAAATATAGCACTAGAGTTTCCAATAACTGATAAAAATACCTCCTAACCGTCGTCGTTCAATGAACAATATTTGAAGTGCTCAAGCCCCTACGTTGTGAGGGATACTTGTGCGGTTCAATGGGCCGTCGAAACGGTTCAAAAGTGCCAAAGCACAGGATTCGGTTTAATTGAATCTCTTTAAATCACATGTAAAGTTCTAATACATAGGTATAATGGTTCATAAAATAATTCTCATTCTAAACCATATTCAAATTTAACGGTTCGATGTTCAAAGGTTTAATGATTCAAATTTCAATAATTCAATGCAAGTTATCATTCAAAAAGGATTCAAAATATTTAGTTGCAATTCAAATAATTTAATGTTAGAAAAATCAATAATTCAATGCAAGTCGATATTCAATAATTCTAATGTTCAGATACGATAAAATTCAAACAATTCAAATTCAATTATGATGATCATAGATCTTATTCTAATACATCATTAAAGCCTATGATTTAAAGTTTAAAACGTAATTGTGCATTGAAATTCCCCTACCTCGGGTCCTAACGCCGTAAAGAGGATTGAGACAATATGTGTTATTGATCGCTGATCATGGCAATGTGAGTCGTTTTAAAATTTCAAGAATCTGATTTCTTCTTCTCGTCATCACTCTAATTAAGAGAGATAGAGAGATTTCGAGTGGCTGCTTGGGCTGCTCTAGTAGAGGAAAGGAAAGAAGAGAGAGAGAGAGGAAGGAGAATGGGGAAGTGAGGTGGCTGCTTGGGCTACGAAATCGAGAGAAGGAGAGGAATGGCTGGGCTGCTCGGGTTGTAGTTTTAGAAGAGAAAGTGAGAGTTATAGAAAGAAACGAGAGAGAGTGACATTTTGAGAGGGTAATTAAAGAGTGCAAAAAGGACTTTGCTACCTTTTAAAGAGGGGACTTGAGATTGTTGTGCGTGAGTTTTATTGGTATTCTAGAAGAGAGAGAAAGAATAGCAAGTTGGACTCTTAAGAGTTCTGTCAGATATGGATCTTATTAGTATTAGAAGAGAGAGAGAGAGAGAGAGAGAGAGAGAGAGAGTTAGAGTTAGAGAAAGTTGGGACTTACAGAATCGGTGGTGGAGGGTGAGAGAATAAAGAATGTAAAATGGACGGTTTATATCCTTCATGAGTTTGGAGTTTCTTCAAATGTGGAATTTGAGTGTTACAAGGAATCTTAATTGAGATCATAGATGGAGATAGCCATGGGCTGTTGGTGTCGATCATAAGGCTGTTGTGGCTTTCCTTAAAAGAGGTTTTGATTAGTTTGGGTACACGTTATGCATAGGAAGATGGAGCAAGTTGGGTTTGGTGGGAAAGCATCTAGAGCTAGAAGTCCACGTTTTGGGAGGTATGTGTGAGAGGAGGTTTACAATTTGGGGTTGGGTTTATATGTTAAACGTATGTATTTAAATCAATTATATTAAACAGAAATTAAATATAGAAAGAGCTTTGGGTCCCACGTGGAGCTTTCCAAAATAAATCCTATTGAATTCCTCATTAGATTTCTAACTATGATGGGTTTAAATTTTTGTGTTGCATGCATATACCTAGCAACATATGAAATTAAGCAATCAATTACAACTAATATGTGTGCGGGTGCATCTAACACCACATGTACCCTTACATATACACCCACATTGCCTACTTAATTATTTATATATATATACTTTCTTTAAAAGGTACAAATAGTCTTGGGTTTGGGTTTGGATTTGCCCATGCTCAACCCCAAGTTTGGTTTGATCCAAGTAAGATAATGGGCTCGGTTTTGGGTTTTTAGTCATGTGCAACATGCACACATGCACTCCCATATAGATGGTTTCAGTTGGGATTTACTACTACAGGCTATATACTCCCAATTAAAATAAGTGGCCTACGGCCACATCATGGACGTCAAAGATTTGACCAAGGTCAAACTAGTAAAAACAATCATATTATCATCAAGGATCAATGATTCAACGTCAAAGAAAAATCGGAGTTGTTACATTCTCCCCTCCTTAATAAAAATTTTGTCCTTGAAAATTTATGTTCCTTATTCGAAGAGATGTGGGTATTGGTTGCGAATTTCTACTTCCCACTCCCAAGTGGTTTCAGCAGTAGAGTGATTTCGCCACCTGACTAGTACGAGCGAGACCTGCTTGGTACGTAGGATTTGCTCCTTATGGTCGAGGATCTGAATCTGTTCTTCGACTACCGTTATATCTTCTTTGAGCTCGATGGGTTGGTACTCTAAAATGTGCGTCGGGTTTTTTACGTATTCCTCAACATGGATACATGGAATACATTGTGCATACTCGACAACTGATGCGGTAAAGCAATCCGATATGCAACTTCACCGACTTGACCCAATATCTCAAAGGAGTGATGAGATTATTACGAAGACGTTGTCCCTCACTTGCAAGGAAATGTGTTGTCTCAGTGATACATATGGTTTACAGAGGAAAAAGGTAATAATTTCACTAAGTATACCTTAAATTTGGTACTCGTTTGCTTGAGGTCGGCTTTGCTCTTCTGTCGGCTTTGAGCGACCCTTAATCTTTCCCGAATCAACTGAATCGCTTCGGTTGTGCTCTCAATAATCTCTAGGCCTAATATAAATTTCTCCCCAGTCTCTTCCCCATTGAGTGGAGACTTACATCTTCGGCCATAGAGTGCTTCAAACAGTGCCATTCCAATGCTAGCCTGGTAACTATTGTTGTTTGCGAACTCTATCAAAGGTAGGTGTTTGTCCCATGACCCGTGAAAATCTAACATGCAAGCTTGAAGCATGTCTTCTATGATTTGATTCACCCTTTTGGTCTGACCATTTGTCTGGGGGTGAAATGCGAAACTAAAGTCCAGTCTTATGCCCATTCCTTCTTGAAATAGTTGTTAAAACTTTGACGTGTACATCGGATCTCTATTTAAGACGATGTTGCCTGGGATACCATTTAGTCTAACAATTTCCTTGAGACACAACTCTGTAAGCTAACTGGCGGTATATCTCGTGCTATATGGCGTGCAGACTTTGTTAAGTGATCAACTATCACCCAAATCGCATTGTGCCTTTTCACGATTTTCGATAATCTCAGTATAAAATCCATGGATATGGCCTCTCATTTCCAGTTTGGTATCGGTAAGGGCTGTATCAAACCCGAGGGGTTCCGATGAAGGATCAAAATTTCGGCTGAAATGACCAAAATTTTGGTCCTCACCGAAATGATAATTTGGACAGGAATTTCAGTCATATTTTGTATGAGACTCAAAATTTTGGATGAAATTTCGGCCAAATTATTGATTTTCGATCGAAATTTCGGTCTAAATTTTTGGTTTCGGTCATGCCCAAAACTAAAATTGTACCCGATATTTTGATCCTTAGTTCCGATGGTCAACCTTCACCTGCTGTCACCCCAGGCATGTCGATATGTATTCTACTATATCTTTCTTCAAGCCTCTCCACCATAAGCTCTTCTTTAGATCCTAATACATCTTTGTACAGCCAGGATGTACGACATACATTGACTTGTGTGCTTCTTTGAGAGTAAGGCAGCGAAGGTCGGTATCGGCTGGCACACATAGTCGATCTCTTAATAGAATGGAATCATCCTCCCTGATGGAGAAATTTGATTTATTCCCGCTAATCACACCCTGTCTGATTCCCATAAGCTCTTCATCAGTCTTCTGGAGTTCTTGAATGTTATCGAATAGTATTAGTCAGATGGTGATGTTAACAAGTAATGCTCCAGATTCCTTAATCTCAAACTTCTTGTCATATAGTGATATTTCTTCAAACAATCGCCATCTATGAATTTTCATTATGAGGTTAGACAATTGAGCCGATGATTTCTGACTCAATGCATCTGCCACCACATTTGCTTTCCCTGGGTGGTACTCTATGGTGCAATCATAATCTTTGAGGAATTTTATGCATCTCCTTTGCCTCATGTTCAAATCCTTTTGAGTGAAGAGGTATTTCAAACTCTTGTGATCCGTAAGGATTTCAATCATCACCCAATAAAGATAGTGTCTCCAAATTTTCAAGGCAAATATTAATGCTGCAAGCTCCAAGTCATGAGTATGATAGTTCTTCTCATGATCCTTGAGTTTTCGAGAGCCATAAGTGATAACTTTCTCGTTTTGATTGAGTACACAACCCAATCCACTATGCAAAGCATCACTGTAAATTACAAAACCTCCACTGCTAGATGGTATGGCAGGAACTAGTACTGAAATTAACTTGTTCTTCAACTCTTGGAAACTCTTTTTACATGCATCGTTCCATTCGAGCTTTGCATTCTTTCTTGTAAGCTGAGTGAGTGATCCTGCGATTTTGGAGAAACCTTCAACGAATCTCCTGTAATACTCGGCTAAACCTAAAAACTTCGGACTTCGGCTACCGTCTTCGACTGTTCCCATTTTATAATGGCTTTAATTTTTGTTGGGTCTTCTTTTATGCCTGCCTCAGAGATAACATGTCTCAAGAAACTAAATTATTCCAGCCAAAATTCGCACTTGCTTAACTTTACATACAGTTGATGATCATGAAGTGTCTAGAGGGCGACACGTAGGTATTGTTCATGATCCTCTCTCGACTTCGAGTAGATAAGGATGTCATCCACGAAGACAACCACACATTGGTCAAGATGTGATTTGAACACTCTGTTCATCAAGTCCATGAATGATGCTAGTGCATTTGTCAAACCAAATGACATCACTAGAAACTCATAATTACCATATCTAATGCGAAAGGCAGTCTTTGAAATATCTTCTGCCTTGACTTTCAACTGGTGGTATCCTGATCTCAGAACTACCATCGAGAAGAACTTAGCGCCTTGGAGCTGATAGAAAAGGTCATCTATTTAGGGAAGTGGATAACAGTTCTTGATTGTAAACTTATTCAACTGACAATAATCGATGCACAAATCTCATTAAATCGTCTTTCTTCTTGACGAATAGAATGGGTGATGGAGAAACACTCGATCTATGTGGTCTCCTTTGTTCTATGTGGTCTCCTTGTTAAACATGCCTTCTCTTTCTTTATATACACACCCAAAAAGTGCTTTTTGCTCTGGCCAATCAGAAGGAAGGAAAATCAAGACAATTAGGAGCTGCTGTCATGGCCTCTTCTCAGCCAAGTATTGCCTGAGGTTGCATTACACACTTGGGCAGGTGTCCAATGTGTGCAGCAATTCCAAAACTGCCCCTGAAGTCTGTAGATAGCAGCTGGATCCCAAGCCTCGAGTGGATATATCTTTAGGCATATGATCTCAAGCAAATCACGAGCAGCTAGAGTACTTTCTGGAGGATACTCAAGTGACTGATTTCTGAAAGTGTTGTGTGCTCGAGAGGTGTTGGACTGCCTACCTTGTAATTATTAAGAGGTTAAAATTAGCACACTAAAGGAAAATTCATAGAAAGGACACCAAGGTAGGGCAGTCAGGCCTGCAAGAACTAGGGCTATTGCAACAAGCTTTAAAGGGGTAAGTAGGGGTATGTCCACAGGAAAATGTGCTTCAAAATATGGTAAATCTCTAGATCTAGAATAGATCTGACACTCTATCCTATCCTAATTTAAACTAAAGCAAGAAGGAAAAGAGGAGAGGTTTTAAGGGATTGTCACTTTACTAAAACTATAGAAAATTAAATGTAAGAGCAAATAATCCAGAGGTGAGTAAAACACAGATTTAAAGAAATGGAAAAAGGATTTGGGGAATTAAAATCAAAAGGGGGAGAATAGCAGCTAGGGATTTTGGTCTTCAATGAAAATTGATTGATTCAGAGGCAATGCAAGAGTTTGATTTGCAACTATCCTTCATCTGGCTACAAGCACAGATGCAAGTTAGATAAATCCAATCTAGACCAGAGAATGGGATTGATCTTAAGGCTATAATCTGTCCACTTTAATGGCCACAAATCATCCTAGGGATTTCCTCCAATTCAAAGGTGTTAATCAGAACAATTGAATCATTACAGATATTGTGGATGCAAGGCTAGAAGCTCAGGCATCCACAAGGATATTAAATCTAGGGAAATCAAACGGCAATCAAGAGATCTATAGATTCAAATTAACTTTACAATCCACAATTCATTGATTCAATGCAACTTACAGTACAATTGTTCTCAGATCTGAAATATGTGCAACAGCTAATCTTCTTATAGAGCTCTCAACCTCTCAACTTACAGCTAGACCTCACCCTAACTGCTACAAGTATTTAGCCAACTATGGTTGGACTAAAGAGAGAATGGGGAAGAAGGAAGACGGATGAAATTTTAGAGGGAAAAGGGAATTCGAATTTGGGCTCTAGCTCTCTCAATTTTTGGATGCCTCTTCTGTGCAATTTCTCTTCCATTTATAGTCTTCCCCTCTATCCTCAGATCTGTTTCAGCCAATCAGAGCTCAAGGGAATAATTTTGTTATTCTGAGCTACTGATGTGGTTGATTTTTCTTTTAGAAACTCCCCTCAATTGGTTCAAACTGGGCAAGTACATGTGAGGTGCTTAGAGGGTTCCCATTCGTGCCCATTTATATTCCAAAAATACCCTCAAGGATTGTTAATGTGCCTTGGGATGCACGCATAGAGCACTGAAGTGAACAACTGATGCGGTTGAGTTTGAGAAGTTCCCAAATCATGTTTCAAGAGGTTCAGGGAACCTCTCGACAGGTTTTGAGACTCATTTGTGCTCCATTCGACAAGTTGGATAACTGCTCAACCGGATGAATCAACCTCTCGATATCCAATGCAGCTCCAGGCATCCTCTCGACAGGTTCTTTCCCTCTGTTCGATAGGTTGGGAGTTCTTGTTGACAGGATGAAAGCATCCTCGCGAGAATGAATGCAGCTTCAGGTAAGTCTTCGACAGATTGCCTCTGACTACTCGATAGGTTCTTTTGTGGCACTTTAAACCCTTCGACATGTGCTGTAAACCTCTCGACAAGTCCACTTCCTCATCACAACACCTCTCGATAGGTTCAAGTATACCTTTAGATCCTCTCGACAGGTAGTTTTTTACAGTTTTAATTCCTCGATAGGTTGTAGGAAACTCTCAATAGCTTCATATTTAAGCATCCCAACCTCTCGACAGGTTTTGTTCTTTGCTTCCACAGCTTGGGGTGTTCTCCTTCATCTGTCCAATACTCAATGCCCTTTGAGGGGTTCAATCTTCATCCACTTCAGCTTCTTTGGCTCCCATGTGTACACAGTTGGACACATGCCACTGCCATAGGGTTCTGAGGCTCTGTGACTACTTAATGGCTAGCCTTTTGGGCTGTATGAGCACATGTTGAAACAATAGGTTTCTTCTTTGGCATTTTTAGATGGATGTCTGCACTATGACTGCAATTTATTACTTAACTACAAAACATACTCAGGACACATTATTAGTGAATTCAAAGGTCCATCAAAGGTCAGGTTTGGAGGTGAAAAATAGTATTTTTCATTGGTTAACACACCCCCAAACCTAAGCTTTGCTAGTCCCTAAGCAAAGGAGAAATTAAATATAGTTATTTAAAATAGAAAATGCCACTTTTGTAGGGAGAAACAGATGCATTTAGCATATGCATCAAGCCTTTTAAACTCCTAGGTGATCCCTAGTGGAGGAGTGAAGTTTCCTGAGGGTTTTCAGTGAAGTTACCCACAAATTTCCATATGAACATGATTAAATCAAGTGTAAACAATTACAAGTTAGGTCCCAATAAATTCAGCTTTATTCCATACCTTACCCTTTTGACTTTAGAAGTTTCAAAGTAGTAAATGCAAACAATTTTAATACCTAAATCCTTTTTCAAACTCATCATAACTAATCTGAAATCATCAAGGGAATTCTATATACATAACAGTATATACTTCACCATTAATTTAAGAATCAGGTTCAAACAATGCCTAAATAGTCCAATTTCAGACCCAATTATCTCACAGGCATACTCTCTCAAGTGATTTCAAAGGTGTATCATTTCACAAAGCTCAAGAGCAGTTACAGCCCTCAAATAGGACTGCAAGCATGAATATAGGCAGTGCGCTAATTCTTGAAATCTTCTAACTCTCTTCACCATAGATTACACAGCTCCTTGTCTCCACATGAAAGCTCAATCAACTTTAGATCAGTAAGGTCTTTTTATTGGGTTGTAATGTGGCTTATGAGTGAGCTTTAGAAGGAAAAAGGGGTAAAGATGGATTCAAAATTGAGAAATCAGTAAAGGTAAGGAGGTGGTCATGACAACACCTTCTTCTTCTCAGCATATCTTCATCTTCTTTGAATTGCCAGATTTGAAGTGGCCATCTTCTCATCTTCTTCCAACTTCCAACTTTCAAATGAAGTGACTTCTCTTTTTCTTTCTGTATTATTTTTCTATTTTTTCTTCTTTTTGTATGCTTTTCTTTTACATTTTTCTCTCTTTTTTAATTTTTTTTTATATGTGCTATAATGTCACAATTCTACAACTGGCACACAACTGCCGCAATGTCCTTTCTTCTTCTGCCACCGAATGTTAAACCAGCTCAACCTTCTTCAGCTTCTTCTCCTTTACTTTCTGAAATCTCAGAGTGAGGGTTAGGCTGTATCAGGTCACTGAGGCTTAGGTTCAAATTCTCTGGTTTCTGTCAAAGAAAGCTTGGAATTTTACAGCTCAAATTGTGTGTATCAAAGGAGTTCAAAGGGTAGGGATCTTTTTAGCTCAAACTGTCCAAAAGAGGGCCTTACATCATTTCTTCCATGTCATGAGTTCTGTCAATTTGTTTCAACTTAGAGTTGCATAACTTCTAGTGAGAAAGAGTAGGTTCAAATAGTCCCTAGAGCAGAAAGATTTGCCAACACACTCTTCAAAAGAAATTCTTTTACAGGCCCAATTCTCATTGGGTATGGTCTTCCTTAGGACTCTCAAGACATGTTCTTACTTTTTTCTCTCCTTAATGGTTCACTACACTAATTTTGACAAAAATTTCTTGATGATATCTTTCATGGAAATGATGAATTTTAAAAAAGATCCAAAAATTAAACAGTCTACCATACATTTTTAAATCTTCCTTTTTCAAAATTGCTCAGTTTGAAATTCTACTAGATTTGTTTTGATACCATTACACTTGGCTTAATTATCTCATAATTTTTTTTTCAAAATTACCTTGCTATACTCTCAAACCTAGGAGGAAGTGTGTCCTCACTGTTTTAGGAAGTGTAATAAAAGGAAACAACAGGGTAAGCATAGAGAAATGCTTGATCACTAAGCAGACAAAACAGTTAAGAACAAATTGAAGCAAACAGGAACATAACAATCACAATTGGAAATGAAAAAGAGGCATTTCTTTGAACAAAAAGTATTTACAAAATACAAAAGAGACAGCCCATTCTACATTTAACAAAAAAAATATATACAGCACAATCCTACATACAAACTAACTACTACAAAATCCTAAGCATAGGCGACACCTAGTTAGAGTCAGTATCTGAACTTAAAACAAAAGGAGGGTCCCAGGCATATTTTTCTTTATAAGGATTCTTGTCCTTCTTCACTGGTTCTGCACTGGAAGCATCAAGTGTGGATTTGATTGCAGCAGGCTTCTTCTTCTTCTTGGGCTTTGTGCTAGGCTCCTTGATGGAAATGCCTTTGGATTCTAAAGGACCCAAGGCTGAGTATAGGGAGAGGGTCACTACTAACCTAGCTAGCATTTCAAATTTTTGTTTGTACATCTTGTAGAGATTAATGGAATTGGGGACCATCTTCCATAGTTTCCCTTCCTCTTTCAAATGGGCCTCCAAAACAAGGTCAATTTCCTCCTCATGGGCTTGCTGTAGCAAAACCATGATAGCATCCACTAGGAATCTGACATCCTCCTTGACATATGGGTTGGTCTCAATGGCTTTTGTGAGGGATGGCAGAGGTGAAAAGGTGTTGGTGCCATATGGGACAATGGCCTAATGGTTAAGGTCATCCATGGAGGAGGGGTGTTGGGCAGCACAGGAAGTGGTGGTGATGGTAAAATGAAGGTTAGTGGCAGCTTCTCTTCCACAACAAGTGACTCTGGTGGGGTGGACGGGTAGGTAAAAGGTAAAAAGGGTAGGTCAGCCTCCAAGGGGTCAGATGGGGCAGCAGGATTGGACAAAGCTGCTTCCTAGAAGTCAGTTTAAGTAGAGGAGTCTCGGGTAGAAGGCTCAGGGGTTGGTTCTTCCACCTCACCAGTGGAAGCCACTACTACAGGGTATAGCTGAGGGGATGGAGGTGGAGTGGGTACAAGAATAGGTGTAGGAGTAGGAATTGTAAGAGGGTGAATGGTTGAGGAAGATGGGATTAGAGTAGATTGAATGGCATGGAGGCAGGTGGCCATAGCAGATTGGTTTGCTGTGTTGGTTTGAAGCTGGGCTAGGATGGAGGTGAGAAGGGAAAGGCTTTGAGCAGGGGCATTTGGTAAGTGTGGGGCTTGGGTAACCGGTGGAATGGGTATAATAGGCTGGAAAGGAGATGTGGAAGCATGCTAGAATTGGGTAGGTTGTTGAGAGTCAGGTAAAGGGGAGTACTCATGCCCAATATCTTCCACAATGGAATCTATTAGGGATGAGTGCCCCTCTATGGTGTAGTGTTCCAAATCATTGGTATGTGCAGGTGATATGGAGGTAGTGGGATCAATACCAAAGGGTATGGATGGTGGAGAGGAAGTAACTGGGTCAGCTGATGTAGATGGAGTTGCTGGTTGAGGACTTAGTGAAGGTAAGGTAACAATTGGATCTGTGGTAGGTGGAGCTGACACAGGGATAATGGTGGTGATGATAGAAGGGATAGCTGAAATGGTGGGAGGTATGGGGACTGAAATGGATGGTATGGAAGGTGATGGAATGGGGATGCTAACAGAACTGATAATAGTAGGGCTAACCATGGGCAAGGTCACAACAGTGGAAGGGAGGAGTATGGATGCAGAGGTCACAGGTGGGGGTACTGAGTTGGTACCAGCAGAGGTAGGCAGAGGCTCTGAGCTAGCTGGTGTAGAGGTCCCTGGTGCAACTGCTAAGCTGGCTGATGGGGCTATAGGTATCACAGGTGCAGCTGCTGAGCTGGTCACCTGAGATGCTTCTTTTTCAGTACTCTCCATTGGCTTCTTCTTGCTTTTCCCAATCAAGGTCATGCTTGTGGACAAAGCTCTTCTCCCAAACACATTTGAACTCAATTTTTCCACTTGCTCATCCTTTTGTATCACATATTTCCCTTTTCCTTAGCAGAGCAGTGATGAGTTTGCTATAGGGTAACCCTGGCAACATCTGTCCCTTTTTTATCTTGCCATTTACATCCACCATGGCCTCAAATATCAGCTGAGAGGCATTCAAGAACCGGCCCTTAGAGAAAAAGCAAAGGGTATCCACTATAGGGGTTCTTCTCTCCTGCTGATGTCCATTGACATAGATACTCTTCCTCAAGATTGAATCTATGAAAATAGGCTAGGGTCTAGATCTCTCCTCATCAATGACTCCCTATATCCCACAATGCCCTAGGTCAAATGTCTAGCCATTACACTAAAGGACACATTATCAGGTGCTCCTAAATCATAAATTGGGTCATAAATGGACGGGACCCCTAATGCCAACCCAATATCACTGTAGTCCACAACTACCTCCCAATTGTCAACTAAAACCATAAGCACAGGGTCAGTTGACCCTGGCTTCCTCTTTTTCTTGATATTCTGATACCACAACTTGACTAGTATTGGGTAGACCTTTTCTTGTAATGGTGTCAACAGAGGTGTAAAGGATGCCTTTACCAAGTAATCCAAGGTCTCCTTACACTCCTCTATCTTAGAAAAATAAGGTAGGTCAAAGCTTGTCTCAGGAATCAGACCTAAGGCATCCACAAACTCATTGGGGGTTGTCAAGTTCTCAGGTATCTCAGTTTCAACCTCAGGGTTAGGTTTAGGCACAGGGATATCCTCAACAATGTCTTCAGATAGTTTGGCTTTCTGAGTGTTCTTGGGTTTGTCCATAATGAGCTTCCTCTTAGCAGGTGGGTCATCTTTGGGCTGTGTGGCTAATCTACTAGATTTCCTGGTTGATTTGGTGGCAGATTTGGAAGGGGGTTTGAATAAATCAGCCAAGGTATCCTCACGGTCAGCCATTGGACACACAATTCACAAAATCAACTCTCAACAACCCACAACAAACTTCCTTTGTCCAATCACATTACCACACACACTGAAAACTTCCAAAAAAAATAGAACAATAATGCTAGAAAATCACAGGATTGAGGTTGAGGACTTACCCAAAAACCCTAGGGTTTCTCGGACATAGCAACACACAAAATCAAATTAGCTCAAATCAGGTGCAAAATGTTGCCCTTGTAAAATTAATGCACTTTGAACAACCGCAAGGTACTTGGAATTGGAATCAGTGAGTTGGAGAATGAAGAAGGAAATTGGAAATTGGGCAGAGGAGAACCAAGCTTGTAACATAAGTTGTCGAATGGATGAAATGACTTGTCGATAGGTTTAAAATAAGGAAAATGCTATTTCGACAGGATTGGAAAGAAGATTTCGATAGGTTGAAGCAACCTATCGAACAGTTAAAACCATTTGGAAATTATAAACTTCTTAGGTAGAAGGTTTTAAGAGGTTCATCCAACCTCTCAACAGGTTTTTTTTTTCAGCAGTCAACCTCTTGACAGGTATCAGAACCTATCAAAAATGTAGCCATGGCCTTCAGTACATGTCGACTTCCTCTCTCAACTTCTCGACAAGTACTCAGATCCTGTCAAAATTCACATTTACACCTTCAGTACCTGTCAAAAATCAACTCAAACCTCTCGACAGGTCTCAATACCTGTCGAAATTCACAGGAGGAACCTTCAATTCCTGTCGAACTTCTCCTTGCACCTCTCGACAGGTCTGCTTATCCATCCACATTGTTTCTCATTAGTTCACTTGTCTCCATTCACCCCAAACTCATCAATCCTCCTCTAATCCCATTTCTCATGCATTAGGGACCTTCCTACCTTTATAATAGATGACTCATTATTCTAAATAAAAAACTAAGCAAAATTACAACATATATACAATGACAGACATATTTGAAAATAGCAAAAAAGATAGAACTGACAGTTATGATACATAGTGTATAATGTTGAAAATCAGTCACACATTGGAGGTTCTTGAAGGTGAATGGTCACCACAGGCTCTACTACATTGTCAACAAAGAGCTTGAGCCTTTGACCATTAACTTTTATGATCCTCCCATCCTTTGGATCCATGATTTCAATAGCTCCAGATGGGGATATATGCATTACAATGTAAGGTCCCTCCCATCTAGATCTCAACTTGCCTAGAAATTTTTTTAATTTGGAATTAAACAGCCATACCTTGATGCTTGCAGCAAACTCCTTTCTCGGCAAATGCTTATCATAAAATGCTTTGGTATTTTCTTTGTAGATCCTTGCATTAGAGTATGCTTCCAATCTCAGCTCTTCCAGCTCTGACAGCTGCAACCTCCTATGCATACTAGCAGTAGTTAGATCAATATTCAATGACTTAATAACCCAATAGGCTTTATGTTCTAACTCCACTGGTAAATGGCATGCCTTGCCATACACCAACCTAAAGGGAGACATCCCTATTGGGGTCTCATAGGCAGTTCTATAAGCCCAAAGAGCATTAGCCAACTTTAGGGACCAATCCTTCCTAGCTCCTCTCACATTTTTCTCTAAAATGTGTTTGATCTCTCTATTAGAAATTTCCACCTGCCCACTAGTCTGTGGGTGGTATAGGGTGGCAACTCAGTGTGTCACAGAATACTTTCTAAGTAGATTATCAAATTTTCTATTGCAGAAATGGCTTTCCCCATCACTAATGATAGCTCTGGGGGTACCAAACCTAGAGAAAATATTGTCTTTCAAGAAGTTGATGACAACTCTGTGATCATTAGTTCATGTGGCTATGGCTTCAACCCATTTGTACACATAGTCCACAGCCTCAAGAATAAAATTGTATCCATAAAAAGGAGGAAAAGGACCCATGAATTCAATTTCCCAAATGTCAAATAATTCAACAAGTATGGGTAGTAAAGGCATGGAATTTCTTTTGGAAATACTTCCCATTTTCTGGCATCTTTCTCAAGCTTTGCAATGCTGCCATGCATCTTTGAAGATAGTGGGCCAATAAAATCCACTTTGAAGTATCTTTACAGCAATCTTGTTTCCACTGAAATGGCCTCCACAAGCTTGTTTATGACACATGATTAGTATGCTGTGGAATTCATTCTTAGGGGCACACCTTCTAACAACTTGGTCTGCACAGTGCTTGAAAAGGTATGGATCCTACCACATGTAAAATCGGATATGAGAAAAGAACATCTCTTTATCTATTTTGTTCCAATGTGGGGGAATCCTACCGACTACCAAGTAATTTACTATGTTTGCAAACCAAGGTGCAGTCATGTTGACAACAAACAGCTGTTCATCAGGAAATGAGTCATTGATAGGCACCCCATCAAACTCAGTAGCTAGGATCCTGGATAGGTGGTCTGCAACCATATTTTTAGCCCATTTTTGTTCTTTAATCTCAAGATCAAAATCTTGTAATAGGAGGATCCATCTGATTAATCTTGGCTTGGCATCCTTTTTAGATAAAAGGAACTTAAGGGCTGAGTGGTCTGTGAACACCACAATCCTAGATCCTAATACACAAGACCTAAATTTTTCCAAAGCATAGACAATGGCTAACAATTCCTTCTCAGTTGCGGTGTAGTTTAACTGAGCATCAATCACTATCTTGCTTGCATAAGCAATCTCACAAGGTAACTTGTCCTTCCTTTGCCCCAGAACTGCACCTATAGCAAAATCTGATGCATCACACATCAACTCAAATGGTAAAAAATAATCAGGTGCTTGAAGGACAGGTGCAAAGGTCAAACATCCTTTTAAAAACTTAAAAGCAATGATTCATTCATCATTAAATTCAAGAGGAACCTCTTGGCACAGCAGGTGACAAAGGGGTTTTGAGATTTTGCTAAAATCTTTGATGAATCTCCTATAAAAACTAGCATGCCCAAAAAAGGATCTGACCAATTTGACAATTTTAGGTGGGGGAAAATGTGCAATTAAATTAATTTTAGCCTGGTCTACCTCTATACCTTTGTGGGAAACAACATGGCCAAGGACAATGCCTTGATTGACCATCAAATGACTCTTTTCCAAACTCAAAACTAAGTTGGTTTCTTCACATCTCTGCAACACTAGGCTGAGATGATATAAGCACTGGCTAAAACTATCCCCAAAGATAGAAAAATTGTTTATGAATATCTCTAAAAACTGATCAATCATATCCGAGAAGATGACATACATACACCTTTGGAAAGTTGCAGGGGCATTGCACAATCCAAATGACATCCTTCTATAGGCAAAGGTGCCAAATGGACATGTGAAAGTGGTTTTCTCTTGGTCTTGTGGATACACAGGGATTTTGTTATACTCAGAATATCCATCAAGAAAGTAATAAAAAGCTTTGCCTGTGAACTTGTCTAAAATCTGGTTTATGAAGGGCAAAGGAAAATGGTCTTTTCTGGTTTTTAAATTGAGCTTTTGATAATCAATGCACACCCTCCAACTAGTGGTTTCCCTGGTTGGAATTAGCTTACCAAAATCTGATTTAACCACAATGATTCTAGATTTCTTAGGTACCACCTAAGTAGGTGGCACCCATTCAGAATCTGAAATGGGACAGATGACTACTGCATCTAACAATTTAACCACCTCCTTCATCACCACTTCTTGCATGTGGGGGTTTAACTTTCTCTGTATCTCTTTAGAGGGTTTAGATCCCTCTTTCAAGTGGATCTTATGCATACAAACAGCAGGATTGATTCCTTCAAGATCAGCAATAGTCCAACTTAATGCTCTCTTATGCTTTTTCAACACACACAATAGCTCTTCTTCTTGTTCATCAGTGAGGAAAGAAGAAATTATCACAGGCAACTTCTGATTTACTCCCAAACATGAATATTTCAAAGACTTGGGGAGCTACTTCAGTTCCACATTAGGTGGACTTATGAGTGAAGGCAACAAAGGTGCCTTTGAAGGTGGTGGAAGAGGCAACACAACTAGTTTCTAAGGAGGATACCTTGTTGCTAGCCCCACTTCAGAATTTAAGGCTTTCACCTCTTGAATCATAGGTGTGGAGCCCTTCTCTTCCATAATTTTATTTCAAATATTTTTAAAAACATCACACATGTAATTACAATGCAACATCTTGGGTAAAGTTTGTTCCACAAGCTCATCCAACACATCAATCAAAAAGTAGTCCTGACTATCCAAGTGAGGTTGACTTGCTGCGTTGTAGACATTCAATTTTACTTTTATATTACCAAAAGATACCTCCATTACACCTGATCTACATTGTATATAAGCATTGACAGTGGCCAAGAAAGGCCTGCCCAAAATTACAGGAATGGAATTAGTGCACTTGCTTGGTTCCATGTCAAGAACCAGAAAATCTGCTGGATAGAAAATCATGTCAACCACAACTAACAGATCTTCTATCATTCCCAAAAGCCTACTTTCAGATATGTCAGCCAGCTATAATACAACATGTGTGGGCTTCAATTCTCCCAAACGTAATTTCTCATAAACTGAATATGAAAGTAGGTTCACACTGGCTCCCAGATCTAACAAGGCTTTTTCAATGGTGTGATCCCCAATGATGCAAGGGATTGTGGGAACTCCAGGATCTTGGAGCTTTGTTGGGGTTGTAATGGGCAACAGTTGGCTCACTTTCTCAGCACAAAAGACCTTCTTGGATAGGTGTATCCAAGATTATTTTTTGTGTGTGCACAAATCCTTCAAAAACTTTGCATAGGCTGGCACTTGCTTGATTACATCAAGTAAAGGCAAGTTGATCTTCACCTATTTAAATGTTTTCATCATTTCCTCAAATTTAGGCATTCCCCTTATCAAAAGGAGAAGGTGCTTGAAGTGCATTGGGAAATGAAAAATGAGGGACTGATCTCCCATTTGCTGCCTTAGCAATTTTATCAGTTTTTTCCTTATTTTTGTTTTCATTTTTCTGTTGGGGTTCATCAACACCCCCCTTATTTCTCATATGCTGCTCCTGCTGCATATCATCATGGGTTGTTTTTTCTTTTCCTGTACTTTTCTCAGACTCAACACCAACCTTGTTATCAACCAGCCTTCCACTTCTCAAAGTGGTGATAGATTTAGCTTCCTCATGTGATGAAGAAGCTTCACCCACCATATACTACCCTTCGGAATTGTTCAAAGGCAGACTAGGCAGTCTTCCCTCTTCTCTTTGTTGAGAACTGGAAAATACCATTTTCCACCCCTTAACCTGGGCCTTGATAAACCTTTGAGAGAACTAAAAAAGTGTTTTAAGTGTTTGTTTCACAACTACCAATAAAGACAGGCTTAACCCTGAAAGCAACCTAAAAGTGCCAAAAAGATGATGATCCATGTTGATTCGGAGGAAGAAGAAGAAGGGACAACCTCACTAGCTGTCAAAACGCCTAAACTAAAGAGGACAAAGGCCTGGTTTCAACCTGGAAAGAAGTGTGGAGCTATTCGAACAGAAGAATGCAGTACAGATTGCTTTTCAAAAAGAATCTGAACTTTTCGAAAAGAATCTGAACTTTTCGAAAAGAATCCAAACTTTGCGAAAAGAACCAAAAGCTCCAGGCTTAGCTTTCGAAGAGCACCTAAACTCTTCGAAAGGATTTCTGACCTATTCGAAAAGAAGAAAACTCCTTGCGAACAGCACCAGAACTGTACGAAAAGAGCTTCAGAAGTCACAGTACCTTGCGAAAAGTTCCCCAAACTGTGCGAAATGGTATTCTGAAGATTCCTAGCATCTGCAAGGGTAATTTAGTAACACACCAGAAGATTCTGAGCACGTACCAAAGGCATATTCCATCCCATGTGAACACCCGAAGATAAAATCACTTGGCGGGAACTTCTAGAAGCTCTAACAGATTTTTGAATTATATAACAGAATTGATACTTCTGTTATCTGATTGGCTGAACCAGATCAAGCAGTTCTGATTGGCCAAAATAGATCTAGATCCTTATGCTCGATTCCTATTGGTTGATACAGATCTAACCAATTCTGATTGATTGATACACATCTGAGCTAGACTTGGGGAAAACTATAAATAGATGAACTATTTACCCAATTTGGGCATCCAGAATTTGAGTTTCATTCCTGCTGCCCCATTTCCAATTCAGATCAAGATAGCTTGTCTGAAACCTCTGTAATAGCTTAGCTTTTGTCTGTAATTGAGAGCTGTGAGATACTTGTGTAGATTCAAGTGAGAATTGTATTCAAGACTGCAAATCTGAAAGTTGTTTAAGCTGTGCTCTGTAATTGTAACGGTGGATTTAAAAAGGTTGCTTTCATCAGTACATTCTCAATCGGATTCATGTTGATGGTTCATCGTCATCTCCTCAGCCATTAGACTCCTTTAGATATGCTGTTTTTAAAGCAATTTCACTTAATCCATTATCCCTGTGAGAATTTGTGTTTGTAACCTGATTCCTACAACATTTGTAGTGGTGCTTATGCTCTGAATCAAGATTTTGGATTAAAAACTATTGGATGATCTGCGTCCATTGAAGTGGACAGATCATAGCCATAAGTTCAACTCAATTCTAATCTTTGATTTGGATTATTTTCTCTTACATCTGAGCTGGTAGCCAGATGAAGATTTGATACTTTCTCATCTATATTACACTATTTCTCATTCTGCAATCAAGTACTAAGCTGAAGTTAGTTGTTATTTCTCCATTCTTTTTAATTTTACTTCCAATTCCCCCAACTCAGATCTGGATCACTTAGTTTTAATTTTACTTTTATCATTTAGTTAATGTGACAAATTCAACCTCCCATCTTATTTACTCTATAGATAGGATGAAAGGCCAGATCTGGTAGCTTAGATCTGGAGGTTTATCTTATATTTTAAATAAATTCCCTGTGGACGATCTTTTACTCACTTACATTTAAAACTTGCTACAATTGGCCCTGATCATGCAGGCTAGTTAACTTCTCTCTGTGCTGATATTTCCTTATTCGTTTTAATTTTCCAAATTCAGTAGCATTCACCATTCGCAAGTATGTTTTCAACATACAAATAAATCATGCACACTTAGAGAAGCAACAAGTTTTTTGGCGCCGTTGCCGGGGAATTTATTTTGAAATTGGTAGACCTAAGTTTTTTTTTTTACATCAGTGCTAACTATTCTATTATTTATATCTGTGCAGTTATCCTATACATTGTGAGCGTGGAATCTACTTTGAAAGGAATACTGAAGGTTTGTTGTGGATAAGTTGATTCTCTATTTTTGTGTTGTATGTTTGGTAGGAGGACTCTCAATCCTGAGATTGTTCCTCTGAATTTAGAAGTTGAAAGGATATTAAGAACCAGACAAACATCACAAGATTTTGCTGAGTCTACTACTATGGGTGAAGAACCTAGACTTTTGAGGGATTACTTTGCACCTGGTGCATATAATTCTCCATTTTACATTCAATTTCCTACTGTTGAAGGAAATTATGAGATCAAATCATCAACTATCCAGATGCTTCCTTCCTTCCATGGTTTGAGTAAGGAAGATCCATACAAGCATGTGGATGAGTTCATGTCTCTTTGAACCACATTCAACATAGCTGAACTTGGTCCAGAGGCAACCAAGCTTAGGCTCTTTCCTTTTTCATTAAAGGACAAAGCTAGAGCATGGCTATCTATGTTGGCACCAAATAGTATCACTTCTTGGAATGATTTGCAGTGTTAATTTTTAGCCAAATACTTCCCTATGTCTAAGACCAGCCAGTTGAGACAAAATATTATTTCCTTTTCACAACACTCAACTGAAACTTTCTATGAAGCATGGGAAAGGTTTAAAGAACTTTTAAGGCAATGTCCTCATCATCAAATTCCCCGATGGCAGCTTGTTCAAAGCTTCTATCAAGGAATTGATCAAAAGGGCAAGAATATGGTAGATGCTTCCTGTGGAGGCACCTACTTGCAAAAAACAGTTGAGGAGGTCTGGAATTTATTTAAAGTAATTGGTGAAAATTCAACTCAACAGGAATCTTTGTCAAGAGACATTGAGAATCCTGCTCGGTTGAACAATCAGCAAACCACCAAAGGAAAGATTTATGAGGTTAATGAGTTGGAAAGGAAGATGGATAATTTAACCATAAAGTTTGATAGATTGATGGACTCACTTAAAAATCCAATGGTTGCAAGAGTAGAGGAGGCATGTCTGATATGCCAGGCCCCTACTCATTCACTTGATCAATGTCTAGCTGCACCACAGTTCCCAGATTTAGTGGTGGAGCAAGCTCATGCTGCCCAATCATTTGGACAGATGCAATCGAATGAATATGTATGGAGAGGGCACCCCAATTTAAGGTGGAGCCAGGGCGATTATCAAACACAACAGCAGCAGCAACCAAAGAACCAAGCACCTTTCAAATCGCCACTTTATCAGAATTTTATACCAAGCCAAAATTTGTGACCCATTCCACAACAACCTGCTGACAATCGCTCAGTTCAAACCCCTTCCAGATCCCCTTCTTTTGAAGACCAAGTTCTAAATTCACTCCAGAATTTAGGGTCTTTAACTCAGACTGTAAACTTTCACAGTTAGAGCATAAAGAAAATTGAAGAAACATTGGGTCAATTTTCAAATACTTTGGCCAAAAACCTTTGAACAATCCCAAAGGACAGTTCATGATTGAAGAGGTGTCTATTTCACATGAAGAAGTAAAAGCTGTCACTACTTTGAGAAGTGGAAGAATTGCTAATAACAATGTGGATACTGAAGAAGAAACAATTGAGGAAACTGTTAGAGATATGCAGCAGGAGCAACATGATGTTAGCATTGGGGGTGCTGATGTACCTCAGAAAAAAAAAAAAATGAAAAACAGAAAAATCAAAAATATTCTAATGATGATTCTAAAGATGTAAATGAAGGACTAGTTCCTCATTTGCCATTTCCCCATCCCATGAAATCTGCTTCCCCTTTTGATAAAGGGAATACAAAAATAGATGAAATGATGGAGACTTTCAAGCAAGTCAAGATAAATTTACCTTTGCTTGATGCAATCAAACAAGTCCCAGCATATGCAAAATTTTTGAAAGATATTTGCACTCACAAAAGACAATCTAGGATACAGTTATCCAAGAAGGTCTTTGCTGTGGAAAGAGTTAATAAGTTTTTATCCATTACCACACCTCCTAAACTTCAAGATCCTGGAATCCCCACAATCCCTTGCATTATTGGGGAACATACCATTGAAAAGGCTTTATTAGATTTGGGTGCTAGTGTCAACCTGCTTCCATATTCTGTATATGAGAAACTAGGTTTGGGAGAGTTAACTCATGTGGTGTTACAACTAGCAGATAGATCTGAAAGAAAGCCAGTTGGGATGATTGAGAATGTGTTGGTAGGGGTAGATAAGTTTTTCTACCCTGCTGATTTTCTGGTATTGGACATGGAACCTACAAAAAGCAAAACTTCCATCCCTGTCATTTTGGGGAGACCATTCCTGGCTACAGCCAATGCTTGCATTCAATACAGATCTGGTATTATGGAAGTCTCTTTTGGAAATATAAAGGTAAAGTTAAATGTCTACAATGCAGTTACACAGCCTCAATTCAATTTTGAGGAATGCTTTCTTGTTGATTTGTTGGATGAACTGGTAGAAGAGACTTTACCACAGTTGTTGCAGTATGAAGATTTAACCACAGATTTTAAAGATGCTTGGAGAAATACTGTGGAAGAAACAGTTTGTACCCCGAAGTCTGAGGAAGTTAATGTTGTGCAAGGAACTCATGATCAATCAGCAAGGTTCTCTTCATGGAAACCTGCTATTCTTCCCCTTCCACAAACAGCCAAGGTACCTTTGTTACCTTCTTTCCTCAGCCCACCTGATGTAGAGTTGAAACAGTTGCCAGAAAATTTGAAATGTGTTTTTAGGGGACCATAAAACATTGCCTGTGATTATTTCTTCCTCCCTCACTGAGGAGCAGGAGGAAGAGTTGTTGATTGTATTGAAACAGCATAAGAGGGCAATTGGCTGGACTATTGCTGATTTGGGAGGAATCAGTCCAGCTGTTTGCATGCATAAAATTCATTTGGAAGAAGATGCAAAGTCTTCTAGAGAAATGCAAAGAAGGCTGAATCCTCATATGCAAGAAGTGGTCATGAAAGAGGTTGTTAAGTTGTTGGATGCAGGGGTCATTTACCCCATCTCAGATTCAGCTTGGGTGGCACCTACACAGGTGGTACCTAAGAAATCAGGAATTACTGTGGTAACCTCGGATTCGGTGAGCTCATTTCAACCGCACAAACTCATCTTGGCGGGTCTGTATTAATTACAGAAAGCTCAATACAATGACCAGAAAAGACCATTTCCCTCTTCCATTCATTGATCAAATTTTAGATAAGCTAGCAGGAAAAGCTTATTATTGTTTTCTTGATGGTTACTCTAGTTACAATCAGATTCCTGTGTATCCACAAGATCAGGAAAAGACCATATTCACTTGCCCTTTGGGCACTTTTGCCTATAGGAGAATGCCTTTTGGTCTTTGTAATGCTCCTGCTACCTTTCAAAGATGCATGTACTCCATTTTCTCTGATATGATTGACCAATTTATGGAGATTTTTATGGATGATTTTTCAATATATGGAGACAGTTTTGCCCAGTGTTTACATCATCTAAACTTGGTGTTACAGAGATGTGAAGAAACCAATCTAGTTTTGAGCTGGGAGAAGAGCCATTTCATGGTCACCCAAGGCATTGTCCTTGGTCATGTTGTCTCCCACAAGGGCATTGAGGTCAACAGAGCAAAAATTGATTTAATTGCACATTTTCCACCTCCCAAAACTGTTAAATAAATTAGAAGTTTTCTGGGGCATGCTGGATTTTACAGGAGGTTCATTAAGGACTTCAGTAAAATATCCAAGCCTCTTTGTCATTTATTGTGCCAAGATGTCCCTTTTGTTTTCAACAATGAATGCTTGAAGGCATTTGAATTCTTAAAAAATTGTTTGATTTCAGCCCCAATATTACAGTCTCCAGATTATTCACTGCCTTTTGAGCCGATGTGTGATGCATCAGATTATGCTTTGGGAGCTGTTCTTGGGCAGAGAAAGGATAAGCTGCCTCATGTCATAGTTTATGCCAGTAGATCAATGATTAATGCACAACTCAATTACACAACAACTGAGAACGAGCTGTTGGCAATTGTTTTTGCTTTGGAGAAATTCAGGTCATATGTTTTGGGTTCACAAATTGTGGTGTTCATTGACCACTCAGCCTTGAAATACCTTCTGTCTAAGAAGGATACTAAACCAAGATTAATTAGGTGGATCCTCCTATTATAGGAGTTTGATTTACAGATTCAAGATAAAAAGGGTGTGGAAAATGTGGTGGCTGACCACCTGTCTAGAATTCTAACTGCTGAGATTGATAGGCTGCCTGTCAATGAATCTTTCCCTGATGAGCAACTTTTTGCTATCAGTACGCACACCCCTTGGTTTGCAAATATAGCAAACTTTTTTGCTACTGGAAGAACTCCTCAACACTGGAATAAAATGGATAAAGATCTTTTCTTCTCAAAGGTTAAATATTTTATTTGGAAGGATCCTTATCTGTTCATGAATTGTGCAGACCAAATAATTAGAAGATGTGTCCCTGAAGAAGACTTTCATAGCATACTTTCCATGTGTCATGAACAAGCCTGTGGAGGCCATTTTAGTGGAAACAAAACTGCTGCAAAGGTTTTGCAGTGTGGATTTTATTGGCCTACACTTTTCAAAGATGCACTGCAGCACTGTGAGTCTTTTCAGAATTGCCAGAGATTGGGCAGCATTTCCAAGAGAAACTCAATGCCTTTACAACCTGTAGTTGAATTGTTTGATATTTGGGGGATAGATTTCATGGGTCCCTTTCGTCCTTTAAATGGTTGTAATTTCATCTTAGTAGCTGTGGATTATGTATCCAAATGGGTTGAAGCCACAACTACTAAAACCAATGATCATAGTGTTGTCCTGAAATTTTTAAAAGACAACATTTTTTCCAGGTTTGGTTCCCCCAGAGCTATTATCAGTGATGGGGGAAGCCATTTTTGTAATAAGCATTTTGAAGCTTTATTGAAAAAGTACTCTGTGACTCATAGAGTAGCTACTTCATATCATCCACAGACCAGTGGACAAGTGAAGATTTCTAATAGAGAAATCAAACATATACTGGAAAAGACTGTGAAGAAGGACAGAAAGGATTGGTCCTTTAAGCTGAATGATGCATTATGGGCATATAGGACAGCCTATAAAACCCCAATTGGCATGTCCCCATTCAGATTGGTCTATGGCAAAGCATGCCATTTACCAGTAGAGTTAGAATACAAGGCCTTTTGGGCTATTAAAACCTTGAACATGGATCTTACTACTGCTGGTAATCACAGGAAACTACAGCTTGCTGAGTTGGAAGAGCTGAGAATGGATGTATACACCAATGCAAGATCTTACAAAGAGAAAGTTAAAGCCATCTATGACAAAAATCTGCTGAGAAAAGAGTTCATAGCTGGTTCCAAGGTATGGCTATTCAACTCAAAACTTAAGTTTTTTCCTGGAAAGCTGAGATCCAGATGGGAAGGGCCATTTACTGTCATTCATGCATCTCCTTCTGGGGCTGTTGAAATTTTAGACCCAAGTGATGGGAGAATCTTGAAAGTAAATGGTCAGAGGCTCAAACCATGCATTGAAAATATTTTGGAGCTTGTACTGACTATCTATCATCAAGAACCTCCCCAAATCTGATGATAAACAACTGTAAAATATGTATTTTACCTGTGTTTGTTTTGTAGTTTTTTGCAAATTTTCTGTTTCTCTGTTTTTAGTCATGTTTACTCTCAATTCGAGAAGTTTATAATATGTGAAAAATTAAGTCACAAAGAATAAAAATTCATTTCGAAAAGTTCAATTCCCTTTTCGAAAAGAATTTGGACCTGTAACTAACTGCTCGAAAAGAAGGATTTGTTTTTCAAAGAGATGGTTCTGAAGCCTTTTTCTTTTCGAAAAGTTGTTTCTGAAGCCATTTGCTTTTCGAATGGCACTGATGCCATTCCCCTTTGTAAAAAGGACTGTTTTGAACTTTTTGAAACTTTAAAGATACTTTGTGAAACTCGTTTTGACCATATTTAAACCCTTTCGAAGCAGGGGTTTCATATTCGAAAGCCTTCCCTAAGTGTCCTGTTTCACAGAAAACCCATTTTCGTTCCATCTCTGTGTGCTTTTAAAGTTCAGATCCAATTTGTTTCATATTTGTTCCACTAATTAAGCTTGAAGAGAGGGACATTTTACTTCTGATTCTGGTGGATCTCATCAAGCGTTCAAAGAGTTCAACCAAAACCCTAGATTTCGGTATTTTTCTGTGCATTGCCTCTGTTTGTGTTTTGCAAAGTTCAATTTGATATCAGCATTCATTGTGTGAGATTCAAACAAAACTTTAAGATGGGGAAAACTGAAAAATCATTGGCCGCAATGTTCCCACAGTCCTCTGTTAAGAAAGTTAGCAAACCCTCCACAAAAGGAAAAGCCAAAACCTCAGCCAAGAGAAAACTTTCGATGGATAAAACTGATAAAACTGAGAAGGGGAAGAAGGTTAGACATGAGGAACCCATCCCAGCAGCTGACCCTAGTCCTGAGCCTGAGCTTCCTCCTCTCCCTATGCATTTGGTACTGCCAAACCCATTCATTGAAGCTCAGAAGCTGATCCCAGAGCTTATCGTGGATGAAACCTTTTTCTTAAACAAACCTGAATGTCAGCTATCTTTGAAATACATCAGGGATGCTTCTCTGAGCAATATCCTAACCTCTCTTCCAGAGAAAATTTATCCACGAATGGTGAGATTATGGTACAAAACTTGGTAAAAGTGACAGAGAAAGATGCTGATGTCCCTACTCTTGTAATTTTTATTGATGATTGCGATTTAACTGTCACTTATGAAGACATTGGAAATGCTTTGGGGATACCATTTCAATATGACCCTGCTGGTCTATTAGCTGCACCAGAAACAACTTCTTTTAGAGAAATGGCTGCCCATCTAACAAAAGGCATAGTTGGAAGTGGACAGTCCATCATGAGGAGAGACTTAGAACCCCATTGTTTGCTGATGGATTCCATTTTGAGAGGGTGTTTCTATGTCACTGGGCACAGTGAGGAGAGAAGAACACTAATTTTGGAGGCCCTCTTTCATTTCTCTAAGGGGCAATTCTTCAATGCCCCTATGGTCATTTTTGAAGCCATGGTTGACATCAGTACCAAGATGAAAAAGGAACAGAAAATAGCTGGCATACCATTTGGAAGGCTGATCATAGCCATGTTAGAGCCAAATTTGATATTGATGAGCAAGAGCCATTCGAGATTATTTCCCCTCATGCATTTGGGAAGAGGGCTTGGACCACAAGCCAAACCATGTTGAATAAAATGAGGGAAGAGGCTGAACCAGCCCTTGCAACTGCCATTGAACCTGCCATAGCTGAACCAGCCCTTGCAGCTGCCCAAGAATCTGCTTTACCAGACCTTGTGGTGACCAGCTCTTTAGTTGCTCCTATTTCCCTTGCAGCTGATATTGAACAAGTTGTCCCTCCTGTGGTGACCAGCTTTTCAGCTGCACCCATTGGTGAAGAGTTCATCATCTTACCCACTTCACCTAGCCCAGCTCCTATTCCTTCATCCATTCCAGCTGTCCCATCACCCATAACCACCATAATCCCAATTGCAGACTCTCCCTCTACACCAACCACTCCAGCCATACTCACACCACCAATTTCTCCTAACAATGTCTAAGATATAGCCCCAGATTTTGTTGAACAATCTCCTAGCACTCCCCTTCTCCAAAGCTTCTCAGGTTCACCTGCTCATTCAACTCATACACCAAAAGTAACTCATACGCCTGAACCTGAGATATTCACTACTGAGGCCTATTCATCATTGATGGGGTCTATTTTGGAGAATATTGGGCTTGAATCTGTACCTATACCTGATCCTCCTCATTTCACCCACTTGGCTACTTCCCCCTTTACAGCCATTTCACCCATTGCCCTTCAGCCATCTACATCAATTTTACCAACCCCTACTGTGCATACCACACCCACACTTGAATCAATCAGCCAAATCTTTACCTTTCTCCAATCCATCCAAGCCCAACTATAGCTCAACACAGACAATCAGTCTGTGACAAATTCCCTTCTCCAAACCTTAGCCTCCACATCCCACACAATCACCTTAGCCACTGTACCTGCTGTTGCTGACCATGCTACCCAAACAGAACCTGAGGTAGTACTTTTTGATTCCCCTTCACCTTTCCTCAATTTCTCTGATCAAGCCACTCAAACTGACCCTGAGGTCATACTTTTAGACTCCTCTTCTCCCACCCCCACTGCTGGGATACCTTTCGTCCCCTACCATTCCATTCCCATTCCCAGATTTGCCACTCTCCAAAAGGCTATGGAAGAGAACCCTTATATCTTTCGCGATGTCCTCAAAGGGTTAGCCAATCTGCAGGCTTACATTAAAACCCCTTATGAAGACCAGATTCGAAAGTTGGAGTTGTTCATGAAATTTGAGAGAGAGAAGATGCAGGACCTGCTGGGTCAAACTTTTCAGATGGTTAGGAGTGAGCAGCACAAGGTTACCATGTTGCAAGCACAGCTTGAACAGGAAAAATTGAGGGCTACTAGACTTGAAAAATATATTGGCCTCACCAAAAAGATTAAATCTTGGGAATACACCGAGCTGCAAGGCACAATCCAGGAGAAGGCTAAATCGAGTTCAGACTCCAATACTGACTCAAGTTCTGACTCTGACAGTGACTCCACTTCTGATCCCATTGAACCAACTTATGATACAGATTTTGACCCCAGTTATTAGATTACATTGTACATGTTTGTTTTGTGGGTCTGTAATATGTAACTATTGTTTTTTGTTAAACTTTTGTTAATTAGTAATTACTGTGCATTTCTTTTCTTTCTTCTCTGTCATTATGATTTCTATTTGATTGTTTCTTTGCTTATGCACTTCGGACCAGTGAGGACACTGCTCATCATCGATTTGGGGGTGTAACAACCAACAGTTTAGTTAAAATCAGTGCACCGTATGATCATAGCAGAATTTTTGAAGATAAAGTAATTTCACACCTATTGTTTCGAAAAATGAGGAAGTTAGAATTTTTTATTTTTTTTTAAACTGATTTTTTGTGTAATTCCAATACTTTCATGAAGTGAATGTTAGAAAATTTTCAAAATAAAATTGATGTTTTAGTAAACCTAAAAAGAGAGAAAATTGTGATTGTATACCTCAGGAATTTGATAGAAAACTACACCTAGTGAGACTTGGGCCTGAAATATATTCTTTGGAGATATGAATTGGCAATTTTTTCTGCTCTCAGGACTATTTGAACCTGCTTACTATCACTAGAAGTTACACATATTCAAATTGAAGTAACTTGACAGCTATCATGATATTAAAGACATAATGTAAGGCCTCCTTTTGGACAATTTGAACTTCAAAAAGCCCCACCTTTTGAAACTGCCCTTGATGCACACCAGTTGAGCTATATAAAGCCAAGATTTCTTTAAAAACCTCATCAACCAAACTCATCAACCTCATTTAGCCTAACCCTCACTTTGAGAATTCAGAAGGTAAAGGAAAGAAAGCTGAAGAAAGAAGAGTTAGGTAACAGTTTGGTAAAAGAAAAAGAAACATAATTGAAGGCAATGATGTATCAACAAATGAATTGTGGCACTCCAGTCAATGTTGCTTAAAAAAAAAAAAAAAAAAAAAAAAGTAAAAACAAAAGAGAAGGAAAAGTCATTTCATTGGAAGTTTGAAAAAGAAAGAGAAAAAGATGGCCACTTTGGCTCTGAAAATTCAAAGAAGAAGATGAAATTGTGCTGAAATGAAGGTGTGTCCATCACTTCCTTACCTTGACTGACTTCTTAATTTTGAATTCCATTCCACCTCTTTAGTCTTGATAAATTTCATTCATAAGCCACATTACAACCCAGGTCAAAGTCCTTACTGATCAATGATGGATTGAGCTGTCACATGGAGATAAGGATGTGAGTAATCTATGGTGAGAAGAGCAGTGAATTCAGAACTGAAAAGCAATGCCTATGCTCCTGCTTACAGTCCTATTCGAGGACTGTAACTGCTCTTGAGCTGTCTAAAATAGTACAACCCTTCTATTTGCATTATGAGTGAAAACCCTGGTAAGAGTTGAGTTCGAAATCAAATTATTTGGGGTAACATCAAAAATGAATTTTCAAATAGAAGGCAAACTCTTCATTAATTTTTCTTGTAAAAAACTTTTTGACACAAACTGAGTGAATGGTACAAGGAATTACAGCAGAATTTTAGTTTTAAACTGATGTTTTCTTGAAGATCGTTTTACAGCTTGACTGATGCAGGATGAATTACCTGACTGGATGAAAGTCTGCTTTAACAAAACTGCATTGATATTAACTAATGTATTGGAGAAGTTTGTCGGTACCTTCACTGAAAACCCTCAGGAGACTTCACTCCTCCACTAAGGATCACCTAGGGGTCTAAAAGGCTTGTTGCATATGCTAAATGCAACTGTGTTCCCTACAAAAGTGGCTTTTCATTATGTTTTTAAATTTTGTCTTTGCTCAGGGACTAGCAAAGCTTGGGTTTGGGGGTGTGTTGAGAACTGGAAAATATCATTTTCCACCCCTTAACCTGGGCCTTGATAAACCTTTGAGAGAACTAAATAAGTGTTTGTTTCACAGCTACCAATAAAGATAGGCTTAACCCTAAAAGCAATCTAAAAGTGCCAAAATGATGATGATCCATGTTGATCTGGAGGAAGAAGAAGAAGGGACAACCTCACTAGCTGTCAAAACGCCTAAACTAAAGAGGACAAAGGCCTGGTTTCAACCTGGAAAGAAGTGTGGAGCTATTCGAACAGAAGAATGCAGTACAGATTGCTTTTCGAAAAGAATCTGAACTTTTCGAAAAGAACCCAAACTTTGCGAAAAGAACCAAAAGCTCCAGGCTTAGCTTTCGAAGAGCACCTAAACTCTTCGAAAGGATTTCTAACCTATTCAAAAAGAAACCAGACTCTGTCGAAAAGAGCTTGAAGTCATAAGTACCTTCAAGAAAAGTTCCCCAAACTGTGCGAAATAATATTCTAAAGATTCCTAGCATCTGCAAGGATAATTCAGTAATCTTTACACGTGCCCCAATGCATTTAAAAGCCCAAGGACATTCAAGAAGATTTTGAGCACGAACCAAAGGCATATTCCACCCCATGTGAACACCCGAAGATGAAATCACTTGGTGGGAACTTCTAGAAGCTCTAACAGATTTTTGAATTACATAACAGAATTGATACTTCTGTCATCTGATTGGCTGAACCAGATCAAGTAGTTCTGATTGGCCAAAATAGATCTGGATCCTTATGCTCGATTCTTATTGGTTGATACAGATCTAACCAATTCTGATTGGTTGATACACATCTGAGCTAGACTTGGGGAAAACTATAAATAGATGAACTATTTGCCCAATTTGGGCATCAAGAATTTGAGTTTCATTCCTGCTGCCCCATTTCCAATTCAGATCAAGATAGCTTGTCTGAAACCTCTGTAATAGCTTAGCTTTTGTCTGTAATTGAGAGCTATGAGATACTTGTGTAGATTCAAGTGAGAATTGTATTCAAGACTGCAAATCTGAGAGTTGTTTAGGCTGTGCTCTGTAATTGTAACGGTGGATTTAAAAAGGTTGCTTTCATCAGTACATTCTCAATCGGATTCATGTTGAGGGTTCATCGCCATCTCCTCAGCCATTAGACTCCTTTAGATCTGCTGTTTTTAAAGCAATTTCCCTTAATCCATTATCCCTGTGAGAAGTTGTGTTTGTAACCTGATTCCTACAGCATTTGTAGTGGTGCTTATGCTCTGAATCAAGATTTTGGATTGAAAACTATTGGATGATCTGCGTCCATTGAAGTGGACAGATCATAGCCATAAGTTCAACTCAATTCTAATCTTTGATTTGGATTATTTTCTCTTACATCTGAGCTGGTAGCCAGATGAAGATTTGATACTTTCTCATCTATATTACACTATTTCTCATTCTGCAATCAAGTACTAAGCTGAAGTTAGTTGTTATTTCTCCATTCTTATTAATTTTACTTCCAATTCTCCCAACTCAGATATGAATCACTTAGTTTTAATTTTACTTTTATCATTTAGTTAATGTGACAAATTCAACCTCCCATCTTATTTGCTCTATAGATAGGAACAGAGGCCAGATCTGGTAGCTCAGATCTGGAGGTTTATCTTACATTTTAAATAAATTCCCTGTGGACGATCTTTTACTCACTTACATTTAAAACTTGCTACAATTGGCCCTGATCTTGCAGGCTAATTAACTTCTCTCTGTGCTGATATTTCCTTATTCGTTTTAATTTTCCAAATTCAGTAGCATTCATCATTCGCAAGTATGTTTTCAACATACAAATAAATCATGCACACTTAGAGAAGCAAAACTCTCCTAGGCAAAGTATTGGATAGTTGACTAAGAGTGCCCTGTATCTTCTTAATACTTTGGCTATGGGAGCTCAAAGTTTGAGACAAAGAGCCCAAATTATGCAATGAAGCTAGAACTTGCTCTTCAAATGTGTGGGATCTAGAGGGTGTTAGGGCTGGTGTAGTTTGATGCATAGGTTGTGCCATTGGCTGGGTCATAGGTTGCTGGTATTGGGGCTTTTGAAGGAAATTCTACTGATAAGGCTGAGCATTTTTGTAGGGCATTGGCTACTACTGTTGCTACTGCTGCTGGTTGTGGAAGTTATCTTGTCTCCACCTCAAGTTGGGGTGGTTTCTCCAAAAGTAACCAACAGATGGTTGTTGTCCATAGGACTGAGCAGCATTTGCATGCTCCATAACTAGATCTGGAAATTGTGCAACAGAGGGACATTCTTCAAGGGAGTGAGTGGGAGACTGGCATATCAGACATGCCTCTTCCACATTGGTAGCCATTGGAGACTGCATTGCTCCCATGAGCTTATCAAACTTTTGAGTCAAGCTATCTACCTTTATCTCTAAATCAGTATAACCAGTGACCTTATACATTCTCCCTCTTGTTGTGTTCTCTTTCACCAATTTAGATGGACACTCAATGTCCCTAGACAAGGTCTCCTACTACATTGAGTTCTCTCCAATAACCTCAAACAATTCCCATGCTTCCTCAGCTATTTTATGAAGGTATGTACCTCCACAAGAGGCATCCACCATATTTCTGCTTTTTGAATCAATTCCTTGATAGAAACTTTGTACAAGTTGCTATTGAAGAATTTGATGATGGGGGCATTACCTTAACATCTCTTTGAATCTAGCCTCATGGAAGCTTTCAGTTGAGAATTGAGAAAATGATATGATGCATTTTCGCAATTGACTTATTCTATTCATGGGAAAGAACTTTGCTAGGATTTGACATTGCAGGTCATTCCAAGAGTTAATACTATTGGTTGGGAGCATAGATAATTAGGCCCTGGCTTTATCCTTTAATGATAAAGGAAATAGCCTAAGCTTGGTGGTTTCAGGCCTCAAACCAGTAATATTAAAAGTAATACACAAAGTAAGGAATTCAGCCCATGGAAAGAAGGTAGCATTTGAATTGTTGAAGACTTGATCTCATAATTTCCCTCCACAGCTGAAAATTGTATACAGAAAGGAGAATTATATGCACTAGGTGCAAAGTATTCTCTCAACAATCTAGGCTGCTCACCCATTTCAGCAGTCTTAGATTCACCAGGCGTAAGTGTAGTGTGTCTAGATTTAAGAATCTTCTCAACATCAAGATTTAATGGTAAAATCTAAGGGTTGAGAGTTCTTCCAAACATACACCACTCACAACATAAAATTACAGCACACAAAATTTCAACAAAGATGTCAGCAAAACAATTACAAAAATAAACAACTATTGCTGCAGATCTAAAAGTTTACAGTTCTAAAAATGTAAAAGAGTTGGGAAATATAAACTCCAGCACAGCTTGCTCCTCCAATTAGCACAATGCTCCTCTCAGAACTACAAATCCAAATCTGCAACATAAAATTAAACTACAAAAACTATAGCAGCAATTAGTCAAACATAAAATAGGCAATTACAAATCTAAATCTAAAATAAGAAAAACTTAGAACTACTAATTCTAAAAACACAGATCCCCGGCAGCGGCGCCAAAAACTTGTTGGACTGCCTACCTTGTAATAATTAGGAGGTTAAAATCAGCACACTAAAGGAAAATTCACAGAAAGGACACCAAGGTAGGGCAACAAGGCCTACAAGAACTAGGGCTATTGCAGCAAGCTTTAAAGGGGTAAGTAGGGGTATGTCCATAGGGACATGTGCTTCAAAATATGGTAAATCTCCAGATCTAGAATAGATCTGGCACTGTATCCTATCCTAATTTAAACTAAAGCAAGAAGGGAAAGAGGAGAGGTTTTAAGGGATTGTCACTTTACTAAAACTATAGAAAATTAAATCTAACAACAAATGATCTAGAGGTGACTAAAACACCGATTTAAAGAAATAGAAAAAAAGATTTGGGGAATTAAAATCAAAAGGGGGAGAATAACAGCTAGGGATTTTGGTCTTCAATGAAAATTGATTGGTTCAGAGGCAATGCAAGAAATTGATTTGCAACTATCCTTCATCTGGCTACAAGAACAGATGCAAGGTAGAGAAATCCAATCTAGACTAGAGAATCAGATTGATCTTAAGGCTATGATCTGTCCACTTTAATGGCCATAGATTATCCTAGGGATTTTCTCCAATTCAAAGGTGTTAATCAGAATAATTAAATCATTGCTGATGCTGCGAATGCACGGCTACAAGCTTAAGCATCCACAAGAATATTAAATCTAGGAAAATCAAATGGCAATCAAGAGATCTATAGATTCAAATTAACTTTACAATCCATAATTCACTGATTCAATATAATTTATAGTACAATTGTTCTCAGATTTGCAATCTGTGCAACATCTAATCTTCTTACAGAGCTCTCAACCTCTCAACTTATAGCTAGACCTCACCCTAACTGCTACAAGTGTTTAGCCAACCATGGTTGGAATAAAGAGAGAATGGGGAAGAAGGAAGAAGGATGAAATTATGGAGGAAAAAGGGAATTCAAATTTGGGCTCTAGCTCTCTCAATTTCTGGATGCCTCTTCTGTGCAATTTCTCTCCCATTTATAGTCTTCCCCTCTATCCTTATATCTGTTTCAGCCAATTAGAGCTCAAGAGAATAATTCTGTTATTTCGAGCTATTGATGTGGCTGATTTTGCTTCTAGAAACTCCCCCCAATTGGTTCAAACTAGGCAAGTACATGTGAGGTGGTTAGAGGGTTCCCATTCGTACCTATTTATATTTCAAAAATACCCTCAAGGGTTGTTAGCATGCCTCGGGATGCGTTCACAAAGCACTGAAGTGGGCAGCTGATGTGGTTGAGTTTGAGAAGTTCCCAAAGCATGTTTCGAGAGGTTCAAGGAACCTCTCGATAGGTTCTGAGACTCATTTGTGCTCCATTTGACAAGTTGACTTAAGCTTTTGACAGGTTGGATAACTGCTCGACAGGATGAATCAACCTTTTGGTATCTAATACATCTCTAGGCATCCTCTTGACAGGTTAGAAGTTCTTCTTGATAGGATGAAAGCATCCTCACGAGATTGAATGCAGCATCAGGTAAGTCATCGACAGGCTACCTCTGACTACTCAATAGGTTCTTCTGTTGCACTTTAAACCCTTCGATAGGTGTTGTAAACCTCTCGACAAGTCCACTTCCTCATCTCAGCACCTCTCGATAGGTTCAAGTATACCTTCCGATCCTCTCGAGAGGTAGTTTTTTACAGTTTTAACTCCTCGACAGGTTGTGGGAACCTCTCGATAGCTTCATATTTAAGTATCCCAACCTCTCGATAGGTTTTGTTCTTTACTTCCATAGCTGGCACATAGCTTGGGGTGTTGTCCTTCATCTGTCCAGTACTCAGTGCCCTTTGAGGGGTTCAATCTTCATCCATTGCAGCTGCTTTAGCTCCCATGTGTACACAGTTGGACACATGCCACTGCCATAGAGTTCTAAGGCTCTGTGACTACTTGATGGCTGGCCTTTTGGGCTGTATGAGCACATGTTGAAACAACAGGTTTCTTCTTTGGCATTTTTAGATGGATGTCTACACTATGACTGCAATTTATTGCTTAACTATAAAATATTTTCAGGAAACATTATTAGTCAATTCAAAGGTCCATCAAAGGTCAGGTTAAGGGGTGAAAAATGGTATTTTTCACTGGTTAACAAGAGGTGCTCGACAGGTTCTCTACTGCTTCTAAATATAGCTCGACATGTTGCTCGATAAGATGTTACTGCAACATTGATGTGCTCGACAACTGTTCGAGAGGAGGCTTCTAAAGGTCTGTCTGCTCGAGCTGAAGATCTGAAGGTGTTGAACTACTCAATAGTTGCTTGAGCTTGGATTTCTGCTTCTATACTGGTTTACCAAGTCTACTGTTGCACTCCTTTAAATGTGGGCCCCACTTTCCTCTCAGTGTAGATCTTCTAAGGGTCCAAGGTATGTTGAAAAGCCCCTTAGGTGGGGACCACCATGGTTCCATCTCTATTTTTCCAATAGCTCCTATGCTTGGCTCTGATTCTTCTCTGCTTGGCACTTATTACATGGGTTTATGCACTAGTCTGTAGAATATTTCTAACTACAAAAATACACTAAAAAATCTATTATTATATAGCTCTCAGGTCTAGTAAGGGCTAGGCTAGGAGGTGATAAGTGGCATAATTCAGTGATTAACAGATGCTGCTTGTTGATCCAGTGACTGCAGAGATGGTTGATCGTTTGTTGTGCGAGCGAGCATATGTGGTACATTGTCTTTCGTTTTTTAGTATCGTTCTGTCTCCTTCCTTGCACTTCTTTCTTTAGACTAGATGTATGCTTATGTGCAAGTTCACGAGTTAGAGCTGAAATGTCTCGACATAGAGCATGCTCGTGCCTACCACGGGTGAGGTAGACCGCCATAGATGATCCTGAGCAGAGTCGTCAAGACTTGGATGTCGATCTGATTGTGGAGCAGCGGACTCACACCGTAGAGTTAGATTTTGCTTGTCGGACTGTGCGAGCTGAGATGCAGGTCACTATAGACCGCCTATAGTATGAGCTGGAAAGGAGGACACAGGGGATCCGGGGTGTGGTTGGTCACTTCGTAGGGTCGGAGTCGGAGGCTACTAGTTCCTTTGCTAGCCAACATCATCGCTCATCTCGCGAGTGTAAGAGGGACTATGTCCGTGAGGAGGCTGCTCTACGAAAGTTGTTTTCTTCTGGTCATTCATACTCGTGATCAAGGCGGTCTGTCTGCCAGGTGAGTGAGGGAGGTTCTATAGTCGGGCCTTCATCTTTGAGGGCGCCTGCGGCTGCTACCTAGGTTTCAGTTGAGGCTTGGTGGATCAGACACCAGACCCACGAGTCAATGAGACTGGAGATAGCAGTAGAGGGAGTATGGCTATTTGCATATTTGATACTTTTCTTCTTCATTGTATATACAGGGGGTATGCCCTCGGTAACATATCTACCACAATTTTGATATATATATATATATATCACTCTTTTTTTTTCTTCAGGTGTACAGTCTCTTTAGCTTAGCTTTACTTTTTTCCTGTCTACTCCTTTAGATATCGCCAACTATTATTGGTACTTGGATGCTTCTAAGTTGATCCCGCAATAGTTGAAGATTACTTTAACCTACACATGGAAGTAAAATCATTAGTAATTTTTATTTCCCCTTTGCTATTTGTTAAGGGGGGTAGCATCTCAAACCGAAGTTTGGTAGGAACAAAAATATCATTGTCATTTTATTTTATTTTATTTTTATTTTTTACAAGTAACAAGGAAAGCAAATAACTGAAAATAAATAATCCTAAAATTTATAAAAATAAAAATTGCCCCAGTGTAGGAGTGTGATAGGATAAATGGTATGATGTCTTTGGTAGTCTTCCTTGAGTGATAATCTTGTTGCTCTGCATCTAGCTATGAAGTAAAAGAGAGCTCTTAAAGTGTAACAATTTAACTCTTTTCTAGAATAAAACAATGCCCCAGTGTCAAGTTACAATGGCACTTTCCTAGGCTTCATGAGTATCTAGAGTTAATCAGGGGCTATGGAGAGCTACACATGTGTTTAGGGAGTTAGTATTGAAGAGAATCCTCTTGTGGTGCTACCGTATAGGGGGGATATTGGTTACTTCAGTCGTATAACGGATTTTACCTTTGACAATGATCATCATGCCTAGTAGTTTTGATAGGATCGGGGTGAATGACAAATAGTAGGTGTTTGCATCATTCGCCGTTCACAAGTTTTTGGTTTTATTTTCAAAATTATCTTAGAAAGGTTTTGATTCCTCGTCCGAAAATAAAATGAGGGAGTGAAAGAGGGGGTAAGGCTCAATGATGTGGGGAATAGTTTCTTACTCAACAACTTGTTAAAAGTGATAGTCAACGTCTTTTGCTCGGGTGGTATGTAGTGCCATCATGTTTCAACACCATCAAAGACCCAAATTCTATGGTTGGCAGGAGTTTGTCCTCCTCCCACCACCGTACGATAATATCTAGTACTGTGAAGATACCAGGGATGCCCTCAGAGTTTTTATGCTTCCTTAGTAAAGATACCAAAGATGCCCTCACAGTTTGCTTATGCTTCCCTGCGCTCATTGACTTGTTCACTCGTCATATGCTCTCGATCGGTTATGCTTCTTTTCTCTCTTTTTTTTATCTCTCTTTTGTCCCTCTCCTGAAGCATGTGTATATATATCTTCAAAGCTTCCTGCTAACACAAGAATTGTGAGTTTTGATTGAACCTAACATCTTTATTTTCATGCTCTAACATCAACTCCAATGGCGGGATAGGGGTGAGGATTTGGTGTTTCCTATGTTTTTAAGAGAAGTTTCGTATTCCACTAATCCTTTTGATCAAATCGCCGGAGTAAGAAGGTGGGTGATGAGTCTGAAAATTTTAAAAGATAATTTCCAAGATAAAGATGTATGGCTAATGAATGACTTATGACTGCTACGGGAGTGGTGATTGTGAGTTCTCTTATCTAATTACAGGACATGATGACTACAATCTTAGGGAAAGTATTTTCTTAGGTACATGGCATTCCATGGGTTAGGAAGTTCCTCCCCATCTTGGTTCACTAATTTATATGCATTTCCTGGGTATACGGCAGCTATAACGTATGGCCCCTCCCAATTCAGTTTCAGTTTCCCTTTAGGGTGAGCCTGCTTGGAGGGCATGATTTTCTTCAAGACTAAGTCTCCAATCTCAAAAGTTTGCTCAAGGAATTCTTATCGTAAGCCCTGACCACTCTCCTTTGGTATACTTGTGCATGATTTGCTGCCCTTAGACGTGTCTCATCTAGTTGCTTTAAATGGCCCAGTAGAGCAACTCTCCTCTCATCTATGGATAACTAATTATCAAGCCGGACGCATAGGGATGGCACTTGTATTTCATAAGGTAGGACTGTTTCCATCCCGTACGTGAGGTGGTAAGGGGTTTGGCCAGTGGCTATACGAATGGAAGTCCTATAGGCCCAGAGTGCCTCCGACAATCAATCGGGCCAGTCGACACCATTGCTCTTTTCCACTGTTCATTTTAGTATTAAGATTATACTCTTATTATTAGCTTCAGCTTTCCCATTCCCTTGAGGGTAGAAAGGTGACAAGTGTTGTAAGTCAATCCCGTATTTCTTGCACAATCTTTTCATCTTCTCAGTGATGAATAGCGGCCAATTATCGGTGACGAACATTCTAGGAACTCTAAACCTTGTGATGATATTCTGAACAACAATTTTCACTAGTGTTGAGGCTGTGATTCTAATGTATGACTCGACTTCTGCCCATTTGGTGTAGTATTCGGTAGCTATGAGGATGAAGGCGTGCTTGTGAGTGTTTCCGACTATGTTTATGAATGGCCCGATTATGTCAAAAACCCACATTGTGAATAGCCATAGTGAAACCATGGGATTCAGTGCAGTGTGTTCTTGACATTGTTTACAACATTGAACATAGACGTGAAAATCTCTCGTCATTGTGGGCCAATAGTAGCCTTGTAGTATGATTTTCTCTGAGAGTCTTTGGCTACCGGCGTGGGCGCTGCAGGCACTCGCGTGTGCTTCATGGATGATATATTATCCTTCAGCCTTTGTAACACACCGTAGCAGTACTCCTTTAGTGAAGGCTTCTTTATACAGTACTTTCCCTAGGATGCTAAATCTAGCACATCGAGTCCTTATAGTCTTTCGTTCGATCTTCGATGCAAAAGGAGGGATATGTCAATACTTCAGAAAGTTTCAGATATCATAGTACCATGGCAATCCATCGTCGGTTGGAGATTGTTGAAATCTAATGTTTGCGATGGGAGCCTCTTTCTTTATAAGACTTTCTATAGTGGATTTCTCTTGTTCAGTTGTTTTTTGAAGGACTGGTAATTCTGGTTTGATTTTCTAAGCTACCTCATGTTCTGGCATGCTGAGTTTCTCATTGAAGAAGGACTTGGTGCTTTATCCAATAAGTATTTGTATAACTAAAGCTAAAGTGGCAAGAGAGTTCGCCAGCTCATTTTCTAATCTCCGGATGTGGGTAAAGGAAATCCTCTCGAACTTCTTTATTAGAAACTGAGCAGTCTCTAAGTAGGCCATTAGTCTTCTTTCCTTTTTCTTCCATTCTTCGATTACTCATGATATCACAAGTTTGGAGTCACTTATGGTCTTCAATTGTTTAACTCTTAGCTATAGTGCGGCTCATAGTTCAGTAATAAACACTTCGTATTCAGTGACGTTGTGAGTAACTGAGAAGTCGAGTTGAAAGGCTTTAAGTATGACAACTCCTTCTAGGCTTTATAAGACTATCCCGATGCCGTTCCCTTTCTGATTTAGAGACCCGTCGAAATATAATGTCCATGAAATTTTATCGTGTTCTTCTTGAATTGAGAGTAAGTCTTTATTGGGAAAGTCAGTTCGTATAGGCTAGTTGCCCAGGAGTAGTAGATTAGCGAGGTAATCAGTGATTGCCTGTCATTTGATTGATTTTTGTGTGACATAGGTGATGTTAAACTCCTGTAGTAACCTATTCTATCAAGCAACTTTCCTAGACGTGGTAGGTTTTTCAAATATGTACTTCAAGGGATCCATGCAGGCTAATACCATTATTTTGTGAGCCCTGAAGTAGGGTCATAGTTTGGTTGAAGCCCATACCATTGTTAGGCAAGTCTTCTCCATAGGTGTATATTTTTGTTCGTATTCAACCATTGTCCTGTTGAGATAGTAAATGGCATTTTCCTTCTTCCCATCTTCATCGTTGTACAACCGTGGATATTTATCAAATCCGTCGCGATGATGCGCTCATAATAAAACTCGGAGCTTTTATTATGAGCGCATCATCGCGACGGAGCTTTTGGTGTCCTGGGATACCCAAATCAATTTTATAAGCACCGAAGTGTAAAAATACGACCCTGACTCCGGTTTACGCCAAAGGCTTTTGGGTAGGGGCTTCAATTATTGATCGGGAAGGTATTAGGCACCCGATCAACCCGCTCGTAAGCGGTCACTACTATGGCCGGGTCTATGTGTGGCTGATTTATACTATATATATATATATATATATATATATAAGGAAATAAAATGAGCGACACTTCCCCTTGCTCGAAGGCACACTGATCCTATTGAGCCCTTCCTGCTTGTCAAAATTTGGGCAGCGTAACGACTCAATTCTAAGATAGGGGAAAAGTAAAAGAAGGTAGAGTAATAGAGAGGAGAGTTGGAGCTCTCAAGCCCTTGTAGCACCGTGTGGACCTTTGCATGGCTGCGTTTGATGAGCTTCCGATAGCTTTGATGGTCGCGAGAAGGGTTCTAATCTATAAGGCTTGGTGGCTAGGAGGTAGGAGAAGAAGGCTAGGGGGTAGACCTAGTTATATCTAAAGGATTTATGATGAAAAATGGATGGTAAAGGATGAATCTTAGTTCTGAAATTTTGTGGGTGAAATGCTAAAAGGGAGGGCACTCTAATCTTTTCTCTCCTTTAGAATTTTTTTTCAAGCCATTTGCATGGGGGGGTGCATCTCTATTTATAGGAAAAAGAGAGGTTAGGACGATACTTAAGAGCTAATTAGGGCTAGCAATTAGGTAATCTTCTAATCTAAGGTTTCCTAGGATCTTAAGGGCTTGGAAATGTGGGCAATGGGCTTCAATGGTAGATGTTAGGGTGGGGTTTCAAATGGCACAAGGGTTGCAAATAGGCTAAATGGGGGTGCAACAGTCCTAATGAAACCCACCCTAAACATTGGGATGGTCTACCAATCAAACCCCAAAAGCCATTTTCGAGCAAAACTTAACAGCTACTATAGCTAAGCCTGACGTGTGTATTACACATGCCAAGCATAGATTTAGTGCTTGGGAAGAAGCTGGAGGTTTAGAACCTGCCCTGTAGCCCACAAAAGCACCAAATTTTGCCTGGCGTGTGTATTAGACACGCTAGGCTAAACTTTGTCAAAATTGGCCTGGCATGTATATTATACACGCCAGTCATGATACTTATATTTCATCCCGATATTCAAATCGCCGTAACTTTTGATGTATAACTCTAATAGAGGTGATTCTTGGCTTGTTGGAAAGCTGGGAAAGTCCTATTTATAATGGTATATAACTCAACTCTAGATGATGTCTGTGTAAACTTTGGTGATCCTCTTTCCATCCTCCTCTCAGGAGGGTTCGAAACAGGTCCGAGAGAGGATTCTAATGGGTTTAGGAAGGTTAGGGTTGACTCGAAAGAGTTCGGGAGGGGATCTAAAGGTTTTGACATGATTCTTAAGGGTTTGGGAAATACTTTCAAAAGTTCGAGGGTACGCCTTTCTCGAAGTATGTGTTGATCAGGCCTTAGGTCAAATTTGGGTGTCTACAGATGCCCCTCTTTGGTATCCGATCACTAATGATCGAATGCCAAAGATAATAGACATCCGAAGAGGCCCAAGGCTGCACTGACAGGTCTGCTCTATTCAGAACGAACCTCAAACATTAGGTGGGTAACATGGTGAGTAAATGGAAGCCGTATATATCAGAAAAAACTCCATTCCTCAAGGCTATCAATCCCCAAGCGTTTAGCGATATTACTAGGTATAACCGAGATGGTACAAGTTGCGAAAGCCCAATATGCTGGGAAAAATATCCGCTTCTCAAGATGATTGAAGATGTTCGATGTTCGAGTTTCATTATGAATATAACAACTTCGTAAGTAAGAGGGTAATCGACCCATACTTAATGATAGACGTGAAGCAATGACGCAAAGATCCACATTTTGTGTCTAAGCCCATAAGGCATTGATTGCCCTATTTGATCGGTCATGGGTTTCCTTACATGAGATATGATCTTTGGCCGAACCCATTGATCCCGAAGTTATTTTAGCACAACTACCCGAGCGGAGAGAATATTAATGTCGCAATGCTTTTTGGGAGTGTGTGCCCTAAATCAACATGACTTAGAGTACTAGAGTACCCAACTTCAAATAATACTGAACAGATCCGGCTAAAATTGGGTGCCTACTAAAGTAGACATCCAATCCTGGTCTCTGTTAATAATGAAATTATAAACAAATGACTATGCAAAAACACGCATCCATCAAGGGCGATAAATAACAAGGCGATGGAAGTCACGACCCCGTTCGAAGTCCATTTACAGGAACAATGACCATCCACGGATACCAAGATGCATGGCACCTATCTAAGGGACTGTATAAATGCAGGTTTTAAGCCTGCACCCCAGAATGAGCCCTTCTAAATGCATATTTGAATATAATCGTTCGATAGGTAATTTCTTTTTGACAGGCTGGTCTTAACCAACTATTGACTTTTTTCTATGGAATTTGAAGCTTTAAACACTAAAGTTTACATGAATAAAATGACAGAGCGTTTAGCTCGAAGATTTAGCGGTGGAATCAACCCGATCAAAACATTGACTGTCTGACCGAGATTGACACCGTTGCTCCTACTTTAAAGTAGGATCCAAAGATCCGAGGTGAACCTTAGACTTGGGACATTAATTTAGCATAGCTGCATTGCTGATAAAATATTAACATTTTATCACATTGGAGCACCCATGTGCGTAGCGAAAAGTATCACGAAAACACAAATTTCTTTTCTCTTCTTTTTTTTCAAATGATTCCTTGTTTTCATTTTTTTCTTGAATAAGCCGACGTCTGTGGAGAGATGCTTCATTTGATATGTCCATCACCGAGAGGTTGCCAGCTTCGAGGCTGTAGACCATTTTGATATTCCTGCACATTTCTCAAGAAAATGCCAGTCCCTTTTTTATTTATATAGGTAACAATATGCATCCTAATTAATAGAAGGAGAAGCAAACCATTACCTACACATTTTCAATTTTCAAGATTTATATACTTTTTTTATTTTTGTTTTTAGATTTTTTATTCTTTTTCTTTATTTTGAGATGGAAGTATAATGATGTACATATGTACATGGACATAAAGAAAGTGGGGATATATGTATATATTTTTTATATTTTTTAGATTTTTGATTGATTAATTTTTTTTTTCTTCATTTTGAGATGGAAGTATGATGATATGCATATACATGGACATAAAGAAAGTGGGGATATATGTATATATTTTTTGTATTTTTTATATTTTTGATTGATTGATTTTTTTTTTCTTTCTTCTTTATTTTTTTGATGCCTTAACAGTGAGACGAAGTAACGGGTCTCATTTTGAGCATAGTCAAACCCCTTTATGTGGTCGAATCCAAGTGAGGTTTAACATTTTTTTACTGAGGTCGGAATGTCCATCCCTTTGGGTCGAATCATCCTTTTATCCTTACCTCGGGTCATGCGTTTGATGGTGCGGCTGTGAAGATATACCTGATCAGGACCTGACTTGAGCGAACATGAAGCGACCCAGTTGGCGATCAGATAATTTGGAAATACAATCAAAGGAGTCACTGAATAATTTTTCTTTTTCAACCTTTTTTACTCACAACTCCCAAGGCGCGTTTTCGCCATGCCCGTTGTTCCCTATTTTTTACCTATAGCACCCTTTCAGGTTTTCACCTGGTCCGCATAAGCTCATTGTTTTTACCCGTGGCACCCTTTCGAGTTTTCACCATGTCCTTTTGCTTTTAGCTTATATTTTTTCTTTTCTTTTCTTCTTTATTTTCTCAAAGGCCACGACATGGACATCGATTCCGTCATAGTCGGCTGGATGGAATTCTTTTATTGTCTCACAGCTTGGCTTGTATTGAATTAATGGATACTGTGACTGCTTGTGGACCTTAAAGAGGGCTTTTTCTCGAAATGTATCATGGTCATGGGATAGGTTAGGTATTTTAAACGTATTGAGGTTTTTAAAGGTTTCCTTGATTGGGTTCCAGTTGCCATAATACAATTCTTCCTTGAGGGATTTTGACTGTAAACGCCTCATTTTCTTTCCTATTTTTATTCTTTTTCAGACATCCTTTTTTGGGATTTTTCTTTTATGATTTTTTTTGGATTTTATGGTAACCCTTTTTCTCCTTTTTTTGTTTTGTATATACACTTTTTCCTTCTTCTTTTCTGGGGAGGGGTTTATGAAAGAAAGGCCAATGGCTCGACGAGTGTAGCAAAGGGTATGATTATTCAGGGACACTTTTTGGCTACTTGGTTTTAAAATGATGGCCTCTTTTTTAAAATATCCTTAAGCAGTCATGTATTGATTTTTATCAGTACTTACCTTGCTGCGGGAGACTTAGGAATAGAAACGTTGGGCATATCCAACGTTGATGGGCTCAGGAAAGTGATCTCCGTCCATGGTGGTGAGGCAGAACGCGTATCCAGGGAGTACTTCTCGGATGATGTAAGGTCCTTCCCAGTTGAGCTTGAATTTCCCTCTCGGATCAGCGTGCCATCATCACCCTTTGGTATGTCGCCCTAGCATTCTTTAATCCAAATGGCATGACTCGATAATAGAAAGTTTATCATGGAGTAATGAACATTGTCTTCTCTCAGTCTGCTTTGGCCATCTTGATCAAATTGTATCTGGAAAATCCGTCTATGAACGATAGCTCCCATGCCTAGTAGTGTTATCGACCAAGATGTCAATGTGTGGTAATGGGAAGTCATCCTTTAGGCTCGCCTTGTTCAGATTTCTAAAGTCAATGCATATGTGAACCTTTCTATCTTTCTTCGATACCGAGACGATGTTGGCTAACCATTGAGGGACTTGGAGACTATGAGAAACCCTGCATCATACTATTTGATGATCTCGTCCTTCATTTTCAACCTTTATTCTGGCCTGAGGAGTCTCAACTTTTGCTTGATCGGCTTAATATCTGGATATAACAGCAGCTCATGCTCGACCAAATTGGTGTCCAAACCAGGCATATCCTCATATGACCATGCGAAGATGTCTTGGTATGACCGAAGGAAATCAATCATGATGCTTCTTTCCTCGAGAGATAGTGATGTTCCGATCTTGGTGATTCTGGTGATCTCCTCACTTCCTAGATTGATGTCCTTCGTTTCTTCAACAATCGGTGTAGGGCCATGCTCAAAATTGGCAAACCAATCAAGGAGCTCTTTGGGGAGCTCCTCGGTAGGGATCCCCTCGTCTAGACTCGTGACTCCTACCTCTTCTTGTATTTCTATAGGAAAGGGGCCGATTTCACGTGGGACAGGCCTTTCAATTAAGGCATCATTTTCTTAATTTTATCGAAATTTTAATAGACAATTTTTTTTTCTTGATTATTTTATAGTTCTTTTATTATTTTGGATTTTTCTTTTTGTTCGGAAGTGGGCCCTTAGCAAGGCGGGTCTCTATATACACATGGTATTGCTTGCCAAGGGCTAACCTTGCTTTTTAAAGGTTATTTATTTTGGGAAGCGGGTGTTGAATTTGTGGCCATTTGATGCTTCCAGAGTTAGGGGCATTGGCGCCCAATTCCTTACCTGTAGTGCTACACCTTTACCTAGTTTGATGAAGGGGATTGATTGAGATGGCTTTTGGGAGTCAGTCCCCGTCATGTTTATCCTGGGCTCGTCTGAGACCCTGTTCTCAAAAGTCAACATAGGTTTGTTGTGGTTTAGCACAGAGGGAGATTGTGCAAGTATGAAAAACTCTTCCTCAAAAAGGGACAGAGCGGCTAGGTTTATTACCAGGTTGAGGGGGATAATTTGGGGATTGGTGGGGTGGACAGGGGCTACTAGTTTGTGTGGGGTTAGTTGCATTGCCCCATTTTAATCAATCTTTACAATCCCCGCGCTCACAAGGTATTCCAGATGTGAGGCCTATAACGGGGTTCGTCTTCTAAGCCTAACCCAAATTGACTGGCTGCCCGCCCTTGGCCTTGACTGTCTCTCTCCTACCTTGCAAACGGGGACCCAAACCTTTTCCTTTCCTATAGCCCCACTTTTGGAGCATGGCTACTGTTGCAGTCATTCTGCCTCAAGTTTTTGTGGTGACCTCTCTGATTGGTACTTGCCCCAATGTTGACACATCATACTGAAAGCTGTGAAGATCTGTCTTCAGCTGTATGGGTCACATCAAACACCTTGAGATTTTTTATGTCGTGGGCCATTTTCACTCTTTCTTTTCACCCTTCTCACATGATTGTTATGACCTTCTGCTCTTATATGAATTTGAGTTGGTGTAGAGTGGAGGGCACCGCCCTGATTTTATACAACCACAAGCGCCCTAGTAGCAGGTTGAAGGAGGACTTGATGTCTATGACTTGGAATAGGATTGAGAAGGTCATTGGCCCAATGGTGAGCTCAAGATTAACTTCCCCTATCACCTCCCTCCTAGTATTATCAAACCCTCTTGCAATTATTCTAGCTGGCCTGAATGTGGAGGGATCAACCCCTATTTTGGTTGCAGTTCTAAGGGGGCATATATTCAATGCCAAACCATTGTCTATCAGCACAAAAGGAATTATTAAGTCCTTTGATTCCACCCTGATATTAAGGGGTTTGGAATGGTTGATTCCTTCACTTGGCAGGTCGTCAACTAAAAACAAGATGGCGTTGGGGGCTAAAACTTGCCCAATTGTTTGTCCCAACTCATCAAGGGTTACTTGGATGGACACATGTGCATCTTTTAGTGCTCCCATCAGAGCTTGGAAATATAGCAGAGATGTTATTAACAGGTCCCAGACTGTGATGTGGGTTGGCATTCTCTTTAGCTGAATTTCTAGTATGTGCTCTCTTCTCATTTCTTCGAAGGGATTCACTGGAGCTGGTTCCTTCTCCTCTTCTAGTCGGGCTGCTACTGATACTTCAGGATTTTTAGAGATTCTTTCTGATTGGGTAATGAAATCAACTATCCCTTCTCTATCGCTGCCTGCATTAATGTCCGTCTGTTCATAACTAAGCGGGACTTGATGGGGATCGTAGGTCGACCCTGGGATCTGAAATGGGGTGGGTGAGGGTATCTGAGGTGCCTGTATTGATGGCACGATAGAACTGGGCCAAATTTGGTTGACTGGTGCTGGAGATGGATAAACTGGTGGGGGTATAAAAAAATAATGCCCATTGTAATGGAGTGGTACTAGAGGTGGATTGATTGTGGGTGGAGCAAAATTGGGCCAGTTGCAATGGATTGGTGCTAGCGATGGATTAGGTGACACATAGTGATCGGCTATTGGTGTTGGGAATGGATGATATATCTGGGGTGAGTAAAAATTAGGCTCCACATGGTTGACAGGCACGAGTGTAGGGAAATACATCTTCAAATCCAAGGTTGCTACTTGCGGTGTAGGGTTTGAGAAATAATCTGCTAAATTTAATGGCTTGATCACCCCTATGATCATATTCCTATGACCCTGTTGCTCGGGTGGCATGAAACTCTCTTTTTCAGTGATGGATTCTGAGGGATCGAATTCTTTCATCCCTTCCTCCAACATGTTAATGGTGGCCCTTGGGCCCATTCCTCCCTATAGGTGCGGTGGCAATGGTGCCTGCATGATATTGGTGTGTAGGTTTGCTTGGGGGTGCTGGGGGTATGAGTTTCCCTGCCTCTATCAAATCCTTTATCGCGTGTTTCAAAAGAAAACACTAATCAGTTGGATGTCTTAGATCTTGATGAAAATTACAATGTGTGCTGGGATGATAATTCTTTGGGATTGGATTTGGTGGGGGTCTTGGTTGAAGCTGAGTAACTAAACCTTTCTCGGTCAGCAACAGTAATAGGACATTTAGGGATTGTCCCAAGGGAGTGAATACTTGGTCATATCGGGCCCTTCTCTGCTCAGGGGTCATTTTCCCCCAGGGGACATTGTTCTGCCTTGGAGCCTGATTTATTGGTGTTGGTGTTGGTTGTGCTGCTGCGAACTGAAAGGGGACCATGCTAGTGTTGGCTGTGTGTTCATTATATTTTGTACCTTTACCCCTGCTCTTCTCTCAGTCTCCTGTTCGGTGAACTTTCGGACCCCACTGGCCCCACTGGACACATTCTTGCTCAAAGGTCCCTCTCTAATTGCGTCCTCACAATGGTTGGCATTCCTTACCAAGTCAGCAAAGCTGAACTGCTATTGATATACTAAAAATTCTGAGATGACATGAAGAGTGTTTTTCGAGATCATCTCGATCTGCTCATCATCGGGTATTTTGTTCCTGACCTGAGATGTCAGTGCCCTCCACTGCCCAAGATAATCACTAAATGCTTTGCAAGCTTCTACTTTAGCCAGACTAGGTCTAATTTTCTGGGTTCAATGTCTATATTATAGACATATTGCTCTTGCAATAAGTGGGCCAGATCCTTCCAAGTTTTGATCATGGAAGGTTCCAGCGAAGTGAACCACCTTAAGGCCAGGCTCGTAAGGCTCTTTTGGAAGACATTTATGAGAAAATGCACATCCCCTCCGTACTAGCACATGTCACCGCAGTAGGACTTGAGATGTGCAATGGGGTTACCCATGCCATTATATTTGTCGAAGATCGGCACTTTGAATTTCGAGGGTAAGGGGACTTCAAAAAAAAGGCATAGGTCAGAAAAGTCTGTGGCATAGATCTAAGTTCTACCCATCCTCATTAATTATTTCTGGATCTTATCTAGCCATTCCTTCAATTGCTCGGATTCTTTGGATGGTGGGGTTGGGGCTGTTCCCTCAAGAGGTTGGCTCCCTTCATTTTGGATGGCATGGGGATTGGTAAGTGTGGGTGGTGGGAGATTAAAGCTAGCGAATGCCCCCACATAAGCCCTACTATTTCTAACCTCATCTTCCTCATATTGTTGATCAACATACAGGGGAGGAAGGGTGAGGTTATCCTGCTGATTCTGAATGGGTTGGGCAGGTGCTTAATGAGGCCATTAGGGTTGGAAGAAACTTTGATGAGTGGCTTGTGGGGTGACGGGATGAGTGAATGGTAGATTTTGGGCAGGTGCCTGAAGAGGCCATTGTTCATTTTGGATATTATGGGGATTTAGTTGGGGAGTGAGTGGATGAGTAAATTGGGGATGGTTGGCGGTATGGGATGGATTCTCATATTGAGTTAGGTGTGAAGAATGTGGATAAATAGAGCCTAAGCCGGATTGAGGGATTGGATGAGAGGGGTGTATTATCTGAGGGGGAATGGGAGCATGTTGGGTATAGGTAAATGTGGGATATTGGGGGAATGATGAACGGTTTGTAAATGGGGCTCCCAGGTTTGAGCCTTGGTAGACTTGGGATGTTGGGCCTTGATAGGTTTGGTTATAGGGCAATGGGCCTAGATGGGCTTGGGGTATTGGTCCTTGATGGGCTTGCGGCATTAGGCCTTGATGGGCTTGGGTCCTTGGGCTTTGATCGGTTTGGGCCCTTGGGCCTTGAAGGGTTTTGGCCATTGGGCCTTGGTGAGCTTGGTCCTGGGTCATTGGGCCTTGAGGCCCGCTGAAATGGTCCCAAGGTTGATGGGAGCCATGGATGGTATGGATAATGGGGGGTTGATTAGGGTTTTGGGGGAAGGAAGTTTGGGGGGTATGTTGAGGGTTGGGCATTTGGAGTGGATTAGGGTGGTTTTGGGAGGCCCTTCATGCCATTAAGGTGTTCATCATTTCTTACATGATGGCCTGGAATCGGGTATGGGAGCGGAGGTGGATGGTACATTTGATGAGGAGGATGCATGAGAGAAAATGGGCATGACCTGGGTAGAGGTAGGAAAATTGTGCATGATTGATGAGGGAAAGTTAGGCATTGTTTGGGTGGATTGGAGAAAATTGGGCATGATCCGTGTAGATGGAGGGAAATGTGGTGGATTTTTGGTGAATGAGGGGAAATTGGGTGATTTGGAGGGGATTGGGATAAATTGGGCATTGTTTGGGTGTATGTGGGAAAATGGGGGTTGTTGGGATTGGATGTGAAGGAAAAATTTGGATTGGATGTGGAGGGAAGTTGGGGCGTATGGGGTGTTTGTTGGATGGATGTGGGAAAATTAGGGGCTTGTTGGATTGATGTGGGAGAATTGAGAATGGTAGGGATGGATGTGGAGGTAAGATGGGGGAGATTTTGAGTGGATGTGGAAGGGAAATGGGGGCATGGCTTGTGTAGATGGGGAAAAAATGGGTGTGTGTTGGGTGAATGAGGGGAAGGAGTTTAGATTTTGGATGGATGTGGGAGGACAATGGAGTGAATTTTGAGGGAATGAGGCAGCTGTGAATGGGAATACGGTGCACCATACAGTCCAGTGACATTGAAATGGGATGGGGTGGGGGGATCGGAAATGGGGATTTCTTCCATGTAGCAGGGATGAATCGGGATCAACATAAGCCGGATCCACCGCCCACGACATGGCTTGGCGGCGGGTTGGGCATGGATGCCTTGGATGGAGTCCGTAAAATTTTCTTCTCCTCCCTCTTTGGGATGACGAAGAGTAGGGCAATGCCATTGCACCGGTACCACAAGTCTTTTTTGGCTTTTAAAATTTTTTATTTTTTAGATAAAGCAAATGAACCTTTCAAGAAAGAGTTTCGGGGCCTTGGAATTCCCTTTTCGGGCGGTGTTCGTACCTCAAATATTTCCCACGGTGAGATCTCGACACACTTCGAAAGAATCGAAGGGAAAAACCCTTAATCTATGTGAAGGTACGAAAATCCATGCGACAACCTGATCCCTCGAAATAAATCAAAAAGAGGGTGACCTCTTTTGACCGGCGAGGGCATATTGGGCATCGAAAAGTACAGGACCTATCAGAGGTGCTAAACCACTAAGTGAGGGACTCGGGAAGGTGATAATAGGCCTCAAATTCGGGCTGCCTAGCCCAGAACAGGCTTGGCGTGTGTATTATATGCGACAGGCCAAAATCTGGAGATTTTGGGATGGCGTGTGTATTATACACGGCAGAGCAGTTCTAGGGAACAAATGGCATGGCATATATTTTACACATGCCAGGTAAAAATGGGACTTATATTTATATTTTGACCGCAAACAACAAGCCCAAAATTGGTCTTTTTTCTACTTTTCTAGAAGCGATGCTTCCGAGGACTGATTTCCTTGTTGTAACAGGTCCCTCCTCACCGAACCTAGGGATAGAAGGTTGATTCGGGACAACTAACGCACTCCCCCAAGGGTTTTAAGCTTTGTAACTGGATCGATCAACCACCCTATATACCTCCATCTTAAGCGCCTTCTCAGATACTAAATGGGGTGGTTCTTTTCGGGATCATCACCACTAGGGGCTGCCATCGTACTAAGAATCAGAACGTTTGTATCGCTGCCTAAATTCCCAACCCTTTGAAAGCTACCCGCGCAAAAATAATTTAAGTCCCTTAATTCACTTTTAAGGTTCAATTTTAATTTCAAATTTTAAAAGGGGAGTTTGCTTAGGTTCAAAAACGGGTTGTGATGATCCCGTGCCGCCTCTACAGGCCGGCGTCCACTGATGGTATATGAGTGCGAGAAAATAAAAGCTCACGTAAGCCTACCAAACGGCTAAGGAGTGTAAAATGCATAAGTAAGCCCGCCAATCTTCTAAGACATGTAAATGACAGAAAATAAATGAAAGTAAAGACAATGCTCAAGTAGGTCCGTTAATCGGCAAATGCACTTGAATGACGGAAAAGTAGGGGTAAGTAAAAATTAACAGAATCGTAGGGGTAAGTATAAAAGAAATGAAGCAAAAAGGGTTAGTAGACAAGAAAAATATATAAACAAAAATAGGCCAAAACTTCAAGGGGAAGCTCTACAAGCTCTCCCCAGCAGAGTCGTCATCTATGCAACCGTGGATTTTTATCAAATCTGTCACGACGATGTGCTCATGATAAAACTAGAGTCGCCACCTGGATCTTTTCCTGCTCCGGGATACCCAAATCAATTTTATAAGCACCGAAGTACAAAAATATGACTTTGATTCCTGTTTACGCCAAAGGCTCTTGGGTAGGGGATTCGATTATTGATCGGAAAGGTGTTAGGCACCCAATCAACCCGCTCATAAGCGGTCTCTACTATGGCCAGGTCTATGAGTGGCTGATTTATATAATATATATATAATTATATATATATATATAAGGAAATAAAATGAGCGGCAATTCCCCTTGGCCGAAGGAACACCAATCCTATTGAGCCCTTCTATCTTGCCGAAATTTGGGCAGTGTAACGACTCAATTCTAGGATATGGGAAAAGCAAAAGATGGTAGAGGAATAGAGGGGAGAGCCAGAGCTCTCGGGCCCCTGTAGCAAAGTATGGATCTTCGCGTGGCTACATTTGATGAGCCTCCGATAGCGTTGATGGTCACGGGAAGGGTTCTAATCTCTAAGGCTTGGTGGCTAAGAGGTAGGAGAAGTCTAGGGGGTAGACCTAGTTAAATTTAAAGGATTTATGATGGAAAATGGATGGTAAAAGATGAATCTTAGTTCTGGAATTTTGTGGGTGAAATGCTAAAAGGGAGGGCACTCTAATCTTTTCTCTCCTTTAGAATTTTTTTTCAAGCCATATGCAAAAGGGGGTGCCTCTCTATTTATAGGAAAAAGGAAGGTTAGGAGAGTACTTAAGAGCTAATTAGGGTTAGCAATTAGGTAATCTTCTAATCTAAGGTTTCCTAGGATCTTAAGGGCTTGGAAATGTGGGCAATAGGCTTCAATGGTAGATGATAGGGTGGGGTTTCAAATGGCACAAGGGTTGCGAATATGCTAAATGGGGGTGCAACAATCCTAATGAAGCCCACCCTAAACATTGGGATGGCCAACAAGTCAAACCCCAGAAGCCATTTTCGAGCAAAAACTCATAGTTACTATAGCTAAGCCTGGCATGTGTATTACATATGCCAAGCATAGCTACATTGCTTAGGAAGAAGCTGGAGGTTTAGAACCCGCCCTAGAGCCCACAAAATGACCAGATTTTGCCTGGCGTGTGTATTAGAGACTCTAGGCTAAAATTTGCCAAAATTACTTACATTTCTGCCTGATATTCAAATCATCACAACTTTTTATATATAACTTTAATTGAGGTAATTCTTAGCTCGTTGGAAAGCTGAGGAAGTCCTCTTTCCAATGGTATATAACTCAACTCCAGCAGAGGTCTATATAAACTTTGGCATTATTCTTTCCATCCTCCTCTCAAGAGGGTTTGAAACAGGTTCGGGAGAGGATTCTAATGGATTTAGGAAGGTTAGGGTTGACTCCCAAGGGTTCGAGAGGGGTTTAGGAAATACTTTCAAAAGCTCGGGGGTATGCCTTTCTCGAAGTATGTGTCGATCGGGCCTTGGACCAAATTTGGGTGTCTATAATCGTGTTGACCCAGGATCACCCCCATTGCTTTATTGTTGGCTGAGACATACAAAATCAAGAGTTTTTCAGGGATTGGTGGTGATAATATGGGATGGTTGAGAAAGGGCTTCTTGGCATTGTTGAAGGCTTGCTGGCACTGGTCATCCCATATGTACTCGGCTCCTCCTTTTAGTAGCCTATAGAAGGGATCACATATGTCTGAGTGCTAGGAGATGAATCTCCTATTAGGCTACATAGTTCTTTGATGTTGCTGGGAGGCAACATTTCGAGGATGGCTTTGAATTTCACCCGATTTAATTTGATTCCTCGCTTGCTGACCATGAATCCTAGTAGCTTTCCAGAGGTCACCCTGAACATGCACTTCTTCGGATTCATCTTTAGCTAATATATTTGTGATCGTTATAACACAAGTCGAAGTGCTTCGGCATGGCCTGCCCAAGTTTGTGACTTTACTAATATATCAGTGACCTAGACTTCTACACACTTGTGCATCATATCATGAAATATAGCCATAATGGCGAGCTAATTTGTGGCACCTGCATGTTTTAGGCCGAATGGCATGACGGTGTGCAATAAGTTCCCCATGGCATAGTGAACGAAGTCTTCTCCTGGTTGAGTTAGGCTAATTTGATCTGATTATATCCCGAGAAGCCATCCACTACTTGTAGCATAGTTTGTAGGTGCATTCTTCTTAGGTTCTGCTTCACAGGTTTAACATTGGGTTCCAAGACTAAACAATTTTCTACTAGACTCAGGTCTAGCCTAGGCATATCCTCGTAGGACCTTGAAAAAGAATTGAGGTGCACTTGTTGGACTTGAATTATTTGTTGTCTTTCTTTAGGGCTAAGCGTTGCACTGATCAGGAGCTTCTTAGGCTTTTCCTCGATACCAAAATTGATTTCTTCTGAAGGTTTAACAGCATCCTGAGTTTGCTTGTTAAAGCATTTGATGACCCATTGGAAGTCTTGCATTTTCTCTGCAACTAGTCTTCTCTCTTCGTCATTAGTAAATTCATATACTGCAAAATCAACACACTGGGGCGTTATTGTTTACGAGAGGTAACCCTTCATCGGGGCAATTAATGATCGCAACGTTCTTAGTGAGGTGCAGATTGAGGCTATTCATCCTCCTCTAAAAGTCATAGAGTATCTCATCTAGTATGATTACCCGATTATATATTTGACGGGGTGCTTTACTCATTTGCGAGGGGAGAGTAGTAAGATCGTACTAAGTGGAATCTAGGAGAGGCCTTGTGGTGTCAAAAGTAGTGAGGCAGCTTAGCCCGAGTCTAGCAGTTACTTCTTCCTTGACTTTGTCAGCAACTGTTACTTGTTGCCTCATGAGAAAAGTTTCTTAGGTTCATTTGTTGATCGGTAACTATGTCAGGGATGAAGTGCTCCCTCTCCTTTTCAAAATTTCTATTTTTTGTGGGTTTTCAATTTAAAAATATTTAGATATATGGGGGTTTTCTATTTTTTATTTTTGATAATAAGTAGGGTACAGACTTCCTGGAGAAGGGTCGATGGGAATGGTCCCTTTAGTTCGGGGAGAGTGATGGCTGCCGGAGCCGTTTGTGTGAGCCTTCAGATCGTGTGGATCCTCTCGGGATTTGGCATTTTTTTTTGTAATGGTCTTCTGGTGTGAATTTCTGAATGAGTGACAAAGGCAGAGGCCCCATTGATGACTCGATCTCTTCTATTACGTAGATCATTTGATCCTCTGAGTCGCCTTGTTCTTCAGAAAGGGTTTGAAGATGGAGGTTTTCTGGCTCCTCTTCTTTAGATGAATCGGACTGATAATCTTTTGGAATCACAAGTTCCTGAGGCTCGTGATGTCTTTGTATGAAAGCGCATACTCTATAGCATGGCTAGTCTGGATGAGCAATGCAGGGATATCCCCATGGGCTCTCCGATCTTGTAAATAATTGTCCAGGATCAGCGTTATTATCGGAGTCAGAATCCTCTTATTTGGATTGGTCTTCTTCCCTAAGCAACCTTTGGAGGTCTTCGCCTAATTGTTCTTCCAGTTTAATGGTGGGAAGATCTAACCAGTAATCTTCATTGTCGCTTGGCGGTGGTTTCCATTCTTCTTCTAATGATTTCCAGAAGATTTAGTGGCGGTAATTCCTGAGATTAAGGGTATCGATTGTTAGCTCTTCTTTGACTTCTATAACTATAATGTGGAAGTCTTCTTCATCTGTCAACTCCCAATCTTCTACAAGCAGCTCGGATTCCAGGTGATTTTGATCTTTTATGTCAAGAGATTCTTCAGCCTTGAATAGTGGGCCAATCCCTTCAAGTGCTTAGTCTGTATCTTCATTCTGACCAAGATCTATCAGATCAGCGAAGGCTTCTACCATTTGTTTGATCTCAATTATTTGGGGTTTGGTGAAGGACCCCTCTTTCTTTGGCACATTGGCTTCCTCAGTAGTTCTGTAAATGAAATGGTCATACAATGACCACTTTGGCGATGTTGTGAAGGCATCGGCTTCTTTTCCATCCGGTTGGTAGCATACACCGGTAAGCTTGCAATCCTTCTTTAGGACTACGGGCTATCCATCCTTGTTTATTTCAGCTAAATCCTGTGTGTAGGACATACTCCAATTGATACATGAGTTCCCACCCCTTTGTCATGGCCAAGATTATGTCATACATGCGCGAAAGGTCAGGATCAACTGTTCTCTTAGTTAGATTTTTTTGGCATGCTAGGGAAGATCAAGGAGGGTTAACTTCCGCTATAGACATGCTGTCAAGAGTTTCAATCTTTTTTATGCAACCGGTAGATAGCACTGAATCGTGGGCCGTTGGAATACTTGTTGCGTAATCAGTGTTCATGTTTTCAAAAGGAGCATTGGTGTATACCCTGATTATGGTGTCATCATGAGGGAACATGATGCATTGATGGTCGGTCAACGCTACAACCTTCATGGATTCCAACAACTCCTTGTAGAAACCCAAATGTGGCCTAAGGCACGATCGACACGTACTACGAAGAAAGGCATACACTCGAGCTTCCTAAAGCACTTCCTGAACCCTTAGGAATTGACCAAAAGCCTTAGGAGATACCTCCAAACCCTTAGGATCCATCCCTAACCCTTAGAGAGCCCAACCAGGCCCATAGAACCCGACTTGAACCCACCAAGACAGCCCATGGAAAGAGGGCTGCCAAAGTTCACCTGGACCTCTACTGGGATGGGACAGGTACCTTTGGAATAAGGGGATCCCCAACTTTCCAACGTGCTAAGAATCACCCAATTCTGAGTTGTACATCAAAAGTTATTGTGATTTGAAGTTGATATAAAAATATGCACGCATGTGCAATTTTCCGCAAAATTTACACATGCATGTGTAGTATGCACGCATGGCCATGGGGTGTCAACTTCTCTAGTTCGGAAGACCAGAAAATGTACATGCATGCATTCACATTTTCTTGATTTTCGTGAAAAATGGCAGATTTTGACTTTGGGGTTTGACCTTTCGACCATCCCAGATTTCAGGGTGTGTTTCTTTAGGACTGTTTTAACCCTTTATAACCTATGTATCACCCTTATGCCATTTAAGTCATCAACCAATCATCCACCCTTGAATCCAATTCCCTTCTTTCCATGCCCTCTAAAACCTAGAAAACCTTAGATTAGGGATTACCTAATTGCTAACCCCATTAGCCCCTTAACCACCTCTCCCTCTACAAATAGAGAGCCACCCCCCTCCCCCCCTTGTTTATGGATCTTTTGAAATTTTCAAGAGAAGAAACTCTACCCATTTGTCTCATCATCTCCAAGCTCAAGCCTTCCCAACCTTGAAACCCTAGCTCATCTCTCATAACCCTCATACTTCCCTCATCAACAACCATCAATCCTTCCAAACCATAGCAAGTTAGAACCCGTTATCTAAGTCTACTGCTATCGGAAGCTTACCGGTGTTGCATCCACGCGAAGATCCGACCACGATGCTACAAGGGCCTGAGAGCTCTGGCTCTCCCCTCTATTCCTCTACCTTCTTTGCTTTTCCTCTATCTAAGGATTCAAGCCGTTAAGCCGTCGAAATTTTGGTTGGCGGAGAGCTTGATAGGATCACAGTGCCTTTGGGCAAGAGGAAGTGTCGTTCGCTTGCTCTCTTTTTTTTATTATAGATAATTATATATATTTATATACATCTAAACATAGACTCGTCCATAGTAGAGACTGCTTACGAGTTGGTCGATCGGGTGCCTAACACCTTCCCGATTGACAACCAAAGCCCCTACCCAAGAGCCTTTGGCGTTGACCTGTAAATCAGAGTCATATTTTGCACTTTAGTGCTTATAATATTAATTTGGTGTATACCGGGACACCAAAAGCTTTGTGTGGCGACTCCATATTTTTACGAGCGCATCATCGCGATGGACTCGTGAGAGCCCACGATTGCGCATTTCCTTCCCAGGACCAGATTATAGGTGTTGGACGAGTCTAACACATGAAACGTGACATCTTTGGTCACTGGTCTGAGACGCACTTGTAATTTGATGGTCCCTTTAACGAAACGTCGCATGCCATCATATGCTATGAGAGATAACGACAAAGTTCGTATATCCTATTCTGTATACTCGAGGGTTGTGAGCGTCGTCAACAGACAAATATTCAGTCTCGTTTCGGTGTCGACTAAAGCGTGAGGTACCGAGAATCCTCTCATTATAATTATTAGCTATAAGGAGCCAGGCTTCCACGTAGTGATTCCTTCGGCATATTGGCATCTGTAATATGATAGCTGGGGCTTGAGCCATAACCGATGTGATTTCGCGTAGTTCATCCAGAGTAGTGTCCTCAACTATGTGAGTCTCAGCTAGTGCCTTCATTAGTAACCGATAGTGTTCTGGCGAGGTGATTTCATTATAGAAGGTCGTACTTTTTGCTCGATTCCAGAGTGGGTTCTTTCCTAAGTCTGTGAATTTTGTTTAAGATTGACTGAGGCGGCTGAGGTGTCAGAATTTTTGGTGGACGAATCACATGCGGTGGGGGAGCTAGATTTGTCTCTCGATCCATCGTTATACAATCTGGTTGCTGAGTGCTTGTTTGCTCCCTCTCTCAGGGGAGTGGTGGTGGCTGTAGACACCTCAATTTTACCCTCTTGAAGAGTACAATCATGTTTGGTCAACCTTTGACTTTACCCACGATCTCTGAAAAAGGACTAACCTTCTCCAAAGACCTTAAAACCCTAAATACAGGGACCATTACTGAAACAATAGTACATAGTTGAGACTCAGCTGAAATAATAGCACTGCGGCTTGGACCCAACTCGACCTGAGAAAATCCCAAATTTCGCGCAGATACACTTGTGCGAAATCGATTTCACGTGTGGACACATGCGCAAAATTGGTCCCACTTGGACTAGGCTCACTCTTCGCACGGACAACTTACGACCTAGATTCCGCACAAGACACCTGCGCTTAATCCAAATCCATGTAAACAAAGTTGCGCAGAATTAGTCACACTTGGACTAGGGATGCCTTTCATACACCACCCAAAGACCCCGATCCTGCACAAATACACTTGCGCGGAATCGATCCCACATGCCCCCATACACGTGAAATAGGTCTAGATTGGACTGGGACTCTACCCCCCAAACTGCCCAGGGACTCGAATCCTGCGCATACGCCACTGCGTGAAATTCAATTCCACAAATCACTGGATGCGCAGAATTGGTTCCCAATCAAACCCAACCTTTAATTCCCCATACCGCTTGAACTCTTGATTCCACGCATATGCCACTGCGCGGAATTGGATTCCCAGGCATACTAGAATAAGGAAGCCGACTCAAATTGAATTGAGCGCGTACTCCACTGTGCAGAATTCAATTAAGTGCAACGTCACTTGCATGGAATTGGTTTCCTAAGCATATTGCAACTAGGATACCCGGTTCATAGGCTGACTCAAACAAAATTAAGCGCATACGCCACTATGCGGAATTCAATTAAGCGTAACCTCACTTGCGCGAAATCGGCCAATTCTGCACATGTCCACATGCGCGGAATTAGCTCGCTACTTTTAAAAAGAACCCCATACCTCAACCAAAAAGATGAATCCACTTATTTTTCAACATCAATTTCGATAAGAATCTCCTCTCTCTCGAGCTTAGGGCTTTCCGAAGCTCGAGTTTCTTCTCTCTGAGGAACTGGAAGGAAGAAGAAGCGCTTAGCTTCAAGTAATCTCTTTCTAGTTCTTAATTTCTAGTTCTAGATCATAGGTTTTATTTCTTAGTTCTTAATTTCTAGTTCTTAGATCTTAATTCTTAGTTCTTAATCTTTCAAAGTTTTAGATCTTAGTTCCTATTTTTAGGTTCTAATTCTTAATTCCTAGTTCTAGTTCCTTATTTCTTACTTCCAGTTCATAGCCCTCAGTCCTAGTTTTAATTCTTAAACCTTTAAACCCATAATTTTGATCCTCAAATCCTCAATTTTTAAACCCAAATTCAATTTTCAATCCATAATATTTACAAAATAGCCCTTAGCCAAGCGATTTGCCCAAGGGAGCTTACGGAGGGTTCCCGGGATGGGGCAGATCCTCCTTAGCATAACGAGCCATAACCCCTTTTTCTAATTAAAGTAGCATTAGGAAATCAAATTAATTAGAATTAAAGTACTATTAGGAGATTAAATTAATTAGATTTATAGTAGAATTAGAAAACTAAACTAATTAGAATCAGAGTAGTAGTAGGAAACTTAGCGAATAAAGTTAGAGTATTACTAGGAAACTTGTAATTAGTCAAATCTAGGACAGTATAAGGAAATAAAGTTAAAGCAGAACCAGAAGTTAAGCTAGACAAACTAACAGTCGTTGGAGTTGGCCGGTCGATGTTCAACAAAGGAGTTAGCCCACACCTGTGTTCAGTGATGTGTTGCAGCGTCGATAATCTATAGCTGGAGATCGCATCAACCCAGGTACTTCTTATTTAATATTCGTTTATTTAATTTCAGTAATTTAATATTTCATAGTTTATTACTCTATCGTCCCTAGCCAGAGTCCACTCGGACAGAATTGGGCCCCTTCTTCTGAGAACTAAAAGGAACCCAGAAAAAATGCGCACCAACAGATTGGGGATCCCGATGGGACTCTTTTCTGCTAAAGCAGTTTTGCCTAGTTTAATTTCCTAGGGTTGTGCAGAAACTGACCCGAACCGACCAAACCGATCAAAACCAACCCGAATTTTGGTTCAGTTTCAATTTTGGGACATATCGGTTCGGTTTCAGTTTAAATGTTAAAAAATCAAAACCGAACCGATAAGAAACCGATAGTGGTGCTACCCAGTTGGATAAGTGCATAGTGCATACAAAACTTAGGTTGCAAACAAAGAAGTCTATTTTTCCCCTTTGGAATCTTATATTCTCATGTGTTTTTCTATTGTTGGAAGAACCATTTAAGTTATAGGCTTTGGGGAGTGGTAATGGGTTTAAAGGATGTGCATTTATGGGGTTTTAAGACCCCATTTTGTTTAATTGTGATTTCCGTATATTGTATTTGAATTTGTGATTTTGGGTTTTCTTAGGACTCCCTTTATAGTTTGTATTTGTGTTGATTTCGGTTTTTTGTATTTGGGATTTTGGTTTCCTGAATTGTTCTCTAATGACATGTTTGTCATTTTTTCTTTAAAATAAAATTATATAGAAAATATCCATCGATTTGGACTGTCCGATTGGTGCATTAATTTATTGGAAATGTTCTTAGCCATCTGATCAATCACCTACTTTTGGATGGTTAATAGCGAATTAGCGATATAGGCAACAACTACAGAGTCTTTAGTGATCTGACCTTTATGAACTAACAATGGCTTCCTAATAAAAAAAATTAAAAAATTGAGGTTTAGAAATCGAAAACCGACAGAACCGACCGAACCGATAGTTATCGGTTCGGTTTTGGTTTTGAACCTTATCGGTTTGGTTTCAGTTTCATAAAATAGAAACCGATAGTTATCGGTTCGGTTTCGGCTTTCCTGTTTGCTTTGTCACTTCGCCACACATGCTCACCCTCTCAAGAGCTCCCCGAGGGTTTATGAGTATCCACCAAAGGTTAGAAATGTCAGGGATACACAAAATAAACTTGACCAACACCGGTAATCCACCACTATGGGGATACCACGATAACCCTATATACGATGCTAAACAGTCCTACGACTCACCCCCATGTCACCCCGAGATTAACATGTTCGGCGATCAAGAAAACACCTTCACTCCTCCGAGCACCAACAACAACCATGGCGGGAAAGACAGTAGTATCAGGCAGAATTTCACTGCTCGATAACTCGTAGAGCTAAGCATTCAAAGAGTATAAAAAGGAGGCCACAAAGCTCGAATGGCCGTCGTGTACAAAACTTTCAAAGAGCAGCAAGATTAGGAATAACAAGAACAACAAAAGGGGGAGAGGCTGCCACCTACGCCAAGAACCGTATCAGCCCATGTATCACCACTAGGGTGGGCCGTCTGTGCCCTCTTCGTCGACGATCGCCATGACAGGGTTCCCCCTCGGACTACCCAGAAAGACACGATGATTAAATTAGAGGATCTCCCCAAGATGCTCGACGAATACATAGCTAAAAGAAATCGCCCTGGCTTATCATTCAGGTTTGATAGTTCTGCCGAGACCTCGAATTTAACCTACCTACGGATTCAAACCCCCAAAATTCAGCAAGTACAACGGCACAGGAAATTCGAATCACCATCTGGTGTTGTTCTGCAATGATTACCGACCCATTCGCAATAATCAAGGACTCCTGATACACTACTTCTAGAAGTCACTCGAAGGGGAAGTCCTCGATTGGTTTGTCAAACTCCCACTTCATAAGATCGACACGTTCGAAGATCTGGCCTAATGATACAAAAAGCGGTTAATCTTAGCGACCTAATGACGACAAAGTAAGAACCTATGGAAGATTTTACGGATTTCGTAGCACGCTGGAGGAAGCTTGCGGCCCGCACCGAAAGCTAGATGAAGGAAAAATATGCAATCGACATCATCATAGATAATGTCAAAGAGCCCCTCCGAAGCGCTCTTATTATAAGCGATTTTCCCCAACTTTGCTACTGTTCACCTGCGCGCTAACTGCATCCAGCGACATACAAAGGGAGGAGACCTCGCCTTTTCAATAGTAACATCGAAAGTCACTGCTTCCAGTGACTCAAAGCTGAGGAACAACAAGGAAGCCTCTGGATCTGAGCAGGTCAACATGGTTGCCAACCAAGGTCAAATATCCAGAAATGGAAATTACCAACCGAGGAATTCTAGTGAAATTCAATACCAAAACCATAATCAATAATGATACCCCAATCAAAATTAGAACCAGTTCCAAAATTGAAACCAATAGGCTAACCAAAATACCCACCAAAACCAGAATGTCGCTCGAAATCGGCCAGCTAACCCTCAGAGCTATAACAATGTACCCCCACCTCAAGACTTCAATCACCAAACCAGAGGCCCTTACCAACCTAAACGCGATCACTATCCCCCATTGCCTGACACCATCCCCAACATATTTTACCTTCTTAGTGATCAGAATATTATCTGATTCCCACCAGAATGGCCACGCCCTGGCCCTCCAACCTTGACCACAGTAAGTTCTATGCTTTTCATCGATACACAGGACATAATTTAGAAGATTGCAAGGTTTTACGGGATATGATCTACTATATGAATGATCAGAACCAAATTGATTGGGAATCCCTCCAAAATTCTAACCAGAACAACAATCAGCCCTCACAAAACTTAAGGATTATCAATAATCCCATGCCTAATCACAACCAAGCAACAGTTGCTCACATCACTACAGTGGATCGCCCGAGCCAACTCCCTCTTCGTCCTTCTACCCTCATCACCCGTGTCAATTCTTTAGACACTCCAGCCTATCTAGGTGATCCCTCGAGGCCTCCCATTATTCACCCACAACCATCATCCCTGATCACCCAAATTGCCCCTCCAAATCCTTCACTCGAATTCTAGTCCAATCGTTTAGAGCTCGAAGACCGAGGTTTCGACCCGCGAAACCCTCTACACCCCAAATTTTGAGACAACTCCACCACCTCTTCCCCTATTGACTTCAAGCCTGAGAATGAAGATGATGCCCTTCAAATTGCAGAATAAATTGTGGCATGGGTGGATAGCATCTCCCAAAACACGTAAAGTTGAGGGAACGAGACTGCGGTGGAGCATGAACCAGATGCAAAGATGAGTCAATAGAAGGAGGAACCCGACAAGAGGCGCTAATCTCCCCCTTCTTAGAAGATGAAGACTACACCTAGTATCTCCCGCCATAGAATGGCATAACCCTGCTGCATATCCCTTCTTCAAACTTCACTCCGTTCATGACAAGCGATGAAGTGAGTTCATCAACATTAGTCATGGTAGGGCTCCAGGGTCAACGATCGACATCCCTATCCTCAAATCAGGGACAAATTATCCACCACTGCCATTCTTTGGAGAAGCAGAACATCGGTGCTCAACCATAAAAAAGAATAGAAACGGAACGAGTGAACCTACCTCCCCCACCTCATGTAATCCCTCCGCCTCCAGCTCCAGAATCGGCATCTTAACCACTTCAGCCAAAACGAAACAAGGAGTACTACTATGATGTGTTACGACAGTCGAAGGATAGTACATTATCCGGGACGCACACGCCAGTGCTTGCGACGCCCACACTGCTAGACAGAGACTCGCGGACCAAATCATACAACAAGACTACTACTGGCCAACTATGGCAAGAGATTGCCACCTATACGTTCAATGTTGCAAGCGTTGTCAAGAACACGCCGCGCTCCTTAAAGCCCCATCAGCTGCACTAAACCTCGTAATTGTGCCATGGCCATTCTCGATGTGGGCCTTCAACATTATCGGACCCTTCACAGGCACGGTATGGAACACTCACAAGCACGCATTCATCCTCACTGTGACCGAATACTACACCAAGGGGGCAGAAGCCGAGTCATATGTCAGAATCACCCCTTCAACACTCATAAAGTTTATTGTTCAGAACATTATCACAAGGTTTGGAGTCCCCAAAATGTTTATCACAGACAAAGGATGACAATTCATGGAGGAAAAGATGAAGAAACTGTGCAGGAAATACAACATCGATCTATACCATTCGTCACCGTTCTACCCCCAAGGAAATGGGCAAGTAGAGGCTACAAAGAAAATACTAATTCGAATCCTAAAATGAACAGTGGAGATAAGAAATGGAGCCAATTGGCTCGAACAACTACCTGAAGCACTTTGGGTTTACAAAACTTCTATTCGCACGACCATTGGCCAGACTCATTATCTCCTCACCTATGAGATGGAGGCAATTTTACCATACGAAATACAAGTACCATCCCTGTGTTTCCAACTTGATGATCAATTATCCATAGATAAGAGGAGGGTTGCTCTACTCACCGAGCTAGAACAACTTGATGAGACACGTCTAAGGGTAGTTGATCATACGCAAGTGTACCAAAGGAGAGTGGCTAGAGCCTACGATAAGAAAGTCCTCGAGCGAACCATCGAAATTGGAGAGTTGGTCTTAAAGAAAATCATGCCTTCTAAGCATGCTCATCCCAAAGGAAAACTGAAGCTGAATTGGGAAGGACCCTTGTTATAATATCCATGAACCCTGGAAACATATACAAGGTGGCAAACCGAGAAGAGGAGGAACTTCCTATCCCATAAAATGCCATATATCTTGGAAAATACTACCCTTAAGCACCATGACTGTCATATCATGTAGTCGGACGGCAATACTTATAGGTACCACCCTCGTAGTCTTCACCAGTTATTTACCAGTCGTATATCATTATTCCTAAGAATATCTCCTGGAATCTTCTAACTCATTACCCACCTTCTTACTCGGGTGATTTGGTGGAAAGGACTAGTAGAATACCTAACCTCTTCTAAAAGCACAGGTAACACCCGATTCTCACCCCTTTCCTACCAATGGAGTAGATGTTAGAGTGCAGAAAATGAAGATGTAGGCACAATCAAAACTCACTGTTCTTGTGTCAGCAGGCTGCTTTCAAAATATATATACATGCTTCAAGAGAGACAAAAGTGAGATTAAAATTGAGAGATAATATAAGCATACTTAAGCGAGAGCAATATGACGAGTGAACAAGTCAATGAGTCCAAGGAAGCATAAGCAACCTGTGAGGACATTCCCGGTAGCCCTATCAGGAGAGTATAAACAAACTGAGAGGGTCTCCCTGTGCCTCTACACTACTAGATATCATCGTAAGGTGGCGGGAGGAGGATAAACCCCTGCTAACCATAGAATATGAGACTTTGATGGCACCAAAACATGACGGAGAGCTCGATCATGGCACCGAATACCACCCAAGAAAAAAACTGTTACTTACTTCTTTTAAAGTTGTTGAGTAGAAAACTATCCCCACATCACTGAGCCTTACCTCTCTTTCACCCTTAATTTTACTTTCGGACCATGAGTTAGAACCTTTTCGAGGATATCCCCGGGAATAAAGCCGAAAACTTGTGAATAAGGACTGATGTAATCACCCGCTACCTACCACTCACTTTATCCCATCCAAGACTATGTGATATGTTAGCCATTGTTAAAGGTAAAATCCAGCACATGACTGATATAAGCAAATGCTCGCTTCCCGATACAACAAAGTATTATCAGAGAATTTTCTTCGAGACTGACTCCTTAAGCATACTCATCGCTCTACATACTCACCCAGGAGAGTTCCATTCGACTCGACACTGGGTCATTTATATTTTGGGAAGTAATCACCTCACACCCCCTACTTGTTTATAGTTAGACACAGAACCACAAGGTCATCGCTTAAGGAAGACTGCCAGAGAAACTACACTGCCTATCCCATAACGCTCCTACACTGGGGCATTTTTTTTAGTTCTTTACAATATTTTACTTTCCCTGTTGCATTATATTTTCTCCTTGTAATGAAAAATAGTAGACAAAAAAAAAAAAAAAAAAAGTAATAAAATGATACAATGATCCTGCTTTTATTACCATACCTCGGTCTAAGATACCTCCCCCCTTGACAAATAGCAAGGGTGAAAATAAAATTACTGATGAACTTTGTTTCCATGTGCAAATTACAAGCAACCTTTAACTATTACTGGGTCAACGCGAGGAGCATCCAAGTCCCAATAACAGACGACGACGCCTAAGCAGACAACTAAAGCATGGAAAATAAAGGAAAAGTGCAAAGAGGTACGGCTGTACTAAATTTTTTTTTATACATATCAATTCTTTTACATAAGTCACCAGGGGCATACCCCTTGTATATACAATGAACACAATGTCCTACTCCCTCTGTTGTCTCTGTGATGGCCGCTCGCTATTGTCCCTGGTATCATCAACTCGGGGATCAAGTGTCTGATCTACCAAAATCTCTATCCCAGCCCTCGGAGTAAGTGGGCATGCCCTGGCAGGGTATGGTCCGGCAACGAAACCTCCCTTGCTCTCCTGACTGACAACCCGCCTAGACCGCGAGCGTGAGGGACCCTCAGATATCATAGCACGGAAGACCGAGTCCTCGTGAGCGTAATCCCTAACTCACTAACAGGTTGTACGATGAGGACACCAAGCCAAGGAGCCCATACCTAATGACTCTAACTCAGCCAAGTGACAGACCATCCCATGGATACCTCCTCTCTAGCTGATACAGTAGCTGCTCTATCGTCACCTGCATCTCAGCATGTACTGTCTAGCGGACGATCTCCAGCCTGGTCGTGTGAGCCGCCTGGTGGGCGATCATCTCAATAAGAGCCCTGGTGCTGACCGGCTCTGAGTCACCCGAAAGGGCCTATCGCCTCGCCTTTGGAACAGCACACGCTCGCACTGTCTCCAGGCGTGACTCCTCGAGCTGACAAGCCAACATGACAATGTAAAATCAGGAACCAAGCATACCCATGAAGAAAAAAGAGAGAAAAGAAGTATACCAAGTCTAGCCTCTCCCAAAGGTGTCGGGTTGTCGTAGAGGTCACTGGATCTGCAACTGGCACAGGACGAGGACTCGATACCACCGTATGCTGCCACAACACAAATGAAGACACATCAGAAAAACACATATACACGAAAGACTAAGATCAAAACTACACTAACCCAATATACTTGAACGGGAGGAGTAGACTCCTGGGGAGGAGCCTCAGGAGCAGAGTCAGGAACAACCTACACAACACAAAATAAAACAAACAAACACAAACTCATCAGACAAAACCAACTAACCAAATAAATAATCAATGCGCAAACTAAAACACGTTCACATACTATACCTGACTCTCCGGTCGTAGTTAAGCGACTGTAGCCTCCCTCGTCTGGAGATCCTCAGCAAGCGTGCGCTGAAAATATTCCAACCTAGTGTCAATCACCTAAATAATTGGATACGATAAGACAAAACAACTCAAGAAGACAAGACACACCCAACGCTCTAACTTGGCACAGAGCTGAGCGATCACTAGGTCCTCCCGATTCGACGAGGCCACTAAGATCGGTCAAAAACTAGAGTAGATACCCAAGCAGTGCAAGCTCCGCCCTTTGCAACTATAACAAATAATAAACACCTCAGAAATAACAAAATTAATGATGCTAATGATCAACAAAATCAATACAGACATTCACCAGTCTATCAATCTCTGAGCGTAAGCTGGCCTCCACCTCATGACCAGCTTGCTGGTGACCCTGAAGCAGCCCAATAAGCTGTCCCTAGCGAGACACCTCATCCTCTCTCGCCCACTAAAATATACACAAACCCATTAGCCAACTAAAATAAGATAGAATGAACACAACTGAAGAAAAACAAACTCACCAAAGAATGATGAGTTGCCTCCAGCTGACCCCTCAGCTGATCCTCTGCAGCTCTGACATTAGCAATAGAGGCCGCCAGTGACCACAACATCTCCTCATCAGGATGGGGGGCACTCCCCATCCACTCCTATGCAAGATGCAAGGTCTCCAATGCCCCACCAACTCCCGAGCTCAGCTGACCACGCTCCAGCTCTACCACTTTCTCCCTCAAAGCTCTGGCCAAATCAGGTCTGCCAATACTGAGAGAACTCTTCCCCTGAAAGGAAAACTAGGTAAAAAGCTAGCCACGAAGATCCTCAAACCATATCGTATAGGCCCTAACATCTGCCTCATCTCGTGCTTCGGTAATATCGGTCCTCCCAGACCTAAATCCAAGTACTGATCTGACATCTTCTTCTCAAAGAAGTGGCGAGGAGGATCGGTCTTTTTCTTCGACAGCCGTGGACAAAGCTCTGGAGGGACTCCTTGGGGGAGTCCCAACTGTCAAACCATTCAAGAGAGGTGAATCCGCTCCACCATCTCAAAGCAGGGGACCAACATCTCCCGCCTAAAAAGGGGTCGGCTAGACTGTATAGTAGCCTGATCAACACCCTCCCCATCCTCATAGTGTCTCCAAATGACTTATAACCTTGAAACAAGCCAGATGGAAGTGTCAGTAAGATCCAAACTACACAATAAGACAACACTAACCAAAAACAGAGTACATACACACCTAACCAAGGTGCATATCCTCGAACAACCACCTCGCAGTCTGGAGAGCCATAGTCCTCAGGTGATCTCCCATCACCGTTCGTGACAGATACATACACGGGAATGTAGGTGTCGTCCCTGGAGGGACCCTAGGGCAAAGGAAGAGGAAATGGTCGTACGCCCAAAACTACAAAGACAAAGTATGACTGTGTCAGCCTAAAAGGGGAAACCTAAGGACTTATAAAACGAAAGGAAAATTGAAACCACACCTGTAGAAAGAGAATGAAGCCACCAATGGTCGAGACTCCCCTCGCCTAATGAAACAACTGACCATAAAGGTGGGCTAGAAGACGAAAATAGTGGTAGAAATAATCTCATGATACACCCTTGGGTAGAAGACGAAAACAGAACCCCTCCAAAAAAATTCATCAGGAAAGCCCTGATGACACGATTTGCCTCTACCCCTACCTCCAATATGGGAGTCTGAGCCTCTATCACCCTGCAGCGCCTCTCGTACGCTGCCACAGACTCAGGATGACGCCTCGAAGGATTGAACCCTGCTCCAAAAGTATCGAGAAACCAAGTGGTCTGAATCAACCCCAGTCCAAACCTGCTAGAATCATACCCAGTTCTAAAACACTAGACACTCACCACCTGATAGTCAGATAGCATCTGTCCAGTCACAGGCTTACCCTCGAACCTCACTCCAGTGACATAGACCCAGTCATCTGGGGTTAGCAACATCATCCCCATAGGGAAGAGCAATGCCTGATGCTCCTCTCTCCACCTCTCATTATAGCCCCAACCAAATCAACGTCGAGGCAGAAAGGTTTGAGCCCTAGGATGGGCCCAAAACCAAAACCCATAAGTCTCTCCTACTAAAATGTAGGGAGAGCTCGGTACCATGCATGGAACTCGCCCCACACAGAATTGATTCACAAGGACATGGGCTCCTAAACGTATGATAAAAGAATAAAAGAAACGTAAGAAAAATGACACAAAAGATAAAGACTAACTCCGCTTAGGTCAAAACAAACATGAAAAAAGAATCTATGCTGACTAGTAGACATGACATGCAAAACATGAGAGAAACAAAATAAAGCGTGAGCTCAAAAATGATATGCAAACATGATACAGGTTCTGCATAAAAGTAAAGAGGTTTTCGTGGCCTAGAAATATAAATCATAACCTAAATACCTCGTGAATACGAGAGACCCATGTTTTGAATACTTACCTGATTCGACGTGAAGGTGTCGGCTAACAGAATCCATATCGGATGTTAGGCTTGAGGCGGATCAGCACCCTCAGCAATGGGAGGAACCACACCCTCATCACCAGGAGGAACCTCATCCCCCTCAGCTGTAGCAACCATCTCAATAACACCTTCATTAGCACTACTGCCTCCACCAACAGGAACCTCAGTCTCGATTGGAACCTCCATAGTTCCCTCACCCTCCAACATTTGCTCCAACTATGAGATAGTCATACTACTCTCAAGCTCCATCTCACAAGAAATTACTCAGAAAATAAAGAATGCAAGAAATCACGTAAAAATCCAATGGACGAATCACAAGATAACAAGGAAACATGTAAACTAGAGCACTCAAGAGCAGGGAAGCGTAGAAGTCTGAAAAAATCAAAACACGCTGGTGAAATGAGAAGGATTTCCATCTTTTATAGACAACAGTCAGTCCCGTGCTATCCCCATAACGCGAAATCGAATCAAGTGCAGTGAACAACACGCAAATTCCGAGTCTCGCACTATTCTTCATGCCCTGAATTAGCTCTCTATCAACCCGCGCGGGCGACACCCTGAAATCATGCAATTCCAACTACGCGAGATTAAAATCCATGCATCCATTGATACACGAAATCCAAAGGTCACCTCAACTAGGACATCTTGTTAACTACTAACCATTCGATCTCTTACAACACCATATGCGCATAATAGGATTAAACTCACTCCCTTATGCATGGAATAAACCCTCCGACGTTGGATCTCGCACTTCAGGGTATGCGCAAAATTCTATTTAGCGCCAATGAGTATGCGCGTTATCATAAAATCTCAACAAAAATATATACCGAGACTGGAAAGCCTTTAACTGCAAACACGGACTGAAATGGCCTCTTGACACACATGCACACTCGCTTAATTAAATCAAAACAACCGAGGAAATAAGGTGAAATAAACCAAAATTTTATTAAAAAATTAAAGCTTTTTACAGGTAACACCGGGGGCATACTGCCTGAATTTACAACCCAAATTGAAAACGTAAAACCTAACCTACAACCTAAAATGAAAACTGAGGATCCCGAAGCAGACACCCAAGGAAGAGAATCTAATCAAAAGCAACAGAAAAATGAGAAGAGGATTGGTTGGGTAAATCCTTCTCCCTCCACTTGTAACACCTCTCTTCCGGCCATCTTCACCTCCTCCGCTACCGCCTCCAATGCTGCCTTCACTGCTTCATGCCAGCAGCGACCAAAAGGCACCCGCTCACCAGTCGATCACCTCGACCACGACGGTGCTTCTAATAACACCTTCCTTCAACTACAGTGGCACTTCCAAGCGGCATCATCACTGAACATCATGATGGGATGAAGATCTCGCAAAATCACGAAGAAAGGAAGAAGAGACATCAGACCTCTGGTCGATAAGCAAAGAGAAGAAGAGAGAACAAGATGAAGAAAACTCGAAAAAAGCCACCAATATATACACACCCTGCAAATCTCGCGGTAAACACGCTACACGTAATCTAATATATAAACACCAATACATACACACCCTGCAAATCTCGCGGTAAACACGCTGCTCGTAATCCAATTAAGCGCTTATCAGAAAGCATGAATTTGTAATCTCATGCAAAATGCAACATATGGAATACAACCACCATTAAATCCTACATGTGATGAATAAATCTCGCGCCTATTCTATCACACGGAATCCAAGACACGCGCCATAATCATTGCATGAAATTTGAGTCGACACCTCAAAGTCAGCGTAATGCCTGACCTCTCGATCTCACACATCTACGCATGTGAGAAATCCTATTACATGTAAGCATGAATGCATAGAATAACCTCGTTGACCTTTCAATCACGCGCAATTGAACTTGCGCGGAATTGAATCTCACACCACATAACCTTCGCTTAATTAGCCCCCTGACCTCTGAATCCCACGCAAGCACATATGAGCGGAATTTAATTCCACGCACATTCTCATGCGCGAAATTCCCCAGGTATAACAAAAAAATATAAATGCCCTAACCAGCAACAGCCAGAGATGGAGTTGCAGGCTCACAACCATACAGAAAAGAATCATTTTATGAACTTATTTTAAGTTTCTTAAATTTTAGTTTGATTGGATTTATTTTGGTGTGGTTTGGTTTAGTTTGCTTTGATCCGATTATGGGTGTGTTTTGGGTTTAGTTTGGTTTCTATTGGCGTGATTAAGGGTTAAGTTTGAAGGGCGTGTAGACGAGTAAGGGCTTTCTTTTGATTTTCAGGGCGTGGGTGTTTAAGTTCGATGTGGTCCTATGGTGGAATGAGCATGCGCGTAAGTTCTATGTGTAGGCCTTCTTTTCTGTATGGCTGTGAGCCTGCAACTCCATCTCTAGCCGCTGCTGGTTAGGGCATTTATATTTTTTTTTTATACCTGGGGAATTTCGCACATGAGAATGTGCGTGGAATTAAATTTCGCGCATATGGGCTTGCGTGGGATTCAGAGGTCAGGGGGCTAATTAAGCACAGGTTATGTGGCGTGAGATTCAATTTCAAGCAAGTTCAATTGCGCGTGATTGAAAGGTCAGCGGGGTTATTCAACGCATTCGTGCTTACGTGTAATAGGATTTCTCGCAGACATAGATGCGTGAGATCGAGAGGTCAGGCATTACTTTACGCTGACTTTGAGGCATCGACTCAAATTTTGTGCAATGATTGTGGCTCGTGTCTTGAATTGCGCATGATAGAATAGGCGCGAGATTTATTCATCGCATGCAGGATTTAATGGGGGTTGCATTCCACACGTTGCAGTTTGCGTGAGATTACAAATTCATGCTTTCTGACAGGCGCTTAATTGGATTACGCACAGTGTGTTTACCGCGAAATTTGCAGGGCGTGTATATAGAATAGGCACGAGATTGGTAGCGTGTTTACACAGAACTTACTCGTATGCTCATTCCACCATAGGACCACATCCAACTTAAACACCCACACCCTGAAAATCAAAAGAAAGCCCTTACTTGTCTACACGCCCTTCAAACTTAACCCTTAATCACGCCAATACAAACCAAACTAAACACACCCATAACCGGATCAAAGCAAACTAAACCAAAGCAGACCAAAATAAATCCAATCAAACTAGAATTTAAGAAACTAAAAATAAGTTCATAAAATGATTCACTTTAAAGTACAAATTACACCATGGGCATACCCTTTAATATACACGACAATTACAGACTCTGGAACATGAATCAAACTAAACTCGCCAATTGAAAGACAAATTTAAAATCAGAATGGGCAGCCTTGAGGGAAAATGCCCGAATATTAACACATAAAAAGGGGAAAATTGATGGAGAGGCTTAGAAAGGAAGCACACGCTAAATGAACTCTAACAAAAATCTCATCTTCACCTCATTTTGTCCCTGAGATGCTGCCTATGATACAATCTTTCAAGTCACAAAATAAAATGATAGCATCATAGAGTCCCGAGCTGGTAGAGAAGAAAGAGTGACTCATAGAAAGCCACTCAGGATCTGAGGCATGCACCTATGGAAGGCCGATCTTGGAAACCCCCAAGGGAGAGCCGACCAAAGGTCGATCCATAGAACCTACCAAGGAGCAATTGGCACCGATCATGAGAACTCTGATGCAGTTGTTTTCCTTGGTTTCCTCTCCTCCACCTTTAATTCTTCCATCTCTTCCCCCAATAGGGTGGCACTTCGGGTCAGAATAACATCATCGACTCTGACACCACCCTACATCCCAACAACCCCGATACCACAATGAGCAAATCACCATGACAAATACCTTCAGGATGTAGCACACGAGAAATAAAGTAAAAGGGAAGAAAATATATTAATTAAAACAAAATTTCAAAGCTAAAATTACAAATTCAAAACAAATAATAATGCAAAATAAAACCCAAGCCCTTAAGTCCTCATATATAAACAAAAGATCCCCTGACCCTACTGTGACAAGTGTGTCCCCTTAAAACACCCTTCATCTAATTAAATCAAAATAATATACTTGCCCCCCTTTAGAAACACTAATCCACCACAAACTTAGATAAACCTATAATCACGAAACACTTACCCCA